>CM030364.1:252286576-253486576 GCA_017893485.1 Hemerocallis citrina
CTTTAGGCACCAGAACTGATTTCAGTACAGCTTTTCATCCTCAGACCGATGGTCAGACTGAGAGGGTGAATCGAGTGCTGGAAGATATGCTGAGGGCTTGTGTCATGGATTTTGGTGGTAGTTGGGAGAGATACTTGGCATTGGTTGAGTTTGCTTATAATAACAGTTACCATGCGAGTATTGGGATGGCACCGTATGAGGCTTTGTACGGGCGGAGGTGCATGACACCTGTTTGTTGGTATGAGGTTGGCGAGAGGCATATGTATGGTCCTGAGATCGTACAGCAGACATCGGAATAGATTGAACTGATTCGCAAGAGGTTGGTCGAGGCTCAGAGTGGCAAAAGAGTTATGCTGATACTCGACGAAGAGACTTGGAGTTTGAAGTTGGGGATGCAGTTTTTCTCAAGGTTTCTCCGACCAAAGGAGTGATCAGGTTTGGAAAGGGAGGCAAGTTAGCGCCGAGATATATTGGGCCATACAGGATCATGGAGCGGATTGGCAAGACAGCATATAGATTGAAGCTTCCAGAGGAGTTGGCACAAGTGCATGATGTATTCCATGTGTCATTGTTGAGGAAGTATGTGCCAGATCAGAATCATCAGTTGGTAGAGATTCCTGAAGGTCTACAGGTGAACTTGAGTTACAAGGAATAGCCTGTTGAGATCGTTGACCGTAGAGAGAAAGTTCTTAGGAACAAGGTGATACCTATGGTCAAGGTGTTGTGGAGGAATCAGCAGTTCGAGGAGGCTACTTGGGAGCCAGAGGATTGCATGCAGAAGGACTTTCCTGAACTTTTTGCATGAGTGTATTTCTGTTATGTGATTGTAATTCTTTGAATGATAGTACTTTGAGTTGAGTTGTATTTCTCTTATTTTGATTGAATTGTCATATGCAATTGTTTGAACTATGTTTCCATTATGAGATGTTGATTTCTTTGTTGATATATTATTTGGACTCATTAGTGGTAGTTCTGAGGAGAGAACTCTTCTAAGGAGGGAGTGATGTAGAACCCCGTATTTTCAATATTATTTTATATTTGAAAAATGAATTTAAATTGATTTTTTGGAGATTTAATGAATATTTTCAAAAAAAATTATCTTTTGTACACGTGCAAATACTTTTTGAGAAGTTGGAAAATTTAGTTTTCTTCACGAAAAATCATTATTTAATATTTGAGATTTAATTAGTATTTTTCCAGATTTTTCTGAAATTAATTGGAACTATTTGCAATTTTTGAAAAGAATGACCTTTTTGCAAAATTGACATTTTTAGGGTTAAAGTGCAAATGTATATTCTGGACGTTTTGAACAGTATTGATTGAGATTTAGAATTTATATTTTCTTTTAAATCCAAATTTAAATGAATTTTGATTGAATTTTCAAGGATAGAATTATATATGTAAGTTGTGTTTTGGAAGGGTTATTTTGCAAAAGTGTGGTAAAACCCTAATATTCAATCCCGGATATTTAAAGGATTTTTTCTCCAGCCGTCATTGTTGATAATACACAGAAATTTTGGACATTTATTTTGGTGGAGAAAGGAGTTTTTGGATCTAGCAAAAGGAAGACTTTTTCGTGGACTTTTCTCAATTCAAGGTGAGTGATATAAAAATTATTTTGTTGTTTGATTCATGTGAGTGACTTTGTTTTGTTGTTTGATTTTGTGAGTAATATGAAATTGTTTTGTTTTGTCTTGTTGTTTGAATGATATGGACTTTGTATGGTGTGATTGGATTGATGTGATCGATTATTATGATCGTTGCTAACATGAATATTATTTAGTGTTTTACATGAGAACAATGCAAAGATCGTGGTTGTACCATGTTGTGAAATCTAAGAATGATTAATAGATCTTTGTTTATGTAATCGTATTACTAAAGACAAGATTAAGATTTGAGAATGGTTAGAATTGGATGATGAACATCTGGACATTAGATTTTAAATCAGATTTTGATTTAGATTTGTGAAAGAAATTAGTCTTGAGAAACCCTAATGAAAGAACTAGTGATTTAGAACATGAGAACTTGAGTTTTGACATATTTGATATTTTGAGTAATATAACCCATGGTGAAGTTTTGTTGAGATTTATCATTTTTCTTGAATACGGACCATTAACATAAACATTGAATCCTTAGAAAACCTCAGTTTTGATTTTTTAATCAGACCTAAATTTTGAAAACTGTAGGCCGACAGTCGACTGGCCTACTGTACAGTCGACTGGTACGAGCCTGATACTGTACTTTTAGAACCTTTGAAAATTCGTTCTGGACAGTCGACCTAGCTCGTAGGCAGTCGACTGGTTCACTGAGGAATTTATTTTTGTAAAATTATTAGTCCTTTCTGGACAGTCGACCTAGGACTCCTTTCAGTCGACTTACACACTTAGAATATATTTGAGAATTATTGGAATTTACCTCTGGTAAGTCGACCGATCCTCTTATAAGTCGACTTATATGACTTAGTTTATTTTTGTGAAATTTTGGATATTTGTCCTCTGGGCAGTCGACTTACTACGGTATAAGTCGACTGGTACTGAAGGATCTTTGTAAACTTGAGTGTTCCTTGAGTGTTTGGTTCCCAGACAATTCAGTCTATTCTAAGATATTCAGTTAAGTATTTGATTTAAGACTTTCAGTTGAGCCACTTTGTTTAGTGGGACTTTAGTTTAGACTTTTGAGTTTGAGTCTCTAGAGGTGTGTGACCCTAGTATACCGGTGTTGAGTTATTTGTTGAGGCCAATGGAGGCATTTCAGTTATTTAGTTTTGAATTTAGGCCGGAAGGGTATACCACTCTAGGAGATTCGTTAAGTAATTAAATAACACAAATGATAAGGACCGGCACTAGTGGTGATATCATGAATGGGGAACATGAGTCAAGAACCTCAGTATGGCTTTCGGTGTGTGGGATTGATCTCCGGAATTATCACTAGTAGATTATTAGTGGTGTGGGATATTGTCTCCGGAAATATCACAGTCTTGTGGGTGGGACAATCTCCGGAATTATCACGGTAACTACTTGTGGTGTGGATTGATCTCCGGAATTAACGGAGTCGAGGTGAAGCACATGGTGGTATTCGTGTGGTGATGTGTCAATGTTTCGGTGTGGATGATCTCTGGAATTATTCAAGTAAACATCTTGGGTGTTGGATCCATCTCCGGAATTATCGGGCATGAGACACTATCCATGGTTTATCTTTATCTTGTAGTAGTCATCGTGTTAGGAATTAGTTGCATAGCGGGGGATTGAACCCTATGAAGTGGAGACGTTAAGGGTCTTGCACCGAACCTATGTAGAATGGATGCATAGACTTCGACAAGTACCGCATTAGAGAGTCTGCATCTAGAGTATTTGTTTCTTGGCTTTGGTTTTATGCACTTGGTTTTCCTGTTTCCTACACCTGACACTTAGTTTAGCTCCACTTGATATTTTATGTTATCTGTCATTTCGTACTTTCCATATTCTTTTTAGTACTGTTGTTTGAGAATTTATGAGGTATGATCTTTATGTTGTATGTTTGTTTTTATATCTCTCACACCATTTATGGCTGACCCCGTTAGGTTTGGGGGTTAGGGATCATCTCTAGCCTCATATGTTGCAGGTTTGTTGTTTAGAGTTGGAGATTGGATGCTTAAGTTGTTTTGAGAAAAAAGTGATTTAATAAGAGTTTTGTGCGAAATTGTAATAGCAGATTTGAGTTAGTACTGTGTTGTAAGTGAAAAGAAAACATTGTTTGAGTGTTTTGAATTCCGCTGTGATTTGTAAAAGTTTGTTGTAATAAATGTTGAAAATTTAGTGGTGTTGGTTGTGTTTAATATTATATTGAAGTGGATCGCTGGAATGTGCCACGTATTTTCTAAGATATCTTATTAGAAATTCGGGGCGCTACAAGTTTGATATCTTGATACAATACCATTAGATTGCTTGAGGAGATAACCCTATGATAGGAGCCACACTATCTAACCTGAAGGAGCAACTTTGGGCTTTAATCGAATCCCTTAGACCCAAACATGAAATCTACATCAAGCCACGCTCGGTCGACCGCACAAGTCCTGCGGTCGGACTGTCCTCCTCTCAGGGAATACCAGAAAGGCGGGCGCTACGACATGCAATTGTCGACTGCAACCTTTCTGTTCCTACTGATGTGCTGCTGTTGACTTGCTTTCACTCTGTCGCTCAACCGCATTTGCATCATCGTCCTTTGTATCTAACATAGTAGGCAAGACATAAACCCATCAATCTTTCACCTTGGATTACATACTCATTAATCCACCACCTGGTGTGTGATTAAACTCATCTAGACTTTTTATCCTCCGCTTTGTAAATAACCCGGTTCTATGGCTTCTTCTGCTAGTTGAATCTACCTCCACTTGTTTTCCTTCGGTCGTATGCCCCCTTCAAGGACACACCCCAGTAGATGTTATCATGAAGGTGCCACCTCCACATGAACTCCACCTACCCCACTACTATCTCCTTCTTCCAACGGTATTCGAACGCTGCAGTCTCGCTTTGGTATTTCAAGTGAGAGATAGTGCTTTGGGAACAATGGGCTTCCAAACACTCGGCCGAGTTTTCCTGTTCCCACAAAGCTGGTAGAGGTTGTGCTAACCCTGCCCAATCACCTGCTTACCCTTCATCACCTTACAACTCCCAAACTGTCAAAACTCTACCTCGAGCTATGTATCTGCAGCCCCGAGAATCAAGAGAGTCCCCAAGGATATCTGATTCCGCCTTATCGAAGGAATATGCATGACCTCTTCTAGTGTGAACCCTTTACCATCTGACATCTCTAACTTTTTAGTTCCCTCACTCACTACTTCACAAGTCTCCCCAATCACCGTTCTCACACTACGACCTGTTGACGACTTATAAGTAGAAAATATCCCTCTCGGAGCAGATATGAGAAGAAATCCCCAAATCAAGATAGCAACACGAATCCACATATGAAGAACTTGAAACATGATGACATAAGTCATAATTACCAGTGTCTACTGAGTTAGTAGCGCTAACTATGTTTGCGTGATCATCTCCTGTAGTAGCACCCTTCTGACTCAACAACTTGTGACAGTCTCTCTTGTAATGCCCAATTCCTTTACAATGGTGGAAACAGATCTTACCCTTGTGTGCCCTATCACTTTTTAATTGAATTATCACCATCCACCGCCAAACAACCAATAGAAGTAGTGTAACCCCCGTTCCGCCAATACGTATTTTCTGTGTATTTTCCAGTATGTCGATTTTTGTAAATTGTTTTTCCGCTTTTAAATTATTTTTATTAAAATTTGTTATTGGATTTCCTGATAAAGTTATTTTTATTCATTAATGGTGTTTTTCGCTATCTTCAGTCGGCTATATATTTTAGTACAATCTAATTCTGTTCTGTAAGTTATTTAACCCAAATCTTAATTATTATTATTATTATTATTATTATTATTATTATTATTATTATTATTATTATTATTATTATTATTATGATTTCTACGATTTTTATTATTACTTTTATTATTATTGAAGTATGCAGTTTATGTACATTATTTGATTTAATTAATTGTTATGTAGTACTATATTATTGTTCATCATATTTTAGCCCAAATCATACCCGATTTTATTTATTTTGTGAATCCATATATTCTATTGTGTTTATTACTATTTGAGTATTAATTTAATGCATACTAATTGATTCATTTGTACAATGGTATTATTATTGACTGATTTATTTATTATTTTAACCTAAACCATTCTTATTGGATTTAAAACCCAAAACCCTTTTAGCCCTCTTTTTGTTGGATTCTGACCCGAAACCTACAAACCCAAACCCACCTTAACCCTAATAATACCCTAATACTAACCCTAGCCTGCCCAAAACCTAGTCTACTGTTGAAACCCTAACCGCCTGAACACCCTACCCTCCTTCTTCTTCCTCTGAGTTTTCCCGAACCCACGTCCATCTCCTTTCCTCGTCGCATCTTCAGCCTCGTTGCCATCCCTTACCATCTCCATCTCACCGCTCACCACCTGCAAACCATTGACTTCACCCCCCACTTCGCCACCACCTTCCCCTCAACCTCATCATCCCCGATCACCACAGCCTCCCGAAACCATCTCCCCATTGCCGCCATCAACCTCTACTGCCTGCACCCTACTTCCTCGTCGAACCCATGCTAGCAGATCCCCGAGCTGCCCCAACTTCGTCAACCTGCGGACCCTCATCGTTTCTATCTTCGGCGATCGACTGTCGATTCGATCACCCACCAGTCGCCACCATCGCTTGAGCTGTATCCTCCCCGACTGCCGCCTCCGACCTGCACACCATGTCGCCACCCCACTCTCCCGTCACACCCTGTCTCCCTCAAACTCATCGTCATCTCCCCGACCTCCGAAGCCCACAGTTCAAGCCTCAAAACCACCATCACCTCGACCACCATTCCTCACCGCATAACTGTCGAGCCACAGTCAACCATCGAAGCCACTTCCGCCGCCGCAACTGTTGTCGTTGCTATTCTTAGACTCGATGTTGCTGTCGTTGATTTGTCTCTTGCTGTCGTTTGGATTGAGCGCTGTTGCACCGAGTTTCGTGGTGGTGTTGCTACATGTAAGGTGCATGTGCTTTTGTGGATTCGTATTCGCGGATTCTTCATCGTTCTACAATCCAACCAAGACAAGTATTCTCTTGTACGAATTTTATTGTATCCCGTACAAGCAATTTCTTGAAATATCCGCAAGTAGGTTTATCGTTAGTTCAATTCCCGATCTCATGTTATTTGTGTTGAAATGTTTTATCCACCGATATTCTGTTTCGATTCGATCCTATCATTCCATATTATAAAAAATATCTGTGATTAGCCTCATCATTGCATGTATGACACGACACATGACCAAACAATACTATCTATATAATAACACACAAAGAAATCTATCAAGTGGCTCTCCCTTCAATCCCCCAAAAATTAAGGGCCTAGATCTAATCTCTCAAAAATATTTTTCACCCAAAATTCAAATTCAAATTTCCCACCCAAAACAACTCTTATTTTTTATTTTTTTTTCCCTCTCTCTCTCCCTCCCTCTTCTATTCAAAAAATTAAGAAAATAAAAATTTTAAAATTTTACAAAAATTAAAAAAACTAAAAAATTAAAAATTTTAAAAATTAAAAAAAAAACAAAAAAATCATATAATATGTTTTTTGCTCTATGTCTGCTACTTCAATAATTTGTTGGACCCTCGAAAACTATTTTATATGATCAAAACAAGATGCACCGTTCGAAGACGTGCCGTAGGCACGTGTCAACGAGCAAACCTAGTATATATATATATATATATATATATATATATATATATATATATATATATAGAACTATTAGGAGTGAATCGTATAACTTGGTTGTATGTGTTTGTGTGGAATATTGATACAGGACAAACATAGCCATAATAGAAATTTCCCCCATCTTGATAATATGAAATCATCGCTTGAGTTGCTGATGTGATAATTCAATAATCTCTAGTTAAGATTTTATAATTGTTTGAACAAAAATTAAGTTATTATAAATATTTTAGTTATAGAATACTGCTATCCTGACCTTTCTTGATAGTTTCAACCCTGTTAATGAAAAAATATTGAGTTGGTTTCTAAATTTGAATTGTAGCCTCATGTGTCCAGTTTTCATAATATCTGAAGGAATAGAATTCCGAGTTATATTTTGTGATGATATTTCTATTTTAGTACTGCTGGGTCTGGATTTACAGATTCACAATTTCACTGTATCACCCTACCTATAATTTAATTTAAAACATGTTATCAGTAATATAATAAATATAAAATTTATCTTGCTGGGACTAAACATTCTAGAGAATCACCCTTAATTTTTCTGGATTTATTTGATGAGCTTTCAGACCTGATTCATGCATGTAAATATAACTTTAAGAATTCTGGCTGAACACAAAATCTGTGGAATGTTGATTTGAATCTAGTTACTGTAACTTTTATATATCGTATGTATATGCGCTGGAACCGACAGAGAGTCTAGTTTCTAAAACTTTTGACAGATCCAGATTTGCATTCCTATAGCAATAGGAATTTCAGTTTGGTGCAGCTACGTCCTGTTGTCCAGGATTGAAATTCTTGTTTTTCTGATAGTTATAAGTTATTTTGACATCCAAATATATTTTCTACCCAGCCCGAACTTTTTTCCTATTTCCTATCATGTTTACTTGCCCTGTTTGTGCACTTTCATGCCTATTTTGATAATAATAATAAGTAACAAGCTGGGGTTTAAGGAAATATTTAGTAGTGGACAATATAGGAAAGTGTACTAGGAAGTGGGTCTGTGTTTCCCACCCGTTACTTGATTCATGAACTAGTTATATTATTATCGATTCATGAACCTGTTGTGTTACCATTGATTCATGAACTTGTTATATTATTTATCGATTCATGAACCTGTTTTGTTACTATTGATTCCTGAACTAGTTATTTTATTATTGATTCGTGAACCTGTTACTTGATTCATGAATTAGTTATATTATTACCAATTAATGAACCTGTTATATTACTATTGATTTATGAACTAGTTATATTATTATTGATTCATGAGCCTGTTATATTACTTACTCGATTCATGAACCAGTTTATATGATTATCTGATTCATGAACCTGCTTGCCTGTTACATGATGCCTGAGTACACGACCCTATAGAATTCACCACTAGTGTAACATCCTGAATTTTCAGCTAATTAAATAAGAGTTGTTTGATTTCACGTGTTGTGAACGTGCAAATTTATTGTACATTTTTTCTTAAAAATTATTCTTCATGAACAAGTGTTTTAATTATTTTCCTTCTTATTTAGAAAGCCTATTTAAACTCTAGGCCTATTTGTCTCTTTCTAGCCCACCCTAATTAATCAATCAATTTATTTAGAAACCCATGTACTTTTAGCCCATTAGTGTGAGTCCATTAATTAAATTTTCTTTAATTAACATGACTTGTAGTGTAGAATAGTTTTGTAGCAAATTAAATTAATCAAACTTGTACAAACTAGTAACTAGGAGTGTTTGGGGTAGCATGTGCATTGCACTAGCCCGTGCTTGGATCCTCATGGGTTGGCCGGATGGTAATAAAGAGAGAGGGAGAGATCGAAGTAGTGGAGAGGTGGTTCTCAATCATGGGTAGTTGCTACAACTCCCTAACTCATCATAGTCTTTGATCTCTAACCATTTGGATTAATCATAGCCATCTATTCTTACTCAAAAAATGTATAAATACCTCCCCCCCCCCCCCCCCCCTCTTCTCATGTAGTACATTAGAAATTGAATGAAAGAAAGAAAGAAAAGGAATTAGAGTGAGAAAAGATTAAGAGTGTTTTGTGAGATTAAAAGATTGAGAGCTTGTGTGTTCCCCTTCCAAGGAGTGGCCGGCCTACACCATAGGAGCAAGAAGAGAGCTCGGTTTCCATCAAGCTAGGAGGAGAAGTCAAATTGGTGGCACAAGCTAGAGCAGAAATATTCATTCGTTCATTCTAAGAGATTTTAGGAGTTCTTAGTTGTTTCTCTCCATAAAGGTGGGTGATTTTCTCGAACTTCTAACTAGATATCATGCTAGGGTTTAGATTGATAAAAATTGATAAGAAAAACCCAATTAGATTAATCATGTGTTGTTAAAAGGAGACAAATTGCAAATAATGTGAATGCTTGTTAAATTGATTATTAGCTGATGCAAATTGTGATTATTACTTTAGAAGCTACCATGCTACCATGAATTATGTGTTTGAATTGTGCTAGATTAAGAAAATTGTGTTGGTATGACTAGTTAATTGAATTAGAATCATGGAAATATGAATTGCCTAAATTGACTTGATGATAGTATGAAAAAGAACAAATTTTGTAGTGGAAATGCTTGTACAATCACAAAAAAAAAAAAGAAAAGGGAGTTATGGAAAATTGTAGTGCTAAGACATGAAGAAATTATAATTGCTTTCTCATTTTCGAAATTGTAGATTAAAAATGCAAAGTAGAGAGTAAAATTTATGTTTTTTTTTGTCAAATAATAATATTTTATATCACTTGATATACTGTAAATTTATAGAGATTATATTCTGAAAATTTAGAATACAAAGTAGAGAAGAAAAGAATTAAAAACATTTGATTTATGAAAAATTCGTATTGAACAGAGAGTCGAATTATAAACATTTTAACTCAACTCATATCGAGTTAGTCACTTGGACTTATTAGTCTTCGGGTGCGCCACAGAGCTCTTACTATAGCTCGGGTTTGCCCTTTGGTTGTGGGTTCGAAACTGGGCAGTGGCCCTTTTATTTAAAAAGTATTTTAAAATCCGAAAGACCCAAAATTTGACCTATACGGACTTAAGTCATATCACCTAGGCACTTTGGGCTTTCTGGTCTTCGGTGGCGCCACAAGGCGGTTACTGTAGCATGGGTTTGCCTCGGGTCTCGGGTTCGAAACCTGACTTTGGCTTTTAAAAAACATTTTTTTATATTTCTTTATATTCTTGATTTTTATGAACTTTATAAATTAAAAAAAATACTATAATTGTTATAAAAATATTTAGACTTCATGAAAAATATTTCTACAGCATTTGGTTTAATAAAATGAGATTTAGAGGCAAAAGTTGGGTAGAGACAATTAAAAGAACTCCATAGAGTTGAGGTTTGTGGGAATAAATATGTGATTAATTCTAGAGAAAAATTCTATGTAGTTTATAAAATGAATTTTGTATGGAAAATTAAAATGTTATTTATTATGGATTTTATTCATGAAATTGTAAAATTTTAATGCATGGGAAGTTTACTTAAGATATAATTGTGATTTTGAACCAGGTAAAGGAAAGAAATGATAATGTGAGAAATAAAGGAATTATATGGAAATTCAATTATGAATGTGAAAGGAATAATTTAAAAATTGTCACTTTATGCATGAAATTGATGCACAAGAATGAAATAAAAATTATGTTGATTTATGAGAGAGATTTTATGAGTATGAATACTCAAATCTGTGAACATGAAATGAGATTAAAGGACTAGAGTGTAGCTAAGCCTCATACCGACATTGAATGAATTCCTTGAGATAAGATTTGAAATGAAAAGACCAAGTTTGGGTCATGTTGTTGAATTAATGGTTAAGATCGGTATAGGGGGAGTGCTAACTCTAGGGGATTGATTTTATTCATGATTCCAATAATTTAAGGCCTAGATACATAGTAGAGATGTGATGAAAGTAAGAGAAAAATATGAGTATGAGGGCCATTGGATTGGCGGCGTGAGAGTGTTCACAGGACATCCTCATGATGCGTCATGATTAGGGCGTGGACACTACTCCAGAGTACTGTCCCGGTGGCGTCGCTTGTGGGGTATTTAGTGACTAAGGGTGGTACCATGGTCCATGGCGGAGGTGAATTGACCACAGGATGCCTGCATGATAAGTCATTTGTCACTGCGTGGGGTTCTCTGTAGGCTACCTGGACATGGGCTCGTAACTCATAGAATACCTAGGATACTTACCATAGTTACCGTAGTAGTTTAAATCATGGCGAGGGATTGAACCCTACAAGATAAAGTACGATTAAGGGCTTTTCCTCGGACTTATGTAGTATGGGATGCATAGAATCCGAACAAGTGCGCTGTAATATCCCGTTTTGTACGATACCTGAATATATGTATATGTGTATGTATATTGTCAGTATGCGTGCAATTGATTGTAGTATTATGGGTCGATTTTGCTATCGTGGTGGATGGTTAGGGCTACGGGACGGTTCTTGAGAGAGTTGCATTCCAAAGATGCACGAGAACGAGGAGGACCGATACTAATATAAATGCTAGTTTTCGGCACGACGCACATGCAAATATAACACGGTATGATACTACAGTGAATATATATTGCGTGCGCTCGTTAAACTACTTGTCTCGCACTCATTGGAACTCGTTAAGAACTATGTTGGGCAGCCAACATAACAAACACAGAACCAATGGGCTTGAGCCATGGTTTTGGTCTACAAAACCACCTATATCCTAACCCTACCCCCCCCCCCCAGTCAAATCCGGCCTATACCCTCCCATTTCCCTTCATTTCCTATTTCATTATCTCCCTTTTGCTCTGGAAATTTCAGAAAGTAAACACCTCAAGAGGAGGAGAGAAGGAAGAAGGAAGTGAAGAAGAAATATCAAGAGGAGATTTCCAAGAGAGGAAGCTTGAAGAAGATCCTTCCACTACTACAACCAAGGATGAGGAGTTTCTCTAAACCTGATTTTCTTGTCTTTTAATTGATTTTGGGTGCATGCATGTATGGTAGGATGCATAGGGTTGATCATCTAAAGGTTAAAAGTTGAAGTCAGAATTGAACTAGAAAAACTGATTCGGAATACCATTTTGTGGATTTTCCCGAGAGTAAATATGATGAATTAGAACATGAAATTTAAATTTTTTGTTCATATATGTGTTAGGATCATTCATGATTTATTTAGGATTTTTCTATGGTCATTTGACATGTTAATAAAATCGTGAGATGGATCTATGTCGTAAGGCAAACTCAGCAAAAGATAAACAGGATGGCTGATATTGTAGGAATTTTCATAATTTATTGACGCATTCAATTGACTTGAAGTTTTTACCCAATGTTCCTGCATGCATGTTGATTATGTAAAAAAATCAGTAAATTATTTGGATGAGTTTATAGACATGAGAAAAATCGATCTATAACCAGTAGCTGATGTTGAAAGAAAGAACTTGATGGTTTCTGTGCTAACTTGCAATAGATAGTATTCACTGTATAATTCGAATTTTGATATGAGATATTTTGCATGATGTTGGGTATGATGTCTAGTTTCACCATCATAAATTTTATGTCATTTGAACAAGTGTGCAATTTACTATGATTTTATGATTAAGCACTGTGCTGTTTTCAGCCAGTTTTGATAATCTGTAGAGATTTGGAATTTGAGACTGTTGGAAAAACATTTTGAGAATCTGATTCATTAGTGAGTTGTAGTGGACACCTAGATCTTTCCAACAAGGCCAATTTTAGGCAATTCCAGTAAACGGTTGAATTATTATGATTTTTGTAAGACTGGACAGAGGACTAGAGTAGAGCTGAGTGCTCTGAATTGAAGAGACCAATTGTGTGAATTAGTATATCGATGATAGATGAGTGTGTTAGGGTGACTTAATAGTATAATTTGGACTCGTGAACAACTAGAGAGTTTTTGAGGAAACCCACACCCTTCTATAGAAATTGATTTCGTGTCGTTCTGATGAACGAGTAAAATTTTGTGTTATTGGTAAGGTGCAGCCCGTGCACAGGAAGCACGCAGGCTGGAGCTTGAGAGCTATTTCGAGGACTTAGATGTTTGAATCTAAGCTCGTGATCAACTAGGAAGTTGTAGCCTAGGATCTGACCTTTCCAGGTTGGGCATGTACACTCCAATCGGAGTTGTATCGAGAGAGTTATGACCATTTTGAGATTCGGGCAGAAACCCGTAGGTCGCTTAGTCTGGGTTTGGACTAAGGATTGTGAAGACATTTTCCCTTGTGTGTTATCTGAGTCGATGACACATGTCTAGGGATGGTTGATCTCTGTATTGAGGTTGTTGACTCCCCGAGTGGGATGGGTGACTCGAGTTAGTCACTGGGGTAAAGGATACCCTGCACCTATCAAGCCTATATTATTAGTCTTCTGCCGAGCGTAGGACGTCCAAGCATGCCAGTGAGTGGAGCTCACGGGGCAATTATATATTTACAGCCGGGGTAGCGGCAGGCGTAGGCCATTATGCTGGACGGGTCCAAGTCGGGGAAGTGGAGAACCGGACCGGTGTCGCCAGGGGCCAGAGGCTGATAGGCAAGTGTGGAAGCAGTTAATTCTTACCCAAAATAATTAGAGTAAGGTAGGGGTTAGAATGGTTTATTAAGGGGTTGGAAAATTACATTAGTCCTAGTAAACTATAGTCGGTGTTGTATCTTTCAATCGTAGGGATACGTTCTCGGCCGCTAATGGATTGCGTCCCCGGCTCGTATCTCGATCTGTTGATTCCCAAAGTTTTGCCAAAGTAAGGTGCAGGAGGCCCGGAGGAATTGACCTCCCGTGGTGCTCACGTCCCTAAAGCGCGGGTTTGTGTATTGTGTTTTGGTATATATATGTTCATAACCCGGGCCAGGGGTGAACACGCATGCGAGAGTCCATGAGTGGACATGTGGAACCAAGGGTCGTAAGGACCAGGTTCAACGCAGTTTTTAAGGAGGTCCGTGCACGGGTGCTAACTGGCGGTGACCACTTGGACACTGCAGGGCGGAATTAGACCGACTGCTGCAATCTCCTTGGACGATAGACAATCTATTGGGAACTGGAGTGTGTACAAGAGTAGGGTGCATGGCGAGGGTTCGAATCCCTAAATTGTGGAGAAAGACGGCTAGATTTGGGGCGTATGTAGTATGGGATGCATTCGTGCTCCAAAGTCTTGCTTGCATTAGAACCAGGCATGTGAGTTTGCTGCATCTAGACTTAAGGTCATATCATGACACTACACTAGAACCCGAATCCACTAAACCATTGTTTTGGCACATCACCTTTCTATTTTGCATAAATTATTGGTTGTGATTGAATTTTAGAGGATCACTGTTATCACCAACTTTGCGTTAGTCGAAGTACTGACGTTCCCCACCTTGTAGGTATCCGGAGCCGATCTACAGGTACCACGGAGCTCGAGTTGGTCCAAGGATCCAAGGGACATATACAAGTACTGCTATATTGTTGTAAATATTGTAATTTTTATTTGGACATTGTAACCTTTGTAAATGTAACATTTATATGGAATAAAAGTTTTAAATTTCCTGTACTTCTGTGATTTGGCTATTTGAAGTTTGACTCCTGGAGTAGGGTCTCAGGTTCCCGGTATGGGAATTTGGGGCGCTACATGCGCATTAGTGTCATATAATATAAATAAGGGAGTATGACCTATTGGCACCTAAAGTTAGTATTAATACCCTAAACACACCTAATGTTTCTATAATACCCCCATAGCACCCAAACTTGTTATAATTGGACCTATAGCCACCTCCCATCCATTTCTATTAATTTTCTAACAGTTAAGAGGTAAAATGACTTTTTTACCCCCCATGCCTTAATAATTTCTTAAAAATTCATTAAAATTCATAAAAATTTCTTAAAATTCCTAAAAAAATTCCATAAAATTCCTCTAAAAATTCCTTAAATTTTCCTTTAAAATTCCCTTAAATTTCTTAAAATTTTCTTTTGAAATCCTTAGAATTCCTAATAATTTTCTTTAAACTTACTTTTAAAATTCCTTTAAAATTCCTTTAAAATTTCTTTAAAATTCCTTTAAAAATTCCTAAAATTTTCTCTAAATTTTCTCTAAAATTTCTTTACAATTAATTTTTAAATAGAACAAAAAGTCCTTCAAAATTGAGAGTATTTCTGCAACTGAGAGTGCCAACTGAACCAAAAATCCTTCAAAATTCCTTTAAAAAATTGTTCTCTAAATCCTTAACAAAGGTCATAGTTTGTTCAGAACCAAAAATATTTAATCATCATATATCAATATATCATAACATCAAGAACAAACAAATTATTCAGAACCAACATAGAGCAAAGAGTTTATTGAGATATATTTTCATCTCTAGATCATAAGTATCCAACAGATAGCAAAGAAAAACTGAAGAATATAGATATAATCCTAAATGCATAACTATTTTGTATACTTGAAATGCACAATCAATATTACATAATATGAAACAATTACATAACATGAAACAACAATTACATGACATGAAACAATTACACAATCAGTGTTACATAATGAAGCAAGCTGCTACTTCTTCTGCTGCTGCTGCAAACCAAAAAAAAAAAATCAGAAATAATCATGTATTTGTATGTACATGAAACAAAACAATATATGAAATAATTACTAGTAGGCTCAGAACACAACTTTCAGCAAGGATTTATCAAATTTGCCAAATATTCAAGCATCAGTGTTGTAACGCCCCTGTCCCTAGCTCAGACAATTTATACAATTTATAAGACATATTAGATACTATGTAGTACAACTGCCCACCACAGGCTGCCTCTCAAAATTTGATTAACCGATTAGGTGACTCTTAATCATAGGCTTAGTTATTTATATTATATTTTAATCTATACTTTTACGATATGGACCAATCTCAAATCCCAATCCTTTCTTTTTTTCTCTCCCCGGTTGAAGTACACAGCCAAAGCCTTTATAATCATTCACATACAATTCTTTTTTTTTTGATGAACCGGATCGGATCTTGCGACCCCAGCCAACAGCAAATCAATATATTAAAGCAATGAATGTCTGATTTTACAAGATGTAAAATGAAAGAGTAGATTCACGTACAATTCTTGTGAATGATTATTTAATTCTTGTGTTGTTTACTCTCCCACGTGGGACCCCCCACCTCATCACCATTCAGTTCCATTTCATATATGCGTCCCCACCTCATCACCATTCAGTTCCGTTTCATATATGCCATAATTCATATCATGCATTTACCAAATGCCATATTGCATATATAACTTTATAGTTATACCAACAGCCACCTTACTTCAAATATCATATATATATATATATATATATATATATATATATATATATATATATATATATATATATATATATATTACTCTTTAGAAATTTACCGGGTGTTACAAGTGTAATAAAGAGATAAAAAAATTGTGTCACTAAGACTGCATTGAAATGCCATGCCAACTAGTTCAAATGCAAAAATGACATTCCCTCATATTGAAATTTACAATTGACTAACAGGAAGTATCAAGTCTAGATTCCATGACAAATATGAAATTCACAATTGAGTAACACGAATGATTGACTTAATCTACTCATAAACCATTTAACCTACAACAGAATTTGATAAAGCATAGTTTTCTGTTAACAAGTTTAATACAACAAAAACAGAAGATATGTACTAGACTGTTTAAGAGTGACAATGCATATAAGCATATAAGCATAGCATAGCATATAACCATATAAGCATAGCATAGCATATAAGTAACTGACATATAAGTCAGCATAGCATAGCATAGCATACTAGTAGGCTCAGACTGTTTAAGCATATAAGTAACCGCCAATGCATATAAGCATATAAGCATAGAGATCAGGTAATGCTCCAGAGTAATACTCCAGAGAACCAAAGAACCAGGTAATGCTTCTATGAGAACCAAAAAACCAAATAACAAGGTAAAGATCTCATGTAAGAACCAAAGAAGCAAGTAAAAAATAGATAATTGATATTTAAATAATCAGAGATGTATCTAGTATTCATAAAAGCAGATACTTCATATTCATTCATCCATTCATTCATAAAAGCAAATAATTGATGAAAGCAAATTAATTTGCTCTTACGGCTCGTGCCACTAGTATCAGTGTATCACCATAGGATGAATCTCCTTTCTAAATATATTACACTTGTTTCTTCTCCAAAACCCACAAGATTACCTTTCAGTGTATTTATAAGATGTTTTTTTTCCTCTAAATTAAACAGGTAACATAATATTCAAATCCCTTATCCTTTAATGGAGATGTTAGACCTATTTGTAAAGTATGAAATTGCAAGAACCAACTTGATGAAATTCCAGTTTAGAGATTGCAAGAACCAACTTATATCCAACTGTGAATCATCATTGCCTACACACACAACCAAAATAAATCGCAAGAAATTGAACCAGAAGCTTAATAGCAAGTGTGAGAATCAAACACTTCCCTCCAAAATAGAGAGGAATCAAGGACGTCGGGGGCATTAAGAACGAAGAAAAAGTGGGGCGTCTGGGGCATCAAGATCAACGGCAAAGAGGGGCATCGAGGAGAGCTTAGGTGGGACAAAGGTTAAATTTGGGGATAAATTTGAAGGAACGAAGAAGACAAAGAAACCAGGGTTTTGGGATTTGGGCAAATGTCTAGAGCATGCGATGGATATGGAGATGGGTGGCAGTAGTGGTGAGAGTGATGCTGAAGAAGGAGCTTCGAGGGCTAGGGTTTATAAGAGAGAGAAGGAAGAGAAGAAGAGAGAGAGAGGCAGTCAACGAAGACAGAAGGAGAGAAGGGATTTTGATTTTGGGTTAATGACCTACTCGCACCTAAAGTTAATAATAATACCCTATAAACACCTGAAGTTACAGTAATACCTCAGTGATACCCAAAGTTTTGGAAATTGGACTTATAGGCACCCGCCGCTCACAAATCAGTTTTTTTGGAGAGGGGTATTTTTGTAATTTCACATACCTCTTAATGGGTTTAAACCCGTTAAGAAGAATATTCTCACAATATTCCACTAACTTAACTTAGAATTAAACGGCCAGGGCCTGTAGGTCCAATTTATAAGAGTTTGGGTGCTATTGGGGTATTATAGAAATTTTAGGTGTGTTTAGGGTATTAATACTAACTTTAGGTGCCAATAGGTCCTTCTCCCTATAATAGTTGTATTAACGACTAAGTGCAGCTTCACACACGACATCTATAGGATAGTCCCCGTAGTTTTGTTTGTGACAAGTGTGTGCTTTCTTAGTAAGAGAAAATTGATGTATTATATCATTGCGTCAGTTGAATGAACTGACGTGCCCATAGTTTCTATGCAGGATAAAGTGCATGAAAAAGACTAAGAAGGAATTGATGCTTAAAGAATTATTCAAGTATTGTTTTATTTCATTTATGTAATTGTTGTAACTTTGCTTCCGCTGTTTAAATGTAACTCTGATGTAATAAAAGTTTTTATTTCCTTATAGAATTGTACAAAGAGAAGTGTAAAGATCCTGTGTTCGAATTTAGCCTTATTTGGAATTCGGGATGTTACAACTAGGCCTAAACGTAACTTGTTTGTATGCAACAACCATGTGGTATATATATAGGACGCATTAGTGGTGCATTAGATATGATTAAACAGTAGACTTAAGAATAACATGTTTTGCCTATACACACCTGTCATCTGCCTCACTTTTTTACTTGATACCTGTTATAAATTACATGTTCACTTATTACATGACCCTATTACCCGACTCAGTTTACTTGCTTGCTATTTTCATTAGACCCTATTACTTGTTACAATCCTGCCATGATATGTTGTACGATCTTGATTTCAGTTCCCTATTTTATACCTTCTTGTATTTGTTCTTGTACCCGTTTGCTTGTACTACTTGCGGTCCGTAGCTTGCACTAACAGGCATCTTGTCTCTTGCTTCTCTATTTCTTCCAAATATACATGTTTTGGAGATCAGTTGCCTGACGTTGTGAGTGACAAGTATTTTGAGGTTGAGATGGATCATTTTATGCTTTAGCTTATTTCATGTTTTGAGTTTATCAATTCCTGCTCGTTTCTACTTGAACTTGTATTTGGGCATGTTGTTCCGGAGTTTTGTTTCTTTCCAGATCTATTTCTATTTGAGGATTATGTAACTGTTTTCAAATATTTTGTTGATTATGAGTTTTGTTTCATGCATGCGTGGTTGTATATTTCTTGTATATTCCTGTTGTACTGTTGAGTTGATCCTTACAGCTTATGAATGATGAAAATCATTTGCTGGGCTTTGTCACGTACTCATATTCAGTATTCTTTTGGGAAGCGGGGCGTGACAAGTAGATACCCTTCTATGAGTCTCCTTCCTAAGTTCATCTTCTTTTGAACCCTTAATCGCCCCGACTACTATAAGCATCTCCTTGGCTGATTTCACATATAGCATGGTAGTTATCAAGTGATCATAAGAAACTGGCAGTGAATATATCAAGTTGAAAGCTTTATCTTTTTCATTAAGATCATCAGCATTAATCATCTTCAGTTTGGATATTACCTTATTGAACTCCACAATATGATCTTGAAGATGGGTTCATTCCTTCATTGAGAAACAAAACAGCTTCCTCTTTTAGTACATCCGATCCAACAACGACGATCCCAAGTAGTCAGATTTGAGTTTTGCCCACAGACTCGCCACACTTTTCTTCTAAAAAATATTACACTTGACTTCGTCCGTCAATTGCAGGCAGATCAAACTCAAGACCTTCAAAAAAATATCATCCCATTTCTCCTGCTTCATGTCGGTTGACATCTTCTCTTCTAGGGTAAGGTGCAAGTCCTTATGAACCAATACATCGTACATGTCCACCATCCATAGATTGAAGTTTATCTTACCGTCTTGATTTTTTCTTTTGACAATCTTATCCAACGAACTCGAACAAACTCATGAAGCTGATGATCTGATACCACTTATTAGGGAATTATTCCTTCTAGAGAATCTTGTCGAGTCTTTGGCACGATCAATACAAACCACAAAGTAAATACTTGATCACACCAATCACACAAAGCACACAAGAATTATCCCGGTTGGGGCTTTCGCCTTAATCAGGGGGAGGAACAACTGAGATGTTATTCAACTAGAGAAGATGCAAGAATATTATAATTCTCTCCACGACCCTCTCTCAAGCCTAACTGGAACTGCTTGCTATTTACAATGGAGAAATCCCTCACCTCTCAGATGAAGTACTCTTTTCTTCTATTCAGCACTCAGTAGAATCATATTATTCTTGGAGCCTTTACAATTGATTATATATAAATCTAGAGAAACTATTGTTTGATATCTTAATACAATAGCGATTAGATATTTCTGAAGAGATGACCCTACAATTAGGGCCGCACGATCTAACCTGAAGAGCAAGTTTGGCCTTCAATCGAATCCTTTAGACCCGAACCCAAAACCTGCATCAGTCGCGCTTGGTTGACCGCACACGTCTCCCTTTCTCTGGAATACCAGAATAGTGGGCATTCGATTGCACAGTTGAACGCAACCTTCTCTGTTCCTGGTGCTACTACTGTGACCTGCTTTCATTCCGTCGCTTCAGCCTCTTCGTTTCATCGTCTTCATATCTAACATAGTATGCAAGACATAAACCCAACACTACCTTCAACATTTAACAAATCACTCTTTCTAATAGAAGCACTACTAGGTCTATGTGTGACATGTCCAAACCATCTGAGTTAATTCTCTTTTAATTTATCTTGGATATAAGCTATATTTACCATGTCTCGTATATGCTCATTTCTAATTCTATCAGCTTTGGTTGTACCACACATCTATCTTAACATTCTCATCTCTGCTACACTCATTTTTTTTTGACATGTTGTTTCTTTGTTTCCCAACACTCTATTCTATACATCATTGCTAGTCTAACAAACGTCCTATAAAATTTTTTCTTCAACCTCAAAGATATATGTTTTTCACACAAAACACTACTAGCGGTTCTCCACTTAAGCCACCCAGTTTGGATCCTATGTATAATATCTTCACAAATCTCCCATCTCCTTGTATAATCAAGCCTATATATCAGAAACAATCTCTCTTGAGTATCTCTTGACAATCAAGTCTTACTACTTCCTCATTTGTGTTCTGAATATCGCTAAAATTACACTTCATATACTCTGTTTTAGTCCTACTTATTCTAAAGCCTCTACATTTCAAAGTTTCTCTCCACAATTCTAATTTAGTATTGATTCTTGCTCTAGTGTCGTCAGCTAAGACGATGTCATCGGCAAAAAGCATACACCAAGACATCTCATCTTGTATTCCTCTCGTCAATTCATCCATCATCATAGTAAACAAGTAGGGACTTAAAGTTAAACCTTGGTGTAAACCTACTGCAATAGGGAATTCACTACTTTCTCCTGTAGTTGTTCTAATAGTGATCATTGCCCCTTCATACATATTTTTAATCACCTCAGATACTGAATATTTACTCTTTTTATTTAACACCCACCATAATATGTCTCTAGGGACTTTATCATAAGATTTTTCTAAATCTATAAATACCATATGTAGATCTTTATTATTTCTCTTTATATTTTTTCACAAGTTTTCTCAGCACATAAATTGCTTTCATTATTGACCTTGCAAGCATAAATCCAAAATATTTCTCAGACACTATTGTCTCTAGTCATAGTCAATGTTCGATCACTATTTTTCAAAGTTTCATCATATGGCACATTAATTTAATGCCTCGGTTGTTGGAACAACTTTATATATATCTTCTTTATTTTTATATATAGGTACTAAAATACTTTTTCTCAATTCTTCAGACTTCTTGTTGGTCTTCAAAATCTCATTATGCTACAAATTCGGCCACAAACCGAAAAATGATGAGGGTTGCGTTATGCAATTGACAGCCAGCGTAAAACTTTGTTAAATGCCTTGAACATTTTAGACATCAAAATAAAATAATAAAATTCAATCAATACTTTCTTTAAGAAAAAGGAAAAATGATGCTAACAAAAACATAGTATCAAGGTGAGAATCTTATATTTTCTCAAAATTTTCCTCACAATTCTGAAACCTGACGTGATATAAATCTGCATATGATATCCCAGTCAGTAAACTACAACATAGCAACCAACACTTGTAAGAGCATCCATAATTGTTTGCTAAAAAATATGGCAAAATGGCAAATGAAAATAGCAATATGAAGATTTCGCTGCAACGGTGCTTTGCTATAATTGTGTCAATTTTTTTTTAAGCGGTCGAGGCAACATGTCCCGTCTCACTTTAAATTTTTTTTTTAATCTGAATACTATATTAGAATAAGCTAATTAGTAATTGGTGGTAGATTTAGATTATTAAATTAATAAATAGGTAATTAATTGGGCTAATTAGGGATTAATTAGTCTAATAGATGCCTTTAGTGCTCCCTGGATTCTAGGACGAGACATGTTGTCCCGTCGAAGCCTTTTTTGGCTTCAAATGGGACAACATGTCCCGTTTGACGATTTATCGATTTTTTAAATTTTTTTTGTTCAGACGGTACGACAGGATAATTAAAAAAAATGTCAAATGAAACAACTTTTTTCATCTGGTCCCATTAAAAAAAAACGACCCCTATAATTTGAGAATCGCCAGTTTGTTTCTCAAATATAAGAAGCGACTGTAACGATTTTGTCAAAATATGTCAAAATAGTAAACAACTGCAGGCCATTGTTTCTCAAAATATGGAAAAATGGCAAATATAGCAAACGACTGTGATACTCTAACAAGCTCACAATACAATCAAGAAAACCTGACAATCAGAAATAAGATATCAATAATAATACACCCACAATCTATTCTACTACTTTATCTTTTACATTCTTATATAGTACAATCTTATGCTACACCCACAGCAAAAATGAATTTAAAAAGATGAAACCTTTCAATAAGGTTGTGCCATATAAAATTGTAAACATCAGATTGTAAAATAGGTGGTAGGTGTAGTTTTATTAATAAAATATTTATAACTTGAGTGCCTGCTAGGTTTGCATTAGCATACACTAGTATAATGCACGTGCGATGCACACCTACAAAAAGCATATTCACATGACTTGAAAGCTTAAAGCATAAAAACAACAACCATATCTTGTGACATGACAAAATTGATTTTTGATTTAGAGGGGAAAAAAAGAACCGAATAAAGCTTGGAGGGAGAGCAAGAGACGGATTTGATTTTTGAGCTAGGAGGAAAAAATGAACCGATGAGTTAAGCTGAGATTAAGTATGGTATATTTATATTTAAAGGTGTGTAGGATTTTGTTCACAATTTATTCATTTTGATATTGGCATGCATGTATTAATTATTTTTCCAATACATGCAAATTACATTTCTGACCTTCGATTGTAGAGGGATTAGGGGCAAAATTTGACAGACTTAATCCTATATTATTTTTTAGCACTTTATGTATATGGAGGTATTATAGTAAAAAGCCGTCAAAATGGAGCTTTGCTTAATAATAGTATAGATTTGAGAGGTGAGAGAGAATAATTCGCTAATTGGCTACTTTCCATTTGTCAAGACTCAAGACTCAAGCATGCATCCATCCATTCACAATTTTTTTTTGTATTGACCAACTTTTTAAAAATAATTACTAAATTGACCCATTTTCTAAAATATTATCAAACTAGTTCGCTTTTGGACACGTCAACAAAAAATGCTTTTAGCAATAATATATTATGTTATTTTATTGTTGTTGTCAATAGCAGCACATGTAAATTTTTTCTTCAGATGTCACTATTAGGAGTAACGGCATAGGTACATTTTGTATTCAATTAGAAACTCTCTGACTTGAGAAAAAATTGCTAGTATGGAAACCTCTTACTATTGATGCCGCTCTTTTCAATAACGACAACCTTAAACTGATATTGCTATTAACATTAATGGCAGCAGTATAATCCACATTAATGTCCTTGCAAATGAAGGAGCCTCCCCAATCTGAGACCCCATACTCACAATACTATTATTACAACTCCCTACTTCAATATCCAAATCCACTTCACTTCCAACCCAGAATCAATTCTCAATTCTCTGACTAACTATATTAACCTTCGCCAATGATTCAGTTTGCTGACTAACTCTACTAGCCTTTGCCACGGACTCACCATTCACCGACAATTTAAACGAAAAGGCTCTTCTCGAGTTATCCACACATGACTGTAGGGGTGGCAAGGTCTGGGCCAGCCCGGCCCGGCCCCCCTTTTCGCGGGATTAACCCTGAACAGGCCCCCTCCCCTGGGGCTGGTCCGGTTCACGTTTTTTGGGAAAAAGCCCGGCTCGGCCTGGTTGAGGACCGGGACTGGCTGAACCGGCCGGCCCGGGGTCGGGCCGGTCCGGACCGACCGTTTTCTACAGTTGTTTTTTTTCTTCCAGAAATTTAAAAAAATAAAATAAAATTACCAAAGTGCCCCCAACGGATCTATACTGGCTAGATTTGGGGGGGTACTTTAGGAAACCAAAAAATTTACATATTCTATATATACCACATCATTTCTTTCATTTCTCTTCACTAATTCACTCAAATCTCTCATTCTCTCTACTTTCTCTCAATACTACTAGTCTACAACAACAATCAAGTGATCAACAACAATAAGTGATCAACAACAACAATCAAGAAGTCTACAATCAATAACAATCAAGTGATCAACAACAACAATCAATACTACAAGTCTAGTACAAGCTCTCAAGTCTCAACTCTCTCAACATTCATTCTTCAAACTTCAAACACTCATACGGTGTTTTAGTATATGTTTAATTTGTAGATTTAACATAATTGATTATTTTCATCTATATCTCTTAATTAGTTTGGGTTTAATTAGTTTGGGTTTTTTTGAACTTCTTCCTCTCATTTTTTAGATTTATTTATAAATTTGGTAAAGTGGAAAAACATACATACATTACTCATTCACTAGTTCTTGTAATTATAGTTATTTTTTAGTTGAGATAAATTGTTGTTCTTTTTAATTTTTAAAACATACATACACTTAATTTTTAAAACATAAATGGCCTCTAATCGATCACGCAGTGGTAGACATAGTAGTCAAGAGTCCACTAATCATCACATTCATTCCATTCCAAATCCATATATAGATAGTGAAGAAACATTCATGAATTATGATAGTTTTCCCGATTTGAATGAAAAACACTCAAATCCTATAGAAATAGAAGATCATGCAGAACCACAACCATCGGAACAAGGTCATTCTCTATCCCGTAAAACAAGAGTGACTACTTCCGAAGAACACAATTTTTTTAATTTTTATCCCTTCACAAAATGATAAGAGTGTAGGACTAAAAATATGTAAGAAGTGTCAAACACTATATAAGTTTAAATTAGGATCGGGCATGGGTACACTCCAACGTTACTTAAGCAACTGTCAACCACAATTTTCGAAAGACAATCTCACACAACAAAAAATACATCCTAGAACCGGTCAAGTTGATAGTCATAGCTACGATCACGATCTCAATCGTAGGGAAATGGTTAAGTTTGTAATTAGGGGTGAATTACCATATTCGTTTGGTGAAAGTAGGTATGTAGAGACTTTTGCACAAACCTCCTTAAACCCCCATTATAAAAAGATTGCTAGGAATGTAGTTAAGGGTGATAGTAAATTAGTTTACAATGAGACTAAGAATTTTTTGATAGCAACACTAACATCACTAAACACTAGAGTTTCTTTGACATCGGATGGGTGGGTAGGAGTAAACGACGTTCCAATGATGTGCGTAACATGTCATTGGATAGATTCGGATTAGGTACTTCAAAAGTGGATAATTTCATTTGGATATGTTAGGTACCCACATAAGGGTAAAATTATAGCCACACACATTATGAAAGCATGTAATAATTTTGGGTATTTATGATAAAGTGTTTGCTATTGGTTTTGATAACGCTTCTAATAATACTAAGACAATTGATAGTTTAAAAATTACTTTAGATCCTATAGAATCCAAAAAATTTCACGTAAGGTGTGTTTGTCATATTTTAAATTTTTGTGTGCAAGATGTACTAAAATATGGAAATGATAAACTTGATGCAATGAGCGATTGTGTTCATTATATTACATTGAGTGGTCCAATATATCAAGCTTTTCTTGATTGGTTTAAACTTAGGAGAATTATATATAAACGTTTTCGTAACGATGTTAGACATCGTTGGATTTCTACATTTGATTTATTAGGCATTGTTCTTCATTATCGTTTTAATCTTAGAGATTTTTGTGTCGCAATGGGTATGCAAAATTATATGTTAGATGATGATTTTTAGTTTTTTGCTGATAGTTTGTATAAATTTTTGGAACCTTTTAACGATGCTACTTTGCAATTTTCAAAAATATATACATCTACATCTAGTGGTAGTTTACTTGAAATTTTCACTATGATGACAACAATAAAAGATTTGCAAAGTGACCCTTTTATTGGAGATATGGTTAATGCGGCATATATTAAATTTTTAAATATTTTCATCCACTTCCTATGTTATATTGTGTAGCTAGTGTAATGAATCCTATGATTAAATTAGATGACACAAAAAATTTAATTGAGATTTATTACACTTATGCCCCACACGATGCAATACAAGATTTTGATCATGATGTTTTTACTCATCAATTTGAGCATATTTTGACTAGGTTATATGATACCGATGATAGACTTTATTCATCTAACACTACACAAACACAAACACAAAATGTTGATTCTACTTCTTCTTCTTCCGACATATTAGCAAAAGGAAAGAGTCATGCAAATAGTAGTGTTTTAAATCTTATTAAATCAAAAAAACCAAGAACCATTTCACCAAATGAGTTGAATTGCTATAATGCACAAAGTTCAATTGAAGATGTAGTAGATGTTTTACAGTTTTGGAAGAGCAATGAAGCTATTTTTAATATTCTTTCTCATATGGCTAGAGATTTGCTAACAACACCGGTGTCAACCATTGCATCGGAAAGTGTTTTTTCTCTTGGTGGCAAGATAATGAGCCCAAACAGGAATCGATTGACAGCCAAAAATTTGGAGATGCTAGTTTGCGCCGAAGAATGGATGAAAGCGGAAGAGAGAACTCAAGACTTGAAGCACAAGATGGATCAACAAGTAGCGATGAATGAACAATTAGATTTAGTCGATTTAGATTAAAATGATGTACAATATATTGTAATTAATTGAAAAATTTAGGGGGATGAGATTCTATATTTAGGTTAAGTAGAAGTGCACGACAATAGTCCAATGCCTTCTCTTCAATCTAAATACAGGCCATCTCGATCTCTAAATTCAAGTAATTCGCTTATTTTGTAATTTGATCTAATTTGTATGAAATTTTATTCATGTACTTCATTTTATTTAAGAATTTCACATTTATTAAATCAATTTAATACATGGTTCTTTGCAATTGTTATGAAATTACAATTTAATACTTGATCTTTAATATATTAAAAAAAATTCCCCTAAAAAATCGGCCCGGCCCGCGAACCGGCCCCCACCATTGGGGCAAGGGGCCAGGTCCAGGCCAGGGTTTTCCCTCCCAGCCCGGTTCGTGATCTCATCGAGCTCGGCCCGGGTACGCCCGGGACCGGTCAAAGCCCAGGCTAGCCCGGCCCGAGTGGCCCGAATGCCATCCCTACATGACTAGCTTCTCCCTCTTCTGCCTAAGCCAAATCTTTGAAATAGAGAAGCTCTCCCCTTCTTACTAGTACTACTAAGCCTAGAACTAGGTTCCGACCTCTTCCATGAATCAACAAACCCTTTGAACCCTTCTCTCGCCAAATGAAAAACGCACTCAGACATCGCGATCCTGCTCCCCATCTTCTTGGCGATTCGCCTGGGCGTCTTCTTCGACGGTTTGATGGCTAGTTGGAGAAGAGAAGCCTCATTCATCACATACTCATAAGAGCATCTATAGTCGTTGGCTATTTTGCCAAAATTTTTGGTTCTGTAGTCGTTGGCTATAAACCCAAAATTTAGATTTTTGAGAAACAGTCGTCTGCCAAATTTGGCAGAAGAAATAGAAATTTGAAAAAAATAGCCGACGAAAGATTATTTTTCGTCGCTTGAATTCCCCCCCCCCCCCCCCATCGGATGGGAAATTCCCATTTTTTAAAAAAAATAAATCGGCGGGTGAAAAATGATCGATTTTGTTTATATAAAAAAAAGTTGGACGGGAAATCATTTTTTGTCCCATGATTTTCAATTAAAAAAAAATTGGGTTACAACGACTACAACGCAAACTCAAATTTCCTTTTCCTATATGCCAAATACCCAAAATTTGGGTCTCAACGACCACAGATGCTCTAAGACCCCATCGAAAAACACCTCCTCTGATCCAACTTACTATTGATACCGGTACTACTTTCACTCACTTCATCATTTCTGAATTATACTTGGAGTATAGAGTTTTATTATTCTGGATGCCGCTATTTCCAATAGCAGCATCCATTTAAGGTTGCTATTATTACGGATAACTATATCAGTTGTAAGATATCGGTACACTTACAATTTTTTCTCAAGTTAGACCGTCTAATTGAATATGAAATGTACCTATACAGTTACTTTCAATAGCAACATATGAAAAAAAATTACAGGTGCTGCAATTGACAACAATAACAATAAAATAACATATGCCGTTATTGCCAATAGTATTTTATGTTGCCACTTCCAAAAGTAAGCCAGTTTGGTAAATATTTTTGAAAATTGGTCAGTTTGGTAATTATTTTCAAAAAGTGGGGCAGTCCAAAAAAAACTCCATTCACAAACTCCCTCCTTATGGCATCACGTAAATATAGAAAAACTTCTCCCAACTCCCACAATTTGACCACACATTTTTTTATATTTAATGATAAAACACTACACAATAGTTTGGTCTTAAACTTAAGACATCGTTTTACTAATTCCAACCGTTTTTTATCATTAAGTTAAAAAAATCACTGGTTACTTAACCATAAGTCTGCATTACCCTTTTTTAAAGTACATGTGGCCTTGCAGCAAACCAAGTTTGAAGTGAAAACGGCTCCAGATCGGTGAGCCTAAAGAACAAAGCAGTGGAAACAACCGATGGAGTACAGACAGGAAGTTGAGTCGACCTCTACAACAGTTAAGGTTGCAAATGGAAATTTAGAGTTAAATGAGGGACCTGAACACATTTTGGGATATATTTTAGATGTTTGAGCGTGGATTGTTCAATAGTGAGATAGGAGGTCACAGACTGAGTGAATTTGTAGCAGAGCTGAGACCTTGAGACTCATTCCTAGTCATGTAGTAACTAATTAATATGCTTCCAAATGGAGTTCCTCCATATGCATGGCTCCAAATGGTTATTCAATTTTGGATCAAACATTCTGAAAGAAAGAGGAAAGTTTTGTAATTGTCTACCTTCTCTTTGTAATGCTATAGCTAGTTTTGTTATTTTGTGATTCATCATTTATTTTTAAAAATTACAGTCAATTTTCTCTTTAGTTTTTTCTTTTCTTCTATTAAACAAATCTCCCTCTATAATTTAAGTTTCCAGATACAGCCCACTACATTTTCTAATTATTCTTTCTTTAATACTAGAAGACCGGTCCAGTTAATTTGGACTACTACTTTGTACTAGGAGCCCATTTTGGACATATTTATTTCGTTATCAAATCCAGCCAAGTCTAATAAATAATTGGCCAGGTAATGATTCTGGATTGAGGTTTATATAACCTACACCCAAATAAGCCCATTAAGCAAGGAAGGTATCTGGGTGTTTTATTATTATTATTATTATTATTATTATTATTATTATTATTATATATATAATAATAATAATAATAATAATAATAATAATAATAATAATAATAATAATAATAATAATAATAATAATATATATAATAATAATAATAATAATAATAATTATATATATATATATATATATATATATATATATATATATATATATATATATATATATATATATATATATATATATATATATATATAAAATTATTATTATTATTATTATTATTATATATTATTATTATTATTATTATTATTATTATTATTATTATATATATATATATAATAATAATAATAATAATAATAATAATAATAATAATAATAATATATATATATATATATTTATTATTATATATATATATATAATAATAATAATAATAATAATAATAATAATAATAATAATAATATATATATATATATATATATATATATATATATATATATATATATATATATATATATTATTATTATTATTATTATTATTATTATTATTATTATTATTATTATATATATATATATATATATATATATATATATATATATATATATTCATTTAGTATATGAGCAATTATATGGTAAAAGGGATATGAGCAACTTGCTCATTTAGTAAATGAGTAATTGATTATGTGGCATGCATGTGAAACATTGGAAAACTAACACTTTTGAGGATTTTCCAATCACATGTATGCCACATCATCAATTACTTATTTACTAAATGAGCAAGTTGCTCATATCCCTTTTTCCCATATATATATATATATATATATAATTTAAAATTTGGGGGGGGGGGGGGGGGGGGGGGGGGGGGGGTTACAACCAGGTCAAAAAAAGTTCCCATGAAAAGCCAATCCAGACAGCTCTCATCCGATTTTAGCGACAGCACAGCTCAACAACGTAGCAAAAACATAAAAAAACAACTTTTGGGCCAGCTTAGCCGTACACTCAATGCTCGAATTTATGTTATGGTCAAGGAGTTCAAATAAGGTTACTGAGAACCAATCCAACAAGAGTAATTGCACACATCTTGTTGGATAGGATCCGAAACATCGTGAACCATCATGCACGTTTAACGATTTGAACTCGGTTCACCATTATTAGTGAATACCCTTCCATACAAATCCTACCCTAATAACTGACGAGAATACGGCCTTAGAGGCTGCTCATAACTTTCTCCCTGATCTTTGTCACAATAATCAAAAGCGAGTAAACTGGGCCACACCACAAATCAAGTTACAGAGACTTAATCAAGCAACCTATCAAATTCACCTTCTCCACCACCTTATTCGGTTGGTTCGTCAACATACTAGTGCTTTGCTCCATCAACAAGACATGTCCAATACAAAATAATATGCAAATTATATGGGCGTACTTTCTTGTTGAACTAAATAAATCAGGCCCCTTCCCTTCACCCCCCCCCCCCCCCCTCCCCCCCTCCCTCCCTCTCTTAAAGGTTAATGGGCCGAACCTTATACGAAAATGAGCATAACTATTTAGATTTGGGCCAATTTAGGTAGTGAGCTTTTGGACCCCAGGCCCATTTGCAATCAAAGCAGTCTTCATCAACTTGCATATTGATCGATGGATACATTTGTCTTCTAATTACTAGTGAGAATCGTGCAAGAGGCTGTATCCTTTCTTCATAGACTTTGTATTCACACCAGTTGTTAATTGATGCTATGTTCTCTGTCCAGTTCACAATCACTTTCACCTCCTTTCTATTACTTATCAAGAATTTGAATTTGCGTTACAACACCAGCATTAGTTGTGTAACCCTTGTTTTCATTTATACAAATTTTATGTATTCTTATATTTTGTTTGTCTATAAATTATTTTGTTCCCGATTGTACATATTTTATTCTTCCTTGCTATGTATTCTTGTATTTCAATATCCTTGTGATTTCCTTCTTTCATTTGAATTTATTTTTTTGTACATCTCCTATTAGACTGAACTCAAACCTGTATATAAATTCTCATGTTCTCTTGAACCTAATTGCAGTATCTCGATATTCGATTATTTTGTTTGAATCCAAACCATAATCAATTCGATAAAGTTATTTGATTGATTATTTGATTTATTTGTAAACAGTCAAATCCAAACCAACTTAGCCCATTCTTATTTTCTAATTCATATTTTTTTTTATTGAAGCCCATAATTCATTTCTTAGCCCAACCCATATTCAACTTGACTATTCTACATTCTTATTATCAATTACTTATTTTATAAACCCATATTTAAATTTCTGGATCCACTGAAATCCAGAAAGTTACTCGTAAAGCCCCAGGCAATGCGTGTGGAAAAAGGATGACACTGTGACCAATAAGGGTAAAAGTATGCACCTAGAATAAGAGCAGGTACCCTGGAGGTCGAGTAACAGAGGTTGTTGGAAATGAATCCCAACTATTTTTTTTTATTGAAGCCTACAAACAAACTCAAGTCCACACTCTGAAATCCTACACAAATCTTATTGGAGCCTAACACAAACCCGTCAACCCGTCAACCCAAATACAATCCAAACCCAAATTTCCCCAACTGTACAATCCCACTAAATCCTAACAATCCCGTAACCCTATAACCTCACTAATTGCTCCCTCACTAGCTGCCATGATATCAGTATCTTTGATTTCATAATCAGGATCTAAATCCTAACCACCCACTAATCACTCCTTAATCTACTCCCCTAAACTGCCTAATAAATAATATCCCCTTAATCTCTCTAACCCTAATTAACATTAACCCTAATTATCCTATCTCTTCCTAATCATCTATAGCCAACCACTCCCAACAGCTTCTTATTCTTCTTCTTCACCAACCTCCTGAAACCCATCGACCATGATCAATCGCTGCCTCTCTTCATCACCTTCCACCACCTCACGACTGCCCTCCATTGCTGCCGAACCCATCGCCATAGTCCCCCGATGCCTCCTCGCAGTACTACACCGAACGCCAGCCCCCTACATGCACCGCTCTCCACCACCTCTTCATTGCCAACTGCCTCCTCGCTTGCACCCCTCTGCCCGCCGCGCGCTGCCACAACTTCCATTGCAACACCCCACTCGAGCAACCAAGCCGCTCTTGGACGCTTACAACCATCGACCTCCTGAGCCTCCTCCACCACTAGCCACAGCCAGCGCCTACACCCCTCGAGCTTTATTGAAGCCTCACCTCTATAGCTATCCCCCGATGCACTCGTCATTGCATCGCAGTCGCCATTTTTGCAGTCACAACCTGAGCCCCGACTGTCATGCTCGTCTACTGTCACTGCTGCATCTTTTTCTCCTCCACCAGCGACCACTTCCAACTGCCATCACCGCAACCATCAACAGCCCCAAATGCAGTCACTGCTTCTTCTTCCCGCTGCCTCCATGCCACTCCACACCAACTCAAACCACCAACTGCAACCCATCGCCTCCTGCCACAGCCGCAACACCGTGTCCCTCGCCTGCACCTCCGTCCCTGACTGCACCAACACCGACCGAACCCTGCAACACCACTGCCTGTACCCTGCCCACTCTCTTGCTGTTGCTTTCCCCAACTAAGACTGTAACTCCTGTATCCCATTTTCTGTATTTTTGTACTGTATTCTTTCTTCCAGTGTATTCTGTCTATTTGTACTCCTTCTTTTTCTTTAACCGTGTATTTGTTCTTCTTTCCAGCATTTATATATTCATCTATTTGTTTAATTCTTTTGAGATTCATTTGTGCCTATTATTCTGTCTCTGGATAATTTATTGTTTCTCATTTGTTGCGTTTCATGGCCTAATTGCCTATTTATTTAAATTCTACCTTGTTGGATCTGGTTTTCTACCCAATCTACCCTATTTGAACCTGTCTACCCGTCCTACTGGATCCTAACCCACAAACCAATATCCTCTTCCTTGATCCAGTCTTCCCCAGATTTTCTTCACGTTCCTTAACAAGCAGATCATATCTTTTCTCCATGTTCTCTTGATTCTCCAAATCAGAACTTGCCAAAAATCTCTTATTACAATCCCCAATAAATTTTGTTATTTCTATATACAATTCCTATTTCCAAAATCCTAAACCTAATTCTCATCTCTCTCTTCCCTCTTCCCGTGTACCCTATCCCCGTTTCTTGTCCTGGCCGCCGGTGACTCCTCGCGTCGCCCTTCGTCTGCCGCACCCCAGCACTGCCCTACAGCCCAGCGCCACCACCACGCCAGAGCCCCCTCCTCCTTCCCTGCCTCCTCCCGAGCGCCATGCAGATAGTAGCAACAAAAACAGCAGCCAGAGCGACAGCCCCCCCGTCGCTGTCCCCTGTTCGTCGTGCCGCCGCCGTGCCCCTATGCTGTTGTCATCCTCTCGTCCCATACCCCCGACTGTCCCTCTCTCCTTGTGCACGTGTGATTGATCTCAAGTATCGGATTTGTGTTCGTGGTGATCGTGATCGTCTTGTGCATCTCGTTCGTGATCTGCTCGTGGTATTGTGTTCGTGTCTGGGAATCTATCTCCGTTATTCTCATTCTCTGGTCAGATTCGTCGACTATATAAGGTAAGTAACTTGTATTAGTTTTATTGTATATACAAGTCCTAAATACCGCCTGTAGTGTGGCTTTTGTTTCAAGATTCATTCCCATTAAAAACCCTTGTTAGATCTTGTCTCTATATGTTGATTCATCTGTAGTCATCCTTTGTTACACACGACATGAAAATAATTTAGATCTAATTAGATTCTTGATGCATGTATGTATATTATTCGTGATCCATGATATGTTGTATGAATTTTATATGCTTGATGTGTTAGTCGTAGTATCTTGTGGTAGATTTGTTAGATACCCATACCATGTTGTTTTAGACATCTATTATACCATGTTTTGTGTTTTGTTATAATTTGGGTTTGTTGCATATGAACTATTTTATTTAATGCATAAGAAGATATTTCTGTTTTTACTGCTGCCCTGTTTTGTTTCTGTAATTTAGACCCTGTTAAGGTCAGTAAATAAAACTAATTTGTGAATATAAATCGTAGATCTCGCTGTCTATTTTACTATAAATGTGTGACGTGTGAATTATTGCTATTTTACTACAGATGTATAGAAAAATTCAGATTATGTTTTCTATAAATTTTGTATAATTATTTATTTTAAAACTGATGTTAAAAATATAATTTGGATCTAATATTTTTCTGGGTATGACTAGACTTGACTGGGATTAACCCCTAACTTTTGTAGATTTATTTGATGACATTTATAAACTATTCTAGGCTTGTGAACAAACTACTATATTCTAGAATTTCATGCTGTTCAGTAAAGAACTATAATTTCAACCTGATTCTAGTTGCGGTTGGTAAAAACTTTGTAAATATAAAATGTAGCCTGCTGTATCTATTTCACCACCCTGTCGACAGATTTGGATTTCGAGTTATACTTTGTAATCTATCTCTGTTTTAGTACTGCTGTGTCAAGAATTTCAGATTCACAAATTTGCTGTATCTTGCTGTTTCCTGAATTTATTTGACTATTCTATCTATGTTGAAATATTATGAAATATTAATTACTGATACTAGACATACTAGGAAATACCCCAGATTTTTCTTGGATTTAAATCAGTAAGTTTTGTGCCATTTTCATGCTTGTGAATACAACTTTGTGATTTCTGGCTGAACATGATTTCTATATATATTTCTGTTTTGAGCCATATTTCTATGATTATTATATGACTTGTGTATATGTGCTAGATTCGGCCGAGAGTCTATTATCTAGGTTTTCTGACGGATCCAGATTTGCATATTTGTGACAATGGGAAACTCAGATTTGGTGCAATACTGTCTTGCTGTCTAGAACTGAAAGTTTTGTTGTCCTAGCCTTTTATGAGTCGTTTGTCACCCGTTTGTATCCTTTATCCAACTTGTACTTATCCCTTGTTATCTTACCATGTTTCTTGCCATGTTTGTGTACGTCCATGCTTGATTTAAATAATAATAATAAGAAACCAAGTCGGGGTTAAAGGGAAAGATTTAATACTGGAAAATACAGAAACGTGTAATCGGAAAGGGATCCATAGATCCAAAATGATACTTGATACTTGATAATTGATGCTTGACATGTGATTACTTGTCACTTGCACAATTGACACTTGACATGTGATTCTCGATACTTGATACTTGTCCCTGCGTACATATAACCCCTGTTTTCCCAAAAATGTATTTTTGTATATTTTTTGTATTTAAAATTTTCGCAAATTATTTTCTTCGGTTTTCAAATTCTTTTATAAAAATGTAGTGCACGATCTTCTATTAAAATCTATTTCGGTCGATAATTTTATTTGTAAATCTTATTATTCTTATTAACACTTTGATTTCCATTATAATTTTTAATACTAATACTGTTATTATTATTATTATTGTTATTGTTTCTATTATTATTATTATTATTAATTTTATAAAGTCCAAATTGTATATTTTTATCAACTGGTTATTTTATTTTTACCCTATAACCCGTTTTAAACCCATTTAGACCAATACCCATTAATATTAAACCCAAAGCCCATTGATTACCCGTTAACAATACCCATTTCTTAATCCCAAACCATGATCTTATTCAATCCCCCAGAATCCATATTAGCCATATAAACCCACCACCTAATATATATACCCATTATTTACTTCCTAATACTACACCATACCAACCTAACCTAATATTACACCCCAAACCGTGAGCTGCACCCCCCCCCCCCCCCTTTCACACCTGGATTTGCACCCGTGCACCCGACCAACCTTTTCTTTTTTTTTTCCTCTCCTGTAACCGCCACCAGGGTGCAAAATCTCCAATCCTTTTCAACCTTAATATATATACATATCTATATATACCCTTATATAATAGTTATCAACCACAAGCTGCACATTCTTTTCCCTAACCTCGTGCATATTCTTTTGCTCTCTCTCCTGTTTTCTCTCCATCCGCCGTCTCGTGCTTTCTTGCTCTTGGGGTTTTCTTGCGCATGCTTGAGTGCGCGTGTAGATCGTTCGTGAGTTCGTGGATTTCCATTCGTGGGTTTTGCTCCTACTTTTGAGTTCATTGTTCTTTATCCCGATTTAAGGTAAGTAATTTGTACTCCAATTCATTTGTTTGATACAAGTACCAAAGTTCACCTATAGTGTAGTTGGGTCTAGAGACAACCCTTGATTGTGTTTTCCTTGATGGGTTTTGTCTCTATTGTGATATTTTGGCCATAGAAGACTTACGACACCAATCTTGACATCAATTAACCTAGGAATTGCCCGTTCTTGATTTTTAATCGTGTATGTAAAAATTTGTGTGAAATCGTGTTTTGATTGAAACCCATATGATATATTTGGTGTGGACATGTTAATAGCCCTAAATCATGATGTTTAGATACTTGGTAGGCTTTATTTTAAGTTTGGATGTGTTTGGATCAATATTCTTGAATCTATGTTGTTTTTGTTCTTAAGGATGAAATCTGTATTTTGACACTGTTCTATTTTGTTTGCTGTTTTCGTCTATTTTTAAACCCCTCTGACCTTGCTTGATTTTGATTTCGTATGACTGAGTTATGACTGTTTTAGTACAGAGGTGTCGACCTTTTCCAGATTCTGTTTTTTGGTAATTTTGTTACCAAACTATTTTCAAGAACTATGCTATACATATTTTTTTGATTGGAAACTTTGGCCAGTATTCCTTTATTAAGTTAGGGATTATCCAGAATTTTGGTGAATTTTATTGATATGTTTTATGTGATGTTTCATACTCATTTATAAAATCTATACATGCTGTATTTTGCTCTCTGTTCTGTAAAGAACCCTATTTTCACTATGATTCCTTTTACTGTATGGAAAGTTTCTGTGAAATATGAAAGTTAGTAAATTTTATCTATTTTCATATACCTTTGGCGGAATTAGATTTCGTTTCACTGGTTGCGAGATATCTTAGTTTTTGTACAGCAGTGTTAGGATTTCCAGATTTGCTAAACTATGTTTTCTTGATGCTTCTGTATTTTTGATGACTGATCTATTCTTACCAGAAAATTCTGAAACCTTAGGTTTTGATACTAGACATATAGGGGAATACCCCAGATTTTTTCTGAATTTAATTGAGAGATTTTGATGCTGTTTTTCTGACTGAGAATTTGTTTTCCTGATTTCTGACTGAACATGTTTTCTGTTTTCGAACCTGTTTTGAGTTATGATGTTTTTAAGTACTATGTGACTTATTTATATTTTTTGGATTTGTATGGATGTCTATTTTCCAGATCCTTCAACAGATCTAGATTTGCATTTCTCTAGTGACAAGAATCACTGTTTTAACACTGTACTGTCATGCTGTCCTGAATATGAACATACACTGTTTTGCTCATTTATGTGACTGTATATCATCTATGCATGTTTATTTGTTTTCCTGAACCTAATACTGAACATATCATGTTAGTTTGACATTATTTCGTGCACATTCATGCCTGTTTGATGACTATAATAAAAGTAATCAAGCCGGGGTTTCTTAGGGAAAATCTAGTAGTCGAAAATATGGAAACGTATACTTGGAAGGGAACTAGTGTTCCATACTATTACTGCTGCTGACCCTATCTACATTACTTCCCATAGGAAGGTGTAGAGTAGAAGAGAACCACTAGGTTCTGATTGTTACTGTTACTGCTACTGTTACTGTTATTGATCCTGAGTACACTGCCCCATTATGGTCCACTATAAAATCTAAAAGCGAAAGTGTTTGTTGTAGCAACCATATAGTAAAAACCAGGATGCATGAAGTGCTACTTAGCTAGTAATACACACAAAACTGTAAGAACATAAAACTGATAATGTTAGACTGATACTGTTAGACTGAGACTGTTGGACTGATACTGTTGTACTGTTATCCTGATTCACTGATATACTGAGCTTACTGTTACTAGACACTATTAGTTGCCATGTGACACTGCCTTTGACATAAAACAACTGTACTGTTAGTATACCATGCTAGTTGACTTCCATGCTATTGGTTAGTTTTTCCATGTGCTTATATCCTACATTATTTGTGACCCGCGACTTGCAATTGACGGGTACTTATTTTCTTCTTTTCTCATTCTCCTACAAATTTACTAATTGCAGATCAGGATGGACGACTGCCAGATGGTATTGGTGACATAAAGTATTAGTACTGGATCTTGTTATTATTATTTCTTGTAGTTGCTTGAACAATAATTGTATTCATGTACTTGGATTTATTCTTGTATTTGGGCAATGTGATCATGACTATTTGGGATTAATATATTTTAATTCAAGTATTCTTGTTGGTATTTGGTTCATATGTGTATGTGGTTGACTTTTCTGGCTTTCGACTCTGATTATTTTGTGAGATATTGTAAAGATTCTTGAATAGCTATGGATGATGAAAATCATTCGCATGGCTTTTGTTACGTAGCCATATTCCGTATTCTTTTTTGGAAGCAGCGCGTGACAGTACACTACCTTCTATGATCCACTATGAAATCTAAAACGCAACTTGCTTGAATGTAGCAACCATGTGGTAAAAATTTCGGACGCATGAAGTGCTACCTAGTTAGGAATAAAATACAAGACTTGAGAATAACATGATCACTTAACACTTGTTACTTGCTACTTGTACATGATACTCGATACTTGTTACTCGTTACTCGTTTGCATGCTACTTGACACTTGTTACATGCCATTTGCACCTGATCATCTTGCCATGCTATTTTTTTTGTTCTTGAGTTTGAATTAGTTAATCTACCTTGCTATCACATTCCTTCCATGCTTACTTTTGTACTTGTTTCCACTATTACTCTATACTTGTCTATCTATTTTTCTGTACTTGTTGACTGCACTACAAGCGGTCCGTAACTTGCATTGACGGGCGTTTGTTTTCTCTTTTTTTTCCCTGCAAATTTGTCACTTGCAGACTTTGGTGACCAGCTGCCCGATGGAGTAGGTGACCAAAGATTCTAGTTGGCTGGAGATCTTGCTACTATCTATTCTTGTTGTTTATTTTGCATAATTGTAACTTGTTACATGGATATTGTATTGGGCATTTCGTCCCAGACTTGTGTTTTGTTCCAGACTTGATTATTTGAAATTTAATATTTCTGTTTCTTTTCAAGTAATCTCGTTGACTATATTATTTTAGTTATTCATGAGTGGTTGACTATTCCTCTTGTATAACTCTTGTTTATTCTTGTATATGTTGTAAAGATTCTTACATCTTATGAATGGTGGAAGCCATTTGCTGGACTTGTGTTGCGTATCTGTATTCCGTATTCTTTTTTGGGAAGCGGGGTGTGATAGGATTTTAGTGGTATCAGAGCCCCAGGTTTGGCTAATGTATTAGCTTGACTAATATGTTAGACAAGTTTGGGCTCGATCAAGGATTGGCTCAACCGTATACAGACCATGCAGTAACATGAATAAATTATAATCAACATTGATCTGGATGCTATTTGTTTTTGGATTTGTGCAGGCCATGGCTCGCAGAGGTTCCACTTCCCGTCCATAGGAGAAACAGCCTGGATTAGAGGATGTTACGAATGTGTTGGAGTGACTAATCCACATGCAGCAGAATCACAGTGATCTTGTGATGGCCGAATTGGAAGTTGCTCAGAACCTGACTCCCGTTGTGCCTACGCAGGCAGCTTTTCTTCCTCGTATGGGTACAGTTGCAAATTTCATGAGGCTGTACCCTGACAAATTTTCCGGCACTGAGATGCTGCTTGAGGCCGAACAGTGGTTGATCAGGACAAAGCAATTGCTGTTGGCAGCGAGAGTCACTGATGCTGATCGTGTGGATGTGGTGACCATCCAGCTGGTGCACCTTGCCCACATATGGTGGAGGGCTGAGTCCGAAAGGCTCGAGAGGCTCGTTGCTTGGACCACGTTTACCAGAATCTTCTTGGAGAAGTTCTTACCTAGCAGCACTCTGGTTGAGATGAAAGAGCAGTTTCTTACCCTGAAACAGGTTGGTCGTTGTTTTATTATTGGAGCTTTATTAAATATTGTTCATGCAATGTTGTAACATGAGACTCTCTTGGAACAGGGTGCCAGGTCAGTAGATGAGTACGCGGCAGAATTCACCAGGCTTAGCCGCTTCGCAGTCGTTCTAGTGATGAACGAAGAGGATCGAGCTCAGATATTCCTTCAGGTGCTTGAGCGAGATATTCAGATGCATCTCGTTTCCCTTCATCCGCGTACTTTTGCTGAGGCTCTTGCGGCAGCCTGAGCTTAAGAGCAGGCTCTCAGCAGGTTGGCTCCTCTCCAGCGAACTATTCAGCACCCTACCATTGTTGCTAGGCTTTCTGGTGGGCTGATTCGGAGGCCTGTCCCAGCCCATCTGGTCAGGGCAGCTCCTTACACTTCTTGTGGTCCTCAGAGAGTTGTTTTTGTGACTTTTGCCGACTTGCTGGGCATGAGCGCAAGGACTGCAGGCACTCCAATCGCCGTTGCTTTGGCTGTGGTGCTGCTGACCACTCATTGCAAGATTGCCCGTAGCAGAGGATGGCTCTTCCAGCCAGGGGTCCGGTTCAGCAGGAAGCACCAGCTCGTGGTCCGGTCAAGCCACCACTTCCTCCTCAGCGCCAGATCGTCGGTCAGAGGACCGTGGCTCCCAAGAGTGGTCAGGCTTACAACCTGACAGCTGCAAATGCTAAGACGGTAGAAGGTATTGTTGCAGGTATCCTTGCTTTTCATTGTTGTTATTTCCTTGTTTCTCTCATTACTTTGCTCTATTCTTTCATATTATCTGCTTTGCATTGTTTTTCCTCATTCTTGATCGTCGTTTCTTTTCCCCTGCATTTGGCTCTATCTTAGGTGTTATCCTAATTTGTTCTTTCCTTGCTCATGTTCTCTTTGATTCCGAGGCAACCCATTTCTTCGTCTCCTCCCGCTTTGTGGCTCGGCATCAGTTGGTGTGTAGCATCATGCCTGAGGCTTGGAGCATTGTCACAGGTGGCGATGTTGTTGCCTGTTCTCGTGAATGCAAACAGAGTCCCGTAGTTATTGGTGGTGCAGATTTCAAGGCTGACCTAATCGTCATTGGAAATTCTGGATTCGACGTCATTCTCGATATGGATTGGTTGGGTCAGTTCCATGCCATCATTGATTTCCGTGCCAAGAATGTTGTATTTCGAATCCCAGGTTGCACAGAGTTTGAGTTCCATGCCAGGGAGATGCCCTTAGGCCGAGCTGAGACTGCAGTTGATCAGAAGACTTGTGCGATGGAGTTGCACACAAGTTGTGAGGCCGCACCTCTAGTAGTACGGGAATTTCTGGATGTATTTCTAGAGGAGTTACCTGGCTTACCCCTGATAAGGATGTGGAGTTCGGTATTGAAGTTCAGCCTGGTACGACGCCGATATCGAAGAGTCCCTACAGGATGGCACCGATTGAGCTAGCAGAGTTGAAGGTGCAGATTTAGGTTTGCTAGATTTGGGGTTCATCTGGCCCAGCATTTCACCATAGGGTGCTCCAGTTCTTTTGTCAACAAGAAGGACGGTAGCCGTCGATTGTGCATCAACTACCAGGAACTGAGTGTAATTGTGAAGAACCGATATTCGCTGCCCATGATTGATGACTTGTTTGATCATTTGGGTAGAGCATCTGTCTTTTCGAAGTTGGATCTTCTCTCAGGGTATCATCAGGTCAAGGTGAAAGACGCTGATGTACCGAAGAATGCTTTCAGGACCAGGTATGGGCACTATGAGTTCCTTGTGATGCCTTTCGGAGTCACGAACGTGCCAGATGTGTTCATAAGTCTGATGAACAGGGTCTTTTCACCGTTCATGGATAGATTATTGGTGGTCTTCATCGATGAAATTCTGGTGTATTCTCGAAACCAGAAGGAGCATGCTGAGCATCTAAGGTTGGTCCTTTAGACTTTGAAGGAGAATCAACTCTATGGGAAACTCAGCAAGTGTGAGTTTTGGCTTGACCAAGTTACCTTCTTGGGGCACATTATCTTGGGCGATGGTATCTCAGTGGATCCGTCCAAGGTTGCGGCTGTGAGAGATTGGCCAGTCCCCAAGTCAGTGTCAGAGGTGAGAAGCTTCCTTGGTCTAACTGGCTATTATCAAAATTCGTCCAAGACTTTTCGAAGATAGCAGGACCTTTGACGAAACTGACAGTGAAGGATAAGAAGTTCTGTTGGTCTGAGGCTTGTAGTGAGGCTTTTGCTGAGTTGAAGAGCAAGTTGACGTCAGCGCCGGTGTTGACTATTCCAGATGGTTCAGGTGGATTTGTGGTTTACTGTGACGCTTCTGGCAAGGGTTTTGGTGCAGTTTTGATGCAGAAGGGCCGAATTGTTGCTTATGCATCAAGGCAGTTGAGGCAGCATGAGAGGAACTATTTGACTCATGATTTGGAGTTAGCGGTAGTGATCTTTGTTTTGAAGCTATGGAGACACTATTTACTTGGATACCGAGTTGAGATCTTTACCGACCTCAAAAGTCTCAAGTATGTCTTCACCCAAAAGGAATTAAACATGAGGCAGAGGCATTGGTTGGAGCTTATGGCTGACTATGACATCAGTTTGCAATACCATCCTGGTAAAGTGAACTTGGTGCCAGATTTTTTGAGCAGGAGACCAGTAGCCATGTTCCTGACTCAGCAGAGGGAACTGGCTGAGCAGATGCAGAGGTTGGAGTTGGATGTGGTTTTGCCGAGTTCTGATTGGAGTTGCATGATGCTTCATCTTCAGTCGTCTCTTATCGAGCAGATTAAAGAGGCTCAGGCTGGTGATGAGCATTTGCAAGGATTCAGACCAGAGGTTGAGGCCGATTCTAGAGCTAATATGGTTATTCATGCTGATGGATATCTTCGTTTTGGGTCCAGGTTATGTTTCCCGAAGGATGAAGTTCATCAGAGGTTGCTTGAGGAAACCCACCAGTTGTTGTACTTTATTCATCCAGGTGGTACTAAGATGTACCGGGACTTGAAGCTTAACTTCTAGTGGCATGGTATGAAGAGGGCTGCGGCTCGGTTTGTCTCTCAGTGTTTGATCTGCCAATAGGTGAAGGCAGAGCACCAGAGAACCGTTGCACTTCTTCAACCGCTTCCCGTTTCAGAGTGGAAGTGGGAACATATCACTCTGGATTTTGTGACCGCTTTGTTATGGATTCCTAAGGGTCACAATACCATTTGGGTGATTATCGACTGACTGACAAAGAGTGCTCACTTCATTCCCTTCCGATTCGGACAGTCTACTGAGAGCCTAGCTGAGAAGTACATGCAAGAGATCGTTAGACTTCATGGGGTTCCAGTCAGTATTGTATCCGGTAGAGATACGAGGTTCAGGTCTCAGTTTTGGGAGAGTCTTCAGAGTAGTTTGGGGAGTAATCTGAAGTACAACATAGCTTTTCACCCCCAGACTGATGGACAGTCAGAGAGGACCATCCAAACTCTTGAAAATTTAATATTTCTGTTTCATTTCAAGTAATCTTGTTGACTATATTATTTTTGTTATTCATGCTTGATTGACTATTCCTCTTGTATATCTCTTGTTTATTCTTGTGTATGTTGTAAAAATTCTTACAGCTTATGAATGGTGGAAGCCGTTCGCTGGAATTGTATCGTGTATCCGTAATCCGCATTCCTTTTTGGGAAATGGGACGTGACAAAGACTGCCACCGTCGCTGCCATCTTGCTGTGTCCGCTGCCGTGCTGTATTTTCCGACCACCTCCCACCATCGCAGCCAAGCCCGTAGCCGAGCCCTTGCCCCTGTTGCTGCCATTTCTCGCCGTAGCCGCTGTGCCTTGACTCACTGCCTTGCCGTTGTTTTGTTGTCTTTGCCCGCTGCAATGCGCTCACCTCACTAGTACTCATCGAAAAGGTAAGCATCACTTGCCCACTCTTTTTATTCCGTGCAAGTATTTTTTTTGAAATCCGGTATGTAGTTATTCATTTGAATATCGTATTTAATTGAACTCCATTATTGATTCATTATTTTCTTGATAGTACTATGTTATTGATTCATAGTCGTTTTATCGTGCCATTGTTATTAGTTTAAAACTTGAACCGTAAATTTATCGTATTATTGAACAATCAAATATAGTGCCCTGTCGTTTGCCCAACTTTGTACTGAGATTTCGGCCCAGTTCCCAATATTAAAACTTAGAACTTTGTACCTAGAAATTATAGCACACTGAATATAGTTTCTAGAACATCTTAGGGATTCTCAATTCGATTTATAGATTGTAAGTTATCGACTTTTTAAAACTGGCATATTATAATTTCTAGAACCGAGGCTGTGCACGAAACCCGTAAAGAATTGATTGATCGACCTAGATTCTGTAGCTGTAATGTATGGTGTGAATATGCGTTGGAATCGGAAGAGAGTCTACTTTCTAGAATATCTGAAGGAATCAGATTTGCATTCCTGTAGCAACGGAAAAGTGAATTCTAGTACCAGTAAGTGATGCTGTCCAGAATTTGCATTGTTATGTTTTTTCATATAAACCTGTTATTTTCTATATTTAAATGAATTGAACTTTACATATTTTATTTATTGCATAACCTTGGTATCTTCTTTTTATTATATTGATAGTATCGTTCTCATCAATTGTACCTGATATGGCTAAAAATAGGATTAAATCGGGGCCGTTCAAATCGGACACGAATCTTGAAGCTCAGGGGTAAAACGGTAATTTCACCTACTAGCGGGTCTGAAATGGGAACTGGGTCTTTATTCAAAGCCTAATAACCCATGAATGGATCTGTCTTACTTGGTGCGGGTTTCAACCCGCAACGAACCCAGTCCAGCAGGATAGAATTAGGGTTCCTGATTAATACTAATCAACGGCCCTGATTCACATCTATCCTTTCACTGGGAATTAGGGATTACATTCCTAATCTGATCACAGGGATTACATTCCTAATCTGATCACAGGGATTACATTCCTAATCTGATCACAGGGACTACATTCCTAATCTGATCCCAACGGCGACTATAAATACCCCCCATCCACCACCATTAAGAGGTAATCAATCTTTTGCCAATTTACGCTCTTTCATAATCTTCCTGGTTACTGACTTGAGCGTCGGAGGGTGCGTCGCCGGGATCAACCCCGGTGTCTTGCACTTTTTGCAGGTGAACGGCGGGAGTCAGCGGTCAAACTCCGGCGAAACAGGTTCAGGTTTGTTATTCAGGTTTTCCTAAAAATCCACAAATACTATCTGTTTGCCCCCACACCAAATTTAGCGGTAACAGATTGACGCCGTCTGTGGGAACCGAAAAAGCAACCTGACCTAACTTCATCAACGATACTAGTTTCAAGCCATGCATCCAAAACAGAAGGGGAAGGCAGTGGTCTCCAACCGAAGAACCACTTCTCTTCTTCCTCTCCCTCCTCCGGTTCAAGGTGCTCCTACTCAACAGGCTTCTCAAGGGTCTCAGGGGGCTGCCCAGGGGGCTCCCATCAGAGTCGTCCGAAGCAACATCCTCCTCACGACCAAGTCATGGGTCCCAATCCTTCAGTTGAATCCCTGGCATCTAAAAGCTCTCCCGAGCGGGATCTTCGTTAAGTAATTGACGACCGCCAAAAGGGGGTCGACCTTAGAACTCGCCTGAATGGATGGCGGGCCCTTGGTCGAGTCCATCAACCCGAGAACTCAGGAGCTTTAAGAATCTGAACCCCCCGACGATCGAGGACTAGAAGATCCCCTCCCCCGAGGAGGCAAAGAGGGTCCCCTCAGCGTCATCGGCGGAGAACTCATTCTCCAGTAAGTCGAGCCACCCATAGGGACCGCCAAGCTGGAGAGGGACCAGTCACAAGGGCAGATCTTTAAGACTTCCAAGTGACAGTCTTAAGGGCCCTCAATATCGCCCCAAAGAACGACCAGAGACCACCTACTCATGAGCCAGCTAGGACCCACCGCCTTCACATTCTCAGTCCTCGTCCTTCTCCAAGCTACCATCGCCGCAGTCCCAATCCATCCTCGTACGAAGATGAGTCCCGGGGCTCGGCAAGATATGATCAAAGAGAAGACTCAGTCTACCGCCATCTCCACGAGATGGAGAGGCGCCTCGGCCGAATTGACAAGGAAGAAGAGCAATGGGTGATAAACCTCCGCCCGAGCAGACCTCCATTCTCCCGCACCATCATGGAGGCCCCCATCCCAGAAAACTTCAAGCAGCCTCACTTCGAGACATATACCGGGGAGTCGGACCCCGTAGATCACATAGAGAGTTTCAAAACTCTCATGATGATCCACCATGCTTCAGACGCCTTCCTCTGCAAGATCTTCCATGCCACGCTGAAGGGGTCTGCGTGAGAATGGTACTCTCGACTCGCCCCGGCCTCGATCTTCTCATTCGATCAGTTCGAAGGGCGCTTCCTTACTCATTTCGTGAGTAGCCGCCGAGCTGAGAAAACAAGTGTATCTCTTGTGACCCTCAACCAAGAAAAGGGTGAACACCTAAGAGATTATGTTCGACGCTTCACCGCCGAAGCCCGGTCCATCCCTCCCTTAACCAATCAGTAGCCTCTGCCGCATTCGAGCGCAACGTCACTAATGCCAACCTCAGGGCGTCCCTTGCCAAGAAGCCTCCTCGGGACTTCCCAGAGCTCCTACTTAGGGTGGAGAAGTACATACGGGCGGAAGAGGCTCTCAACCCCCTTGCTCTTGAGGAGACATCTTCCGGGAACAAACGGAAGAACACAAGTGAAGAGGTGTCCCAAAAATCCCAGAAGGACAGTAATGGCCAGCGCCGCTCGACTCCATATTTTGAGAAGTTCACCCCCCTCATTGCTAATATATCAGAAGTCCTTATGGAGGTGGACAAGGAAGGACTACTCCACGCTCCCCCTAGAATGAATACCCCTAGCAAGAAGAGGAACAAAGATAAGTGGTGCTGCTTTCACAGGGACCACGGCCACGACACGGATGATTGTCGGGCTCTGAAGGAGGAGATCGAAGAACTCATACAGCGGGGGCACCTGACCAAGTTCGTCCAAAGAGAGGGGGCCGAGCTTCCCCCCTGAGGAGCAAACAAGCGAAAAAAAAAGCTAGCCGAGCCTCAAGACTCAGAATCTCCCAACTCCTCCCAAGAGGTCTTCACCTTATTGTAGAAGTAGGATCTTGATTTTCAATAAGGCCGATACTTGTAACTCGGCCAACAGCATGTAATAATGGCTCGCCCTATTGAAGCGGCCACTTAGTTTATCTCAATAAAACTTTACATTTTTCATTAAAAATTATTGCTCTTGCTTCTTCTCTATCTCTTCGAGTCACATCTACGACTCGTTAAATGGTGAGTTCGGACTCTAGCTTCTTCTACATGACTGCTCCCGCAACTTGCTAAGCTTAAAACGACGAGTTCGGAGTCCAACACTTGGCTCGATTCCGCTTCAAATAACTTGCTCTTCAGCGAGTTAGAAGTGGTTCGCCCTTCGGAATTGCTCCCACAACCGTTGAATCCCTCTAACGACGAGTTCGGAGTCCAACACTTGGCTCGATTCTGCTTCGGATAACTTGCTCTTAAGCGAGTTAGAAGTGGTTCGCCATTCGGAATTGCTCCCACAACCGTTCAATCCCTCTAACGACGAGTTCGGAGTCCAACACTTGGCTCGATTCTGCTTCGGATAACTTGCTCCTAAGCGAGTTAGAAGTGGTTCGTCATTCAGAACTGCTCCTACAACCGTTGATTCTGTCACTTAAATAGAGAGTTCGGAGCTAAAACTCTCTCCTAGAGTTGCTCCTCAAACTCGTCTTCCAGATGGCTCTCCTAGAGCTGAGCTCTTCACTCCGCTCGCCTCCAAAGCGGACCTCTTCTCAACAAGTTCGGAGCACAACTCTCTCCTAGAGTTGCTCCTCAAACTCTTCTTCCAAATGGCTCTCTCCCAAAGCCGAGCTCTTCACTCCGCTCGCCTCCAAAGTGGACCTCTTCTCAACGGGTTCGGAGCTCACAACTCCCTCCTAGAGTTACTCCTCAACCTCTTCTTCCAAATGGCTCTCTCCCAGAGCCGAGCTCTTCACTCCGCTTGCCTCCAAAATGGACCTCTTCTCAACGAGTTCAGAGCACAACTCTCTCCTAGAGCTGCTCCTCAAACACTTCTTCCAAATGGCTCTCTCCCAGAGCCGAGCTCTTCACTCCGCTTGCCTCCAAAGCGGACCTCTTCTCAACGAGTTCGGAGCTCACAACTCCCTCCTAGAGTTGCTCCTCAAACTCTTCTTCCAAATAGCTCTCTCCCAGAGCCAAGCTCTTCACTCCGCTCGCCTCCAAAGCAGACCTCTTCTCAACGAGTTTGGAGCTCACAACTCCCTCCTAGAGTTACTCCTCAAACTCTTCTTCCAAATGGCTCTCTCCCAGAGCCGAGCTCTTCACTCCGCTCACCTCCAAAGTGAACCTTTTCTCAACGAGTTCGGAGCACAACTCTCTCCTAGAGCTGCTCCTCAAACTCTTCTTCCAAATGGCTCTCTCCCAGAGCCGAGCTCTTCACTTCGCCTACCTCCAAGGTGGACATCTTCTCAGCAAGTTCGGAGCTAAAACTCTCTCATAGAGTTGCTCCTCAAACTCGTCTTCCAGATGGCTCTCTCCTAGAGCCGAGCTCTTCACTCCACTGGCCTCCAAAGCGGACCGCTTCTTAACAGGTTCGGAGCTCATAACTCTCCCCTAGAGTTGCTCCTTGCACTCACTTCAAAGAATGGGTCTTCCTATGGCTCTTACGAGGATCTTCCTAGCACCCCTTCTCCACCCCTAGAAGTGGAGCTCCTCTTCAAAAATCTCCAAAACCAAACAGAACAGAGGCAGAGCTTCGAAGCTCTTCACCTCTCCCATATGCCAACCCCCTTCCTCATCGAGCTCCGACCCATCCTCTCAAGCCGAAGAGCAGAGGCAGAGCTCCGACCCATCCTCTCGAGATACCAAGCTACTATAGGCAGAGGGGGAACTACCGAGTTGCCGAGCCGAGTGGACAAGGTACCGACCTCCACATATGAAGAAAAATGCCGCCGAGCCAGTTTTACCATCTGATTGTCTTAAAATTTGTACTAGAACATGATGAACGGCTCAGATCGCGCCACGTCTCCACAAAACAACAAGATAACGTTTTTTCGAAATCTGAGCCTCCTGTCTCGTGATTCGCGCCATGATCGTGATCAACCATCCAGATTGAGCCATGTAGCTCGGATCTGAAATCCGAGCTACCGAATGACCGAACTGCAAAGTGGCAAAAATGCACCTCAAAATCCGTGCTCGAATCTACCGAACAAGAAGCAGAGAAGAAGAAGAAAAAAAAATACGGGGTCGGGCTCAGACCCGTTAAGGGATCCAAACCCATAACCCATGTCACCTTCTTCAGTCCTTCTTCTTCTCCATACTCCCGCCAAAACAGCGACCGAACAAACCAGTGGAAGAAGAACCCACGCCTCCTTCAACCTCCGTCTCCCTCTTCCTCAACACCGCTTGCAGTCGAGCTCTCTTCACTCGACGACCACCATCGAGCTCCGTTCACCGAGCTCACAAAGCTCCGAAGCGCCAAACTCCACACCGCCAAACCCCAAGCTTCGGTGCTCTTCCTTACGCCGAGCTCTTCACCATGCCAAGCATGACAAAACGACGCGCTCCTTCACGAGCTCAGTCTCCTCCACTCCGAGCTCCGCCTCCACCGTTGCCAAGATCTACCGTCGTGATCTAGCTCGTTGCCGAATGCCATCGAGCTCCGGTGCTGAGCTCGAAGCTTCGTCAAACATCGAATGTGCGTCGTCGCGGCTCCCCCACTTCGCGAGCTCCCCTCACCGACCACTCGCGACAGCCGAATCTCTTCTACCCCGTCAAGCTCCGAAGTGTCGACTCGCCATGTCGAGCCGAACCCATCAAACCGAAGCTCCCAACTCCTCTTTCCCTCGTCGAGCTCCCAGCTCAGTCTCCTTCCTCGACAAACAGACCGCCGAGCTCCACCAGGCTCTCGCCGAGCTCTACCCTTCATCAAAACCCACTTTGACCGAAGCTTCGTTAACAAGCTTCTAGTCCTCGGCCTGACCTCCCCTTCTTCGAGCTCCACGGTGCCAAGCTTCGTATCCCTCGTCATCGACCTCCTCGACAGACGAAGTCGGAGAGGTGAAGAGGTTGGGGGCGAGGCGGTGAAATCAAAGATAGGGGAGAAGAAAAAAAGATGGAAAGAGCTGGAAGACGATGCGAACGAAGAAGAAGAGAAGAACGGTGGCCAAAAAAAAAGCCACGTGGCTTCAACTCGAAGGATCGGCAGATCTGAGTTGACAAGCCGAAGTGCCGAACCGAGGTGCTGAAGCACCGACCCTATAATTGGAGAAAACACTCGCCGACCCATACGATCCGTCCGATCGTCTTAAAATTCACGTCGCGACACGATCGACGCTCAGAAACGCGCCACTTGTCCAGAACGTGATCTGCCTTACGATGCGCGCACATCTGATCATGATCGACGCTCAGAAACACGCCACGTGTCCAGGTAATATTTAATTAATTAATTTATTTGTTTATTTGTTTTAATTATTTAAAAAATCCGAAAAAATATTTAAAAAATCTGAAAAAATTAATTAAAAATTCTAAAAATAATTATTAATTCAATAAAATTATTTTAAAATTCTAAAAAATATAATTATTTAATTAGAATAATTAATTAATATTTTCGATAATTATTTATTTAATTCGAAAAATGAATAAAAAATTTAAAAAAATGAGAAAAAATTTAGAAAAATCTGGAAAAATTACCAAAAATCCAAAAAATTCTGAGGATATTTTTGGGTATTTTACAAGCCTAGAATAACACCATTACACTCCGAGCAAGATCCAAACCCCCTTAAGAACACCGATAAAATCCCGTACGCCATTAGAACAACAAAACTACTCCTCGAAGACTGTAAAACTCAGTCTCCAGGAGTGGGGGGCTCGTGATATGGCTAAAAATAGGATTAAATCGGGATCGTTCAAATCGGACACGAATCTTGAAGCTCAGGGGTAAAACGGTAATTTCACCTACTAGCGAGTCTGAAATGGAAACTGGGTCTTTATTCAAAGCCCAATAACCCATGAATGGATCTGTCTTACTGGGTGCAGGTTTCAACTCGCAACGAACCCAGTCCAGAAGGATAGAATTAGGGTTCCTGATTAATACTAATCAACGGTCCTGATTCACATCTATCCTTTCACTGGGAATTATGGATTACATTCCTAATCTGATCACATGGATTACATTCCTAATCTGATCTCAGGGACTACATTCCTAATCTGATCCCAACGGCGACTATAAATACCCCCCATCCACCACCATTAAGAGGTAATCAAGCTTTTGCCAATTTACGCTCTTTCATAATCTTCCTGGTTACTGACTTGAGCGTCGGAGGGTGCATTGTAGGGATCAACCCCGGTGTCTCGCACTTTTTGCAGATGAACGGCGGGAGTCAGCGGTCAAACTCCGGCGGAACAGGTTCAGGATTGTTATTCAGGTTTTCCTAAGAATCCACAAATACTATCTATTTGCCCCCACACCAGATTTAGCGGTAACAGTACCCATTGCATAAATCCTGATATCACAGTTCTCGTTGATTGTATCGATTGTATATTCATGATTCATGTTAATAAAACAATAAAAAGCCAGGGTAATACGGTTCGGCTTGGTAGTGAACGAGAGGTGACTGTACTCGGATAAGGGGCCCGTGTTTCCCTATATTGTTCTTGTTATTTGTATCATATTGTGGATAAATTCTCATTATGGATCGTGGATTGTGGATTCTTGTTATTGTTATTGTGCCGAGTACATGATCTGTAGAGTTTACTACTATAGTCTAAATGATCATTGTTTGCATGCACCGAACCTGTGGTATGAGACACATTATTACGTGCATTAGATTGATTAATAAAATATTGATAGATAAAGAACATCGACTATTGGCTATTGTTTATTGATTATTGTTCATCGACTATTGGTTATTGTTAATTGATTATTGTTCATTGACTATTGATTATTGTTTATTGATTATTGTTCAACGACTATTGATTATTGTTTTTTGATTATTGACTATCGACTATTAGCCCCATTGACTATTGTTTATCGACTATTGTTTACCAATAATTGATTATCGAATATTGATTTTGTTATTGACTGTTGTTTATCGATTATTATTTTACCGATTATTGACTATTATTTACCGATCATCGTACCATTGATTATTGAATTTTGATCTTGTTATCGTTTGTCATTTACTGACTCTGATATCAATCCAATTTCTTGTTCTTGTTATATTGTCATTTATTTTTTTCACTACTTGCTACTACTTGTCACCCGAATCTTGCTCTGACGGGTAATCTCCATCTTTCTTTTGAGTTATTTTTTATACAGGTACAAATGATGAGATACTAAGGAACTTGACATACTGCTATTGCATTGCGTATCCTCGACATTTTATAAGTTCTTGTATCTCAGATATTGGTTATTGCATTATATTCTTATTCTTGTTGTTATTATTGTATTATTGAGCTCACTGGTATTGTACAACTTATGAATGATATGAGTTGGCATACTTATATCATTCACTGGGGCTCAGTTATGTGCCCGTGTTTCCGTATAATAAGAAGCAGGGCGTGACAAGTTGTCACTGGATGGTGGTAAGATTTTGAAATTGTTGAGTTGATGCTATGTTCGCTATGCTAGACAAACAATATTATGTTTAGGAAATAAAGAGAATGGAAATTTGATATACATAGATATAATTTACATTAGTTATAACTATGTATTAAGAAAATTTATCTACACTCTCTCATCTTCCTCTATTTTTGAAATAGAGCAGAGAGTGCAAAAATAGAAAATTCCCATTTAAACTAACATGTGCATCCCACAAGTTTTTATAAGAGCCTCGTTTCAAATTTCAAAATTCAAATTTCAAAAGGAAGTAAAAAGATAAAGAAATGGGAAAATACAGTTATGGTACAATATTTACATGCATGTTGTCTAACTAATCACAAACGTGGTTATTGAAAATTTTCCCAAACCAACATTCTCCATCTTTCTTAATCTTCTGCTTTCTCTCTTTCTCTTCACACTCTACCAACAAAAAGGAAAAGGGAAAAAAAAGAAGAGAAAAAAATAAGGCGGAGAAGCAGTTGTGGAGGAGGAGGGAGCAGAGGCGAAAGAAGCGGCGGGAGAGGGATTCCTGGAGTGGGATCAACTCAGAGGAGTTCTGCAAGCTGTGTATGAAGTTAGGAGGGGGAGAGGAGGGAAGGGAGGGTCGAGATGAAGTGGAGCAGGGCCTAGGTGCTGCCGATGTACACGAAGGCCAAGCAGTGCGTGTATTTTTTAAGATAAATTTCACAAACTATATCTTTGAAGAGTAATTGTTGGATATATAGCTATATTCTCAATATATATAGAATATTATTGTTTATAATTTTGTATGGGGCAACACGTGAGTTGCACATGTTATCTATAAGTTATTGGATAGGGTTGAATGGGCCAAGAGCCTAGTACCCAAAATCCGTCTTATCCCATATATACTGGTCTTGTGGTAGTACCTGTGATTATTCCTATTCTGATAATCAGTGTATAACATCTTAAGCAGTCGGGATATTAAGCCCTAACCCTAATTTCTCTTTTCTTACTGTCTCATAATTATCAATAGTAATTTGATCCAATTTTCTCAATTTTTTGGAGTTCCATATAATTTTATGAGTCCCTTAAAATTATTTTAGTTTGTTCAATTTGTACATGGTTATACTAGTAAGTAACTAAAGTGAAGGAAAAGAATCACATTCCTTTAGGATTTAATTAATTTATTTTTTTATGTAACCAAAAAGAATCAATATAGTAGAAGCTAAATGAGAACACATGAAAGCCAAGGTAGAAAACATCAGCTAATTTGAATATATATCGAAGACACCTCACCTTTTCTTGAACTCTTTGCATCATTGAACTTCTATTACATAGTGTTACTGCTTATTTCAGTGTGGGAGCAAACAGATACGTGAATTTTTTTAATAAAAACATCAAAGATCGAACCTTCGCTATTCGTCAATTTTGATCGCCAAAGCTGCTCTTGACTCCGAGATATGATCGTTAGGAACGGCTGAAATCGCTCCTCTGGACTTGCAAACAAGCCTGAAACACCAAGGGTGGCCTCAGCGGCAGACCCTCATATGCCCAAGTCAGAAATCCGAAGATATTGTAGGTTTAAAGAGCAGAGTTGTTAGTTACCTGGTTTCTGAGGGGGTCTTGAGGTATATAAAGTCGCCGAGGGTGGCCAGTTTCAAGATATTCATCTATCTCTACTTCCCGGTGGTTGGATATAGTCCGTTATGCCATCCATATGAAGAGATCGAGTCTGAACTCCTCTCTTGATGAAGAAATAGAGTTTTCAAACTCTCTCTTGTGTATGGGTGTATAGAATCAGTTACCCCATAGGAATAGGGGGCTTAAGCTGGGTTTGATGAATCCAGACTCCATTGTGATAGGGTTGTTGTAATAGTCCCTATTAAAGGTTGGATCGGGTCACTGGGCTTGAAAATGGCCCAACTTATCTTGTAGAGCCTATATCCGCTGAAATTATCGTTTTACCCTTGAGAGCTTTAAGATCCGTTCCCAATTTGGACGGTCCTGATTTTATTTTATTTTTACCCATATCACAACCCCCCACTCTCGAAGACTAATTTTCACAGCCTTTGAGGAGTAGTTCGCCCGTGTTTAATGGTTAACAGAACTTATCGGATTCTTTGGGAATGTTTAAATCTTGCTTGGGGTATAACCGCATTAGTCTGATTTCATAAAGTATCCAGAATTATTTTTTATATTTTTCTGGTTTTTTTTATGATTTTCCTAAATTTATGGGAGTTTTCTGGATTTTTCCCAATTTTCTAATAACTTTTTGGAATCTTCAATTGATTAATTCAAATTTTAAATTAATTTCTAGAATTTGAAAATATTTTTTCTAAAATAATAATTCTTTTTTGGATTTAAAAATAATATTCCAAAATTTATATTTTTTTTAGTATTTTAAAATAATTTTCCAGATTTTTAAAATAATTTTTCTGAAATAATAATTATTTTTCAGAATTTAAAAAATATTTTTTGATTTTTTATTATATAATCCTATTTTTATTTGGAGTTTTATAATAAGAAAATGAATTATTAAATAATACCTGAGTTAATCTGGATCGTCGATCGTTAGAACCATGCTTTCTGAGGAGATCTAACGGTCAAAATGGCCAAAGCAACCCACCACCTTGGTTTCGCTTTTGCGCTGGGGAATATGGTGGGGCTCGCTGTCAGTGAGACAACAGTGCTGTTGTGGGGCCCACTTGCCACGTCAGCATGCGGCTTCTCTCCTCTTTCTCTCTCCTCATCTGCATGTGCGTAGCATGTATCAAACTTCGGCTCGCTATTTGGAGCAATCTGACATCTTGATCAAGGTGGGTACGCTTCTCGATGTGATGGGACGACATGCGATCGATGAAGCAATCAACCTTCTCGGTTTCCCTTTTGCGCTGAGGACTGCGGTGGGGTCCACATGCCACATTGCCGCTTGTGAGGGCACCACGTGGCAGAGCTGTCGGTCAGAGGAGAGAAATGCGTGACCCATTTCCACGTGGGTGCTCGAGGGCTTGCCACGTGGCAGGCATTGTCAGGAGGGGGCAGAGGTGTGCTGGCGCTCCGTAGGACCCGTGCTGTAGCTACAGGCCCACGTGGCATGCTCCGGTCGACTGCAGTGCATAGGGCCCAGCTGCGGCTGCTCTCCCTCCTTTAGATTTTTTATAATGCGCTTTGCACGTAAGATTTTAACATGTTGAGCGCGTTAATTCTCTCTCTCTCCATTTACCGCGTATTTGTATGCATTAACGTGTATTTTTACACGTTTTTGCGTATTTTATGCATTTTGAACATGTTTTTGCTGCTGTTTTGTTCCCCATAAATTCGGAAGTTCTTCACCCCTAGCTCCTCACCTCACTATTCATTTCTCACTTCTAAACTAGCTCACCTTCTTCAAATTTGGGAGCAAGCTTTCACTTCTCAACTTCAAATTTCGGTCGAGCAATATTTTTTCAATCTTCAAAGACAAGTATTCTCTAAGTTGCTTTACACTTTAAAAAGCCATGCATAGGACCAGGTCGGATATCTCCTCTTCTTCTTCTTCTAGTAGTGTGGGAGTAGAGGTGTTGTCTAGTTCTCGCTCTCCCAAAGGAAAAGTTGGTTCCTCAACTATAGTTGAAGAGATAGATCAAACTATGGTTGACATGGATTGTTCTCTTTCTCGTTTTCACCCCCCTCTCGTCCCCTTCTTAGTTCGCCAATATCCTGATGAAGTCGCTAAGGTAGTATAGTATAGGGCCACATATGATGAACCCGACAACTACCCCATTTTAAGGTTAATCATGTTAAGACAATTCTTACAGGGAGGAGATGAGGGAGATTATAGTCTGATTCTGGATCCCTGTCGAATACGAGGTGTTTCTTTCCGGTTCTGAAGTTAAAGCTTTCTCTAGGATGTCGGGAGAGTACTGTATGTTCCCTTTCGATGAATTCTATGTCAGGCTGCGTCTCCCTATGTCACATTTCTTTGTAGTCGTTTTCAACTGGTATAGGCTTAGTCCGATCCATTATGTGCCCAACTTTTGGAGGAACCTTACTGGCTTCATTTTGTGGTGCCAGAAGATTGACACCAATCCTACCTTGAGGTTGTGGAGGAGGCAATTTAAGCTTCATACGCAGTGGGTATGTGACAATTGGTACTATGTCTATCTCCGTCCCAAAAGGGGGGTGATCGCCACTCCTGATTCTGTCAAGAATTGGAAGTGCTAGTACTTCGTTATTAGGAGTTCTAGGCCATGGGAATTCCCTACTACGTGGGAGAGTAGTGTACCAAAGAAGTTGACAATAGAGCCAGAACTAACAGATGAAGAGTCGAAGATTAGTGATGCACTTTTTGCTAGAGGAGAGATGAAGTGGAAGGACGCCACAGAGGGAGTCCTTCATTCAGCGGGACTGAGTCCGATTAACCCTAGTATGGCTTTCAAATTCTTACATTTAATTTTTGCACTTCACTTTCAGCACTTTCAGACTTTCCTTGATGATGATCCTTTGCTCTAATTCCTCTTCTTGTTTTCTTTTTGCAGAGGTAATCAGAATGCATTACCGAACTATTCTTGCTACTAGGGTTGCCATCCATAATAAGGGCCTAGATGATAAGAAGAGGAAGGGAGCATCGGGTCACTCCGGGATCCCAAAGGCCGCTTGGGGTTCCCCTGCTCCTCCTCCGACGGTGATGAGCCCTGCCAGGGGGAGCTTGTGTTTGGATGCTGTCTTGGCCCTTCAACAGGCTCCTCTTACTGTTACAGCCAATGAGATATTCATTGAGGAAGAAAAGAATCTGTTTAGTTTAGACTGGGGGGGGGGTTGAAATGGTGCAATGCCATCTTGGGGGACTCCATGAGATGCCTTGACATGGTTCAACATCTCCCACCTCCTCGGGACCAAAAGTTTTTGGAGAGACAAACGATCGATGGCTCCATATGGAGCTTTCTTTATGTCTTGTTTCGGTGAATTATTTGTCTTTCAGTCTTTTAAATTCAGTCTTTATGCTTCACCTTTGAGTCTTAAATTTTTCTAAGTCATTTTCTTTTCTTTGCAGGCTGCTTGCTGGACTGGGAATCTGATCAAACTGATACATGCCGAGGGAGAAGGAGTGGAGGCATAAGGCTGTTAAGGCCGATAGACTGTGGAAGAAGTCTGTTCTGGAGTTGGAGGCGACAAAGGGTGAGAAAGATACCATCTTCATTGGCTTTGAGGATGAACGAAAGAGGATGAAGGAGAAGGCTGTGAAGGATTAGGAAATGATAGTAGCAGAGGCAGTAGTGGCAGCGATAGATGAGACGAAGGCGAAGGCATTGGTTTCATCTCAATGAGGTGATGGATAAGTCGTATGCCAAGGCCATTGCTGATGTGGTGATTCGCATCCCTAACTTTGATGGGTAAGTCGTATGCCAAGGCCATTGCTGATGTGGTGGTTCGCAACCCTAACTTCGATGGGAAGGGGTATCGCCCCGAGCTTCTTCCTGGAATGAAGCCATTAGTTGAGGAGACTGACAAAGTGGAGGGGAACAGCGCGGCTAGGGTTGGCACCCCTTTGGATTTGTCTGAGGATGAGGGGGCTTGATCTTGCAGCCTTAATAACCTTTTTCTTACTTATTTTGATGTATTTCCCTTTGCATTTAGTATGACACATTTTGTAGTAGCCTAATAGCGGACTGGCCACCACTTGTTGTATATTTGTATCTGAATGAATGAGAAATTAGAAAACTTTTGTGTTGAAGTATCATACCTGTTCACATTTCTTGTGTCGGATGTTAGGGGCTTATAAAATAGTTTGTTGTGAAGTTATTGAGCGGTTCAACAAGTTGTATGAGCAATTCTGAATGGTGAGCTGCTCCGTACTTGCTTGTTTACAAGTGGCTAAAGCGGTATCGAACCAAGTGTTGGACTCCAAACTTGTTGTTTGAGGGTTTCAACGAGGTTCAGGAGCAAATCCAAATGGTTAGCTGCTCTGCACTTGCTTGTTTGCAAGTGGCTAAAGCAGCGTCGAACCAAGTGTAGGACTCTAAACTTGTTGTTTGAAGGTTTCAACGAGTTGCAGGAATAATTTCGAATGGTGAGCTACTCTGCACTTGCTTGTTTGCAAGTGGCTAAAACGGCGTCGAACCAAGTGTTGGACTCCAAACTTGTTGTTTGAGCACTAGCGTGTTGTGGGAGCATCCCTTGGAGAGGAGCTGGATTCCGAACTAGCTGTTGTAGTTGAGTCACGGTCGTGACTTCTATAACCCCCGTTCTCGTAAATATATATTTTCTGAATATTTCCTGTATTTTGATTATTTATAAATTCATTTTTTAAAAATTCGATTTGGACATTCTATTAAAATCTTTTCGAATAAAAAATTATATTTACATCGAATAATAGTATATTTTAACTTAATTTTCTATTTCTAATTGGTCGACTATTTATACTTTATATTATTACTATTTGGATTTTAATAAATTTTAAATATCAAATCCTAAATTGATACATATCATTATTATTGCTATTGTTATTATTATTATTATTACTTTTGATTGGTTATTAAAAATCCAGTTTTATTAATTAATTGTATTTGTAGTTATTTCAAATAAATTTCTATCTTGTAATACAAATTATATTTTATTATATAATCCTATTTTTATTTGGCTATTTCCTTATTGGATCCCTATACCCAAAACCCTATAGCATATTCTCTTATTGGATCATACCCGAAACCCAATATCTCTTAATCTCTTATATACACACACATAATCATTCCCTAACCCTAACCTTAGCCTACCCCAGCCGCCAAACCCTAACCCCTATACTGTTCAACCAACTTATCCACCTTTATCTTCTTCCCGTCTCCTTCTCTCCTCTATCTCTTGCCGCAACCCAAACTCCCGATTGCCTCTCATCACCCCCATCACCGTCAAAATCCTCTGCAACCGATGCACCCCCAACCTCTTCTCCTTCCCATGTTCGACCCCGTTCACCGAACCCATCGAACCCATCCAGCTCACCGCCTCCTCATCCTCTTCATCATCTTCATCCTCTCGATCACCCCCTCGGCTCCTCGGCACCCCATTGTCAGCCCCTCCTAACCCATTCACCTCGACTTCCTCCCCGTCCGCATCGTCGCCAGCATCCCCTCCACTTCCTCTGTTTCCTCCAAAAATAAAGCCTCCTCCTCCCTTCGAACCACCCCACTGCACTCCTTCTCTGTGCGCCGCCGTCTGCGCCGTTGACCGCCAGCCACTGCCTCCTGCAATCTCGAGCACCACCATCATCCCTTGCAGATGATGACCACCCTGCTATTGCTGCCACCTCTTCATCCTTATCACCATCACCATCGCCATCGCCATTGCCCTGAACCCATCCCATGCCTCTGCCTTATTGCTAATCTCGTCAACCATTGCCCCTGCCAGTCGCTGCCCACCGTCGAAGCCGGAGCCGTCGCATAGCCGCTGTGCCATTGCAGCCGCATCCTGCTGCTGTCGAAGCTCTTGTTGGTTGTTGTATGGGAAATCAGAATTGACATTTGTTGTTTTGATCTTGATCCTTGATCTTCGATGATCTATGATTTTTTGATCTTGGCCTTGATCTTATTGATCTTTGGTTCTCAGCCCTTGATCGTCTTGATCGTCTCGATCGTCTCGATCGTCTCGTTCAACTTCTACTTAGTGAGTTAAACATTTGATCCACTTTTGTTTTCATTCATCAATTTGTCAATCATGGTAATATTTTACTCCCTTAGTCCTCTTCTAATTCTTATATATTCTACCTTCGGTCTCGTATCGATCGCCTCTCGCTCGTGTGGATTTTGTGTTGCTACTGTCGCTGTGTTGTTGGAGTCTTGTTGTTGTTGTGCATGTAGAGTGCACGTATTGTTGCGAGTCCGTGTTCGTTGCTCCGGAATTCTCATCCCGTTATTCTTTGGTATTCAAACTAATCATCCATAAGGCCAGTCACTTTCCTCTTAAATTGAATCTTGTATCAGATTCAAGTTTTTATTGAAATTCTTGCAAGTAGATCCAATTGTTCATCGTATCGTATATTGTTCTTCTCTTTTCATTGAGTATATTGAGGGTTTACACGAGCTAACCCAAATATCCTCGACTTCGTGCCATTGTTGACTCTAAAAATTGAATCTTTCATGTATTCATGTAGTATTCATAATAGGGTTATTTATACAATCACAACCCAATTAATCTATTGTAGAAATAATTGCTAGGTGGTATGTTTGATTGTTGTTAATCTAGTACATGTGCGTTTCTTAATCGTATTTACCATTCTATTGTATCTATCATGCTGATTATGAGATTTATTCACTATTAAATTGAAATCCATCATGTTAGATCACTTAATTTCACAAAAAATATGTTGAAAATCTGATTTCTCTTTGCTGTCTGGAATTTGTGAGACATTTTTGACCCAGTAATAAATAACTTTTTGAATAAGAGTTGTAGCCCTATGTCTCTAGTTTCCAGAACATCTAAGATCTTTAAGTTCCGAGTTGTATTGCAAAAGTTATGATGATTTTAATGCTACTGTGTTTTATTTCCAGAATTTCAGATTCGTGTATGTTTTCGTGTTTAGACTATTAAAAAGCCAAATTAATCTTAGGATAATGCTCTGATAATTTCCAGAATGATAGTTAACATGTTTAGGAGCCTAAAGAATATTTTTGATGATTTTATAATTGAGTTTTCGCTAATTCTAAAGATATAACAACTTGATGTCGATTTTCTGCCTGAACATGTAACCTGTAAAGAATGATGTATTTGACCTAGCTACTTTTGTCGGATTTTGTATTTTAAAATGCGTTGGAACTGTTTGGAAGTCTAGTTTCCAGAATTTCTGACGGTTTTAGTTTTCGATTCTGTAGTAGTGGGAAAACTGATTTTTGTACATTGACCTCTTGCTGTCCAGAATTTAGTTTTCCAATTTTTTTTCTTAATATAAGTATACATATCATTGTATTGTATGAATTGAAGTGTATATGTTTCACTGCATGATCCTAATGTGCTATTTTCATCATTCTAATTGTCCCATCCAAATTATCAACCTATTGTTCTTCTATTGTTACTATCGTTCATCTCATGTCTTAAATTGCATAATGTTGGTGCATAGATAAAATAATTAACAAGCCGGGGTTTTAGGGTTGACTTTAGTAGTGGACAATATAGAGACTGTACTCAGAGGAGGGGCCGTGTTTCCCTATTTATCGGTCATATCGGTCATCGATTGATTGTGATTACTGATTACAGTATCTCGATTGATTCGGTCATCGGCCATTAAATCATCAGTCATTATTGTATATCGTTGCCGAGTACATGAACTATAGAGTCTACCATGATAGTTTAAACGAAATTGATTGTTTGCATCGAACCTGTAGAATGGGATGCAGTAGTACGTGCATTAGTTAGGATTAAAATGATTAATAGACTTAAGAATTTCACCACATCGACATTACATATTGTACATCATTATTTCCGTTGATATCGAATATTGTCTAAGTGTTATTGATACCATTGAACATTGTTATCGAATATTGAATCATTGATTATAACCATTGCATTGATTATCATGATATTGATTATTGCTATTGTTCCATGTTATTGATTTCTATTGATCCATTGAATTCATTGCTATATCGTTATTCCATGATTTCCTTGCTTTCTCTACTTGCTGTCCATGACTTACTTTAAGGACAATTTTTCTTCTCTTTGTAGATGAAGTGTTCACAGGTAATGAAGGAGAATTTCCTGCAGGAATTGGAGAACAAGCTTTCTAAGGATTCATTGCTTTCTAGTTGATTATTATTGCATTGGACTTATTGTAGTGAGACTTATTATTATTGTGATTGGATTAATTATTGTACTGGGCTTATGACCCGGATATTATTATTTGTTTCTAGATGTTGGATTATTGTATTTGGATAACTCATATTGTTTTATTCCAAGTATTATTCTTCATGTGGTTGTTATTAATGCCTGCGCAATCGTTTTGTATTGTTATTATTGTTGAGTTGAATAGGTAAACAACTTATGGATGACGCAAGTCATTCGCTGGGCCAATATCACGTGCTTGTGTTTCATATTTTTGGAAGCGGGGCATGACAACTTCAGTGAACAGGTTTGAGGGCAATGTAATGATTTTTGCGAGAAAATTAAAATAAGTTTTATTGAAAGAAAAACTAAGTGGTTGCTTCAATAGTGCAAGCCTTTATTACATTCTTTGGCCGTACCAGGTTCTCGGCATCTTCTTTCCGGGTGAACCACTTTGTAGATTCTGTACGGCCCTTCCTAGTTGGGAGCAAGTTTGACTTTCTTGTGAGGATTGGAGATTTCTAATTTGCGGAGGACTAGGTCTCCTTCTTTGAGCTTTGCTGGGCGAACCTTCTTATAATAGAACTTCTCAACTCGTTGCTGATAAATCTGTCTTCTCAAGGCTGATTTCTCATGGATTTCCTCAATGAGGCCGAGGTTGCCTTTGAGATCGTTCGAGTTCTGTTCTTCATTGAATGCTAGCAGGCTGGGAGAGGGAAGTCCGACATCAAGGGGGATTAGGCTACGGAGCTATAGGTAAGGTTGAAAGGGGGATTCTCCTGTCGGGGTCCTTTTGTGGTCCTGTATGACCACAAGACGCTTGGGAGCTCTTCGACCCACAGCCCCTTAGGGGATTCGTCGAGTCTTTTCTTGAGGCCATCAAGGATTTGCCTATTGGCGTTCTCAGCTTGGCCGTTAGACTGAGGGTGGTGTTGGATCCTGTAGGCAAGGCAAGAAACACTATTGGGGGGGGGGTGAATAGTGTTGTATAAAAATTAAAAAAAAAATTGAACCTTTTCTTCTGTTCAGTTGACTTGAAAAGAGAAATAAGTCGACTGAGGCGTCAGATTAGAAGAGTATTTTAGACAAGTCTGATCAGTCGACTTATAGCGGAAAACAATCGACTTGCCAGACAAGTTTTCGAAGAGTATATTATACCAGTCTGATTGGTCGACTTAAAGAGGAGATGCAGTCGACTGTCCAGGCAAGTTTTCGAAGAGAATTAAATGCAAATAAAGAAAAATGCAAGTTTAGAGAAATACAACCACAGAGTACACACGATGTATCCTTGTTCAGTCCTCCCGACCTACATCCAATCTCCAAGCAACCCACTTGAGATTTTTCACTATTCTTGAAAAAAAATACAAGAATACCCTACAACGTTTAGACAACAACCTTGTCCAACCCGTGGAACTCTCTCACCACTAGAGAGAGCAAACCCACTCTTCCACCAAGATTGAAAAACTGACTCTACAACCTAGTGCCCTACTCTCCAACCGAGAGGACCACTCTCACAACCCAAGAGTGAAGAACAACAACAAAAGAGTTACAATCAACCTATAGCCTTATTTTGTAATTGTGATTTTTGTAAGTGGCTATTCGGTGAACTTCTGAATTCAGTGCAAAACGAATTCAATGTTATATTGGACTGAAAATCAGAGAACTAAGACTTAGAAGATTAGAGGTCAAGTTTGAATACTTGTTCTTTTGAAAGCAATAAACTTAAAATTTTTATCAAATTCTTGGAACTTTTCAATGATGATTACTAGGCTCTATTTATAGAAAGGAATCCCTTGAACGTTTGTAAAAAAGTTAATAAAACTGTTTTAAAATGGAAAAATACTTTTGTTTGAAAAAAACAATTTTTGAATTCTGAAAGCTATCGAAACGACTTGAACAGTCCACTGGGTCGCCATGATGAGTCGACTGGTCAGAGTTTGAAAAAGTTCAGTCAGTTTCATACTGATACAGTCGACTGGTACTCAACAACTGATCTAATTCAAACTGTTTCGACCTGTAATCTTTTTGAAAAAAACTCAATTTTAAAGATGTGTGAGAGTGTGTGTGTGACAAGGCTGTACATCAATCTAAGACTCAAAAAAGAAAAATTACAACTGTTTTACAAGACATGTAATATAACACATTGGAGCATAGGTCTTGTCTTGAGTCTTGAGTCTTGAGATGAAGCTTTAGCCTTTGTCTTTGTCTTTGAAACTTGCTTGATCAATCTTGAGCTTAAGAACCTTGTAGCTTTCTTGATCAATTTGCTTTGAGAGCTTCGTTTGAACACTTTGCCTGCAATATATAAGAGGTAGCACAACAACTTTGCATTGTGTTGTAATCATCAAAATCAAGAATCAACATTTTCCCCCTTTTTGATGATGACAATACAACAGCTTACAATAATAGAAATATTACACATGCGCAACGCTCCCCCTAACTAATGTACAATAAGCATAGGTTGAAAAACATGCCCAAAGACACAAACACAAACATACACAGATAGCTAGTTTTCTCCCCCTTTGTCATCAACAAAAAATAGGAGGAAAAAATAATAAACACAAAGGAGCATTTGCAACATAATAGACACAGAGCAAAAACAAATCTATACATAGAAATTTGAAATACAATGTTCAAATGAGTACATAAAAACAGAAAATACAAAAATAAGTTAAAAAATAAAATGCAGCTAATCAGTCTTCTTCATCTTCATCTTGGGCACCTTGAGATTGGTCAAAGGTGAAAACAGAGTAAAAGAGTCACCTAAAAAGAAGTGCCAAATTTCGAATCTGATGAAAACTGATTTGCGACAGTCGACTGTATGTTTAGGGCAGTCGACTTAGTCGAGAGCAAAAATAGATAAACGAAAATAGCAAAAATACAGCTGGCAGTCGACTGGATTACTGTTCACAGTAGGGATGGCATCGGGGCCGGGCTGGCCCGGGACCGGCCCGGCCCGGCCCCCCTATTATCCGGTCCAGCCCCTGAACCGGCCCCCTATTGGTGGGCCAGGTCCCGTCCCAAAAAAAACTGGTTCAGCCCGGTCTAGCCCGGCCCGCTAGTGAACCGGGACCGGTTGAACCGGCCCGTGCGGTCCGGGCCGACCGTTGTGTATTTTTTTTTTTCCAGAAAATTAAAAAATTTTTTTTTTAAATTACCAAAATACCCCCCAACGGATTTAAAACGGCTAGTTTTGGGGGGTACTTTAGGAAATCAAAAAAATTACATTTCCTATAAATACAACACCATTCCTTTCATTTCTCTTCACCAATTCACTCAACTATCTTTCTCTCTACTATTCTTTCAACAATCTTTCAAGGGATCAAGTTCAAATTTGAAGGAGGGCAATCAACAACAATCAAAGTGATCAACTCATTCAACAACAACAACTCAAGTCTCATCTTTCTCTACAACAACAACTCAAATCTCAACTTTCTTACGGTATTTTAGTATAATTTAAATTTGTAGAATTACCATATCATACTACTTATTTATTGTCATATAATTTGAGTTTTCTTGATCTTCTTTCTCTCATTTTTTTAGATTTTCTTTTTAATTTTGGTAAAGTGGTATAAGAAACATACACTACTCATTTTAGTATAATTTTAATTTTTAGAATTAACATAGCATACTACTTCTTTATTGTCATATAATTTGTGTTTTCTTGGTCTTCTTTCTCTCAAATTTTTTAGATTTTATTTTTAATTTTGGTAAAGTGGTAAAAGAAACATACACTACTCACTCACTACCTCAATTTTATTTTTTCAAAGTTAAATGGCCTCTAATCGATCACGCGGTGGTGGTAGGCATAGTAGTCAAGAATCTACTAGTCATCACCTTCCTTCCATTCCTAACCAATATATAGATAGTGAAGATACATTTATTAATTATGATAGTTTTCCCAATTTGAATGAAACACATTCAAATCCTATAGAAATAGAAGATCATGTAGAACCACAACAATCGGAACAAGGTCCTTCTCTAAACTCAAGGAAAACTAGAGGGACTACTTCGGAAGTACACAATTTTTTCAATTTTGTCCCTTCACAAAATGATAAGAGTGTAGGACTTAAAATATGTAAGAAGTGCCAAACCCCGTATAAGTTTAAAGTAGGATCGGGCACGGGTACACTTCAACGTCACTTAAATAAATGTCAACCACAATTTTCGAAAGATCATCTCACACAACTAAAAATACATCCTAAAACCGGTCAAGTAGATAGTAGTACATATGATCACGATCACGTTCGTAAGGGAATCGCGAAATTAGTAATTAGGGGTGAATTGCCATATTCATTTGGTGAACAAAAATATGTAGAGGATTTTGTACAAGACACCTTCACCCCCCATTTTAAAAAAATTGCTAGGAATGTTGTTAAGGGTGATTGTAAATTAGTTTACAATGAGATGAAGAATTTTTTGATAGCAACACTAAAATCACTAAACACTAGAGTTTTATTGACATCAGATGGATGGGTAGGAGTAAACGGGGTTCCAATGATGTGTGTAACATGTTATTGGATAGATTCGGATTGGTTACTTCAAAAGAGAATAATTTCTTTTGGATATGTTAGGTACCCACATAAGGGTGAAATTATAGCCGAACACATTATGGAAGCATGCAATAATTTTTATATTTATGATAAAGTGTTGGCTATTGGTTTTGATAATGCATCCAATAACACTAAGTCAATTGAGAGTTTAAAAATCACTTTAGATCCTGTGGAACCCGAAATTTTTCATGTTAGGTGTGCTTGCCACATTTTAAATCTTTGTGTGCAAGATGCACTAAAATATGGAAATGATAAACTAGAAGCTATGAGAGATTGTGTCCATTATATTACATTGAGTGGTCCAATTTATCAAGCTTTTCATGATTGGTGTAAACTTAGGGGCATTGTATGTAGACGTTTTCCTAGAGATGTACGACATCGTTGGAATTCTACTTTTGAATTATTAGGTGTTGTTCTTCATTATCGTTATAGTCTTAGAGATTTTTGTGTCGCAATGGGTATGCAAAATTGTATGTTAGATGATGATTTTTGGTTTTTTGCCGATAGTTTATATAAATTTTTACAACCTTTTAACGATGCAACTTTGCAATTTTCGAAAACATATACATCTACATCTAGTGGTATTTTACTTGAAATTGTGACTATGATGACAACAATTAAAGATTTACAAAATGACCCTTTTATTGGAGATATGGTTAATGCAGCATATGTTAAGTTTTTGATATATTTTCATCCAATTCCTATGTTATATTGTTTAGCTAGTGTAATGAATCCTATGATTAAATTAGAAGGTACAAAAAATTTAATAGATATTTTCTACACTTATGCCCCACACGATGCAATACTAGATTTTGATCATATTGCTTTTACTCATAAATTTGAGAATGTTTTGACTAGGTTATATGATTCTTATGATAGGATTTATTCAGCTAACACTATTCAAACACAAACACAAAATGTTCAATCTTCTTCTTCTTCTTCCTCCACATTAGCAAAGGGAAAGAGTCAAGCTAGTCTAGGTATTTTAAATCTTATTAAATCGAAAAAGGCTAGGACCAATTCACCAAATGAGTTGAATTGGTATAATGCACAAAGTGCAGTTGAAGATGTAGAAGATGTGTTACAATATTGGAAGACTAATGAAGCAATTTTTAATATTCTTTCCCGTATGGCTAAAGATCTGCTAACAACACCAGTGTCAACTGTTGCATCGGAAAGTGCTTTTTCTAATGGTGGCAGGATCATGAGCCCGAGCAGGAACCGATTGACAGCAAAAAATTTGGAGATGCTAGTGTGCGCCGAAGATTGGATGAAAGCGGAAGAGAGGACCCAAGACTTACTTGAAGCACAAGCTGGAGGTGGATCAACAAGCAGCGATGAATGAACGATTAAATTTAGTTAATTTACATTAAAATGTTGTTCAATTAATTGTAATTAATGGGAAAATTTAGAGTGATGAAATTCTATATTTAGGTTAAGTTGAAGTGCACGACAGTAGTCCACTGCCTTCTCTTCAATCTAAGTAGAGGCCATCTCGATCTTTAAATTCAAGTAATTCTCTTGATTTGTAATTTTATGATTTGAGCTAAATAGACAAATTTGTATGAATTTTATTCATGTACTTAATTTTATTCTAGAAGTTCAAATTTATTTAATCATGTACTTTATTTATTCATGTACTTCAATTATTTATTTTTTTTGATGAAGATGTACTTCAATTATTTATGAAATTTTATTTTTTGCAATTGTTATACAATTACAAAATCATATACTTGTTATACAATTACAAATTTATGCACTTCAATTAATAATGAAAGAAAAAAAAATCATACAAGGGCCAGGCCCGGCCCGGCCCGGCCCCCCCACTAGGGGCTAGGGGCCAGGGTTCCCTACCCTCAGCCCGGCCCGGCCCGGCCCGCATTTCGAGGAGCCCGGCCCGGGTGAGCCCGGGACCGGTCAAAACCCGGTCAAACCCGGCCCGGCCCGGCCCGAATGGCCCGAATGCCATCCCTAGTTCACAGTCGACTTTCCAGAGCGTAAAAACTCAGGAAAATAGATATAACGAAAAATACTTGATCAATCGACTGAAATAAAGTGTTAAGTTGACTTACCAAAGTTAAACTTTCAAGAAACATCATGAAAACTACAAATTCCTAGTTCTCTTCTTAAAGTGATAAAAGTGTCTTCCTTAAGTGGTTTAGTAAAGATATCTGCTACTTATTTATCAGTAGAAATAAAGTCTAAAGAAATATCTCTCTTTAAAACATGATCACGTAGAAAATGATGTCTAATATCAGTGTGTTTCGTACGTGAATGTTGAACCGGATTTTTAGATAAGTTAATGGCACTGGTATTATCACACAGCATTACAGGTTTTGAAAATGAAATATCATAGTCTAATAGGGTTTGTTTCATCCACAAAATTTGTGCACAAGCCAAACTTGCAGCGATATATTCAGCTTCTGTAGTAGATAAGGATATTGAGTTTTGCTTCTTATTGCACCAAGATACTAGGGAATGTCCCAAAAAGTGGCATGTTCCACTAGTGCTCTTGCGATCAGTTTTACTAACGGCAAAATCTGCATCGCTATATGACAAAAGTTGAAAATTATCGGTGTATGGATAAAATAAACCATATTCAGACGTGGCTTTAATATATCTTAAAATACATTTCACAGCTTTTAAGTGAGATTCTTTAGGACTTGACTGATATCTAGCACATAAACATACACTAAACATAATGTCTGGTCTACTAGCAGTTATATATAAGAGTGAGCCAATCTTACCTCGATAGAGTTTTTGATCGACACTCTTACCTAATTCATCTTTGTCAAGGGTAGTGGTAGTAGGCGTGGTCTTACTACTCGTGCTATCCATGCCAAATTATTTGAGTAATTCCGTAGCATATTTTTCTTGATTAATAAATATGCCATTTGGTGACTGTTTAATTTGCAGTCCAAGAAAATAATTGAGTTCACCCATGTGATTCATCTCAAACTCATTTTTTATGGTATTAGCAAACTCTTGACATAGATTACTATTAGTAGAGCAAAAAATTATGTCATCTACATAAATTTGTATGATCAAAATATCGGTCTCAATTCTCCTAATAAACAAAGTAGTATCTACTTTACCTATATCAAATCCCGTTTCTAAAAGAAAAGTCTTCAATCGATCATACCAAGCACGAGGTGCTTGTTTAAGACCATATAAAGCCTTTTTCAATTTAAAAACATGGTTTGAGAATTGTTCATGTTCGAAATGAGGTGGTTGCTTAACATAAACATCTTCATTTATAAACCTATTAAGGAAAGCACTTTTCACGTCCATTTGAAAAAGTGTAAAATTCATCAAACAAGCAAAAGATAATAAAATACGAATTGATTCTAGTCTAGCAACAGGAGCACATGTTTCATCAAAATTTATGCCTTCTTCTTGATTATACCCTTGAGCAACTAGTCTAGCTTTGTTCCTAACGACTTGTCCTGATTCATCTAACTTATTCTTGAATACCCATTTGGTACCAATTATAGTATTATCAGAAGGTCGTGGAACTAAATCCCATATATCATTCCTTATAAATTGGTTTAACTCATCTTGCATGGCATTCATCCAAAACTCATTCTCACAAGCTTCTTGTATATTCTTCGGTTCAAAATCCGATAAGAAAGTCATGTGAGAAATCATGTTAACATGAGATCTTGTCTGAATACCACGTGAAATGTCACCAATTATTAAGTCATGAGGATGATCTCTAACTTCAACAAAAGATTTTGGTAAAGTTGGAGACATCACAACAGGATCAGTCGACTTGACTAGTCCATCAGTCGACTGATTCACATCAGTCAACTTGACTTCCTTATCGGTCGACCTATCCGCCAGGGTAGTTTGCTCTAAAGATGTAATAAACTTATTTAAAGATGATGAATCAGTTTCATCATCTTCAATTAAAGTTGATGAAGGCAGAGATTCATCAAATGCAACATGCATGGATTCTTCAATAGTCAATGTTGACTTGTTGAAGATCCTATATGCCTTACTCCTATTTGAGTATCCTATAAAGATACTCTCATTAGATCTAGGATCAAACTTATCTGAATTATTCTTAGTGTTCAGAATAAAACACTTACATCCAAATATTTTGAACTAAGATACTTTAGAATTTTTTTTTCAAAAAATAGCTCATAACATGTTTTCTGAAGCTTAGGACTAATCAATATTCTATTTAAAACATAACAAGCTGTTGCAACAGCTTCAGCCCAAAAATACTTAGGTAAATTGCTTTCAATAAGCATGGTACGTGCACATTCTTGCAAAGTCCTATTCTTTCTTTCGACCACTCTATTTTGTGGTGAAGCTCTAGGAAATGCAAATGAATGAGTTATACCATTCTTGTTGCAATATTCTGCAAGCGTTTCATTCTCAAATTCTCCCCCATGATCACTTCTAATAGTGACTATGGTTAGAGACTTTTGATTTTGAATTCGTTTACAAAAATTAGCAAATTCAACAAAAGCATCATTCTTATGTTTTAAAAAAAAAGTTCAAGTGAATCGTGAAAAATCATCTACTAAAACAAATACATACCTACTTTTATTTAAAGATGCAACTTTAGTAGAGCCAAATAAATCAATGTGGATTAATTCGAGAGGCCTACTAGTAGAAATTGCTTTTTTTGTTTTAAAAGTAGATTTAATTTGTTTACCTAGTTGACATGCATCACATAACTTATCCTTTTTATAGGATAGTCTTGGCAGCCCTTTAACTAGGTTGTACTTAGATAATTTAGCAAGAGTTTTCATATTCACATGGCCAAATCCCTTATGCCATAGCCAAGAATTATTATTAGAAGCTACTAAGAAGAAATCATTCGAAAAATCATATGACTTTAAACACAATTCATAAATGTTATTCTTCTTAAATCCTTGAAAAATTATATTTTGCATGGTAGAGTCATAAATTAAACATGCATCTTTTTCAAACATGATTTTATATCCCTTATCACATAGTTAGCTAATACTTAACAAGTTATGCTTAAGTCCACTAACTAGAAAAACATCTTCTATTGACGGGTTAGTGTGCTTACCGACTATGCCTATTCCAATCACCTTCCCTTTGTTGTTGTCACCGAATGTGACTGTTCCTCCATCAATTTCTTGTATGGAAGATTGGGGGTTGGCATGACCAGTCATGTATTTTGAGCATCCGCTGTCAAGTATCCACCGATCTTTTTTAGGTACCTATAAAATTTTCATGTGAATATGGTACCTTTTTCATTGGGCCCAAAAGAGATTAGTTTATGGCAAACCAAACCCAAAGAGAGTTTGATTTTCCACCAAGTGCAAAAATATAATTAACAGAATTACATACAGATAGAATGTATGAATTAATGTAAGTAATTCTATCTTTTGGACTCAGATTGACTGGAACCCATATATTTTTGCTCTGTTCAGTCGACTTTATCGAACCTTTCAGTCAACTATTACTGAAATCCAGTCGACTGGGAGGTAGAATAGGTCGACTTATCTGAGGTTTTTGTTTTTTTTGAATGAAACTCAGAACCTCTGGACAGGTGACTGATACTTGGGTTCAGTCGACTGGTCTGAACTATAGATTTACCTTTATCATTAAAACTTACAGTTTTAGGCTTTTCAAAGAACTCATATAGTTTATTCTTAACACTAGACATAGATACAGATTTATTTACACTCGTGTTCTTAGAAGCATGAGGTTTCTCAAGAGACTTTTGAAAACCAAGTCCAAATCTTTAATTAGTTTGTACTTGATTTTGTAGAACATCATTTAAATTTTCCTTTCCTTTATTAAATTTAGGTACATTCTTGGATATCTCTTCATAATTTTCCTTTAGAGATACAAGATCTATATCTAAACTAGAAAGACAAGAATTTAAAGATTTCACTTCTTTATCAAGGTCAAGATTCTTTTGGAAAAGTGTTTGATTTACTTTCTCCAAGTTCTTAACTCTCATTTTTTCTTTCTTAAGTTCTAGAAAAATCTCGTTGAAAGCATCAAGTAAATCATTAGAATTATAATCATCACTTACTTGATTTTGAGACGCCATAAAGCAAACGTTAGCAACCTCGTTTGTCTCTTCATTTTCTTCTTCCGATGAAGAGTCGCTATCATCCCAAGTTGCTTGGTATGCCTTTTTGTTCTTCATGAACTTGTTCTTTGTGTACTTGTCCTTCTTGAAGTTGGAAGCCTTTCCTTTAGATTTAGCATTCTCTAGTGGGCAGTCCTTCTTTATATGACCTGTTTTGTTACACCTGAAACAAGTTGGATGTTCATTAGTATCCTTGGATTTTGAATTAAACTTACCTTTCCTTAGGAACCTTTTGAACTTTCTCGTGAACATGGCTATCTCTTCCTCATCTTCTTCTTCATCCTCGGAGTCCGACATGGCTTTGAATGCTAGTGTCTTCTTCTTTGATTGTTGAGGTTCTAGATCCTTCTTGCATTCTTCAAGTTGTATCTCATATGCCATAAGATTTTCCACAAGATTCTCAAGAGAAAGTTGTGTTAAATCATTGGCCTCTTCAATGGCGGTGGTCTTCTTCTCCCATTCGGGGGTTAGTGCACGAAGAGCCTTCCTCACTTTTTCGGCTTGAGTGTATGTCTTTCTAAGCGCCACAAGTGAATTTGTAATATCCATGAACCTTGCAATCATCTCTGACACATTCTCGTTTTCCTTCATGCGGAACATCTCGAACCTGTGAACAATAACATATATTTTAGATTCTTTTACTTTATTTGTTCCTCCATGAGCTACCTCAAGTGTATGCCAAATTTAATGTGCGGTTGTTGCATTGGACAGACTACTGAACTCCTCCTTTGTAAGGGCACAAAATAGCGTGTTCATCGCCTTTGCATTGTTCATTATTTGGCTCTTCATGTCATCGTTCCATTATGCATATGGAATGGTAGGAGTAGTGTACTCGGTCTCCGTCATGTTCTATATCTCATAGTTGATGGACTGAAGGTAGATCTTCATTTTACATTTTCAATAGTTGTAAATGGTTCCATCGAAGAGGGGTGGCCTTTGTGTGGATTGAACTTCATGGAATTGGTTTGCATTAGAAGTAGTTGCCATTGCACTCAACCAGGCTCTGATACCAAGTGTTGGATCCTGTAGGCAAGGCAAGAAACACTAAGAGAGGGGGGGGGGGGGGGGGTGAATAGAGTTGTATAAAAATTAAAAACAAAATTGAACGTTTTCTTCTGTTCAGTCAACTTGAAAAGAGAAATAAGTAGACTGAGGCATCAGATTAGAAGAGTATTTTAGACAAGTCTGATCAGTCGACTTATAGCGGAAAACAGTCGACCTGCCAGACAAGTTTTCAAAAAGTATATTATACCAGTCTAATCAATCGACTTAAAGAAAAGACGCAGTCGACTGTCCAGGCATGTTTTCAAAGAGAATTAAATGCAAATAAAGAAAAATGCAAGTTCAGAGAAATACAACCACAGAGTACACACAATGTATCTTGGTTCAGTACTCCCGACCTATATCCAGTGTAGCGCCCAGAATTTCTAATATAATATCTTAGAAAATACGTGGCACAATCCCAACATCAACTTCAATGTAATAGTACACATAGCCCAAAAACACAAATAATTTTATTCAAAATTTTATTACATCAATCTTTTTCAAACACAACGGAAATACAAACACCTTGAATTACAACCTTCTTTTTACAAAACTTTTTTTTTTACAATTGTTTTACACGAAGCTCTATTACATCAGTTTAACTCAAAACTATCTCAAGCATCCAACCTCCAAACTCTAAGCAACGACCTGCAACACATGAGGCTAGAGATGATCCTAACCCCCAAAACTAAAGGGGTCATCCATAAATGGTGTGAGTGACATAAAACAACAAACAACATAAATAAACGATAAGCATGGATTCTTAAACAACATGTACTGAACGAGAGAAACATATACTAAACATGTATTGTGAAGTAAGAAATGACAGGAAAACATGAAAATATCAAGTGTAGCTTAACTAAGTGGTAGTAGCAAAAAACAGGAAAACACATGCATAAAACCAAGTCAAGAAAAACGCAATTTCTATATGCGGACTCTCTAATGTGAACTTGTCGGAGTCTATGCATCCCATTCTACATAGGTCCGATGCAAGCCCTTAACGTCTCCATATAATAGGGTTCAATAGAAGAAAAAGGTACATGTAGTTATAGATCAAACTATTCAACACCGCAGTTCGGATACCCGGCTATCAATCACTCTCAATACCACAGATCGGATACCCGGTTATCAGTCACTCTCAACACCACAGATCGGATACCCGGTTATCAATCACTCTCAGTGATTCTCAACACCGCAGAGTATACCCAACCCCGGAGATCAATGACTCTCAACACCGCAGAATATACCCGACTATGAATCACTCTCAATACCACTGATCGGATACCCGGTTATCAGTCACCCTCAACACTGCAGATCGGATACCCGGTTATCAATCACTCTCAGTGATTCTCAACACCGCAGAGTATACCCAACCCCGGAGATCAATGACTCTCAACACCGCAGAATATACCCGACTATGAATCACTCTCAATACCACAGATCGGATACCCGGTTATCAGTCACCCTCAACACCGCAGATCGGATACCCGGTTATCAATCACTCTCAGTGATTCTCAACACCGCAGAGTATACCCAACCCCGGAGATCAATGACTCTCAACACCGCGGAATATACCCGACTATCAATCACTCTCAATACCACAGATCGGATACCCGATTATCAGTCACTCTCAACACCGCAGATCGGATACCCGGTTATCAATCACTCTCAGTGATTCTCAATACCGCAGAGTATACCCAAACCCGGAGATCAATGACTCTCAACACCGCAGAATATACCCGACCCCAAAGGTCAATAACTTGAAAGAACATTCATAGATATAAGAATACATCAGTACCAGTCGACTAATACGGAAGTAAGTCGACTGTCCAGAAGGGAAGATTCCATGATTTTAAGAAAATAAACTGAAGGTTATAAGTTGACTTATAAAAGTCATAAGTCGACTTACCAGAGTGTTTTAAGTTGACTTATAGAAGTCATAAGTCGACTTACCAGAGTGTTTTAAGTTGACTTATAGAAGTCATAAGTCGACTTACCAGAGAATATAAGTTGACTTACAAAAGTCATAAGTCGACTTACCAGAGAATATAAGTTGACTTACAAAAGTCATAAGTCGACTTACCAGAGAGAAACTCCAGAAATCTTTAAGAAAATATTCTAAGTGTGCCAGTCGACTGAAAATGGTCTAATTCGAATGTCCAGAACATATTTTCAAGAAAACTAAAGATCATAGCAGCGGGGTCATAGCAGTCGACTGAAAGGTCATGCCAGTCGACTGTCGGCCTACAGACTGCATAGTTTTGGTTATACATGATAATCATAATTAGGGTTTTCCAAAAGCAATCATTGTTTACTAAAATAATTTGTATTCAGATAAAAACGAAAATCTCAAATAATCCTCTTTATGGATACATTTCCTCAAATCAACCAATATCTCAAAACTTAATTCTCATGTTCTTAATTCCTAACTCTTCCATTAGGATTTCTCAATACTGAATTTCTTCCACAACTCATAACCAAAAATCTGATTGTAATCACAAGATCCAGATGTTCATCCATCCAATTCCTTATTGTCATAATCATACTCAAATCTTAACATGTTTTCAAGCAATAAGAAATTTATCAACCAAGATCTACTAAACGTTCATAGATTTTCACATACGTAATACAACAACGACCATTGCATCGTTCTCATACAAAATACACTAAATAAACAAACATGTCAAACAAACAGCAAAACAATCATTCACATAAATCAAACCACAAAACAAAGTTCATATCACTCACCTTAGGAATGAAAAGATCCAACAAGAAAGCCTCTCCTTTTTGCGAGATCCAAAATCCCCTTCTTGATCCTCCCAAAATCACAAATATCATGTTGTGCAGCGAATGACGGCTGCATACCCACTTATATAGGCCGGAACTAAGGATTTAGGATTTTAAAAATGCATTTGCAAATAGTCCTTCCAAAATATAACTTTACATATATATAGCTCTATTCTTGGAAATTCAATAAAAAATCATTTAAATTACGATTTAAAAGTAAAATATAATCCTTAATCTCAATCGGTACTGTTCAAAACGTCCAGAAAATACATTTTGCATTTTAACCCCTGAAAATGACAAATTTGCGAAAAGGTCCTTCTTTTCTCAAAATTTGCAAATAAATCCAATTAATTTTAGAAAAATCTAGAAAAATAATAAATAAATTCCAAATATTAAATAATGATTTTCCATAAAGAAAATTTGACTTTGAACTTCTCAAGAAAGTATTTGCACGTGTTTTGCACGTGTAAAATGGTAGATTTTTAGAAAATATTTATAAATTCTCAAAAAAAATCATTCTAATTCATCATAAACTTTTAAAAATAATATTTTAAAAATACGGGGTTCTACATCCAGTCCCCAAGCAACCCACTTGAGATTTTTCACTATTCTTGAAAATAAATATAAGAATACCCTATGGCATTTAGACAACAACCTTGTCCAACCCGTAGACCTCTCTCACCACTAAAGATAGCAAACCCACTCTTCCACCAAGATTGAGAAACTGAATCTACAACCTTGAGCCCTACTCTCCAATCGAGAGGACCACTCTCACAACCCGAGAGTGAAGAACAACAACAAAAGAGTTACAATCAACCTATAACCTTGTTTTGTAATTGTGATTTTTGTAAGTGGCTATTTGGTCAACTTCTGAATTCAGTCCAAAACGAATTCAATGTTATATTGGACTGAAAATCAGAGAACCAAGACTTAGAAGATTAGAGTGCAAGTTTGAATACTTGTTCTTTTGAAAGCAATAACCTTAAACTTTTTACCAAATGCTTGGAACTTTTCAATGGTGATTCCTAGACTCTATTTATAGAGAGGAATCCCTTGAACGTTTGTAAAACAGTTAATAAAACTGTTTTAAAACGGAAAAATACTTTTGAATTCGAAAAAAACAAGTTTTGAATTCTGAAAGCTGTCGAAACGACTTGAACAGTCAACTGGGTTGCCATGATGAGTTGACTGGTCAGAGTTTAAAAAAGTTCAGTCAGTTTGGTATTGATATAGTCGACTGGTGCCCTAAGGAAGTCGACTGGTACTCAACCGCTGATCTAATTCAAAATGTTTCGACCTTTAATCTTTTTGAAAAACACTCAATTTTAAAGATGCGTGAGTGTGTGTGTGTGTGTGTGACAAGGCTATACATCAATCTAAGACTCAAAAAAGGAAAATTACAACATTAGAGCATGTAATATAAGACATGTAATATAACACATTAGAGCATAGGTCTTGTCTTGAGTCTTGAGTCTTGAGATGAAGCTTTAGCCTTTGTCTTTGTCTTTGAAACTTGCTTGGTCAATCTTGGGCTTAAGAACCTTGTATCTTTCTTGATCAATTTGCTTTGAGAGCTTCGTTTGAACACTTTGCCTGCAATATATAAGAGGTAGCACAACAACTTTGCATTGTGTTATAATCATCAAAATCATGAATCAATACGTGGGAGATGGAGAAGAATTGCTGCTGAATCCCTAGTTCATAGCAGAACTTGCAAAAGGCCTTGGTTGCAAACTGAGTTCCGTTATTTGTTACTAGGATCTGGGGGATGCCGAACCGACAGATGATGTTCTCTTAAAAGAATTGTTGGACCTTGTTCTCCGTAATGGTTGCTAACGGTTCTACCTCGATCCACTTGGAGAAGTAATCGATGATAACCACAAGGAAAATTCTTTGTCCGGTTGCTGGAGGGAAAGGCCCGAGCAGGTCCATCCCCCACATGGCTAAAGGAATTGGGCTGGACATGGAACTGAGATCGGCCTGGAGTGTCTGTCTAATAGATGAGGACCTCTGGCAAGAAGCAAATTGACGGATATACTTTTCAGCATCGCGGAGGAAGGTAAGCCAAAAATAACCATGGTTCAGGATCTTGCAAGCAAGGGATCGAGCTCCCATATGAGTGCCTCCAATGCCTTCATGAACTTCTTTCAGAGCATACTGGGCCTCTTCTGTAACACCCCGCAATTTCATGAGATACAATATATATATATATATATATATATATATATATATATGAAAATGGCATAAATGGTAAATATGTTGAAATGGAAAATTGGTAGTAATGTGGTTTGGAATTAAAAATGAGATTGGAGTGCTGTTGTGCTTTCATGGAAGTGATGACGTGGAGGGGCCGACGTGAAGAAGAGGAGAAGCAGCTTTGGCCTGGTGATGTGGTAGCAACATGGGGCCGAGGAGCACAGGAGGTTGCTGTGCCTGTGTGTGCGTGTGTGCTGGCGAGTGGGGGCCTAGGGAAGAGGTCTGATGTCAACAGCATACACAAGAGAACAACGAGAATTGTGAATAGATTTGATCCCATATCGGGAGTTTAACAAAATTAACTAATAATAAATATAATTGCCTATGATCAAGAGTCACCTAATTGGTTAACCACGTTTCGAGAGGTATCTTGTGGTGGAAAGTTGTACTATAAATAATACTATAAATAAATAAATTTTCTCAGTATTGGGGCGGGGCGTTACAAATGGTATCAGAGCCGACTTTCGACACCGAGTGTGGATTAGTGGGGCAGATGTATTTCGGGACTATAATTAACAGTCGGGAAGATGTATTCCGGGCCTGGGCTGTACACCATTCCACATCGGCTAGAAAGGAGATCCTGCACTAGGTTGCATGCCCCATACTCAGCGAGGACGCTGGTTTCTAAAGGGGGGTGTATGTAACACTCTGTAATTTCAAGAGATACAATATAGTATATATATATATATATATATATATATATATATATATATATATATATATATATATATATATAATATGGCAATGGCATTAATGGTAAATATGTTGAAATGGAAAATTGGTAATAATGGGGTTTGGAATTAAAAAAGAGATGGGAGTGCTGCTGTGCTTTCACGGCAGTGATGACGTAGGAGGGGCCCACATGAAGAAGAGAAGCAGCTTTGGCTGCTTTGGTCTGGTGATGTAGCAGCAACGTGGGGCCCAGGAGCACAGGAGGTCGCTGTGCCTATGTGTGCATGTGTGCTGGCAAGTGGGGGCCCAGGGAAGAGGTCTGACGTTAGCAGCATACGCAAGAGAACAGCAGAAATTGTGAATAGATTTGATCCCATATTAGGAGTTTAACAAAATTAACTAATACTAAATATAATTGCCTATGATCAAGAGTCACCTAATTGGTTAACCACCTTTTGAGAGGCAGCCTGTAGTGGGCAATTGTACTATAAATAATACAATAAATAAATAAATTGTCTGAGTATTGAGACGGGGCGTTACATCTTTATTAGAGAGGCACTGTAGATAGGGTCTACCATTCACCGGAGTATAAGCACGTTTGTACATGATTCCCTCAATGAGTGTGTACCACTCCGCCCTTATCCGTATCTTTCTGGCTTGTCTGGGGTTTGGAGAGAGGGTTCCTTTGTCGAGGAATTCAAACAACGACTTCATCCAATTATTTTCAGGTACCGGAGGAAGGATCACCATGAGTTCTAGGCTTTCTTCTTCGATCCTAGGCTTGAGCAGGACTTCATTCAGAACAGTGTGATGGATTCCTTTAAGGGAGGAGGAATACAACTTAGATAGGGCATCTTCCTGCCCGTTCTCTTTGTGGGGAATGCAAGTGACTTCTGTTTCGTGGAATGTGGCTAACAGCCTCTTAACGTGTGCTATATACTTGATCATACGGTCATCCCTGGCTTCGTATTCCCCTTGGACTTGGTTCACTACCAATTGAGAGTCACTAAACACTTTGACTCGCCGTTCCCCAGCCTTGCAGGCTAGGAGAAGGCCCACAATTAAAGCTTCGTATTCTGCTTCATTTTTGGAGGCTTGGAAGTTGAGGCAAAGTGAATACTGCAGGATGAACTCATTCGGTCTGCTTCTCCCAAAGCACGAGGATCCATCGATGTAGACGCTCCAGAATGGAGGGTTTTCGTCTTCCTTAGGGGGGTCTAGAATGGTGCTCTCCATAATGAATTTGGCAAGATCATGTGCTTTGATGGCTGGCCTCGATTGATAGCTGATGTCATGTTGGCTCAGCTCTATCGACCACTTCATGAGCCGACTCGAACTCTCTGGTTTATGCAGGACCTGCTTGAGAGGTTGGTCAGTGCGCGGACCATCTTCTCCATTTTTGAATAGCGGAGTTCTACATCATGGAGGACTTTACTCACATTGTAGATCGGCTTTTGGGTTCTGTCCTCTTTCCTGACTAGGACGACACTGAAAGTTTGATCTGACGTGGCTAGGTAGATATAAATTATCTCTCCTAGCTCAGGCTTGCTTAGGAGCGGTGGGTTGACCAGATAGGCCTTGAGTTGCTCAAAGACTGCCTGCTCTGATGGTCCCAACTCGAAGCTCTTCGCCCCTCGGAGCGCTTTGAAGAACGGGAGACATTTCTCTCCTGATTTAGAGAGGAAAATTTTGATAGCAGCGAGGCACCCCGTAAGTCTTTGAACTTCCTTATTGCTGGAGGGGGGAGCCATGTACAGTATGGCTCGGATCTTCTCTGGGTTGGCTTCTACACTAACCATAAACCATAGGAATTTGCCAGATGACACTCTGAAAGCACATTTGGAGGGATTGAGCCTCATACTGTGCTCTCGTAGGAAATCAAAGGTTTGTTTAAGTTCGAAGACATGGTCTCCCTCGTTGAGGCACTTTACCAACATGTCGTCTACATAGACTTCCATATTTCTCCCGATATGTTCCATAAAAACCTTGTTGATGAGGCGTTGGTATGTGGTGTAATATCCCGGACGGATATTATATTTGTATAATTATTATTTTTGAAATTAAAATATTTTATTTGGAATTTACTTGGTTTTCCAAATAAAAATTTATCTAGATATATACACTAGTAAATATTTATACATATTGTATCAGTTTTGTGCACTTGTGCAAAATCTTGAAAAACGCATTTTTGATAAAAATGTCTGAAAAATCACAAGCAGATACTGAAAATTATTATTTTATTATTATTTTATTTTTATTTTCAGAATTGAAATATTTTCGGTGGACATCACCCGGTTTTGTTAATTAACATTATATATGTATATATACTAGTCGGTATACGACTGTTTTGTATCAAATTGATACTGGAATCTTCCAAGCCATTAATAAAATTATTTTATTTTATTTCTCGGAATTAAATTGTTTTTGTACTGATTTGTTCGTCTTCACGAACGAAAATTATCTGTATAATCAGATATATGCACGGATTTGAAATGTGTCGATTTCGGGCGTTTGAACAAATCGTGTAGTATGTGATTTTGAGAAATTGTATTTTATTTTTGATCCATCATGATGAGATGGAGGGTTAGGATGGATTAGGGCTTGATTGTAAGTCTTATTTGCAAAAGAAATATCAATTGTTTGGAGCCACAAGTGTATGTGACACTTGGACTCATTTTCCACCACAAAACATCACCTACCTCCTTATAAAACACCCCCTTCTCTCCCCCTCTCCATTTTGGCCGGCCCCAAACTTCTATTATGGTTAGAAACCCTTTTGTGTGTGTGTGTGTTCTCAATCCATCTCATCTCACTCCATTTCTCCTTCTACTTCTACTCTTTTAAAGGTTTTGTTTTAGAAAAGCTTGAGAAAGAGGGAATCAAATCAAAAGAAAAGAGAAAGAGGGTTTTCATGGGTTTCTTTCATGAAGGTTTTTCTTGACATCAAGAACAAGGATCAAGGAGGAGAAGTTGCAAGCTAGTCTTTCCTATACGCTTCAAAGGTGGGGATTTCTCATCTCATATGTTTTTTAGGTATTAGGGTTATTATTATTGTTGTATATTGTTGTATGGAGTTAATTTAATATGCATGGGGGTTAGATTAAAGATCATGTAAAATTTGAAGTGGTAGAACACAAATTAGAGGCATAAAGAACCGATTTTTAGGGTTGTAGGGTTGATTTTAATTAACCATGTAAAAGATAGAATCTTGACCTGAAACTTATTGGAGATTTTCTTAGGAGAGTTATTAGTATTCTAGAATTTTTGGGGATTTTTTGGAGTAGTTTGATGGGTGAAACAAGCTATTTCCCCAAAACAGCGAGAATTGAGCCAAAACTGTGGACTCACTATTTTGGTATTGTGTCGCAGTGTGTTCGGGGGGCTGGAAAGTGGTCTTCCTTACGGAATCTGAGGTGGAGACCCGACAGAGAAATTGTATTAGACATTCTCCCCCTTCCGAATTGAGCTCTCGGGCTAAATTCCGATAAGAGACGCAAAAGTTACGGTCATTACAAAAACAGGACAGCAACTTGACTGAGTTGCTCACTATTTGGGTTAATTGCTATTTTTGAGCCTCTTAATGGTCGAATCTGAGGTAGAGACCCATTAGAGAAGTTGTAGTAGACATTCTCCCGTTTCTGAATTGGCATCTCGGGTTAAATTCCGACAAGCGGAGTAGGAGTTATGGCCTTTGGAAAATACAGCAAAAAGCTGTCTGACTGAGCGCTTACTGTTTTGACTCTTCTTAGTTTTTGAGTGTCTTAATTGATGAATCTAAGGTAGAGACCCATTAGAGAAGTTGTAGTAGACATTTTTCCCTTTCCGAATTGGCCTCTCAGGCTAAATTCCGATAAGCGGAGTAGAAGTTATGCCGTTTGCAAAGTACATCAACTGGTTGTCTTTCCCGGACTCTTGCTGTTTTGCTTCTTTGAGATTTTAGAGTGTCTTAGTGGCTGAATCTGAGGTTCGGACCAACTAGAGAGTTATAGTAGACATTCTCCCCTTTCCGAATTGACCTTTCGGGTTAAATTCTATTAAGTGGAGTAAAAGTTATAGGCTCCCAAAATTTCAGCTTTTATGGGTTAAGTCTGCTGTTTTTGGTTACTGTTTATGTATATTCGACGGGTAGGAAATTGGATTTACTTACGAAATCTGAACGACTGGTCAACTAGAAAGTTTTAGTAGATGTTCCCACCATTTTAAATTTTCCAGTTTTGTTAGATTTCGATAAGTGGAGCAAAAATTACAAGCTACGGAAGTTTCGACTATTTGTTGAAAATCGGTAGTTTGGTAACTGTTTGCGCATGTTCGACAGGTAGGAATGTGGATTTCCTTACGAAATCTGAACGACTGGTCAACTGGGAAGTTTTAGTAGATGTTCCCACCTTTTTAAATTGTTCAGTTTGGTTTGATTCCGATAAGTAGAGCAAAAGTTACAAGCTACGGAAGATTCGACTTTTTGTTGAAAATCGGTAGTTGGTAACTGTTTGTGTATGTTCGACGGGTAGGAATTTGAATTTCCATATAGAATCTGAACGACTGGTCAACTGGGAAGTTTAAGTAGATGTTCCCACCTTTTCAAATTGTCCAGTTTTGTTAGATTCAGATAAGTGGAGTAAAAGTTACAAGGTACGGAAGTTTCGACTTTTTGTTGAAAATCGGTAGTTTGGTAACTGTTTACGTATGTTTGACGGGTAGGAATTTGGATTTCCTTACAGAATCTAAGAAATTGGTCAACTGGGAAGTTTTAGTAGATGTTCCCACCTTTTCAAATTGCCCAGTTTTGTTAGATTCAGACGAGTAGAGCAAAAATTACCAGCTTGCAAACTTTCAGCTTTTTGTTGAAAATCTGCAGTTTGGGGTAAACTATTTGCGAGTGTTCGATGGACCGAATTTTGGATTCCTTACAGAATCTGAAATAGTGTTCCACTAGAGAGTTGTGTTAGATATTCTTACCTTTCTAAAAAGTATATTTTTGTTAAAATTCAATAAGCATAGCACTGATTGCTTTTAGGCTGTCGGAAGGCTTTTATGTCACTTTTGGGCTTCTCATTGGTAGAATGCCTATTTTAGATTGTATGTAGATTCTTCTGTTGCTTCTAAGTATAGAAGATCAAGTTTTGCTAGAAGCACGTTTGGTTGCTTCTAGGTTGATTACCTGTATGATTGTTCTTATGTGTGGATTTGCTCATACGCGGCTCGACTGGATCGTATGTAGCTATGCTCTCATACGTAGCTTATTTGGCTTGTATGTGTATTGTTGTCTAATACGTGACTCGTCTGGTCCGTATGTAGCTGTTGTTCTCATACGTAGCTTATTTGGCTCGTATGTATGTTGTTATCTCATACGTGGCTCGCCTGGCTCGTATGTAGCTATGGTCTCATACATAGATTATTTGGCTCGTATGAATGTTGTTGTTTCATACGTGGCTCGCCTGGCCCGTATGTAGCTGTGGTCTCATACGCAGCTTATTTGGCGTATGAATATTATTGTCTCATACATGGCTCGTCTAGCCCATATGTAGCTGTTGGTTTCATACGTAGATTATTGGCTCGTATGTGTTTTGTTTACTTGTATGTAGCTTATTAGCTAGTACGTAGTTTGTTGTGCTCATCTAGGGCGATATTATTGCCCTAGGGCTATCGACCATCAAGATGTGCACTTACCTTACTCCTAAGGGAATGTGGACGAGTCACTCCTTACGTACCATCGGACTTAACCGTTGTAGGTTGATCGCGGACCGGAGTGTTGACGAAATCCAAGTTCAGGGTAGTAGCATGCGAATACGTTCGTATTGCTGGGGTCTTGGATCGATAGGCCATGAACCGGATCCTTAGGAATTCTGGTAAGTTTCTGTTGAGCAGCATAGTAGAGTTATCTTGCGAAGTCTAACTTAAGACCTAGCATGTTGCGTTAGTACTATTGTCATCCCTAGGATTGTTCAGGATTAGTGACATCGTTAGAGTAGTAACTTTTGGCTATTACTACTTAACTATTACTTATTATCATTATTCGCAGAAGGGAAAGAGTTGGTGTTAAGGGTGATTCCTTATGATCTGACTTGTCCTATAGGCCGGCACTAGGCGGTGTTATTGGGTTGTACCTTCCCATTAAAGGGATACGTACGGTGCCTTCACGAGTTGGGAGCATGGGTTGCGTATCTCGCACTGTTAATTCCTGAAATACCGTGACTTATGGGTGCCACAGGGTAGGCTTTGTGCTATCCTGAGCTTGCGAGACCCTATGTTCGTTTGGTTTTTGAATGAGGACCGGTACGCCAGGCAATAGTGGCAAACGCGATCACCACTATAGTGACTGCAGTAACGAAACTAGACCGTGCCTGCAAACCTTGTTTTGGAGTGAGGTCCGGTACGCTGGGTAGTAGTGGCAAACGGAGACACCATAAGAGTACTGCATTGGAGGGGACTTGACCCCTTCGGCAACCTCACCAGTCACGTTGTATTGTCAGGAACAGGATTGTGTACAAAGTAGAATTCATAGCGTGGGTTCAAATCCCTATATATGGAGAAACGGCTTGAGATGGGGCGTATGTAGTTTGGGATGCATACTGCTCCGGAGACTTGCTTGCATTAGAATAAGAGCATCCTTGCATTAGTAATCTTGCATTAGAGTCTAAGTCATAACATACACTGACACATCAAATATATATACACGTTTCCTTATTCATCAATCTGTTTGCTATAGTTGAGATCCGCTGCTAGTTATCAGCCTTAAAGCATCAGTGAATACTGACGTCCCCACTTCAATAGGTACTGGATTGCAGAAGTACATGCAGAGGTACAGGTATTGGATTGCAGAAGTACAGGTACTGGATTGCAGAGGTACAAGTATTGGATGGCAGAAGTACAAGTACATGTACAGGTACAACTATAGGTACAGGTACAGGATTCAGGAGGACTCAAGGCGAAAGAGCAAGGAGTCAATTTCATTAGAGTTTTCCGATCTAAATATGTTGTAATTTTATTTGTAATAATTGTTGTAAATTATTTATTTGTTGGAAAGCATCCAAGTGGAATACCAAGTGTTGTTCTTTATTCATTGTACTCTGATGTAATTTGTTGAAAGTTGTAACACTTGGGATTGTAAAGGTATTATTGTAACACTGTTATAATGTATTGCTATTTTGTAACATTCGGACTTGTAATATATTTGTGTTGAATAAAAAGTTTTAAATTTTCCTGTTTTTCTGTGTATTATGGCTAATTGAAGAAATGATTCTAGCTTATGTCACGTTTTTCCAGTTACCGAAAATCGGGGCGTTACAAGTGGCTCTGGCATTCTTTAACCCGAAGGGCATGACCCGGTAGCAATAAAGGCCTTGGTCTGTGATGAAAGAGTTCTTTGGAATGTTGGGAGGGAACATCCTGATCTGATTGTACCCTGAGTAGGCGTCCATAAAACTTAGAAGTTCGTTACCAGACATGGCGTCGATGAGGGCATTGATGGTGGGAAGAGGGAATGGGTCTTTCGGGCAAGCCTTGTTCAAACCTATGAAGTCGATGCATATTCTCCACTTGCCATTGGCCTTCATTACCATGACCACGTTCGCCAGCCACTGAGGGTAGTTGACTTCTTGGATAAAATGAGCCATCAAGAGTTTATCTACTTCCTCCTTAACATCTTGTTGTCGATCAGGGGTGAATTTTCAACGTTTCTGCTGAACCAGCTTGACATCGGGATTTACACTGAGGCGATGCATGAATAATTCTTCTGAGATGCTGGGCATATCTGCAGCGATCTAGGAGAATAGGTCTTGGTTTTCCTTGATGCATTAGAAATTTTTTTCTTTGACCAGATGGGGGAGGGCCTTGCTCACTCAGAAAGTCTTGGATGGGTCCCCACTAAAAAAGGGACCTCTTATAGTTCATCGACAAGCTCTGAAATAACTTGACCGCTCCCTTTGGGGAGTTCCAATGCTTCGAGAGTGAGGAATGAACCCTCCGATTGTGGTGGTGTAACATCTCTGTGTCATCTTTTGACTTCCTTTAATTTCTTCTACTCTTGTAGAGGCCGGGAATTTCATTTCTTGTGAAAGGCTGATGGCACAACATAGAGCACGGCTAGGCCTGGTCGGCTGAGGATAGCATTATAAGCAGCCTTTACATCGACGATCATGAAGTCCATTGCCTTTGTCCTGGTTGTCGGGGCTTTGCCTGCAGTCAAATCAAGTGTGACTATCCTTCGATAGAGACTAGAACTTTGGAGAACCCGGTGAGTGTGTATCCGGTAGGTTTAAGACTGTCTTGGGAGAGCTTGAGGCCTTGAAAGGCTTCCAGGAAAAGGATATTCACGGAGCTTCTAGTGTCGACTAGGATTCGATGCACCTCATGATTGGCCATGTGGAGATTGATTACAAGCGCATCACAGTGAGGCATTCGAACACCTTCTAGATCTCTGTTTGAAAATTCCACTGGGAAACCAAAACTTTTGGGCAGAGGGATGAAGGCCTTTTGGGATGAGTTTGATCCTCTGCCCATAGGTCCTCCGTTAATGGAATGCAGGACTGATCCTACTTCTGAATCTTGAGATTCGGTGGGCCTCTTGACCCGCTTGTTAGCTTCCCTGAGGTGGAGGTGGATCTGCTCTGTCTTTTCTGACGAATCTGGCCAGGTGCCCTCGTTGTATGAGTTCATCAATTTCTTCCTTGAGGGCCCGAAAGCCGTCCGTGTTGTGGCCATGGTCCCTATGAAAACGACACCACTTTTCCCTATTTCTCCTTTTTCCTGGGGTGTTCATCTTCGGGGGAGGGCAAAACAGCCCTTCCTTGCCCACTTCCATGAGGACAGTCGATATACTGGCGTTGAGGGGAGTGAATTTCTCGAAACAAGGAGTGGGCGACGCTGACCAGTGTTGTCCTTCTAAAACTTCTTGGAATTCTCTTCACCTTCACCCTTTCATTTGTTCCCGGAGGAGGGATCATTCTGATCGTGGGGATGGAGAGCCTCTGCAGCTTGGATATACTGCTCACTCCTTAGAAGGAGTTCTGAGAAGTCCCGAGGAGGCCTCTTAGCGAGGTAAGCCTTCAGGTCGGCATTGTTAACATTGTGTCTGAATGCTGCTGCGGTTAATGCCTGATCGAGGGAAGCGATGGATCGGGACTCGGTTATAAAGCACTGAACAAAGTCCCTTAGCAGTTTCCCTTTCTTCTGGTTCAGGTCCAGTAAGGATGCGCTTGTCTTTTCGGTTCGGCAGCTTCTGACGAAATGGGTGAGGAAAAGTTCTTCAAATTGATTGAACGAGAAGATCAAATCGGGGGATAGGCGGGAGTACCACTCCCTTGCTTTCCCTTTCAAGGTGGCAAGGAAGGTCTTGTACAGGAGGGATTTCGACGCTTGATGGTTATCATAAGAGTTTTAAAACTCTCAGTGTGATTTGCCTGGTCAGACTCTCCGTTATAGGACTCAAAGTGGGGCGGCTTGAAAGTCTCTGGGACATGGGATTCCATGATCATCTTGGAGAACGAAGGTCTGTTCGGTCAAAAATTCTTGGCTTGATGATCCTCTTCTCGGTAGATGTTGTTCAGACGGTCTTCCATCTCTCGAAGGCGGCGAATGACTGAGTCGTCCTCCTGGTCAGATCTAGCCGACCCACGGGACTCTCCTTTATGTACGGCTATGAGATGGCGACTGTTTGTTTGTCAACCTCTGTCTGAGGCGATATTAAGGGCTTGGAGTATCTGGTTTTTGAAATTATTAAACTCTGCTTTGGTCACGAGTGCCTGTTCATCTCCGTTGCCCCCCTGAACTTATCGACTAGCCATGGTCTGACTCCTTTGCAGCTGAGAGGGAGGTGACCTTCTTCATCCCCTGGTAGAGGGGATTCTTCTACCCCCCCTTAGAGAGGGGGTCCTTCTACGGCTTTGCCTTCGAGGAGAGAGACTTCTCCTGTTTCCCTGATGTTCTGAACTAGGGGGCTCGTCATGACTTCGCCTCTCATTAAAACGGATTCGAAGGTTGATTCCTTGATGGCGGTTGACGATGATTTGGTGGAGGTCTCTTGACCATTGAGGACCTTGCGAGGCCATCGAGTCGGTGGAAGGATTATGGACCGAGACATGGTCATGGAGAGGATGTTGATCTTGACATCTTCGACGGGAACCTGATGTGTCTAATTTTTATATAAATATTTGTACTCATTTACCCATAAAAATTGTTTGTATTTGTCTACCTTGTTAATTATTTACCTTATTTCCATAAATTTCAGTTAATTAAGTATTTTTGAAGGAATAAGATTTTTTGATGCAAAAGGTAAATATTTTTTGGTAAAAATCAACAAACAAAACAAGAATAATTTTTATCGGTTTGTTGAATTTTATATTTTACAATTTGGCCATGTGAAAAGCAAAATAGAAAATTTTAATTGTCAATAGAGGTGAAAAAGAAATAAATAAATTAAAAAGGGTTTAATTGAGCTAATGTGATTTTTAGTTAGTTTAATTAATTTAAACTAATTAATTTTTTTTTATATTTTCAAATCCAATTTCTAATTTATTTTGTGTGTATGCAGCATGTACTTCAAGAAGAGAAGAGAAGAAAAAGAAGCAAGAAATAAAGAGCAAATCACATAAGGAAAGAAATAAATGAAGGAGAGGAGGTTTTCTACAAAAATAAACCCTAATTCGCACATCCGTATGCCTATAAATACAATAGCAAGAGGAAGAGAGGACACATGCTTACCACGAAGATGGCTGACTTCTTTATATAATAATTAAAAAAAAGAAATATAAAAGAGTAGAGAGAGATAGAGAAGCTCTCATTGTCGGCGCAGTGTTCAAGACAAGACGAGAGAGCATGGCACATCTGACGTGGCGGCGGGACCCTCGAGATAGAGATGAAAAGACGAAGTCAGCAGAACGTGGGGCTCATGCTCTGGATACACACGCAGACAGAGAAGAGCAGGAGAGAGAAAAGGGGCTCGCTGACGTGGTGACTGCAGCTCGAGTTCCCAGGCGACGAACAGACAAAGGAAAGTGATTGTGCCGGCTGTTCTGTGGTGCGCAACTCAAGACATCACACAGAGAAGCAGAACATAGAAGGAGAGAGAAAGAGAAGCGCTGTGTTTGCTGGCTTCGGTTTGCAATTTTTTTTTACAAAAACAGTTTTTTTGTATCTCTTTTTTTCTCTAATTTTTTTATTATGCAATCCAAGACAAAATTTGTTAGTTGCAATTTTATTATGAACTAAATTTATTTTTCTAGGGTTTCGATGTAGCCTAGTTTTGAGAACACAATTTTAATTCCATATTATTTTTATTTTTCCATGGTTGTGTGTTTGATTTTTGATCTTAATGCTTACAATTGGTTGATTGACTTTTGTATGATCTATTAAATCATGGAGAGTCCGTACTGGTAATTTTTGATTTTGTATTAATAAAATTAAATACTGTTACAAGAGCGAACCGCTGTTAATGTGACCATTAAGAAATCCATAGATCTTAATGAATTTTCAATTAGTAATTTGTGCATGAATTATGAGAAATAATTAGTTGAGAATATTTTGGATATTGCTTGAGAGAGAATATTGAATAATTTGTGGATTTTGGTCTACAACTTGAAAAAATAATCTTTTTTTCACATGGAGTTATAAATTGTGTGGGATTAACTAGGTAAAATCGAAAGCCCTAGAATTAATTTTGCAATTAATAAACAACAAAATTTCAGATTTTGATCTTTTTTAAATTAATTTAGTTAGTTCCTTAGATTAATTTAATTTAGTTGCTTTCTTTATTAAAATTTCAATCTTCCAAATAGTAGTTAATCTAGTAATTTTGGTACTTGATAAAATAATTAGTCCTTGTGGCTTCGACACTTTTTTCACTTATCTACACTACTTTTTGCAATTTTGTACGCTTGAAAATAATTCACATCAAGTTTTTTGCGCCGTTGCCGGGGACTAGTTATTGTTTTATTGATATTGAAAATTGCTAGAGTATTACTAGTGTGGATTTTTATTTTTATTTTAGATTTAATTGTTATTTTACCTCTTTATTCTCGTTAGATTTATTTTTCTTTATTTCTTTTTACATGACTTAAGAGTGTATGCTCAGATCTTACCCATTGGAGCCTACACTTTTTTGATCCAAAGATTGAGAGAACTTTACGTCAGATTATAAAGAAGAAGAAAGAAAACACCACATCCTTTTTATCCATGGCGAACGAAGAGGAGAAAAAAGTTTTGAGGGATTATGCAATGCCCTTAGTCAATGGAACAATATCAAGCATCAAAAGGCCTGCAATTGAAGCAAACAATTTTGAAATTAAACCAGCAATTATTCAGATCATTCAACAGGCAGTTCAATTTGGAGGACTAGCACATGATGATCCAAATATTCACATTGCAAACTTTCTCGAAATATGTGATACCTTCAAACACAATGGAGTTTCCAATGATGATATCCGACTGAGACTCTTTCCTTTCTCACTCAGCGATAAAGCAAAGGCTTGGTTGAATTCTTTACCACCAGGAGTCATCACAACTTGGGAGGGCATAGCACAAAAATTTATGGCAAAGTATTTTCTCCCAGCAAAAACAGCAAAACTAAGGAATGACATCACTACATTCATTCAATTCGAGACCGAGTCATTATACGATGCATGGGAGAGGTACAAAGAGCTATTGAGAAAGTGTCCTCATCATGAACTTCCAAAGTGGCTACAAGTGCAAACATTCTATAACGATTTGGGAGCTACAAATCGATCCATGGTAGATGGCTAGATGCAGCAGCTGGAGGTGCACTCATGAGAAAAACTCATGAAGCAGCCTATGAACTTTTAGAGGATATGGGATCTAATAATTATCAGTGGTCTTCAGAAAGAACAATGCCAAGAAAAGTGGCGAGAGTTTTTGAACTTGATCATATTTCTACTTTAACTGCGAAAATTGATATTTTATCTAAGCAAATAGGTTATATGAATGTTAATACTATTCAATCTAATATGATTTGTGATCTTTGTGCAGGAAACCTTTCAAGTGCATATTGCCAAGTGGGGATCCCTTTTGCTCCATCAAATGCTGAACAAGAAAATTTTGTGTCAAACTTTCAAAGGCAAAACAACCCTTGTCACGCCCCGCTTCCCAAAAAGATATAAAGAATACGGATACGGGACTAAGTCCAGCGAATGATTTTCATCATCCATAACCTGTCAGGATCCTTACAACATTTGACAGGAATAATCAGAGTAGGAAGCAAGAGAAGTCACGCATGCATAAATGAATCAATATAGTCAATAAGATTACTTGAAACAAGATGTAATAATCTCAAATAAATCAGATCTAGAAACAAGTCAATAATTTCTGGGTTACATTGCCCAATACAAAATAATCCAAGTAACAGATATATTTATTCAAAATAAGCAACATGAAATAATAATAATAATAATAGCAAGGACTCCAACATCTAAAATCTTAGATCACCTACTCCATCGGACAGCTGATCACCACAATCTGTAATTTAATAAATTGCAGGAAGAGAAAAAAGAAAACAAAATGCCCGTCAATGTAAGTTACGGGCCGCTTGTAGTGCAAGCACAAGTACAGGAAAAGAACAAACAAATATAGAGTAACAGCGGAAGCAAACATAGCATGGGATAAACATGGCAACAAATAGAACAACTAGCATGAATTATGAACAGAATCAAGTAATGTGGTGAGATAATAGATGTTTATAACATGTGACAGGTAATAGGTATCATGCAAGCAGGTAAACATGTAACATGTGTCAAGTAGCATGTACAGTTATCATGTAACAGGTAAGCATGTAACAGGTATCATGTTATGTCAAGTCTTTTATTATTAATATCTAGGTAGCACTTCATGCGTCCCAGGTTTTTACCACATGGTTGCTACATATATGCAAATTACATTTGGATCTAGTGGTGGGTTTCTATAGGGTCGTGTACTCAGGCGTCATGTAACAGGTAATAGGCACGAATCACACAGTCATGAAATCGCGGCAATAAAAACAGGCATGAATCATGTAGTCATGAAATATGGTAACATATAGTAATAACAGGCATGAATCATGTAATCATGAAATATGGCAACATATAGTAATAACAGGCATGAATCATCACGAATCATGGCAACATATAATCAGATAGTAATAACAGGCATGAATTATGTAATTATGAAACATGGCGACATATAGTAATAACAGGTATGAATTATGTAATCATGAAACATGGCAATAGATAATGGGAAAAACGGGGCCCCTTCTGAGTACACATACATATTTTGTCCACTACTAAGGTCTTTCCCTTAACCCTAGCTTGGTTACTTATTATTATTATTAAACAGGAATGTATGTGCACAAAACAGAGCAAGGATAACATGGCATGAATAGGTAACAGGTTCAGGTTGGAAGATAAACATGTATAGGTGAAAGAAAACCCATAAAAGGATAGAACAACAAAAATTCTATTTAGGACAGCAAGACAGTACTGCACTAAATCTGGGATTCCCATTTCTACAAATGTGCAAACCTGGATTCGTTAGAGAATCTGGAAAATAGACTTCCGGCCAAATCCACAAAATATATATAAGTCATATATTATTTCACAAAAACATCACTCAAAACAGAATTGTATCGAGAAAACATGTTCAGCCAGAAATCAGAAGTTTGTATTCATAAACAGGAAAACAGCATAAAAACGTATTGATTAAATCCAAGAAAAATCTGGGTATTCCATAGTATGTTTAGTAACAGAAAATAAAGTTTCATAATTTTCTGACATATATAGAATAGTCAAGTAAAATTAGAAAACAACAAGATACAGAAGATTTGTAAATCTGGAATCATAAACACATCAGTACTAAAACAGCAATAGATTACAAAATATAATTCGAAATCTAGATCCATCAAAATGGTGATAAAGTAAATACAGCAGGCTATAATTCATATTCACAGAGTTTTTATAGAAAGCAAATAGAATCAGGTCAAAATTATGTTTTTTTACTGAACAATATGAAAATTCTACTAATATAGTAGTTGTTTGCAAGCATAGAGTAGTTTATAAAAGTTATCAATTAAATTCACAAAAATTAGGGGTTAATACTAATCAAGTTTAGTTGTACTCAGCAAAATATTGGATCAAAATATTATCTATAACATTAGTAGAAAAATAAATAGTCATACATACCATACAAAACAGAATCTAGAATTTTCTACACCTCTGTAGTAAAACAACAATAACTTGCACTTACAAACCGAAATCGAGATCTATCAGAAAATCTGAAAAGTCGATAGAATTCTCTATAATTCATATTCACAAATAATTTTTATTCACTGACCTTAATAGGGTTTAAAATACTGAACAAAAATGAGGTATCCACAAAACTGAAATCTTCTTCAAGCATAAAATTAACTAGATCATATGAAACACATCCAAATCATAACCAAATATGAAATAGGGTATACTAGATGTCCAAGCAACATGGTATAGGGTATTTTACAAGTCTACTACGAGTTATACTACATCGAACACCTCATGCATACAAGATCATACAACACCTCATAATCCCGAACACATGCATGTATACAAGAATTGATTATCTCTAAGTCTAAATTCATGTCGTGTGTGTAATGAGATAACTACGGGAAAATCAACACATAGAGACAAGCTATAACAAGGCTTTTGCACAAGAATTGTCTCTAGGACAAACCTACACTACATGCGGTATTTAGTACTTTTATTACACAATAAAAAGAATACAAGTTACTTGCCTTATAATTGACGACGAAAATGACGAAGCAAAAGCAAGAATAACGGGAACGGATTCTCGGGCGGCGAACACAATAACACGTGCAAATCTCACGCGCGAGTAAACCGAGAGAGAAAGAGAGACGACAACGACAAGCGGCAATGGGCTGTGGTGAGAGGTGATGACGGCCAGAGGGAGCGATTACGCAACAGAACAAGGACGGCGGTGCTGGCTGGCACTGCTGTTGTCGCCTATGGAGTCGCGACAGGGGGTTGCGAGGCGGCTGTTGGCATTGAGGTGAAGGTGCAGCGTCGGGATGCAGGGGGGTTGCACTGGTGCTGTGGCTGGCGTCACTGGCTTCGAGAGAGGAGAAGGGAAGGAGGGGCTACTGAGGGGTCGGTGGGGGCACAGGGCGTCGCGAGGTGGGGCGCTGGCTGTGGAGGCGCCGGAAGGAGGAGGGCGATGGGTTAAGGGGATTGGGAGTGCAGGAGGTGTAGGTGATGAGAGGTGAGCGGCTGGTTAAAGAATTAGGTTTGTGGTTAGAGGGGGTTAACAGGGTAGTTTATATAGGAGATGGGTATTAGGGTTAGGGTGTATGCTGGGTTATTGGGTATCAGTTAATGGGTAATTTGACCCATTAAGTAACAAAATAGGATATAGGAGAATCCAATTAGAAAAAGAATAAATAGAATATATTAGATAAATTAAGGTATTCAACAATAGATATAGGAACAAGAATAAATAAATAAAATGGGGTAAGAACAATTAATTAAGTGAGGATCAAGATAATAGTTCGATCAATCAGAGATGGAATAATGGCAGACAATTGAACCAAGAAGATCAAATAAAGAGATGACAAAACAAACGGATGAATATATAGAAAAACAACATCCAATACACGGTTCAAAAGAGATACAAGAGAACAAATACACAAAAAGAAAAATACACCCAAAAATACATAAAATGAAAAACAGGGGTTACAACCCTTATGCAAACATATACAATCCAGGATGGAGAAATCACCCCAATTTTTCTTGGAACAATAATCAAGGAGGAGCTAGACCACAACAAAATTTTCAACAACAAGAAAAGAAGATGACTCTAGAAGAGATGTTCATGCAACACATGCAGAAGACAGAGAAATACATGTAGAAGACAGATTTGGCAATCCAAAATATTGCAACTTCAACTTCAGCTTCAATTCACAATATTGAGGTTCAAATTGGTCAAATTTCAAATATTCTTAACGAAAAAACGGCAGGAACATTACCTAGTAACACAGTGGTCAATTCCAAGGAGCATGTCAAAGCAATAACACTTAGAAGTGGGACAATAATTGAGCATCCAAAAATCAAAAATGCCGAACAAAATGTGGTTAAAAAGCAAAGTGAGAATGAGCAAAGTGTGGAGGAACAAATGCAGCACAAAGGAGTTTCAAGCCAAAAAATTTCAGGGGAGTTTAATTCTAACACTTATCCTAATTCTCCTTATGATCCACCTATTCCTTTTCCACAGAGACTTGAAAAGAATAAGCTTGATAATTAGTTTTCAAAATTTTTAAATATTTTCAAGCAATTACATATTAATATTCATTTTATTGAAGCTTTAGAACATATGCCTAAATATGCTAAATTTTTTAAGGATATTTTATCAAACAAGAGGAAGCAAGAAGAGCATGAGATGGTGATGTTAACAGAAGAAAGTAATGCAATTTTACAAAAGAAGCTGCCACCTAAACTTAAAGATCCAGGGAGTTTTACAATTTCTTGCACTATTGAAAATTCTTCTTTTCATAAAGCACTATGTGATTTAGGAACAAGTATTAATCTTATGCAATATTCTGTTTTCAGGAAATTAGGTATTGGAGAAGCAAAGCCTACCTCAATTCCTTGCAATTGGCGGACAATTCTATCAAATACCCAAGAGGGATCATTGAAGACGTTTTGGTGAAAGTAGACAAGTTCATATTTCCCGCAAATTTTATTGTGCTTGACATGGAGGAAGATAAACAAATCCCTTTGATTTTGGGAAGACCTTTTCTTGCCACAGGGAGAATATTGATTGATGTGCAACAAGGAAAACTTATTCTAAGGGTTGACAACGAGCAAGTAACTTTTGATGTATTTAAATCCATGGAGCTTCCCTCAGAAGTTCATTCATGCTTTCAAGTAAGCGAAGCCATGGGAGAAACACATTGGGATGAAATTTCTAAATTACCATTAGAAGAATGCATAACAACTTTAGAAACACTGGAATCAGGAAATGAAGAGATCTTGGAATGTGATCAAAATTTGGAAGATACACCACTCATTTCCCCTTCACCACAATGAATCAAGCTTAAAAAACTCCCATCTAATTTGAGGTACGCATTTTAAGGCCAAAACTCCACTTTTCCTGTTATTATTAATGATTCTTTGAATAATTTTGAAGATGAGAAGTTGTTGAAAGTTTTGAGAGAACATAAAACAACCTTGGGATGGAACATTTCTGATATAAAGGGGATTAGTCCTTCAATATGCATGCATAAAATTTTAAAGGCGGATGATTTTAAGCCTATAGTGCGGCCATAGTGAAGATTAAATCCATCAATGCAAGAAGTGGTACATAAGGAGGTCTTGAAGCTTTTAGATGCAGGTATCATTTATCCAATTTCAGATAGTGCATGGGTAAGTCCTATACATGTTGTGCCAAAATAAAGGAGGAATAACTGTAGTAAAGAATGACAATAATGAGCTAATAGCAACAAGAACAGTCACGGGATGGCGAGTGTGCATAGATTATCGAAAACTAAACAATGCAACTAGAAAGGATCATTTTCCACTACCCTTCATTGACCAAATGCTAGAAAGACTTGCAGGGCACTCATATTATTATTTTCTTGATGGGTATTCGGGATACAATCAAATCGCAATAGTAGCAGATGATCAAGAGAAAACAACTTTTACTTGCCCATATGGAACTTTTGCATATAGAAGGATGCCTTTTGGTCTTTGCAATGCCCCCGCCACATTTCAATGCTGCATGATGTCAATTTTTTCGGATATGGTTGAGAATTTTATTGAAATTTTTATGGATGATTTTTCAGTTTTTGGTTATTAATTTGATAATTGTTTATCAAACTTAGCTTTGGTTTTGCAACGTTGCAAGGAAACAAATCTGGTTTTGAATTGGGAGAAATGTCACTTTATGGTGGAAGAAGGGATTGTGCTAGGCCACAAATTTTCCTTTAAAAGAATTGAAGTGGATCCTGCTAAAATAGATGTCATTGAAAAAATACCTCCACCAACTAATGTCAAAAGAGAGAAGTTTCTTGGGTCATGCAGGATTTTATCGATAATTTATAAAAGATTTTTTTTTAATCACTAAACCTCTTTGCAGTCTTTTGAACAAAGATACACCTTTTGAATTTTCTCATGATTGCTTGCATGTTTTTGAAACATTGAAAAAGAAATTGATTTCAGCACCTATAATTATTGCACTAGAATAGAATTTGCCTTTTGAATTAATGTGTGATGCTAGTGATGTGGTGATAAGTGCCGTTTTAGGGCAAAGAAAAAACAAAATTTTTCACACCATTTATTATGCAAGTAGAACTTTGAGAGAAGCACAGCTTAATTATGCTACTACTGAAAAAGCATTATTAGCTGTTGTATTTGCTTTTGACAAATTTCGATCTTATTTGATAGGTTCAAAGGTGGTTGTGTACACGGATCATTCAACTCTCAAATACTTGCTTGCAAAGAAGGAAGCCAAACCAAGATTACTTCGCTGGATTTTGCTCTTACAAGAGTTTGATGTGGAAATCAAGGACAAAAAGGGTGTGGAAAATGTGGTGGCCGATCATTTACCTCGCATTGAGCCAAAAAATGAAAACAAATTGCAGGATACACCAATTAAAAAAGAATTTCTGGATGAGTATTTAATGATGATACAAACTCCTCCATGGTATGCCGATATAGTTAGTTACTTGGTATCAAAAATTCTACCTCCTGAATTTACTTATCAACAAAAGAAGAAATTTTTCTCTGACTTAAACTATTATTTTTGGGTGGAAACTTTTTATTTCGCTATTGTGCAGATCAAGTAATAAGGAGATGTGTACCTGAAGAGGAAATAGAAAGCATACTCAAACATTGCCACACATTGGAAGTTGGCGGCCATTTTAGTGGAGCAAAAACAGCTGCAAAAATTTTACAATCAGGATTTTGTTGGCCCTCAATTTTTAAAGGTGCTTTTAATTTTGTTAAATTATGTGATCATTGTCAAAGGGTGGGAAATATTTCTAGGAAACATGAGATGCCCCTAAAAATTATCTTAGTGATTGAATTATTTGATGTTTGGGGGATAGATTTTATGGGTCCTTTTCCATCTTCATTGTAACCCCTGTTTTCATTTCTAGTATTTTTGGTGTATTTTTCTTTTCTTGTGTATTTGTACTCTCTCTTGTATTTTTCTGGACCCTATATTGAGCTGTTTCAATATATTATCATTTTCTTTTCCCATTCTTGATTTTTGCGAGTTATTTTCGATTTCTTGGTTGTTCTTGTTCATGATTATTGTTTTCGCTTCTTATTGTTGTCTCGTTCTCTTTATTTATTTATTTTGGGTGCTCTTGGTGATTTGGTGGTCTACCCCATTCCTAATCCTATTATTTTGATCCCCAATTGATTACCAAAGCTAAATTAAACCCAATCCAAGTTTGAATCCTATTCAATTTGATTCCCATTTGTCTTATTGGTTTAATCCTACTACTACTCCTAATCTACCCAATTACCCATTAACCCAAATACCCAATAACCCTAACCCTCTCTCTCTATATATAATTGTATCTCTCCCCCTCTCCCTCCCTTGCTTGCGCCGTCGTACACCAACCCGATGCCAGCACCCAGGCCAGCTGACCCCCTTCTCCGGCCTGGTGCACATCCCGACAGCCCCTACCCCTCCCGGCCTGCATACCTCCCGGAAACACCCCAAGCCCGACCTCCTACACCCGAGCAACCCACTTCACGACCTCTCCATCCATCTCTCCCGTCCCCTCTGGCCGTCGCCGACCAGCATCGGAGCCAGCAGCAACAACCGCAAGAAGCCCCGATGCCATCTCCCCCTCTCTTGCTTTTTGGTATTTGCACGTGCTCGAGTGCATGTGTGGATCGTTCGTGGATTCGTTGATTCTCGTTCGTTGGTTCATTGATTTTCGTTTGTGGGTTTTGCTCCTTGCTCTTGGTTTTCGTTGTTCTTCATCTTCGGTTAAGGAAAGCAACTTGTACACCAATTTATTTGTTTGATACAAGTAAAAAAATACCACCTATAGTTTAGTTGGGTCTAGAGACGACTCTTGTTTGTGTTATGTTTGATGGGTTTTATCTCTGTTGTGAAAATTTGACCATAGATGACTCACGACACAATATGGACATGAATTAACTTAGGTTTTACTCGTTCTTGATTTTGATCATGTATGTGAGACTTTTGTGAGAATTCATGATTTGGTTGAGACCCATATGAAATACTTGGTGTGGACATGCTAGATACCCTAATTTATGATGTTTAGACACTTGGTAGACTTGATTTCATATTTGGTTGTGTTTTGAACAAGTTTTGTATGATATATGTTGAGTTGTTGTTAAAGAGAAAAATCTGTATTTTGTCGCTGATCTGTTTTGTTTGCTGTTTTGGAAGGTCTTGAAGTCAATATCTTAATTTCGGTATAAAACATGAGTTTTAGAGAATTTCGTCTATTTTCAAACCCCTCTGACCTTGCTTGATTTCATTTTCGTATAAGTGAGTTATGACTGTTTTACTATAGAGGTGTCGATCTTTTCCAGATTTTGTTTTTCGATGATTTTGATGACCAAATGATATTATTATTGATTCTACACATATTATTTTGATCCAAAACTTTGTTCAGTATTTCTTTATCTAGTTAGGGATTACCCAGAATTTTGGTGAATTGTATTGATGAGTTTTATGTGTTGTTTCATGCTCGTTTATGAAAACTACAATTGCTGTATTTTTACTTGTTGTTCTGTAAAGAATCTTATTTTCACCCTGATTCCTTTTATTATAAGAAAAATATTCGTGAGATCTGAAAGTTAATATATTTTGTCTATTTTCATCTCCCTTTGGCGGATTGGGATTTCGTTTTACGGTTTGCGAGATATTTCAGTTTTTGTACAGCAGTGTTGGGAATTCCAGATTTGCCAAACTACCGTTTCGTGATGTTTACTTATTTTTGATGACTAAACTAATTTTACTGAAATATTATGAAACTTTATATTTTGACTCTAGAAATATAGGGAAATACCCCAGATTTTTCCTGAATTTATTTGAGAGGTTTTGATGCAGTTTTCCTGACTGAGAATTCATTTTTCTGATTTCTGACTGAACATGTTTTCTGTTTTCAAACCTGTTTTGAGTTATGATGTTGTGAATTACTATATGACTTATTCATACTAGCTGGATTCGTGTGGAAGTATATTTTCCAGATCCTTCGACGGTTCCAGATTTGGATGTTTTAGTAGCAGGAATCACTATTTTTGTACAACACTGTCTTGCTGTCCTGAATTAGAAAACTAGTTGTTTTACCCTATTATTTGTTATCTTGTACCTATACTTGTTTATCTTGCACCCTGAATCTGATACATGTTTATACCCTATTATCCTTGCTTTTTTTGCGACACATACATGCATGCCTGATTATAATAATAAATGACCAAGCCGGGGTTAAGAGAAAGATCTAGTAGTGGAAAATATAGAAACGTGTACTGAGAAGAGGACCTGTGTCCTGCCTGTCTGTTACGTGTTCATAACTACATGATTCATGATCCTGTTACCTGTACCTGACTGCATGCTTCCCTATAGGAAGATGTACTCGGAAGATAACCACTAGGTTATGCCTGTTTCCTGTAACTGACTGCATACTTCCCTATAGGAAGGACTGCTCAGAAGAGAACCACTAGGTTCTACCTGTTCCTGTTACCTGTTATCCTGTACCTGAGTACACTGCCCTATGGACTCCACTACAAAATCTAAAGCAAAACTGTTTGTTGTAGCAACCATGTGTTATGTTTTTGGGGCGCATGAAGTGCTACCTAGATAGTAATAAAGCAAGACTTGACATAACATGATTACCTGTTACCTGTTACCTGATGCTTGTTACCTGTTTACCTGTTTGTTTGACACTTGATACATGTTGCCGGTACTTGTTAGTATACCATGCTACTTGTTTCTATTTTTCTGATTCATGTTAGATATTATATTTCTGTTGACACACTTATACCATGCTATACTTGTTACTTAGAATTACCTATCCCCTGTACTTGTATCCTACATTATAAGTGGCCCGTAACTTGCAATTGACGGGTACTTGTTTTTCTTCTTCCTTCTCCTGCAAATTTACTAATTGCATATCAGGATGGTCGGCTGCCAGATAGTATTGGCGAGATGATGTATTAGCGCTGGATTTTCTGCTTTATGATTTTTATTATTATTGTTGCTTGAACTTGAATAAGATGTACTTGATTACTTGGATATTTATCTTGTATTCGGGCGATGTGACCCAAAATATTTGACTTGTTCAGAATTTGATTATTTGAAGTTATTATATTTGGTTTCAAGTAATTTCTGTTGGTATCTTGTTTCAATTATGCATGCCTGGTTGTATCTTTTGCTTCCGACTCTGATTATCTTATAAAATATTGTAAATATTCCTGAACAGCTCATGGATGATGAAAATCATTCGCTGGGTTTTTGTCTCGTATCCGTATTATGTATTCTTTTTGGAAAACGGGGCGTGACATTCATTTTCTAATAAATATATTTTGGTTGCTGTAGATTATGTCTCCAAGTGGGTGGAAGCTGCTGCCTTACCAACCAGTGATGCAAGAGTGGTGGTGAACTTCATTAGAAAAAAACATCTTTTCAAGATTTGGAGCTCCAAGGGCAATTATTAGCGATGGAGGAACGCATTTTTGCAACCGTCAATTTGATGCTTTACTTGCTAAGTATGGAGTTACTCATCATGTGGCAACAACATATCACCCTCAAACAAGTGGTAAAGTGGAGGTTTCAAATAGGGAGTTGAAGCGTATACTTGAAAAGACGGTGAATATGTCAAGAACAGATTGGGCAAGAAAATTAGATGATGCATTATGGGTACATAGGATGGCATTTAAAACACCAATTGGAATTTCCCTGTATAGATTGTTGTATAGTAAAACATGTCACTTACCGGTGGAACTTGAGCATCCCGCTTATTGGGCAATAAAGATACTTAATTTTGACATGAAAAATGCAGGTGAAAAGAGTATGTTGCAACTAAATGAGATGGACGAGTTTCGCAATGATGCTTATGAAAATGCCAAGATCTATAAAGAAAAGACTAAACGGTGGCACGATAAGTATATTTTGAGAAGAGAATTCAAGGAAGGGGAGAAGGTGTTGTTATTCAATTCAAAACTTAGACTTTTTCTAGGAAAATTGCGATCTAGGTGGACGGGACCATTTGTTGTTACACAAGTTTGTCCATATGGAGCTATAGAAATTCATCATGAGAAAAAAGGGACATTCAAGGTCAATGGACAGCGGTTGAAGCCATACATGGATGGAGAAGTTGACAAGAAAATTTTGTACATCGATAAGGCCAAACAACAGTGACAAATTGGAGAAAGTCTGGCTGAAGACTTTAAACTTAACGCTTCTTGGGAGGCAAACCATGTTTTCTTTTGCTGCATTTAGATTTGATTTTTCATTTAGTTTATTTAAAATTTTAATTTTTGATTTTATTTTGTAGGATTGCATGAGTTTGGAAGTCACCAAACGAAGCTGTTTTCTACACCTGAATTGATGGCTGTTTTTTAGCAAGATGGAGTCAGAATCTGGAAAAGTGTTTTAAAGAATGATTGTAGCCAGATGTCTTAGCTTTCCAGAACAAAAAAGAATCAGGCCATTTGGACATCTACAGCTCCAGATATTGCTGAAACACGCGCGTGCAGAATTTTAATACGAATCAGGGGAGAAATTCTGAACTTTTTGCATTCTTTTTGTTTTTTGTTTTCCTTTCCCATTGAGGAAAATGTGATATTCAAGTTTGGGGGAAGGGTTACAAATTTATTTTTTATTTATTTATATATATTTGAAAGAAAAACAAAACAAAAGGGATTTCAATTGGGCTCACCATACACTTTTGAGTTCTTTATTGTGCTAAAGCAGTGAAATAATTTTTTAGGATAGACAATTGCTTATAAAGCAAGATTAAGTATACTTATTTACTTTTGAATTATTGAATTTCTAAATTCCTCACACAATTGTGACAGTCATGTGATTATACATTAAAAAAAAATGTGATGTTTTTTTTTTGTTGTGATTGTCCCCTTTGATCTAGTCCTAAACAGAGTTTAAGTAAACAGAGTGATAATGATTTATAAAAAAAATATTATATGAATAAATTTCTATCTACTCCAATGTTTTGAGTTGCTTACTAACTAGGGATATTCATCACAAATGTTTACGTCCAACGACAACTTGAAATATGAGTATGCAAAGCGCTCTAAGTTTGTAACTTGTTGAGTAACCGAGTGAATTCATCACAAATGTTTGCATTCGCATCAAAAGGCAAGTGACAACTTAAAGAAGAGAAGACCAAGAAAAAAAAAAAAACTCTAGTTTGCTACTCGGTTTGTAGTAGTGAGAAGGAGAAATCATAGATGAAGTTGTTACATACTATAATTACATTAATTGCATGAAAAATATGATTGGGTGTGAAATTATGAATGAATAATTGCACTAGAGAAAGTGGGTATACTTGGTTTTACTTTATTTGCTATAGTTTTTATATCTAAATTAAAATTTTGATTCTTGCATGATGAGATCTCTTGGTGTGATGAGTTGAGCCCATTATTGATCATTAGTCCTTTATTCAAGATTTTAATTTTTACTCGAGGACAAGCAAAATCTTAAGTTTGGGGGTATTTGATGTGTCTAATTTTTATATAAATATTTGTACTCATTTACCCATAAAAATTGCTTGTATTCATGTATCTGTTAATAATTTATCTTATTTCCACATATTTCAGTTAATTAAGTGTTTTTGAAGGAATAAGATTTTTTTATGCAAAAGGTAAATATTTTTTGGTAAAAATCAACAAACAAAACAAGGAGAGTGGTTTATTAATTTTTATCGATTTGTTGAATTTTATATTTTGCAATTTGGCCATGTGAAAAGCAAAATAGAAATTTTTAATTGTCAATAGAGGTGAAAAAGAAATAAACAAATTTAAAAGGGTTTAATTGAGCTATTGTGATTGTTAGATAGTTTAATTAATTTAAACTAAGAAGACAGCTTACCAAAATACACCATCATTCGAAATAATTTAAACCCGTATGCCTATAAATACAATAGCAAAAGGAAGAGAGAGGACACACGCTTACCAAGAAGACAGCTGACTTCCCTATATAATAAAAAAAGAAAAAAATATAAAAAAGGAAATATAAAAAAGTAGAAAGAGACAGAGGAAATGTCTTTCTATAGGCACAGTGTTCAAGTCAGGACGAGAGCGCGTGGCACGTCTGACGTGGCGGTGGGACCCTCGAGACAGAGACGGCAAGACGACGTCAGCAAAACATGGGGCTCGTGCTCTAGATACACACGCTGTAACCCCCATTCCCGTAAATACATATTTTCTGAATAATTTTTGTATTTCAATTATTGATAAATTTATTTTGTTTTAAATTCATTGTGAGATTTTCTATTAAAATATTTTCCAATCGAAAATTATATTATTTCGAATGATGGTGTATTTTAAACTTTTTTTATAATCTTAATGTAACACCCTGAATTCCAAAATACAACTGAATTCGAAGTTCCACAGGATCTTTTCACTTCTTTCGTACAATTTTACAAGGAAATAAAAACATTTCTTACATTAGAATTACATTTCACTTTTACATTATCACAGCGGAAGCAATTTTTTTTTTACAATAAATTACATGAAACAACATGTAAATCAATCTTGAGCAGCATGTATACTTCAACTGTCAAGCATCTTTACCCTGCATGTAAAACTATGGGCGTGTCAGTTCATTCACTGACGAAATATTAAACACGGCCATCATCTCTATGCCAAAAATAGTATAACGATTCTCAATACTTAGCAAATCACAAACTTGTTCACAAATAAAACTAAAGGGGCTATCCTATTGATGTCTTGTCGTGCTGTGCACTTAATCCTTAATGCAGTTGTTATGTTATATGACACTAATGCGCACTTGTTCGGATTCTATGCATCCCATACTACATAGGTCCGAGGGCAAGTCCTTAATCGTGCTTCATCTTATAGGGTTCAATCCCTTGCCATGACTTAAACTACTACGGTAACTACGGTAAGTATCCTAGATGTTCTATGATCTACGAACCCATGTTTAGGCAGTCTGGAGGGGAATCCCACACACTGACATGACGCATCAAGCAGGCAGACTATGGACAATTCAGCCTCCGCCATGGAACAATGGCACCACCCGCAGTCACTAAACACCCCACAAGCGATGCCACCGAGACGATAATTCCGGAGTAGCGCTCACGCCAGGTCATGACGCATCAAGCAGGCAGTCTGTGAATCACTCTTACACCGCCAATCCGATGGCCCTCATACTCGTGTTTTTTTCTCTTACTTTCATCACATCACCACTATGTGTCTAAATCCTTAATTTATTAGAACCATGAACAAAAATCAATTCTCTAGAGTTAGCCTTTTTACTATACCAGTCTTAATTTTTTATTCAACATGACCCAAATCTTGGTCTTTCCATTTCAAAATTTCATTTCAATTCATCTCTTTTCAATGCTGGTATGAGACTTAGCTACACTCTAGTTCTCAATTTCAATTCACAATCTCACAAAGATTGAGCCTTTCAAACTCATAAGTTCTCTTTTCATGATTAACAATAGTTTTTCCTTTTCATGATCATAGCATTCATATTCATAAAACCTTTCATAATTTACCAGGATATTTCAATTCACTTCATATACAATTTCATGCAGAAAACAAATAAAGTTCACTTTTCTAATTTGTCACATTCAATCTTCATTCTTTCCATTATCAAATCTCTTTTTCCATAGTCTTTCAAACCACATATTTATTTTTATCACAAGGCAAATTTAAAATCTGATACGTCAAAAAATAGTCTGGACAGTCGACTCTTGGAGCATAGTCGGTCGACTGTTCAGCAAAAGATTAAAATACTCAAGAAAATGGTCGGGACAGTCGACTGTTAACTTGGCCAGTCGGCTAGTCTGTAAAGATTTACAAATTCGGAAATAAAAGATCAGGGCAATCGACTGTTACATTATGATCGGTGGACTGTTCAGCAAAGATTAACAGCTCGGGAAATAAATACTCAGAGCAGTCGACTGTTTTAGCCTAACGGACGACTGATGCTGCTAGGTTTTTCAAATTCCCAAAATATTTTTAGTTCTTTTTCTTCTCTTTTTGAACCAAAACTCTCCAGATTCTAATGTATACACAATTACAATAAACTAGTATTTTTAAATCCATTGTTTACCAATAACACAATACTTTTTTAATGTCATTTGGTAATCTATGTCCATATTTTTGACGTTTGAAAACACTTTACATTTCTTCATAATTTATAAATCTAATTTCCAAAAATTCACTTTACGTCTCTATTTAATACTTTATCAACACAAACTTGATCTTGTTCTCTACACAATTGGATTGTTCTAATTCAAACAATTAATTCTACAAGATGCATTTCGTCAATTTGTGTCTTACAAGTACAAATTCATCTCACATGGCATAATTCATAGACATAAAGCATGATGATAAGATTAATTCTCGCATTTCAATTTCACATCTTTGTTCATTAGCAATCATCTTAACAGTGAATCTTTAAACTACTATTTTATCTCTAATCAACCAAACATGAGACTACAATTTATCCATTTCTTCTCAACCATTTTAGCAAACATCCCTAGCGTGGCAACTATATTTAGAAGTATTGAGAAACACCTACCTATATTTGAAGAAACGAATGAAAACTCCTAGAATGCAAGAACGTAGCCTTCTCCTCCTGGAATGGATTGCGAATTGCTCCTCCTCCTTGCTCCTTGGTGCAACCCGAGCCTTGCTTGAGGGTGATGATGATGTAACCGGCCTCCAAGATATAACACACACAACTAATGCTCTCAATCTTTTTACTCTCTCTCAATCTTTTACTCTCTTATATACTTCTTTCTTTCAATTAATTTTCCTAGTGTTGTATGCATGAGAAGATGGGTATTTATACTAGTTTTAGGGTGAAAATGGAGGGCTAAGATTTAATCAAGGAGTTATGGATTGAGGACCAAGATGAAGTGGGAAGTTGTAGTAACTTCCATGATCACATAACCACACCCACTCTCCCTCTCTCTTTATCCAAAACCGGCCACTAGAAGGGTGTGCAATGCACACTCTAGTGTGTGCACGTGCCCTTTCTAGTACCCCCCATTATTAAGTTGTACCAAAATTAATTAATTAATTGTCTACTAATTGTACCAACATGACGAGTGGTGACAATTAGAGATTAATTAATTTGTGGGCTTAAAAAATAGTGGGCTTTAGGCTCATAGGCCAAATAGTAAAATAATAAATTCATTAAAGTGGGCTCAAAATAAGAAAACAATGTTTTAGGCTTTACAAAATAAGCTTTTTTAGAAAATAAAGGAAAAGAAGAAAATAATTGTTCATACTACAAAAGAAATTTTATATATAAAAATAAATAAATAAATACACATGCGAAATTTTGCACGTGCACAACACGTGAAAATCAACTTTTTTTATTAAAATGAAAGTTTAGGGTATTACACTTAATTTATCGGTTAATTATATTTGGGCCCAAATCATATATATTATTATTATTGGATTATTTTAATGAGTTCGTCTAACCCGAATTTATATAATTTTATTATGATTATTTATTGTTACTTTTAATTATTTAATTTATTTTTTATTTACCGAATTATTTCATCTTCGTATTTGATCTGATTTTTCCTTTCGAATTCTAATTTATTTTCAAACCCAATTTATATCATATTCATTTGTATTAATTATTTATTTAATTGGATTTAAATTTTCATTCATGAACTATTTTATCTTTTGTTGGGCTATATATATCTTGTGGATTTTTTTTATTGGATCGTGGTTATTTTTATTTGAACCATAGTGATTTAGATCTATCTCTTATTGAACCCTAAAATCTAATTGTAGTTTGTTCTCAACCCAGACCCACTATTATTGGATCCTAACCCAATAACCCAATAATTTACTTGTATTCTATAAATATAACCCTAGTATAAACCCTAACAACACAGATTACAAAATTGTAGCCGCACAATCTCTCTCCTCTCTCCACTTTTTCTCTCCTCACTCTTTCTCTCTCCCCGTCAGCCAAAATCCCGGAACCCATATCCTGTTCGTTATTCTTGGTATTCGTTTTCACCGTCTCACAGACAAGTCACTGTCCTCTTGAATTGTTAATTGTATCAAATTCAAGTCTTGTTGAAACTCTTGCAAGTAGATCTATTTATTATCGTATTATCCATTATTCATCTCTTCGTTAGGTCTATTGAGGGTTTACACGAGCTAACCCCAATATTCTTGACATCGTATCACTTTTAACTCTAAAGTTTGAATCTTTCATGAGTGCATATAAAATTGATAATAGGGCTGTTCATATAATCGTCACACAAATAAATTATTGTAGAGACAATTGCTAGGTTGTATGTTGTTTGATCAATTGATGATTGATTGATGATATATTAATGTATGTACATTTTCTTAATCTTATTTACCATGTTTTTATACCCTTCATGCTGATTGAGTAGTTTATCGACTAGTAGAATCGATACCCATCATGTTAATTAATTTCTTTTCAAGAAAAACTACACAATTCCTGTATATTGCTTGCTGACCTGTATGTTGACTACTATTTTTGAACAAGTAAATGATCTTAAAATGAATTAATTTCAGAATATGAATTGTAGAATTATCTTTCTGGTTTCTAGAAAAACTTGAATTTTTGAATTCCGACTAGTGTATCAAAAGTTATTCTCGTTTTACTACAGATGTGTTTTTAATTCCAGATTTCCATATTGTTGTATCTTTCATGTTTAAATAGTAAAAAGGCTGTTAAAGTTTTACTCTGATAATTTCCAGATTGTTGCTTAACATGTTTAGGAACCTAATGAATATTTTTAATGAATTTATTATGGATTTTTTTGCTGTTTCTAAGACTATAATAACATAATGTAGAATTTCTGCCTGAACATGAAATCTGTAAAGAACAATGTGATTGACCTAACTACTGTTGTCGGATTTTGAACTTTAAATATGCGTTGGAACCGTGTGGAAGTCTAGTTTCTATAACTTCTGACGGATTCACTTTTCGATTTCTAAAACAGCAGAAAACTTTAATTTTGTACAGACTACTCTTGCTGTCCAGAATTATATAGTCTAGATTTTAATAAATTAATTATTCCTATATCGTACTATTGCATGAATTAATGTATGTATGATGCATTGCATATTCCTAATGAGTTATTGTCATCATTTTAATTGACCTATTTAAGTCATCGTCCTATTGTTCTCCTATTGATACTATTGTCTTCAAAATATCCCTTAATTGCATAATGAATTGTTGCATTGATAAATAATTAATAAGCCGGGATTTATTTAATACCCCACAAAATAGCATATAACTATTTTGCATTATAATCCGTGTACAGTTTAGATTTGCATGTGATTTTGTACTTTTCTAGTAATAATTGATTTATGTATATATGAATGTTGTAGTGCGATTAAATTTGCTGGATTGTTCGCGTGAATGGTTGCGGTCATGGTAGTGCACGAGAATGAGAAGGACCGATACTAGTATATACACTAGTTTTGAGTGTGATGCACATGCAAATATTTAATTGTATGGTACTACAATGAATATTTCTTGCATTCATTCAAATCCCACCTCTCCTCCCCCATCTCATCCTGAGCAAAGGCTAAAAATTTCAAGAATGCAAATATCTCCAAAAAACAATGCGCTAGAACCCTTGTTTTGGAAAAACTACTATGCCACATCACCCCCTCTCTACCCTATAGGTCGGCCACCCCCTTGCACCCCCTCACTCCTCTCATTTCTATATTAAACCCCTCATTCTCACTCTCATTTCAGTTCTGAAATTTCAAAAAGAAAAAGAGGAAAGAGAGAGTGAAAGAAGGCAAGAAAAAAAAAAGACAAATCAAGAGCTTTGGAGGAGGAATCAAGGAGGAAGGCCAAGCTATTTTCATCTCTCAAGCTACACCAAGGGTGGGGAGTTCTCTGAACTTTAGTCTTGTTTCTCTTGTTTGATTTTCTTCCATGAATCAAGTAATAATAGCTAGGAGAATGGTTGATTAGGAGTAGATTGTTAGAATCTGAAAGTGGAAAAAGGAAACATGATCTGTATGCTAAGTTCCCGAATTTGCAGTGAATAAAATTAATGGAATTTTATAATGAAATTTTCCCAGAATGGTCTCATGTATGTCTAGAAGCTATATGATTTATTTCAGATTTTTCTGATATTATTTGATATTTTAATAAAATTAATTTTGAGGACTGAGTCGTAAGGCAGAGACTGGGTCTGTCTATTGTAACAACTGAACTTGTGGGAATTCTTAGAATTAATTGACTCATGATCTATTTCTGAAACTTTTACCATGTTATCTTGAATTATTCTGAACTCTACAGAAAAATATTGAAATTATTTGGACGACATTGGATGCATGTTCAAAATTAATTAATCAAGAGTAGTCAAGATAGTGACTGAAGAATAGTAGAACTTTTATACCTGATTGTAATAGGTAGAACTCCTTGAATATTTGGAATCAGGATGTGATCCTTTGTGTATACTATTCATGATGTTTTCTAGTTTCTGGAAATACAAATTTTATGGCAATTGGTTGTGCATGTGATTTGTTATGAATATTTTAGCATGTACTATGCAGAACCTAGTCAGGATTGACACTGATAAGATGGTACCCTTATGGCTCTGTATGAGCCGAATTTGATAAAGTTTACCACTAGGAAGTTGTATTAGACATCATGAGCTTACCAAAAAGCCCTATGTAAAGAAATTCTTGTAATTAGAATAATAGATATGATATTTGCAAGTTGGGACAGAAACTAAATTTTGAGCTATAGGCTCTGTTTGAGTGATGCTTTGTGTGTGGTTCTGTATACCTGAAGAAAATGACTGTTTTAGGGTAATCAAATTAAATAATTGGAATTGGTGATCAACTAGAAAGTTGTAGAGAACATTCACACATTTCCACAGAACCTAAAATTGTATCATTCCGATAAGCAGGTAGAGTTTTATGCTATCGGTAAGGTGCAACCAGTGTATAGGAAGTACACAGGCTGAGGGTATGAAGCTATTTTGAGCAATGAGATGATTGAATCTGAGGTGATGATCAACTAAAGAGTTGTAGCCTAGGTTCTTAGTTTTTCAGATTGGGCTAGAATACCCAAATCTAAGTTGTATTGTGGGAGTTATGATCTTTTTAAGTTTCAGGCAGAAACACCATAGTTTGGCTTAGTCATGATTTTGACTAAGTGTTGGGAGAACCTTTCCCCTTTTTGTACATAAGAGTTGATAACTCGTTGTTTGGGGATGAATGGTGTCTATCGCTAGTCTTGTTGGTGTTTGATTCCAGTTGAGGATGTTGTGACTCGAGTTAGTCACAAGGGTAGGGTGATACCCTACGTCTATCGACCCTAAGATTTGAACTTCCGCCGAGGCGTTGGACGCCCAAATTGGTGCCTTCGAGTTGTATTCATGCCGGTTAAGGATGAACGCGGACCATGGTGAGGGGCAAATTTCAAGCTAGGGGAAGTGGCGAGCAGGACATTGTGTCGTCGGGGCCGCGAGTCGATAGGCAGGATTATGGGAGGAACCCTTTATTTACCTGAATGATTAGAATGATGTATTAGGATTGCATTAGTACTAGCAGACCATAGTCAGGTGTTGTACTTTTCCTATCGTAGGGATACGGATTTGGTTTTCAGGTTTTGAGTTCATGGGTCTCGTATCTCGATCTGTTAATTCCCAAAGATCCGGGATAAGGAATGAGGAGAGTAACTCCTGTCGGATAGGGGGATTCGACCCTCGAGGCCGTCGTGTTCCTATGCATGTAGGTATTTTTTTAACATATATTATCGTGAAATCATGGGTACATGGTTTTGTACCGGAAGGTTTTTCACGGTTTTTTGAGTGAGGTCTGTGTGCGGGTACTAAGTGGCAAACGCGACCACCACTTTAGGGACTGCAGTAAGGGACTAGATCGAATGACTGCAACCTCCTCAGACATGGAAATCTAATTGGAACAAGATGAGTACAAGAGTAGGATGCTTGGCGAGGGATTGAACCCTACAATCAGGAGAGACAAACTCTTAGGAAAGTATGTAGTATGGGATGCATACGTTTCTATTGAAGTTGATTTTTGGGGAAGTATGTAGTATGGGATGCATACGTTTCCAATTGAATTGCATTAGAATAGGTGCATCATGTGCATTCTTTGTTTTGTGCATTAGATTAGGCCATGCTTTGATCTGGAACGTATGTAGTTTGGGATGCATGTGGATCCAGAGTCCCAAAGTCTTGCTTGTATTAGAATAAGGCATGTGACTGGTGCATTTAGTTGTTACATTTAGTTGTTAGATCATGGCATACATGAACACTAGGGAATTAGGATGCACGTTTTTTTTCCCATTCAAGATGGTTTGTGGCTGCCTGTCTGGAGATCGTTGTTTTTTATCAGCATTGCGTCAGTACAATTACTGACGTTCTTCATCTTTTAGGTACTGGTCCTACCTTTTGAGCAAGTGCAGAAATATTAGAGTTGCGCAGCGGAAGACTCAAGCTGAGGGGCAAGTTCCAGGGAAGAAGATTGACCACTCAATGGAGCTTCGGCGGTGATCAGTCGATTACCATTCCGAGAGATAGCTGATAGCTTTACAAGAGGAGTTGGTAAATATTTTGTAATAAGATGTAATGAGTTAATGTAATTTGTATTCTTGAACAAGATATTGGTTGTAATCCATGATGTAATGACCTTATTTGGCAATAAATTTTTTTAAAATTTCCGTGTTATTACTATGTTGAGATGCATTTGAAGGCAAAGATTCTGGTTGCGTCACGAATGTTCGGTAACGGAGATCCGAGGCATTATAGTTTAAGGGTTGATTGACTTTAGTAGTGGACAATATAGGAACTGTACTTGGATGAGGGGCCCGTGTTTCCCTATTTATCAGTCTATTGGTCTATTAGTCTATCGGTCTATCGGTCTATCGGTTTATCGGTTATATCGGTCATCGATTAATTGTAGATTACTGACTACAGTATCTCGATTGATTCGGTCATCGGTCATTATTGAATATCATTGCCGAGTACATGAACTATAGAGCCCACCATTAAGTCTAAACGTAACTTGTTTGTATGTAACAACCATGTGGTAAATAGATGGGACGCATGAAGTGCTACATTAGTTAGGATTAAAATAATTAATAGACTTATGGATCACACCATATCGACACTGCATATTGTTCCTCATTGTTCCTATTGATATCGATTTGATCATTAGTTATTGTTACCGAATATTGCATCATTTTTTATAGCCATTGTATTGATTACCGTGATATTGATTATTGATTATCGTGCCATGTTATTGATTCCTATTGATCCATTGATTCATTGCTATACCGTTATTCCATTGTTCCCTGCTTTCTCTACTTGCTGTCTACGACATGCTCTAAGGACAATTTTTCTCATCATTTTAGATGAAGTGTTTACAGGTGTTGATGGAGAATTACCTGATGGATTGGAAGAATAACATTGGTGAAATAATTGATTGCATTGCCGCTTAATAAATAATTACTGCTTTGTCATAAAGACTTAATTATTAGACTATTGTTATTTCATTGTATTGAGACATATTACTATTGTGTTTGGGATTTATTATTGTTTTGGGCTTATGTTCCGAATATTGCTATTGGTTTCCAGACGTTGGATTATTGTACTTGGATATTATATATTACTTGATTTCAAGTATTATTGTTCATGAGATTATTATTATTGCCTGCGCAATTATTCTGTTTTGATTATATTATTGAGTTGATCGGATAAACAGCTTATGGGTGACGTTAGTCATTCGTTGGGCCAATGTCATGTACTCGTATTCCGTATTTTTGGGAAGCTGGGCGTGACAAGGTTTTTAGTGGTATCAAAGCTCTGGTTTGGATAATATATCAGTCAAACGTGACTAACGAAAGGAAGTTTGGCTTTGATTGATATATTAATTAGATTTGGATTTTATCGAATTGACTCAACAGTATGTGCAATACAAGAATCACATGAACAATTGATATCCAACGATCTGGAAACTAGTCTTATTTGATTCCTCTTTGATCCCTTCACATTCAGTTCCTTCATTTCTTGTTGTCTTTTGTCCCTTCCATTCGTTGATTCCTTATTGGGTATGATTTCATTCTTTTCATACCCATATTCTCTTGATTCCGGTGGCATCCATTCTTTTTCATTCTGCTTGGTCCATCGATCGGCATCGCTTGACCTGCTACGACATGTCTATAGCTTGGAATTTCACCATCAGAGTGGCGCAGCGGAAGCGTGGTGGGCCCATAACTCACAGGTCCCAGGATTCTCTTGTTGTTTCTCTTTCTTGCATTGTTTACTCCCTTATTCATAAATTTGCATTTATCTTCGTCCATTGAATCTTTATTTAACATCATTCATGATCACTTCATTCTTAACCATGTCTCTTCTTATTCTGGTGCTGCCACCAATCTGTTTCTTTCCCTGGGATTCCCTGTTTTGTTATTTCACCGGCTTGCTTTTGTTTTGTCCTATGTACAACCTGAGCAAATTTTGAGGACGAAATTTTTTTATAAAGTGGGTAGGATTGTAACCCCCATTCCCGTAAAAACATATTTTTTGAATATTTTCTGTATTTCGATTATTGATAAATTTATTTTGTGTTAAAATGGTTTTGGGATTTTCTATTAAAATATTTTCCAATCGAAAATTATATTATTTCGAATGATGGTGTATTTTAAACTTCTTTTATAATCTTAATTTATCGGTTAATTATATTTGGGCCCAAATAATATATATTATTATTATTGGATTATTTTATTGAGTTCGTCAAATCTGAATACTATTTTGTTATATAATTTTATTATGATTATTGATTGTTACTTCTGATTATTTAATTTATTTTTCATTTACCGAATTATTTTATTTTTGTATTTGATCTGATTTTTCCTGGCGAATTCCAATTTATTTTCACGCCCAATTTATATTATATTCGTTTGTATTAATTATTTATTTAATTGGATTTAAATTTTCATTCATTAACTATTTTATCTTTTGTTAGTCTATATATATCTTATGGATTTTGTTTTTATTGCATTGTGGTTATTTTTATTTGAACCCTAATGATTTAGAACTATCTCTTATTGAACCCTAAAACCGAATTGCAGTTTGTTCTCAACCCAGACCCACTATTATTGGATCCTAACTCAATAAACCAACAATCTACTTGTATTCTATAAATACAACCCTAGTACAAACTATAAAAATACAGATTGCAAAATTGTAGTCGCACAAAATCTCTCCTCTCTCTTTCTCTCTCCTCCCTCTTTCTCTCTCCCCGTCAGCCAAAATCCCTGAACCCATATCCTATTCGTCTTCTCGGGTGACCTCCCCTCCCGTCGTCACCCCCCCCCCCCCACGTCGACCTCAACCACCTCCTAGCGCCGCCAGCCAACCCCTCGACCCTTCTTCCCTGTCCTGGACATTAACGCCAGTCAAAACCCCCAAATCCTGATCCCCCTTCTCCTGTCTCTATCGACGCCACCGTCGACGCCGCACCTGGTCGCCAGTGCCATCGCCGCCCTCTGCCAGCAATGCCACCGTCGCTCTTGCTGCTGCCTTTGCCAAAGTCTCTCTATCTTATTGTGGCTATTGCTGTAGTTGCTAAGTTCTCTTTTGATCTTGCTGTTATTGCTTGGATGTTTTATTGCACGTATATCGCACATGTTATAAATTGCTAGTTGGTGGGTTCGTTGCTTCGGGATTCTTATCCCATTATTCTTGGTATTCATTTTCATCGTCTAACAGGCAAGTCACCGTTCTTTTAAATTGTTAATTTTATCAAATTCAAGTTTTGGTGAAACTCTTGCAAGTTGATCTCTTCATTATTGTATTATCCATTGTTCATCTCTTCGTTGGGTTTATTGAGGGTTTACACGAGCTAACCCCAATATTCTTGACATCATGACACTTTTGACTCTAAAGTTTAGATCTTTCATGAGTGCATATAAAATTGATAATAGGGTTGTTCATATAATCGTCACACAAATAAATTATTGTAGAGACAATTGCTAGGTTGTATGTTGTTTGATCGATTGATGATTGATTGATAATATATTAATGTATGTACGTGTTCTTAATCTTATTTACCATGTTTTTATACCCTTCATGCTGATTGAGTAGTTTATCGACTAGTAGAATCGATACCCATCATGTTAATTAATTTATTTTCAAGAAAAACTACACAAATCCTATATATTGCTTGCTGACCTGTATATTGACTGCTATTTTTGAACAAATAAACGATCTTAAAATGAATTACTTTCAGAATATGAATTGTAGAATTGTCTTTATAGTTTCCAGAAAAACTTGAATTTTTGAATTCCGGGTTGTGTATCAAAAGTTATTCTCGTTTTACTACAGATGTGTTTTTATTTCCAGATTTCCAGATTGTTGTATCTTTCATGTTTAAACAGTAAAAAGACTGATCAAATATTAAAGTTTTACTCTGATAATTTTCAGATTGTTGCTTAACATTTTTAGGAACCTAATGAATATTTTTAATAAATTTATTATGGAGTTTTTGTTGTTTCTAAAATTATAATAACATAATGTTGAATTTCTGGTTGAACATGAAATCTGTAAAGAACAATGTGATTGACCTAAATACTGTTATCGGAATTTGAACTTTAAATATGCATTGGAACCGTGTGGAAGTCTAGTTTCTAGAAATTCTTACGGATTCACTTTTCAATTTTTGAAACAGCGGGAAACTGCATTTTGGTACAGACTACTCTTGCTGTCCAGAATTATATAGTCTAGATTTTATTAGATTAATTATTCCTATATCGTACTATTGCATGAATTAATGTATGTATGATGCATTGCATGTTCCTAATGAGTTACTGTCATCATTTTAATTGACCAATCTAAGTCATCGTCGTATTGTTCTCCTATTGATACTATTGTCTTTGAAATTTTCCTTAATTGCATAATGTATTGTTGCATTGATAAATAATTAACAAGCCGGGATTTAAGGGTTGATTGACTTTAGTAGTGAACAATATAGAGACTTTACTTGGAGGAGGGGCCCGTGTTTCCTTATTTATCGGTCTATTGGTCTATTGGTGTATCGGTCATATCGGTCATCAATTAATTATAGATTACTAACTACAGTATCTCGATTGATTCGGTCATCGGTCATTATTGAATATTGTTGCCGATTACATGAACTATAGAGGCCACTATTAAGTCTAAACGTAACTTGTTTGTATGTAGCAAGCATGTGGTGAATAGATGGAATGCATGAAGTACTACATTAGTTAGGATTAAAATAATTAATAGAGTTAAGGATCACACCACATCGACAATGCATATTGTTTCTCATTGTTCCTATTGATATCGAGTTGATCATTAATTATTGTTACTGAATATTGCATCAATGTTTATAGCCATTGTATCAATTCCCGTGATATTGGTTATTGATTATCATGCCAAGTTATTGATTCCTATTGATCCATTGATTCATTGCTATACCATTATTCCATTGTTCCCTGCTTTCTCTACTTGCTGTCCACAACTTGGTCCAAGGAAAAAATTTCTCCTCTTTTTAGATGAAGTGTTTACAGGTGTTGATGGAGAATTGCCTGATAGATTGGGAGAACAAAATTGGTGAAAGAATTGATTACATCGCTGCTTAATAAATAATCACTGCTTTGTCATGAAGACTTAATTATTAGACTATTGTTATTTCATTGTATTGAGACATATTACTATTGTGTTTAGGATTTATTATAGTTTTGGGCTTATGTCTCGAATATTGCTGTTGGTTTCCAGACTTTGGATTATTGTACTTGGATATTATATATTACTTCATTTCAAGTATTATTGTTCATGAGATTATTATTATTGCCAACGCAATTATTCTGTATTGATTATATTGTTGAATTGATTGGATAAACAGCTTATGGGTGACGTTAGTCATTCGCTGGGCTAATGTCATGTACTCGTATTATGTATTTTTGGGAAGCGGGGCGTGACACACGCCGGTAGAGAGAAAAGCAGGAGAGAGGAAAGGGGCTCGCTGACGTGGCGACTGGGGCTCTAGTTCCCAGGCGACGAACAGACAGAGGACAGTGACTGTGCTGGCTGTCTTGTGGCGCGCGACTCGAGACGTCACAAAGAGAAGCAGAACAGAGAAGGAGAGAGGAAGAGAAGCGTTGTGTTTGCTGGCTTCGGTTTGCAATTTCTTTTACAAAAACAGTTCTTTTTGTATCTCATTTCTTTCTCTAATTTTTTTATTATGCAATCCAAGACAAAATTTGTTTGTTGCAATTTTATTATGAACTAAATTTTATTTTTCTAGGGTTTCGATGTAGCCTAGTTTTGATAACACAATTTTAATTCCATATTGTTTTTATTTTTCCATGGTTGTGTGTTTGATTTTTGATCTTAATGCTTACAATTAGTTGACTGACTTTTGTATGATCTATTAAATCATGGAGAGTCTGAACTGGTAATTTTTGATTTTGTATTAATAAAATTAAACACCGTTACAAGAGCAAACCGCTGTTAATGGGACCATTAAGAAATCCATAGATATTAATGAATTTTCAATTAGTAATTTGTGCATGAACTATGACAAATAATTAGTTGAGAATATTTTTGATATTGCTTGAGAGAGAATATTGAATAATTTGTGGATTTTGGTCTACAACTTGGAAAAATAATCTTTTTATTCACATGGAGTTATAAATTGTGTAGGATTAACTAGGTGAAATCGAAAGCCCTAGAATTAATTTTGCAATTAATAAACAACAAAATTTCAGATTCCGCTCTTTTTAAAATTAATTTAGTTAGTTCTTTATATTAATTTAATTTGGTTTCTTTCTTTATTAAAAATTTTAATCTTCCAAATAGTAGTTAATCTAGTAATTTCAGTACTCGATAAAATAATTAGTCCTTGTGGGTTTGACACACTTTTCACTTATCTATACTACTTGTTGCAATTTTGTACACTTGCAAATAATTCACATCAGAACCCCCGGTGCTTCTCCTCTGGGTGTAGGCTAGATTTGCCGAAGAGGTGTTAGTATAGGTGCCCTAGAGGCAATACAATGATATCATGTAATCAGTATTATTGACATTATGTTCTATTTGATTATATTAATAATTTATTATGCTTCGTGTTTACTGCGTTATAAATGTTAGCATGATAAATGTCCTTAGATTATTAATACGAACTATATGAACATGAGATTATATATAGTATAATAATCTTAAATGTCCCTAGTCGAGTATTATTATTAGGACAGTAATAATACATTGAGACTAGTATGTTGATTGATTGATGACCACCTCTCATGGGTCATTAGTATAAAGATACTAAAATCAATACATAGGTAAATGTAAGAGTACATTGTACTGGACAGACCCACTGTGAGATTCAACATGGAATAAATAAATAAGTGTCATAAGTAATCTCACTGTGATAATGGTGTAATGGTCCTCTGACCTGAAATCATTATATTTCTACACGAGAATTAATGTACTTTGATTCTATCAAAAGTTATCTTTAATCGGGTAATGATAAAGATAGTATTGGGTTCATTATGAATCGTGTGAGAAATATGAATGATCTAGATGGAATTTAACCCTCCTAATCTTAAGAGCGATATTATCAGCCTCTTGTTTGAGTGAGACTATGAAATGCATGGCCATGCTCAAATATTGATTTGTTTGAATAGTCTACTCATCGATCAAGAAAATAAAGATTAAATTATTAAGAGGATGACACGAACCATGCCTCTAGTTTAATCTATAATATCAAGGTTAAAAGGATTATATTACATGGAGACATTAGTCACGAAAGGTTTAATTGAATCACCAATTATTATTATTACTTGGGTAGCAATGATGTATTACTAGATGCCGCTCATTGTTTATAATTTTATTATTAGATAATAAAATTATTGCCAACGTAATAATAACCTAAAGGGTCACACACTTAGAACGTTTAAAAGGAGTATTAATTTAAATTCGGAATTTAAATTAAATGATTCGAAATTAGTTATTTAATTAATTGAGTTGGACTTAATTAATTAAAGGATAATTCGAATTTAAATGATAAAACCAAATCAAATTGGTCTTATCAGAAGCCAAACTGATTACGGTTAAGCCCACCTCATTCTCTCCCTATAAATACATAGAGATGTATTGGTTTAGGTGAATCTTTGACAAATCCGTTTTCCACAGAAAACCCTAGCCGCTCAACTGTTGAGAGGCAAGAGAGAGAGAGAGAGGCAAGCATCATCGGCTAGTACCGGCTCCCTTGATCGTTGGACAATCGGACGTTCGTGTGGACTGCCTTAGAGACGCGGATCTAGCTACTAGGGCTGCGTGGTGATTGTAACCTCCATCTTTCAGCCTTCGTTAAGCTCCGAAAGGTAAAAAAATTTATTTCTCCATTATCAGCCATGTCTTGTACACGGATCCTAGGGTTAGGGTTTCGGATCTGTTTTCATTTCTTTTTCGCTGCGTTTGTGCCCCGAAACCTAACAAGAGGGGGATGCTCGAGTCGAGGTTATTGATATGCTTGAGACTGCTGAACCTGTTGAAGTTGTTAAGGTGGGTCCTCCACGAGGAGAGGAGGTGAGGGAAGGTAGTTGGCTCGATGATGGATAGCCGTCGTCCCCGCCTTCCTTCTTGGAGGCATGGTTGAGAAGGTAGTTTCAGATCAACGAGGTTGGGTCGGTGATATTTTCTGTATCCCACAGAAGATGTCAATATGTTGATGCTTATTTCTATGTGGGAGCAAATAGATACGTGAATTCCTTTAATAAAAACAGTAAAGATCGAACCTTCGCTATTCATCGATTTTTATCGCCAAAAAATTGCTCTTGACTTCGAGATCTGATCATTAGGAACGACTGAAATTGCTCCTCTGGACCTGAAAAGAAGCCTGAAACACTAGGGGTGGCCCCGACGAACGACCCTCCGATGCCAAAGTCAGAAACTCAATGATAATGTAGGTTTAGAGAGTAGAGTTGTTAGTTACCTAGTTTCTAAGGCGGTCCTGAGGTATATATTCTAGCCGAGGGGGCCAGTTTCAAGATATTCATTTATCTCTACTACTCGGTGGTTAGATATAGTCAGTTATGTCATCCATATGAAGAGATCGAGTCTGGAATCCTCTTTTGATAAAGAGATAGAGTTTTCAAACTCTCTCTCTTGTGTATGGGTTGATAGAGTCAGTTACCCCTTAGGAATAGGGGGCTTAAGCTGGGTTCAATGAATCCGGACTCCTTCGCGATAGGACTGTTGTAACAGTCCCTATTACAAGCTGGATCGGGTCACTGGGTTTGAAAACGGCCCAGCTTATCTCGTCGGCCCGTATCTGCTGAAATTACAGTTTTACCCTTGAGAGCTTTAAGATTTGTGCCTGATTTGGATGGTCCTGATTTTGTTCTATTTTTTCCCATATCACATAGAAATATTGGAAATGAAATCACAGTGAAATTAACGGTGAAAACCAACTAATTTGGATCCTACATGGTTCTCTTATGGACTATTGAGTTTAGTCCCTGAATATGCTCATATATGAAAATTGATTGGGCATGTCAGTAGGGCCTGCCCTGAGGTAGAGGTGGGAGAGGCGGCTGCCTCGAGCCCCCAATTTTTGCACATTTTTAGAGGGCCCAAATTATTTTTCTTCTTATACATATATATACATATTTTGCGCGTCAAGTCAAATTACAATTTGTGCAATTTTTTAGGGGACCCCAAATTTATTTTTTTGGGCCCTTGGTTCTTTTAAAACTAGGGCCAAAAAGGTAAATTCATTGATTTATTTTTTGGGGCTTTTTCTTTAAAAATAAATTATAGCCATCCAACACCAACACCCGAACTCGAATCCATTCACCGAACTCGGATCCGAACACCCGATCCGTAAACCAACATCAATATCGTAGCCTGATCTTTGCTTCCCAATTCCCATTTTCATTCTTCCTGAAATCTAATTCTACATCCATATTCCCAAATCACTAATACTAACTCCCAAATCCATTCCCTGCCTCCTCCAACCACCCACCTGGCCAGGCCTTCTCCCGACTAGTCCCCAATCCAACTCCCATTCTCCATCCTCCATTACTCCCAAGAATTATACAAACCCACTACCCGAGCCCCATCGTCCAGACTCCCGAACCCGACACCAAAGTGACAAAGTCTCGCACACTATTGTCGCTATTGCCGATTGAGAGTCTTGTAGTTATCGACACCGACCTCCGAGAAGATTATGTCATACAACTAGTAGTTATTTCCTTGCATATTTTATTATTCATTCTTGTGGTCTTGTAGAACAGTAGATGCTAGGGTATCAAATTTGTTGTGAGTCTCAAGCTAGGGTTTTGTCGTTTCAAATTAGTGTTTTATTTCATGATTAGTATTTTTAGGGTTTAATTTAGTAGATTATGGCTTAATTGGATAGATTAGTATTTTTGCAAGTTGAAATTTGATAGATTATGACTTAACTAAGAAATTTTTTCTTCTTCCAGTTTTGTCATGCTTAGAAAGTATGTATCTGGAACATCAAATAAACAGAAGAAATAAGTGCAAGATAAATTTATACAATCTCAAATAAGAGAGATTTTTTATAAAACATTTTTTTTGCCATGAATAATATATATATATATATATATATATATATATATATATATATATATATATATATGGCCCATTCGGTTGTGAAAAGATTTTGGGTGCGAACTACCGTGCGAACGCATGTTGCCGCTATTGCCAATAGCGGCAACAAAGCATATTGCAAAAAATATATACAGTGATGCCGCTATTTCATTTGAACTTTTGTATATTCCGTTGCGAACTGATTTTGGGAGCGAACTGCCGTGCGAACGCATGTTGCCGCTATCGCCAATAGCAACAACAAAGAAGATTTCAAAAAAATATACAGTCATGTCTGTATTCCCAATAGCGGCATCATTTGCACTGTGGTTGCTATTGACGATAGTGGCAATAACGTTCATGCCGGTTCGCACCAAAAGTCTGTTCGCCACCGAAGCATTGTCTCTCTCCATATATATGTTCTAATGCTAGTTCGCATCAAAAGTCCGTTCGCAACCGAAGCTATATATATATATATATATATATATATATATATATATATATATATATATATATAATAAAACACAAAGAAAAATACCAAGCAGCTCTCATTCAATCTTCCAAAAATCAAAGGCCCAGATTGATTCTCACAAAACCCATTTTTCCGCCCAAATTTTCAAACCCCAAAATTTCAAACCCCCCCACCCCCCCTCTCTCTCTTTCCCGAAATAACGCCCTTCACTCTCTCTTTCTTCCCCTGGCTCTCTCTCTCTTCCCGCTCTCGCTGTCTCTCTCTCTCTTCCCGCTCTCGCTGTCTCTCTCTCTTCCCCTCGCTCGCTCTGTCTCTCTCACTCTCTCATCGATCCTGTCTCTCTCTCTTCCCCTCCACCGTCCCTCTCTCCCCGCGCTCTCTCTCTCATCGATCCACCGTCTCCCACATTCACTGTCTCCCTCTTCTTCAACCCACCGAACCCACCGAACCCACCGAACCACCGAACCCCACCCAAGCTTCACCGTCTTCGCACCACCAATTTCACCGACCACCGGACCACTGAACCCCACCCAAGCTTCACCGTCTTCCTGAACACTGACTGATTTGTGCCCATTTGAGTTGATCCCGACCACCGATTTCACCATCTCTACAACTCAGGTATTGTAATTGTTTTGTTGGGTTTGTGTTAGATTAATACAATTTTGCATCTAATTTTAGGATTGATTATGTTTTGCAACTCCGTCAACCCAACTTTCACCTCAGTGCAGATTTTAGGATTGTAAGTGTTATTCGAAATTAATACTGTTTTCCATCTAATTTTGCATCTAATTTTAGGATTGTATCTGTTTAGGTTTGCAGATTTTAATATTTTTTAGTATTCCCGTGGATATCTGATTGTTTCTGTTACGAGGGTTGATGCTAATATTTGTTGTTCTAAACATTTCCAGGTTTCTAAGTGCTATTTGTTCTCTACAATAAAACAGAAATTTAATATGGTCGAATCAATAAAATTAATTCAAAAGACTCTCCATGCTCGACTTGAGTCTCCCACACATCTTCTTCCAACTAGAAAACGTGTGGGTCACTATTGTTCACAATTTGGATCTAGTTTAGAAATGGTTTCATTATAGTTTGAGTTGAAGTAGTAATAAGTGAAAATAATCGTAGAATCAACTTAATTATTTGCACCGACGACTTTTGTATATGCCAGTTTATGGATTAAAGGTTGCTTTTTAATGAATATGCACCAACTATCCAAGACTCTAAGTATCATTGTATGACACGCATTTGTAGAATCACTTGATAATGTTATAAGCATCAAGCTCAAGGGAAAATTAAAAAGCCAAGGATTGAGCCAAAACTTAAATGTAGCAAAATAGTCTGTTACCTTCATGGCTTCATCATCATCTTGATAACTCCTTATAGAAAATTCCATTTCCTGATGTAAAGAGTCAAAGACTCAAAGCAAAAATGTGCCAGAGGAAACAAAGGATTAACAGTTGATATTAGATTGAGCCAAAACAGACTATTCAAGTGATAAGTATCACTGTATGACATCCATACGTAGATAAGTAGATTCACTTGATAATGTCATAAGCATCAAGCTCAAGGAGAAATTAAAAAGCCAACGATTGAGCCAAAACTTATATGTAGCAAAATAGTCTGTTACCTTCATCATCATCTTGCTATTGGTACATGTGCTAGGCATTTGCGGATTTGCTAGCAAAATAGCCAAGTATTGCACTTGCATTTCACACTTTAACAACTCAATATTGCACATACTTGAATAGACAATGAAGCAACAAAACAATCAATCAATGCACAATCCTACACAAACCTGCATAAGCATTTTGCAGAGAGGAGTGGACAGTGAAGATTTTGCACTTGACAACTCAATCCTGCACAATCCTGCACAAGCATTTTGCATCAAGCTCAAGGGAAAATTAAAATGCAGTGAAGCAACAAAACAATCAATCAATCATAAAGCTCAAATAATGCTCAGATAGGATTATTTCATCACTAATGACTCCTATAAATCTTTAATTAAATCATAAATGAATCATAGTGTACAACTTCAAAAACGTAATCCATCTCATCATCTTGATAATTCCTTATGGACAATTTCATTGCTGAAGTAAAGAGCCAAAGACTCAAAGCAAAAATGTGCCAGAGAAAACAGAGGATTAACAGTTGATATTAGATTGAGCAAAAACAGACTATTCAAGTATCACTGTATGACATCCATACGTAGATAAGTAGGTTCACTTGATAATGTTATAAGCATCAAGCTCAAGGGGAAATTAAAAAACCAAGGATTTGCACTTGCTTTTGGTACATGTGCTAGGCATTTGCAGATTTGCAAAAAATTAAATGTAGCAAAATAGTTTGTTACCTTCATCATCATCTTGCTATTGGTACATGCGCTAGGCATTTGCAGATTTGCTAGCAAAATAGCCAAGGATTGCACTTGCATTTTGCACTTGACTTGAATAGACAGTGAAGCAACAAAAAATTCAATCAATGCACAATCCTATACAATTTGTGTGGACAGTGAAGTAACATGCTCAAAATCTATCTCATAAGTTATCATGGTCTGAATTTAGAAATATTCAATGAAATAACAATCGTAAATCTCAAATAGGATGAAATAACAATCGCAAATGCATAGTTATACTCTGGTTGAAGCTCAGTTTGTGGATTATTTCTTCATTTGCACCGACGACTATTTGTTATCAATTATTCATTCAAATTTATACTTAACCTCTTTTAGTTTATTCTCATCATAAATGTGGTACTACAACTTCATATTATAACTAGAAATTCTCCTACATTCGCTTCTCACTAGGAGGTGCTTTCAGTGCTCTGTCTTATTTTAATCTACTTCGATGATGGCAATTGTTAAACTCTTACAAAAAAATGAAGTTCAGGAGTACCAAAAGGAGATTGAACAATAACTACAAGAGTACTCATCAAGCAGGTCATTAGTAACAACTATAATGGATTCTAATAAAAATATGGTTAACTAATTGCAATGAAGTACTCCAAATTCATGATTACAATCAGAGAAAGACTGGAGTACCAAACAAAACAAGACAATAATTTATGGGGCAATAAATCTAAGGAAGATTCAACCAGAGAATAACCATGCATTTGCTTCAACATGAGTATGACAGGAAAAGATTTCCAATAGGCACAGGATAACAGTTTTAACACGCATTATGTACTTATTGAAGTTTTTAGAGGAAAAGATAAATTGTAGAAGTAAATGTTTCAGGGAGCATCCAAATCTTTTAAACATGCATCTAGATGGGTTTATGAATATTACAGATCCCAAAGCTACATTAGAAGAAATCAGTAATTGCAAAAAAAAATTGAAGGTGTACGGGAAAAAAAGATTATATTGTTTTTTGCATAGAATTTTAGGATCAAAATATTAAACAATACAATTCCAAGGGACAATCTAGTAAATAGAATGCAAGGATAATACAAAAGCACATTCTTCATATGAACATTAACAGATTAATGAGTATTTTGCCAATAAACATAACCAAACTGTATGTGCCTGCTGGCCAAGAAAAATTTTGGTTAATCATTATATTATTTTTTTCCCTGAACTTAGGTATCAATGAGTGAGTCAAACCTCAAGTTAGTAAGTTTCTATCCCAGGGAAGACCACCATCAATTGTGTGATACGGAAACTGATTGCATTTGTTGTGCCCAGTAAAGAATAACTCCAAACCATAGACTATATCATCCCGAGGCATTGAGTTGGTTGTCAATAAGATATACACACTTAGTAAGTAGAGAACGACCAATAATGTCAACATTTTCATACAGTTCATAATAATGTAAATATTTTGATACACCGTTCTCTTTGAACACTGCATTTATAGCTCTCGCCACCATTAGCACCCTGAAACTCTTCTCTCTTCTTCTCATTTTGGCTAGCACTATCGCCACCCTATCACCAATGCATTTCTTCCCAAATCTCTAATCACTCCATTCTATCTTCAACAAGGCCGTTGCCACCACCACCACTACAAGCAACAAGACATTCCTTCGCCAACACCCACCGCAAGCATGGTAACCCTGATCATATTATCATCCATAATCTTAATTAGGAATAAAGTTTAGAGAAGCTCAATCTTAACTCTACAAAGAACTACACGAGCATATATGACAATAGGTTCGTTACCAATCATTGAAATTTTGATGAAAGACATAACTCCAACATAATCCATAGGTTCATATACATCTTTTTTAACACTTTTGTCGCTGAAAATATATTCAGTAGTCCCTTCCAAACCAACCAAACTAATTTTGCTTAAGACTCTCACAAACAATCAAATTTGGAAGCAACGAGATTTACAATCAAAACAAGAATTTCAGAGGATGCATTCATGAAACATTCCAAAACCTGGGATTCATCTGAAGTAGTCTTAATGAATTTCAAGCAGAGTACCACACATTTGGCTCCAATGTCACATGCTCAATGAATTATAAAGATAGCATATTATCATTATCGATAAACACTGTAATTTAAACTCCAACCCAGACAACTATATCTATTAAGAAAAAATCAAGCCTAACACAAACTGCAAAAGTCTAGAGATCACAAAATTAAGAACACAATGCCAAAATTCATGAAACAGCAGCAACAGTTAAACAATGGCATTGGCAGCACTAGCAATCCTTGGCCACAGGTCAGCACATTCTTTTCCAATGGGCCCAGTCAGATCCTACAACCATAGCCAATAGAACTCATTAAATTTATGGATCTGAGACTAATCAAAGAAAAAGAAAGTAACCAATTAATAATCATTTGAGGTCAATTTTAACAGAATAAGCTAAAAAAATAAGATATGCATTTGGAAATATTAAAAAATTATTTAGTTAATCCTTTAGGAGGGGGAAAAATTAGATTGATATATAAATGGGGAAAACTCAATTTCGAAGCCGGACAAGAACATGAAAGAAAAATGGTGGTTTTTCTTTTTATTTTTCTGGGAAAAGATCAAATGATGCAAGGTACAGTCTGTATATATCCACTTCTAACAAAGAAAACGAAATAGCTCTAAAGTTCTTAAATTCGTAATTTTGTATCTTAATAAAAAAAAGGTTAGGTGAGTAACATGTACCAAGCATTGATTAGTTGGTATTAGTAAAATGCATTCAATTTCTCAAATTAAGAGACTATTCCTATCTTAATAAATAAAGTTAAATTTTTTGTCAACTGACAGAATGAACGTTGTGACATAGTATTAACAAGACAAGTTTCTGCAATAATGCACATAAAACAGAATAAGTGTATCGCCTTACCTTTCATTTCTCCCTTTGGATTCACAATTACCGCAACATTATCTGCAAATTGCAAAAATAACATAACCATGTTAAAGAATTAGAGATGCATCCAAAACAATAGGCTCCAACCAATTTTCAATTCTTTAAACTTTCAAATTGCAACAGTTAGTAGTGTTTCCCTAGAAAAAAACATGGTTAGCAAGTGGACAAATCGGTATATTTCATGCAACAACAAAATATTAAACATAACAAATAATAAACATGAAACCAACTAACAAGCAATGGATATTGTTCAATTTTGAATGTAAGATAACAAATAATAAGCATGAAACCAACTAAGAAATGCAACTGTGGATGCAATAGATGTAGGCTTCAAATGCATGGATATCTAGCTAATGACTACAGTTTCTAGAAAATAGATCATAATAGTTAATATTATGTTCGTATTTTGTACCCATTACTCTAAAATGTCTTGATTGGTTTGTTAAAGTAATTAGAACATCAAAGTTAATCATCATATATTTTTCCTCCTTTATATACAGATCAATTGCTTCATCAAAATTAAAGAACAACAATGGATAACATCACTATATATGGCCATGTAAGTATCTCCTATTTTTTTGAAATCCACAACTCTTGATATAACAATAGGTTCCTCACATTATAATGTTTACTTTAATACCTTACAGGTTGATGTTGACTTGGAAAAAACAGTAACTGAAGCTTTTCATTGTATTTTTATCAAATTAATTAATTTTTCACTTACATTCAAAATTGATATTTTCTATTACAGGTGCAATTCCTTCGACAAAAAAATGTCGGGATTACCTTTCGAGATGAACGCGACCTTAATCTGATATCCCTTCGCAAGGTAAGCTTAACCCCTTATTGCATTAGATGCTCATTATTGTTTTTTTTAATTCCTACTTCTTTTTAACCAACCAATGTAGAGAAAGGAAACGAATTATTCTGGCAAGGGAAAGGGAAAGGAAAATGAAATGTCCAGTGCGGTATATGCTTATCTTGCTTCTTTATCTTGCTTTTTCTACATTACTTTTTCTTTATCTTTCCTCACACTACTTCTATTATTTATTATCGATGTAATAATCCAAATTAATACATTCTGAAATAAGTAAGTGGTTCTTTTCTGAAAGAGTCATTTGTAACAATTCATTTTCACATATTTAGGCTCATAATGTTCATGTTATATCGAAAGCTACATTGGCCTAACGTAGACTAAGAGAACGAAAGAAACTTGAAATATGCTCCACATGAGTATTAGACACAACTGACGAATGTTTAGCTCGAACAAGTCTTCCGTTATTCGAAATTCCTTCTAATGTACCACAGAAAAATACGTATGATGGACAAACTTTTTCATTACTACCAAATATTGTCCTGCAAAGAACCTCTCAATCTTTTGACGCTGTTAGGTAAATAATGTTTATATTGCTTTTTAAATCTTAACTTTTTCAGAATGTCTTTAGTTAGTTGCTCTCCATGTTGAGCCATATGATTAATTCACAAGTAGAGAAACTTGAAGGGTGCACTCCGCGTCAATTGGCACAATGTAGGAGACAATATTGAGCTGCTACGTCAAAATTGAATAGGTTAAATTTTTTTAACCTTTAACCCGTGTATATTTGTAACCCCTGTTTTCCATTTTTCAGTATTTTGGATGTTTTTTTTTCTTTAGGGTATTTATTCATCTTGTATCTCTTTTGAACCTTGTTTTGGATCTTCTTTATATATAAATTCATCTATTTGAATTGTCGTCTCTTTATTTGATCTTATTGATTCGATTGTTAGTCTATTGTTTGATCGAGCTATTATTTTTCATCCTCTTTGTTTCATATTTTTTATGTCCTATTCTATCTATTTATTTTGTTTCCACCTCTTTATTGGATCACCCTACAATTCTATGTAGATCTTCTTAAATTTATCCTATTCAAAACCGTATTAAACCCATTAATTCACTATTGGATATTTATAACCTCATACCCATTATACTCAACCCAGAAATACCCCTAAGCCCTATTGTACCTGTTACCCTACATCGCCTACCCATTAAGCACCTAAACCCTATACCCCCCTATATATATACTAATGTTTTATCCTGTTCTCCTACCTTAACCGAGCCGCTTTACATCTTCCAAAACCCTAGACCTCTCATCTCCCGACTTCACCCTCTCCCGATCTCTCCCTCATCACCCTGTGCTCATCCCGACTCTTCAACCCACTCCCGGCCTCCTCTTCATCCACTACCTTGGCAGCCCCCTCCTTCCCTTCTCCTCTCCCACAGCCACCACAGCCAGCGATGATAGCATAGCCCAGCGACCGCCCTGTCGCGATCTCCCAGCAGCGCCGCTGCCTTACCCAGATGCTGACACCCCTGCCTGGTCCCCCTGCCCCTATCGTGATGCAGCAGCCCAGCGTCGGCAGTCGACAATCAGCAGCCACCGACGAAGCCCACAGTCGTTGTCCATCGTCTCTCTCTTGACGCTGTATACCCCCACTAACATTGCTTGGCTTTTTGTGCGGGTGTTGATTTGTGAGTGCGTGTGCGGATCTCGAGGTTTTGATTTCTTGCTCGCTTGTTTGTTCGCTCATTCGTTGTCGTTGAGTTCATGCCCGGAAATCCGTTCCCATTATTCTTGCTCTTACTTTGCCTTTTCTGTCGTCGACTATAAAGCAAGTAACTTGTATTAATTTTTATTGCAAATACAATTGCTAAATACCGCCTGTAGTGTAGTTGTGTTGTAGAGGCAATTCTTGTGCAAAACCCCTGTTATAGCTTGTCTCTATGTGTTGATTTACCCGTAGTTATCTCATTACACACACGTCATAAATTTAGGGTTAGAGATAATCAATTCTTGTATACATGCATGTGTTCGTAATTATGAGGTGTAGTATGATCTTGTATGCATGATGTGTTCGATGTCGTATAACTCGTAGTAGACTTGTAAAATACCCAAAACCATGTTGCTTGGACATCTATTATACCCTATTTCACGTTTTGTTGTGATTTGGATGTGTTTCATATGAACTAGTTGATTTTATGCTTGAAGAAGATTTCTATTTTTGTTGTTACCCCATTTTTGTTCAGTATCTTAGACCCTATTAAGATCAGTATATGAAAATTATTTGTGAATATGAATTATCGAGAATTCTGTCTACTTTCCAGAATTTCTGACAGATCTCAGTTTCAATTTGTGAGTTGCGAGTTATGGCTATTTTACTATAGAGGTGTAGACAAATTACAGATTCTGTTTTATATGAATTTTGTATGGTAAATTATTTTTATACTAATGTTAAAGCTAATATTTTGATCCAATATTTTGCTGAGTACAACTAGACCTGATTGGGATTAATTCCTAATTTTTTTGGATTTAATTGATAACTTTTATACTCTATTCTATGCATGCAAACAACCACTATACTTGCACAAATTCCATACTGTTCAGTAAAAAACCTTAATTTCAACCTGATTCTATTTGCTGTTTATAAAAACTTTGTGAATATAAATTGTTGCCTACTATATCTATTTTATCACCCTTTTGACAGATATGGATTTTGATTTATATTTTTTAATCTATTGTTGTTTTAGTACTGTTGTGTTTATGATTCCAGACTTACAAAACTGATGTATCTTGCTGCTTTCTGATTTTAATTGAGTATACTATCTAGGTTGGAAAAGTATGAAAATTTATTTTCCGTTACTAAACATAGTAGGGAGTACCCCAAAATTTTCTTAGATTTAATCAGTAAGTTTTTATGCCTTTTTCCTGTTTATGAATACAAACTTCTAATTTTTGGCTGAACACGTTTTCTGGATACAATTCTGTTTTGAGTTATGTTTTTGTGAAATACCATATGACTTATATGTATTTTTTGGATTTGGAAGAAAGTCTATTTTCCAGATTTTCTGACGGATCCAGATTCGCATGTTTGTGGCAACGGGAATCCCATATTTAGTGCAGTACTGTCTTGATGTCCTGAACTAGAATTTTCATTGTCCTAATCTTTTATGAGTTGTCTTTCACCTGTACATGTTATCTTCCAACCTAAACCTGTTACTTGTTCATGCCATGTTATTCTTGCTCTTTTTTGTGACACGTATATGCCTGTTGGATAAAAATAACAAATAACCAAGCCGGGGTTAATGGAAAGACCTTAGTCGTGGACAATATAGGTATGTGTACTCAAAACGAGGCCCGTGTTTCCCATTACTTGTTGTCATGTTTCATGATTATATAATTCATGCCTGTTATTACTATATGTTGCCATGATTTGTGATGATTCATGCCTGTTACTAATATATGATTATATGTTGTCATGTATCATGATTACATGATTTATGCCTCTTCCTGTTGCCGCGATTTCATGACTATGTGATTCGTGCCTGTTACCTGTTACATGAAGCCTGAATACACGGCCCTATAGAAACCACCATTAGATCTAAAAATAACTTGCATGTATGTAGCAACCATGTGGTAAAAAACTGGGACGCATAAAGTACTACCTAGATAGTAATAATACAAGACTTGACATAACATGATACCTGTACATGCTACTTGACACCTGTTAGGCTGTTACATGCTTACTTGTACATGTTACCTGTTCACCTGTTTACCTGCTTGCATGATACTTGACATCTGTTACATGTTACCTTTATCCTGTTAGCACATTATATTACTTGATTCTGTTTATGATTCATGCTAGTTGTTCTATTTTGCTGCCATGTCTATCCCATGCTATGTTTGCTTCCGCTGTTACTCTATATTGTTTATTCTTTTTCTGTACTTGTGTCTGCACTACAAGCGGCCCGTAACTTGCATTGACGGGAGTTTTGTTTTCTTTTCCCTTTTTCTTGCAATTTATTAAATTGCAGATTTTGGTGATCAGTTGCCCGATGGAGTAGGTGATCTAAGATTCTAGTTGCTGGAGTTCTTGCTATAATTTACTTTCCTGGTATTCTTGAATAAATGTAATTTGCTACATGAATTTTATATTGGGAATTATGACCCAGAATTATTGACTTGTCCAGACTTGGTTTATTTGTGATTATTAGATTTTGTTTCAAGTAAATTTTGTTGGTATATTGATTTATTCATGCATGCATGGTTGGTTTCTCCTTGTTATCTCTTGATTATTCCTATGAAATGTTGTAAAGATCCTGACAGCTTATGGATGATGAAAATCATTCGCTGGATTTAGTCATGTATCCGTATTCTGTATCTCCTTTTTGGGAAGCGGGGCGTGACAATATTACCCATATGTTAAAATATACACAAGTGTCAACTTACATGGCCATCATAACTAATTGGTTAAATTCAGAATGATACTTTCTCAGCATGATGAATGTAACCTGCCCTTATTGTTCAGCATTGCAATGGAATGAGAAAAATTATCGGTCTCATTTGCCAGAAATAATTATTTCAAAAAATGTTGTTCACAAGGAAAATTGAAGCTAACTTTGCTCATTACTCCACTCCCACCACTTCAAGATTTATATGATGGTAATAGTGCACAATCGACTTCATTTCGGACTTATACTCGAGAATACAATGCAGCAAATGTTTTAACGAGTTTGGGTGTCAGAATGGATGAAAGGGTCATCCATGGTCGGGGGCCTGCCTTATTCACCAAACATGGAGAGCTGCGCCACCGAACGGGGTCATTAATACCTCAGCCAGGCCAAGCTGCTGTTTATGCACAACTCTACATTTACGATCCAGATTCTGCTTTAGGTTTTCGTACCTCACGAAATGTCATGCCCCGCTTCCCAAAAATACGGAATACGAGTACATGACATTGGCCCAACGAATGACTAACGTCACCTATAAGCTGTTTACTCGGTCAACTCAACAATATAATCAATATAAAACAATTGCACAGGCAATAATAACAATCTCATGAACAATAACACTTGGAATGGAGCAATATAAAATATCCAAATACAATAAACCAATGTCTGGAAATAATAATAAAAATATTCGGTTCAAAATCCCACAATACAATGAAATAACAATAGTCCAATAATTAAATCTCCATGATAAAACAATAATTTATTAAGCAGCAATGCTATCAATTTCCTTCACCAATGTTGTTCTCCCATTCCATCAGGCAACTCTCCATCAACACCTGTAAACACTTCATCTAAAAAGAGGAGAAAATTTGTCCCTAGAGCAAGTTATGGACAGCAAGTAGAGAAAGTAAAGAACAATGGAATAACGGTATAACAATGAATCAATAGATCAATAGGAATCAATAACATGGCACGATAATCAATAGTCAATATCACAGTAATCGATGCATTGGTATAAACAATGATTCAAAATTCGATAACAATATTCAATGGTATCAATAACACTTAAACAATATTTGGTATCAATAGGAAAAATGATGTACAATATGCAATATCTATATTGTGTCAATCCTTATGTCTATTAATCATTTTAATCCTAATGAATGCACGTACTACTGCCTTCCATACTACAGGTTCGATGCATACAATCAATTTCGTTTAGACTAAGTGGTGAATTCTATAGATCATGTGTCGGTACGGTAATCAATGATACGATAAAATATTGTTGTAAAATTTATTATAATGATACACTGATTCACGGATTCACGGGTTCACGAGTTCATGAGTTCACAGGTTCACGAGTTCACGAAACGAACGATTGGGGTGCCGTAGTCAGCGCTCCACAATCAATCGATAAACACTGGCTGACACAGTCACTATATTATTCACTACTCAAGTCATTCCCTTAAACCCCTGCTTGTTAATTATTTTATTAATGCAACAATACCATATGCAATTCGAGACATTAGATGAACAATAATAACAATAGAAGGACAATAAGGTGATAACATGAAGTAGGGCAATTAGAATGATGACAACAGAACACTAGGATCATGCAATACAACATACACACTTCGATTCATGCAATACTACGATGTAGGATTAATAAACTGTTAAAAACTGAAATATGAAATTCTGGATAGTAAGAGTAGTCTGTACAAAAATATAGTTTTCCGCTGTTTCAGAACTCGAAAACTGAAATCAGAAGATCTAGAAACTAGACTTCCATATGGTTCCAATGCATATTTAAAGTTCGAAATCCGACAACAGTAGCTAGGTCAAACACATTATTCCTTACAGATAATAGGTTTAGGAAGAAATTCGACATAATGTTATTTTATTTTTAGAATCAGCAAAAACTAAATAATAAATTCATTAAAAATATTTTCTAGACTCCTAAAAATGATTAGTAACAATCTGAAAATCTTCAATGCAAGATATTATCATTTGATCAGCTTATTTACTGGTTGAACATAGAACATACAATAATCTGAGAATCTGGAATTAAAAACACAGCTGTAGTAAAACGGACGTAACTTTTGCTACACAACTCGGAATTCAAAAATTCAAGATGTTCTGGAAACTAGAAAGATAAGGCTACAATTCATGTTCAGGAAGTAATTCATTTTAAGATCATTTACTGGTTCAAATATAGCAGTCAACATACAGGCCAGCAAGAAATATACAGGTTTTGGGTAGTTTTTCATGAAATAATTTAATTAGACTATATGGGTATCAATTCTACTAGTCGATAAACTTCTCAATCAGCATGAAGGGTGTCAAAACATGATAAATAAATAAAAAAATCATATACATACACTAAATTATCATCGATCAAACAACAAATAATCAACCAAACATACAACCTAGTAGTTGTTTCTACAATAATTAATTGTATCATGATTATACGGTTAACCCTATTATCAATTCTACATGAATGCATGAAAGATCCAATCTTTAGATTTAAAAGTGGCATGATTTCAAGAATATTGGGGTTAGCTCGTGTAAATCCTCAATAGACCTAACACAGATAGTCAATAGAGCGATATGATAACGAATAGAATCTACTTGCAAGAATTTCAACAAAACTTGAATTTGATACAATTAACAATTTAAGAGGACGGTGACTTGCCTGATAAACGGTGAAAATGATTACCAAGAATAACGGGATGAGAATCCCGGGCGACGAACCACGAACATGAAATCACGGAACACGTGCAAATTACGTGCAATACACATGCACACAAAACAGCAACCACAAAACACCAAACACAATTACTGATCCCCCACTCCACAACACCAAATAGCAACCTCCACTCCTCCACACCAAAACAGCAAACAACCGCTACAGAAAAACAACTTCCTCTCTTCTTCCATGCACCAACCACGGAGAGAGAGAGACTGCGATGGGGATAGCAACCGGGTGGCGACTGCGACACCCACTTTGAGGGCGGTGAGGGTGCTTGGGGTGACTAGCGGCGGCGTTGCAGTCAAGGGCAACGCAGCGACCAAGGGAAACGACGGCAATGACATGCTCTATTTTTGCAATGAAATAGAGGAGGACGAAAAGGTGGGGTTTCGAGTGTTCGACAATGACGACGACGGTTGAAGGGGTCTTCGATGGTTTCAAGGACAACGGAGAGGTGAAGGCGGTGGTCAACGAGGCGGTGGTGGCGATCGGAGGCGATGGCAATGATGGGTTCGGTTGGCAGGAAGATGATGGGATGAGGGGATGGTGGTGAAGATGAGGGTCGACGAGGAGAGGTGGATGGTCAAAGGCAATGGCGGGAGAGGCTTGGGGAGGTGCAGTCGAGGTCGAGAGGTTGAAGACGAGGGGATGACAATGAGGGCGGACGACGGGATGAAGGATGGGGAAGAGAATGAGGTGGCTTGAGGATGGTGATCGATGCTGGAGGTGGCTCGGGGGACTATGTGGTCGACGAGGTTGAGGATGATGGAGGAAGGAGATGGAGGTGGCTCAAGTAGGAGGAGCGGTAATGGGTTTCGGTTGGGAGAGAAGAAGAGGAAGGAGATAGGGTTGGGGGTTTCAATAGGGCGGCGGGGTAGGGGTTAGGTTAGGAGTTAGGGTTAGATAGGTTATAGGGTTAGGTTTTAGAGTAGTATTTATAGGATTTAATAGGATATTGGGTTATTGGGTATAGGGTTTGGATCCAATAAGAATATGGGCTTAGGTTTTGGGTTAGGGTTCCAATAAAGAAGAGGGCTATAGGATTCTGGGTTTAAATCCAATAGGAGAAAGAATAAACAAAAAATAATATAGGATTCTATAACAAAGTGTAATTTGTATTACAATATAGAAATAATTTGAAATAACTACAAAAACAATCAATAAATAGAAATAGATTTTTAATAAACAATCAAAAGTAGTACTAACAATGATAATAAATAATAACAATAATAATAACAAAATAATAAAACTAATAACAATAACAATAATAATAACAATAATAACAATAATAATAATCACAAGGATAATAATAATAATAATAATAATAATAATAATAATAATAATAATAATAATAATAATAATAAGATTATATAACAAAATATAAATTTATTAAAATAACCCAAATAGTACAATTACATTTAAATTGAGCTCAAATACAAATAACCGATCAATTAGGAATAGAAATTAAATTATGCCATTATTCGAAAAAAAATAGTTTTCGATTAGAAAACGCTTTAATAAAAGATCCGAAACAAATTTAAAACAAAATGAATTTATAAATAGTCAAAATACAGAAAATATTCAGAAAATATGTATTTACGGGAATGGGGGTTACACGAAATCCTCATTTGAGAGCTGATGTTCTCAATATTATTGTAATACCCTTGTTCTTTAATTTTAATTAAATGAAGGTTTGTGAATTTTGCGTGTATTGCACGTACTAATTCATGTGCATTTTCTCTAAAAATTATTTATTCTGCAGCATGAATAAACATTTTCCTATCTCTCTTTTTACCTTTTGAAATCCTAATTAGATTCTAAAAAGCCTAATTGTTTATTTCTAAGCTCATCCTAATTATTTGATTATTTTAATTAGCCCATGGTGTTTTAGCTCACTAATTGAAAGCCCACTAGTTTATTTCCCTTTTAAATAACATTACATGTAGTGTAGATCATTTTGGTAGACAACTAATTAATTTATCATGTACAATTAGTAGTTAGGGGTTCTACATTTGGCACGTGCATGCACTAGAGTGTGCATTGCACACCCTTCTACCTAGGCCGTTTGGAGTCAATGGAGAGTGGAGGAGTGGCTTAGTGGATGGGTGGTTACTTGCTCATGGGTGGTTGCTACAACTTCCCAATGTATCTTAGCCATTTATCTACAACCATATAGCCCTCCATTTCACCCAAAAATTAGTATAAATACCCCCTGGTATGCATACAATACACTAAAAAAATTATTTGTAAAGAAAAGAAAGAAAGAACACACTATGTGAGTAAAAGATTGAGAGAGAGTTAGAAAAAATTGAGTGTGTGTTCCATTCTTGGAGGCCGGCCACTTCATCAAGGAAAGAGAGAGGCTCGGGTTCACTAGTGCAAGGAGGAGGAGGCAATTGTGGTGGCTAAATCTAGTAGGAGAAGGACCGCTCGTGTGTTCAAGGAGATTGTAGGAGCTTTTGTAGTGTTTTTTCTTCAAATAGGTGGGTGTTTTTCTATACTTCTAATCTTAGACATCATGCTAGGGATTTTTGATATATAAGAATGCTAAAAGAACTAAAGATAACCACTTGTTGGCTCTAAAAAGGACTTGGTAGATGATTGAGTAAATACTTGATGAATTGCATGCTATTGGTTATAATTCATGTTTAATGTAGTTAAATTGACTTATTGCTATGAAATTGTGAAATTAGAACCATGTTGATTGTAGGAGAATGCTTATGAATGTTTAGTAGATGAAATTATTAATTTTGTGCTTATTGAACCATTGTGACACTTGTTCAAGGAATGCAACTATGTTTACGAGTATTATGGATAAAAGAAGGGAAAACAGGAATTAATACTTCTTTAATCTCTACTATTTTAATGGGAGAGTTGGGGTTGTAAACAAACAAACCCTAATTTTGTAACTGAGCAAACCCGTGCAATATACGGCCAAACTAAATCCCGAAACATACCCATCTGATGCACATGCAATCCCTACCAAAAAAAATAGCCCCTTCATCTTCTCTGTTGGAAAAACAAACCCTAAATCTAAAACATCTCTCCTCCTCCCTTCCACCCAACGTCGCGCCCTCCCCCTGCTCAGCCGCCCTCCCATCACGCACCACATCCCGCCTCCCCGCTCAGTCGCCCTCCCACCGACGTCGCGCCCTCTCCGTGCTCAGCCGCCCTCCCATCACGCACCTACTGTAGAACCCCGTATTTTCAAATATTATTTTTATATTTGAAAATGAATTTAAATTTATTTTTGGAGATTTAATGAATATTTTCAGAAAAATTTATCTTTTGTACACGTGCAAAACACGTGAAAATGACTTTAGAGAAGTTTGAAAGTTAAGTTTTCTTTATGAAAAATCATTATATAATATTTGGGATTTATTTAGTATTTTTCCAGATTTTTCTGAAATTAATTTGGAACTATTTGCATTTTTTGAGAAAAGGAGGACATATTTGCAAATTTGATATTTTTAGGGGTTTAAGTGCAAAATGTACATGCTGGACGTTTTGAACAGTATTAATTGAGATTTAGAATGTATATTTCCTTTTAAGTCCTAATTTAAATGAGTTTTGATGGAATTTCCAAAGAATGATTTATATATGTAAATTGTATTTTAGAAAAGGATTATTTTGCAAAATGGGTGAAACCCTAAAACCTATTTTCGGATTGTTTAAATAGTTTTACTCCAGCCGTCATCTACTGATAACACAAAATTTTTGAGATCTCGGTTTGGTGGAGAAAGGCGATTTTGGATCTAGCAAAAAGGAAGAACTTTTCGTGGACCTTTCTCAACTAAAAAGGTGAGTGACTTGTTTTTTTTTGTTTTGTTTGATTTTGTGAATGACTTGGTGTGTTTTGTTTTGTTTGTGAATGACATAAAATTCATCTTGTTGTTGATCTATGAATGCGAGTGGAAATGATGTTAGATTTGATGTTATGAATGATATAGATCTTGTAGTATGGTATGATTCATATGAATAAATGATTGTTGTTTATACCATGTTGAGAAATCTAAGAACGATTAGTATATCTGGTTCATAGCACCGTATTATTAAGATTTGAGAATGATTTGATCGGATGAGGAACATTTGGATTTTACACATATTGTAAATCAGATTTTGATTTAGGGTGGTGAAAGAATTTAATCTTGTAAAACCCTAATGAAATAAATTAGTGATCTAGAACATGAGGACTTGGGTTTTGACATACTTGAGGCTTTGAGTGATATATCCTTATGGGAGATCATTTTGCCTGGATACGCACTATTTTTCTTGAACAATGAATCGTTAGAAAACCTCATATTTGATTATTTTATTCAGACCTAAAATTTTGAAATCTGTAGGCCGACAGTCGACTGGCCTACTGTACAGTCGACTGGTACGAGCCTAATATTTTATTTTTAGTATCATTGAAAAGCCGTTCTGGATAGTCGACCTAGCTCATAGGCAGTCGACTGGTCCACTGTGGAAAATTATTTTTGTAAGAATTATTATTTCTTCTGGACAGTCGACCTATAAACCTGTAAGTCGACTTATACACTTAGAATATTTTGAGAAGATTATTGGAATTTACCTCGGGTAAGTCGACTGATACTCTTCCTTAAGTCGACTTATACGACTTAGTTTATTTTGCAAAATCTTGGATAATTGTCCTCTGGACAGTCGACTTACTAAAGTATAAGTCGACTGGTACTGATGGAAATTTTTATATAATTTGAGTGTTCCTTGAGTGTTAGTTTTCAGACAATCCAGTCTATTTTAAGATATTCAGTTAAGCATTTGATTTAAGACTTTCAGTTGAGCCACTATGATTAGTGGGACTTTTGTTTAGATATTTGAGTTGAGTCTCTAGAGGAGTGTGACCCTAGTATACCAGTATTGAGTTATTTTGTTGAGGCCCTTTGAGGCATTCCAGTTATTCAGTTCTGATTTTAGGCCGGTAGGGCACATCACCCTAGGAGATTCGTTGAGAAATTTAAATAACCACAATTAATAAGGACAGGCACTAGTGGTGATATGATGAACGGGAACATGGGTTATGAACCTCAGTACGGCTTTAGATGTGAGATTTAATCTCCGGAATTATCCAAGTAACTTCCTTGAGATGTGGGATGATCTCCGGAATTATCCAGGTTAAATACCTGAGATGTGGGATCCATCTCCGGAATTATCCAAGTGGGTTGCTTGCGATGTGGGATTGATCTCCGGTATTATCAAAGTCGAGGCGACGCACATGGGGTATTCATGTGATGATGTGTCTATGTCTAGATGTGGGATGATCTCCGGAATTATCCAGGTAAAATACCTGAGATGTGGGATCCATCTCCGGAATTATCAGGCATGGGCTAATTCTCACGGTTTATCTTTATCTCGTAGTAGTCATCGTGATAAGATTGGTTCATAACGAGGGGATTGAACCCTATGTAGTGAAGACGTTAAGGGATTGCACCGAACCTATGTAGAATGGGATGCATAGACTTCGACAAGTATGCATTAGAGAGTCCGCATATAGGACTTGTGTTTTCTTGACTTGGTTTTATGCATGTGTTTTCCGGTTTTCCTTCACTTGACACTTAGACTAGATGCACCTGTCGTTTTCATTCATGATAATGTCATGCTTTACATCTTTGTTATTCTTCATTATTTCTCATCATAGTTAATACATGATGTTGATGACTTATGTTTTATGATTAATTTATATTGTTTGATTTTATGTCACTCACACCATTTATGGCTGACCCCTTTAGTTTGGGGGTTAGGAATCATCTCTAGCCTCATGTGTTACAGGTAATTGCTTAGAGTTTGGAGGCTTGGAAGTTTGAGATAGTTTTGAGTTTTGCAGATGTAATAGATCTTTGTGTAAAATTTTAGTAAGACTTGTGTTGTAAAAGAAAAGTTGTAATTCAAGGTGTTTGTAATTCCGCTGTGATTGAGAAAGAATGATGTAATAAGAATTTGGAATAAAATTATTTGTGTTTTTTTTGGGCTATGTGTACTGTTACATTGAAGTTGATGCTGGGATTGTGCCACGTATTTAATTTCTAAATTATTATATTAGAAATTCGGGGCGCTACACCTACGACCCGCCTCCCCGCTCAGCCACCCTCCCACCGACGTCGCACCCTCCCCCTGCTCAGCTGCCCTCCTATCACGCACCACGTCCCGCCTCCCCACTCAGTCGCCCTCCCATAGACGTCGCGCCCTCTCCGTGCTCAGCCGCCCTCCCATCGCGCACCCACAACCCGCCTCACCGCTTAGCCACCCTCCCACCGACGTCGTGCCCTCCCCTTACTCAGCCGCCCTCCCATCGTGCACCCATGACCCACCTCCCCGCTCAGCCGCCCTTCCACCGACGTCGCGTCCTCCTCCTGCTTAGCCGCCCTCCCATCGCGCACCCACGTCCCGCCTCCCTACTCAGCCGTCCTCCCACCATACTTCCCCGTCCCGTCTCCTCGCACGAGAGATTGTTGAGGGTAAGGTGAAGTGCGCTATGCCTCCAAGTAGCACAGTGGCTAGTGATTCATCAAATGTAAGTCAAATTCTTCAATTTCAGTGTAAATTTTATGGATGAAGTATCTCTTCATCCTTTTTTAATCATGATGTTAACATATTATGTTGGATTCTGTTACTTGATGTTCTTCTTACCAGTCGAGTAAGCCAGCAAAAGTTGTTTCCCGAGTTGGTGGTGCGCAAAGCTTTGGAAGAGACTTGGGTGGGCTTTCGGATCATGGTTTTGGTAATCCTTTAATCTTTTCCTTCTCATTGTCATCTTTTTTAGTTGCTTTCTGTATCATGGTTCTCAGAACTTGACAATGCACAATTTCCTTTTTGCTGTGAGTTTATGATTGACAATAATTTGTTTTGCATACTTCTCTCATAATGCAGTTATGGACTTATAATTGCCACCTATACTGTGTTGTTTATACTATTGGAATCTCTGGATCATTGGGATTGTGCTTGCAGTCTTATTTATCTTTTAGGATTCTCTGGACTTTTTGGTGTGTTCATTAAGACTTATATGGAATAGTTAGGATAATCAAGGTTCATCTGTAACAACTTTCTAATTAAATTTTTTTTTATATCAAAGAAATCATCAAAAATGTGAAATTTGCTTGAGAATGTATGAGAAGAAACAAACCTGTTGAGCAACTCCAAAAGGAAAAATAGTTCCATAGGTGACTGTCCACGTGAAGTACCGATGTGGGTCATCGGCACTCACCATTGCAGATGCACTTACAAGCAGAAAAACACAAATAGCAATAAACCCCAATGCAGTAATCTTAGAGATAGAATCAAAAAGAGATAAGAGAAGATGTGACTGCAATGGTAGTAATGTGAGTGAAGGGCGGGTTGGTTTATAAATGGAAGAGGAATGGGAAGGTGGGGTTTTTTTGGAAAGTGTGGATGCATCCAATCACCTTCATCATCTTCTCTTCGTGTGCCAGCTAAGATATTAGCATTGTAGAGTTGGGTCCAATTTGTACAACACATAGTTGCACCACAATCTGACGTGTTTTTTGCATGCGCATATCTGGTTATATGAGTTTGTATGAGTTTATTTTGAAATTGAATAGGAGTGCAATGCACGTGTTTTTCATGAAAATGTTTTCTGATTTTCTTTTTTTCTTTCCATTTTTAGTCGAGCTAATTATGAATCTTACTCTTTGAGCTATAACAAAGTGGTTTTTATGCTTATATTATGCTATTAAAAATTTAATAATGGGAGATTAATTTTTCATTTGTGTATAATTTTTAGGTGTATTACTGGAAAGGGTATTGAAAATTAGGTGGGTTTCGAATAAGAAGAACATAATTGGAAGGTAAATGTCGCTTTCGTGTTGGTTATTGTGAAATCAATGATTCAGAATTAGTGTGATATGTTATTGATATAATTTTGGTTCGATCAAAGGATTATGGTTATGTTACTGCATTTTTTATATCATTTTATTTTTTCAAGTAAGATTGCTTTTTCTAGTAACCTTTAAGTACACACTATTTTCTTCAAGATAAATGGATAGCATATATCCATCGAACAATCAACTGGGCAATGATGTAGATATACTAGACGAAAGAGAAATACAATGTCAACAAGAAATGCTTGAACGCAGGGAGAGGCTTAGGCAGTATCACAGAAATAGAAGAGCTAATATGACTGCGTCACAGTTGGAAGATTAACAAAGGCAAAAGACAACGTCAATTTCGAGAAGATCACTTTCAGAAGACCAGAGGAAGCTGCTGAGGCCTTTAAAACTACCGACTCTGTGAAGGTGCAAGCCATAATCTTTGAATTAGAAGACAGGGAGAAAATTGGAGGATCAGCCTACGTTTTGCAACCATTTTCAAGATGTAAGTATGCTGACATTTTTCACTTTTAGCAGTGTCAAATAGCTTTTGTAGGTATTATGTATTATGCTGCATTGAGATCAGGCAATTGGCAAAATTCGTTAAAATACAAGTTACTAGAGGGTGGCCCAATATTAAAATTAATGCAAATTAACTCCTGCAAAAGGAATATGATAGTTCAATAAAAAATTTAGCGGTGAAATAAATTTGTATACGTATATTCATGAGGGTGTGCATGTAGTTGTGCTTGAAATTTCTATGAAAAGACAGAGAGAGATATTTCTATCTGTGAAAGAGCACATTTGATTATAATCAAATTGTTGCCTGAGAAACTAACTAACTATATATAGTGAGAATATACCTATATATCCAACAAATTTGAGAATCTGAATAGTCATAATGTTTTCTTTGAATGAACGAAAACAGGATTGTGATGGGAAGGTTCCTCTGTATTGGGGAATAACATCAGATGGATGCTTAGCCTTTTGCGACGATGTTGATCTGCTTAAAGGATCGTGTGGCAAGTCACTTGCACCATTTGCGCAAGGTCAGTCACAAAATTATATATAGGTGGTGTCTATATGTACTTAGTTTGATTTAAATTTAATTATTTTTGAAATTTTAATGATTTTGATATTAGATGTTTCTTTTCAAGCACTCTTGGGGGTTTGAAAAGTTATGAGAAGCCGAAGAACAAAGTGACTGCAGTTCTAGCAACTGAAGAAGAGATGTGTGGTGCCACATTTCAGGTGATTAACACATTTCAGGTGATCAGGTGATTAAATGTAGAAGAGATAGTAATTAGTTATATCAATACAAAATCAAGATATACAGTGTTGAGAAAACTATACACTGAAACTTTGAAAAGAGAATATTTGAGGAAGGATTAAGAAAAGTAATTGTATCTGATAGGATTCGAGAATATATTTATTAAGTTGAATAAATTATGAACATTTAGTTTCACTGGAAACCACATGGAAATTTGTTTAGCTAGCCCCATTTTGGTTGGTTCTGATATTCGGGAAAGATTTCGGGAATTTTACAATTACCTCTAATGCACTGATAAGTACATTCGCACTGATCTCAATGCATGTTGTTTCTTTTCCGTTTCAGTGAGTTGCTGAATACCCTCATTAACTATTATGAGCAGACTAAGAATATTCTTCTCCTTTTAATACTAATACTTTGCACAAAAAAATTGGAATTTTTTGCAGTGCTGGCCACTTTTTGAAACTATTTGCGATTTTGGGCCACAACCCAAACTATTAGCATTTTTAGCTAGCCAGTGCCACGTCAGCAGTGGTCGCTATTGAGAATAGCGGCCTCTTCATAGCGACCAACACATTGGACTTTCACACTTGGCAGATGATGGGTATTGTATAATTGCAAACCACTTGGTATAACTGAAATCGCTATTGTCAATAGCGGCCTTGTATAACTAAGGTCGTTATTCCCAATAGCGACCTCAGGTGGGACTGAAACAGATTGGGCCAACCTGTGGTCGCTATTAGGAATAGCGACCTTAGTTATACAAGGTTGCTATTGACAATAGCGACCTCAGTTATACCAAGTCGTGTCCATTATACAATATCCTCTCTATAAGCTGACAATGGCGGAAGGTCGCTATGAAGAGACCGCTATTCCCAATAGTGGTCGCTGCTGACGTGGCACTGCCTAGCTAAAAATGCTAATAGTTTGGATTGTGATCCAAAATCGCAAATAGTTTCAAAAAGTAGCCTAGCACTGCAAAAAATTCAAAAAAGTGTGTAGCATGAACATGGTGTTACTTTTGAAAGACCACTTCCTAGGGTCGAGTGTAATTATATTGATGTCTGTTTCTACAAGTTTTGGTTTTGTGCCAGTATAATTTGGATTGGTTTCAACTGAACTTTTCTGTGATCTATATCAGGATAAACGAGCTGATCCGTGGTGAGAGATCTTCGAATGCCCACATGTATGGAGATCCATTGAACCTGAAATGCTTGAACTTATAGGATCTTCATCCTGCTTCATCCTGCCTCATGATGTATACTTAAGACTTTTGGCACATGCAACACTCAAGATAGGAAATGCTGTAGTAACTAAACGAATGTGTTTCATACAAGTGCATTGCACGAGTAGCTGATTGCCTTCACCCGTTCTTCTGGAGTTTTTAAGTGTCAAGTCTATGTTATGTAAGACCCAGATTATGGATAGATTTTGTTCTCAAGTCTATGTTATGTAAGAACCATTTGAGGATGAGAAGCTAATACTCACCCACATTGTTACACTACAAAAACCAAAGTAACTATTCTGTTACTTCAGAAATGCATTAGTTTTATATCATAGCAATGACTCTTTGCTGGACAAAGCAAGATGGATCTTCAAAGCCCCAATTTAGAGTGGCATTATCTCAATAGGATTAGAGATGTACAACTTAAGATGTGTATTTCCTTTTCTTCAAAAAACATAACAGTAATGAGACTGGTTGGAGGTGACATGTTTATTGTCCTATGATGCTATCCTGTTACTTTAGTATTTAGTACAATGCTCTGGTCTCTTTTATTAAATCTTCATTATGAGTTTTTTTTTCCACTTTTTTCTTTAAAACAATACAAAACATTAATGTTTGTCCTGCATCTCTCTTCATCACTTTAGCTACTTATGTTTGGATTCATCGGTGAGCATTGGAATCTATCATCAAGGTGATGACAAATATATACAAGTCGTTTTCTTCTTCAGTGTAAACAACAATATAAAGGTTTGCATTTTTTTGTACATGATTTTGTCTTTTCTGTTAGAATGGGATTCATAAGGATCTTTCTCTATTTCGTTTGGTAAGAATATTCGATGTTATTATCTTTTGGAAACAAAATAAACAACCTTCTGCTCTGTTCTTTTATAAGTTTGTAACGGTCTGAATTGGAACATAGAGTAAATTTCTCAATAATTTACTATATCTTTTTTATGGACAATTCATTTAATTTAACAACTAAACTTTTTTATAGACGTGTATCGCATATGCATTATACTAGTAAAGTTATAATGCAAAATTTGGTAGAGGGTTTGTTAAATTGAAATTGTGCAATTGTAGGCATAGAATGCAAATTAGAGTGAAAAATACATGTTTTAATGTCAAAAAAATGTTTTTAAAAAGACTAATTTGTTAATTAAATATAAACTCAGTATTCTGGAAATTTTTAGGGCTTTATGTGAAGAAGAAACGAAGTTATGAGCTTTTGAAAATAAAATAATTTTAAGAAACAGAGACTCGAAATAAACCTATTTTAATCTAATCCTATATCAGTTAGACACTATGGTTATACTGATTATAGGGGGAGCACCAGTTGCATTACTGTAGCTGTGCGGTGTCCCTTGTGTGTGGGTTCGAGTCTCGGCAGAGGCTTTTTACTTTTAAAATTTGATTTTTCTCAAATTCCGAGAACTGAACTCAACCCCCAATCAACCTCCCATTATAACAGTTGGGCACCTTGTCCCTTTTGGCTAGCGCGTGGGGTTGGTTTTCGGTGGCTGTGCACCTTGGCTGTGGTGTGCGAGTTCGAAACTGGTTAAGGCCAATTTTTTTTGGAAAAAAATCAGTTTTCTTTTTTACACTTGATTATTTTTTTGAGTTTTAAAATATAATAAATACTGAGAAAAATATTAGAAAATTCCTGAAAAATACATAGACTTCGTAAAAAAAAAATTTTTACATGTGGAACTTTAAATGAGAAATAAGAGTAAAAAAAGAATTAAGAGTGAAGAATTCATCTTAGTTTTGATCTTTTTTTGAATTTCTAAAACAAAGTAATGAATTTATGATTATAGAAAAAATTGAAAAGAGATAACTTGAGATTTTTCACTTATAAGAGTTGAGTAGAATTAAATGAGAATTTGAGTATGCAAGTTGTGCATGGAAGTATGAGAAAAAGAGAACTTGCCGAAATGTGCAATTTGAGTGAACAAATATGTTTTTCTTCTATAAATATGAAAGGAGGACTTTGACTAGATTTTTTAGCTATAACTCTACGTCGGCAAGAATGAAAATATGGAAAAGAGGATTTTGATATTTTGACCAAGTTTGGGTCGTTGGTAATGATTGATGTTGAAAAGACCGATGTAGGAGTAATGCTAGATTCTAGAATATTGACCTTCAATTATACACAGTAAAGGCGTGATGAACGTAAGAGAAAAACATGAGTATGAGGGCCATTGGATTGGCTGCGTGAAAGTATTCACAGGATGTCCCATGATGCATCATGAATAGGACGTGAATACTACTCCAGAGTACTGTCCCAGTGGTGATGCTTATGGGGTGATCTAATGACTACGGGTGGTGCCATGTCTATGGTAGGAGGGGAATTGAACACGGGATGCCTGCATGATGAGTCATGTGTCAGTGCGTGGGGTTCACTCCAGGGCGCCTAGACGTGGGCTCGTAACTCATAGAACGCCTAGGATACTTATTGTAGTTATAGTAGTAAATTAAGTCATGGCGAGGGATCGAACCCTAAAAGTTGAAGAACGGTTAAGGGCTTGCCCTCAGACTTATGTAGTATGTGCTGCATAGACTCTGAATAAGTGCACATTAGTATCATATAATGTAAACAACTGCATTAAGGACTAAGTGCACAGCACAACACGACATCAATAGGATAGTTCCTCTGCAGTTTTGTCTGTGATCAAGTTTGTGGTTTGTTTAAGTATGAAAAATCGTTATACTGTTCGATATAGTGAGGATGGCCGTGTATAATATTTTGTCGGTCGTAAGCAACTGACGCGCCTACAGTTTTCTATGCAGGATAAAGAGTGGCCAGATTAAAGTATGCATGCTGCTTAAAGATTGATTCAAATGTGTATACTTTTATTCATGTAATTATTGTAAAATTGCTTCCGCTGTATAAATGTAAATGTAAATGTAACTCTGATGTAACAAAAGTTTTTATTTCCTTGTAAAATTGTACGAAGAGAAGGGTAAAGATCCTGTGGAACTTCGAATCAATATGTTTTGGAATTCAGGGTGTTATAATTATTCAGGATTGTTTGGAGTTCAATGAATTTTCATATAAGTTCCATCAAGCTTATGCAATTTTAAACGAGGCAAGTTCTTCGGATCACAGCTTACCCGCGGTTCTACAGTAGAATTCAGCAAATGACCGACGTAGGTATAATCTTCCAACTACCAATGAGATTGCCGTGATTACACCTGGTGATGGAACTGAAATTAGTGATATGAGAGATATCATAGTGCATTTGAGAGGAAACAACGAGTTAATGCAAATTAACGAGTGCCACCCAGCATATTTTCCCTTGCATTATGTCTTTCTATTCTCTTATGGTGAGTTGGGATGGAAACCAGATTTGAAACAATGAGATGTCATCAATGGAAGACCTTCGACTGCTAGACTAACTCAAATGCAATTCTATAGTTTTCATTTATTTTTATGCAATACAGAGTATTCAACTATTCTGAGAGCAGGAAAATTTTTGTAAGAATTTCTGGCAGATGCTTGGGCAGCCATTGAGCAGAATCGACTGACATATCATAAGTTTAATCAGGAAAAACTTCGAGCTGAACTTTACCAAGGTCTTACCGACATCGCTGCAGATGGGTTAGGACTTGATCAAGTCAGACAACGAATCATTTTGCCATCTTCATTCAATGGCAGTTCAAGACATATGTTTGAAATCTTTCAAGATTCAATGGCTATTACGCGCCACTACAAACACCTAGATATTTTCCTTATAATGACTAGAAATCCCAAATGGCTAGAAGTAACTGCAGCTCTACTGCCACATCAGAAAGCCACTGATCGCCCTGATTTAGTTTCTCGCATTTTTGAGTTAAAGAAAAATGCTTTGATGAAGGGGATAGAGAAAGCAAAAGTATTTGGTCAAAAAGTTGTGCATGTCTTTACCATTGAGTTTCAGAAACGCGGGCTACCTCATATACACACTCTTCTCTTTCTTGCAAATTCAGACAGAATTCTGGCATTCCAACAAGTAGATGAAGTAGTTTGTGCTAAATTTCCAGATCCGATAGCGGATTCCCTACTTTTTGAAACTGTCAATAATTGTATGGTGCATGGCCCGTATGGTGGACGAAATCCTCAAGCATCGTGCATGGAAAATGGAAAATTTCAAAAGAGGTATCCTAGAGAGTTCTCTGAGGCAACAACTGTGGATCAAGATGGCTATCCAATCTACTATCGTCATGACACTAAACATTTTTATACTGTGAGGGGGCATCAGGTTGATAATAGAGATATTGTACCTTATAATGCTTACCTTTCTAAAATGTTTAATTTTCATATTAATGTTGAAGTTTGTGCTGGGGTGAGATGTGTTAAATATATTCACATATATTTTCAAAGGAAATGACAGCGCAACAATTATGTTGGGAGGAGTAGATGAGATCAAGAAATATCTCGATCCACGATATATTGGCCCTTCAGAAGCTGCGTGGCGAATTTTTGGACACTCTTTACATGAACGGTTGTACACTTGGCACTGCATTTTCCTGGAATGCATGTGTTTTTTATAATTCGCCTGATAGGATGGACGCTATCGTAGCTAGAGCCGAACTAGAAATGACAACTCTTACGGGTTTTTTTGCAAGTTACTCATCCAATTTAGCTGAACGCACATTCACCTACCAACAGTTCCCGCAAAATTTTGTTTTGAATAAGTCTTCGAAGATGTGGAGGCCGAGAAAGAAGGGGTATGCAATCGACAAAATTTACTTTGCAAGTCCAAATTCGGGTGAGCGCTTTTATTTGCGTTTGCTACTAACAGTTTTCAAGGGACCACAATCATTTCAGTGCTTACGTACAGTTGACAATGTTGAGTATGCTACATTCAAATTAGTATGTATTGCCAGAGGACTGTTGTAAGATGATGGCGAGTGGGTAAAATGTCTCTAAGAAGCTGCAATTATGAGCACCGGCTACCAACTTAGAAGGTTATTAAGTTCCATTCTTACAGAATGCTCTCCGTTGGAACCACTTACCTTATCGAACAAATTCTCGGTTCATATATGTGATGATCTTGAATATAAGCTGCGTACATTATTTTTCATTCCCAATCCTACCCAAGCTCAAGCCCTAGATTATAGTCTATATCTGTTAAACCAAATGCTTCAAGAATCAGGCAAGAGCTTAGATAACTTCCGACCCATGCCCCATCCTATGCAAAATTGGAGTACGGTTGTTGGCAAAAACTTTATTTGGGAACATAGAGTACTGCAAGTTGAAGCCCGACAAGCTAATATACAGGCAAACATAGATTTACTTAACGATATATGCACAGTGTACTGCGTATTCTGCAATAATCATATCAGTTATGGGCGGTAAGGGAACTACTTTCTTCTTGAACGGAGGGGACGGTACGGGAAAAACCTTTTTATACAATACACTCGCAACGAAATGTCGTCGTGATGGTTTCATTGTTATAACTATTGCTTCTACTGGCATTGCATCATTATTACCGGTAGGAGGTAGAACTGCACACTCAACATTTTCCATCCCACTTGATGTGTTGGATAATTCTTTCTATGGGTTCACTAAGCAATTGTCCCAGGCAAATTTGTTCTGGGAATCAAAGCTAATCATTTGGGATGAGGTCCCTGTGCAGCATAGGTTTTGTGTAGAAGCTTTTGACCGTACACTTCAAGATATTTGTGATAATAAAAATCCATTTGGTGGTATCATTGTGGTGCTCGGTGGGGACTTTCGACAAATCCTACCAGTAGTACCGAAGGGGGTTCGAGAACAAATTGTTGGTGCATTACTAAGAAAATCTTTAATTTGGAATGTCGTACAAGTCTTAAATTTGAACGTGAACATGCACCTAGATTCATCCGATATCAGAAATGTTTCATGTACCAATTTTCTAAACAAGGTTGTATTCTTACATGTTTTTGGTTATAACTAAACAAATCTTTTCTTTTTACTCTTACTAACAAATAAGTCTTCTTTATTATATAGATTGGCTCCAGACTCGATGAGACCGTACAACTTCCTTCAAAAATTCGGAGGTGTCGCACATTAGAAGAACTTTTATCTACCGTTTACCCGCAACTAAACGTTATCAGCACTATCACTCTCAAATATCTCACAGAGCGGACAATTCTATCAGCGAGAAATGATAATGTCAATTTCATCAATGCTGCTGCATTAAATCTTTATCCGGGACCAAAATTTACATTTCTTGTTGCAGATAAAATATCTGAGGAGGATGAAGTTGATCGAAACATCACTAATCGATACCCTACCGAGTTTTTGAACTCTTTAGATCCTCCCAGGCTACCACCATTTAAACTCGAGCTGAAAGTGGGGTGCCCAATCATATTGCTGAGGAATGTTGCACCAAAGGATGGTATGTGTAATGGCACCCGGTTAATTGTAGTTCGGTGTGCTCAATCGTCGCGTATAATTCAGGCTATGATTTTAACTGGCGATAAAGCAGAAAATTTGGTATTTATTCCAAGAATACCTCTAACCCCTAAACCTTCTTCTTCGGATCTACCTTTTTAAATGACAAGACGCCATTCCAGATTGATTAGCGTATGCTGTAATGAAAAATAAAGCACAAGGCCAATCTGTTGATATTGTGGGGATAGATTTACGCTCACCAGTTTTCAGTCACGGACAACTTTATGTTGCACTCATAGGGTGTACAAGTTTTGATCGTATTTTTCTACTACTACCATTTGAGCTCAACAACAAATATTGTTTATCCTGAAGTTCTTTTATAGTTATTTCAAAAAATACAAGTAACAAATTTATCCATTTCTTTCAATAAACTTTTTACATTATTGTTTTACTTTTGTATGACTTACGTATTTGAACTGTAATAGGACTGGGATGCAGCTCACATGGACCTCAAATTTATATATGAGACTACATTGATCAATTAGGGTTGCAATAAGGTAAATTGATATTTACTACAACTACACCCTATGTTTGTCGTTAATTGCCGCTAATTTAATGCTTCTTCTTTTTCCCCAGATTGTCGTTTGCACTCAGAACCATTATGTATATATTGACAGTTTAACTTTTGGTAGGGTGATGAAGAACATGTTGGGTTGAAATCATTAAGTTAAAAGGCATTATCCTGTTTGAAAGGTAATAGTTTCAAAACTCTTACTATTTGTTTCAAAACTCTTACTTTTTGTTTAGGGTTACTGTTTGGTCCCATATTGAAGACTCGAAGCATTGTGTTTTCCTACAACCCTGTAAAAAAAAATTTGGTCATTCGGTTGGTTGGTGTATATTTTGGTGGAGGATGTAATAGTTGTAATATTTAGTATTTTGGGAGATGATGTAAGTATCTGTATATGATGATGATAAAATATAGTTATGTTAATACACGTAACCGCAAAGTTGTAGAGTATTGGGTTCTGTGTTTGGTTTTTCAAAGGTTTTTCAAAGGGTTTTCTAAAAATCCATTATGTTTTCAAACGAAATTTTGGTTTTTATTTTGTATCTTGCATCATATTATGATTTTTTCCTCCCAGAGCCTTATATATATGATGCCTGTGTGATGTTTCTTGGTTTTTCCTGGGGAGGATTGATATTGACTGCCTGTGATGTTATATTTTTAATTGTTAGCAGAATTCCGTAAGGAATTGCTGTAAAAGGACTAATATTTTAGGGGGGACTCTGTTGGAATTTTTACTAAGATACCTAAAATCTATTACGTTTTCAAACGAAATTTTGGTTTTTATTTTGTATCTTTAGTCATATGAAGATCCCCCCCTCCCCCCCCCCCCCCCCCCCCCCCCCGAGCCCTATATATATGATGCTTGTGTGATGTTGCTTGGATTGGCCTGGGGAAGATTCATATTGACTGCCTGTAATGTTAATTTTTTAATTGTGAGCAAAATTCTGTAAGGAATTGTTGTAAAAGGGCTAATATTTAAGGGGAGCTTCTGTCGAAATTTTTACTACAATTTCTAAAAATCTATTACGTTTTCAAACGAAATCTTGGTTTTATTTTGTATCTTGGCTAATATGAAAATATTAGGGGAGGATTAATATTAAGTGCCTGTGAAATTTTAGAGGAGACTGTCGAAATTTTTACTAAAAAACTTAATTAATTAATCATTCTTCGCGATGACGTGTCGTAGGCACGTGTCCACGGGCATACCTAGTATATAGTAAAACAGATATGAGCAACTTGCTCATTTAGTAAATGAGAAATTGATGAGGTTTCATGCATGTGATAAATTGGGAAAATAACCATTTTTAGGATTTTCTAATCACACGCACGCTACTTCATCAATTGCTTATTTACTAAATAAGCAAGTAGCTCATACCCCCTTTTCCATATATATATATATATATATATATATATATATATATATATATATATATATATATATATATATATATATATGTATGTATGTATGTATGTATCTTTCGTTGCAAACGCCTGTAGCATGCAAACGCATGCAAAATGGCTATTAAGCATGAAGCCGCTGATATGGCCAAAAATGGGATTAAATCGGGACCGTCAAATCGGATACGAATCTTAAAGCTCAGGGGTAAAACGGTAATTTCACCTACAAACGGGTCTGAAATGGGAATTGGGTCTTTCTTCAAAGCCCAATAACCCATAAACGGATCTATCTTACTAGGTACGGGTCCCAACCCGTTACAAACGAGTTCAGAAGGATAAAGAAGAATTCAGATTCATAATTATCCCTAAGAAGTGATCTTAACCGCTTCTATCCATTCACACCGGGAAGTAGAGATATGTTCTTATCTTGAAACGGATCCCTAAGGCGACTATAAATACCCCTCTCCCCCTCCTGTTACGAGATAATCAATACTTTTCCAATTAAAGCTCTTTCTTAATCATTCAGATTACTGAAAAGAGCATCGGAGGGTGCGTCACCGAGGATTCATCTCGATGTTTCGCACTTTTTGCAGGTTCGCAGCAGCGGCAAGAGACCAGGTCAACAAGTTGGTGAAGGTCAACAGGTTTGCTTTATCGTTTTCTCCAAGAATCCTCAAATTCATCTGTTTGCTCTCACACCAAAATCAGCAGCAACAGATTGGCACCGTCTGTGGGAACAGAAAAAGCAACCCGACCTAACTTCATCAGCGATAGTAGTTTCAAGCCATGCATCCAAAATAGAAGGGGAAGACAGCGGTCTTCAACCGAAGAACCACTTCTCTTCCTCCTCCCCCTCCTCCAACTCAAGGTGCTCCTCCTCAACAGGTCCCTCCAGGGTCTCGGGGGGCTGCCCAGGGGGCTCCCGTCGAAGTCGTCCGAAGTAATATCCTCCTCATGACCATGTCGTGGGTCCCAATCCTTTAGTTGAATCTATGGCTTCTTAAAGCCCTCCCAAGCAGGATCTTCGTCAAGTGATTGTCGATCGCCAAAAGGGGGTCGACCTCCGAACTCGCTGAATGGATGGCGAGCCCTTGGGAGAGTCCATCAACCTGAGCACCCAGGGGCCTCAAGAGTCCGGACCCCCCGTCGACCGAGGACTAGAAGATCCCCTCCCCCGAGGAGGCGAAAAGAGTCCCCTCAGCATCATTGGCGGAGAACTCATTCTCCAGTAAGTCGGGCCACACATAGGGACCACCAAGCTGGAGAGGCACCAGTCACAATGGCAGATCTTTAAGACTTCCAAGCGACAGTCTTAAGGGCCCTCAATATCACCCCAAAGAACGACCAGAGGCCACCTACTCATAAGCCAGCTAGGAGCCACTGCCTTCACACTCCCAGTCCTCGTCCATCTCCAAGCTACCATCGCCACAGCCACAGTCCACCCTCATACGAAGATGAGTCCCGGGGCTCGACAAGATATGATCCAAGAGAAGACTCAGTCTATCGCCGTCTCCACAAGATAAAGAGGCGCCTTGGCCGAATTGACAGGGAAGAAGAGCAACGGGCGATAAACTTCCGCCCGAGCCGACCTCCATTCTCTCGCACCATCATGGAGGCTCCCATCCCAGAGAACTTCAAGCCGCCTCGCTTCGAGTTGTATACTGGGGAGTCGGACCCTGCGGATCACATAGAGAGTTTCAAAACTCTCATGATGATCCACCATGCTTCAGACGCCCTCCTCTGCAAGATCTTCCCTGCAACATTGAAGGGGCCTGCGAAAGAATGGTACTCTCGACTCGCCCCGGCCTCCATCTTCTTATTCGATCAGTTCGAAAGGCTCTTCCTTACTCATTTCGTGAGTAGCCGCCGGGCCGAGAAAACAAGTGTATCTCTGGTGACCCTTAACCAAGAAAAGGGTGAACGCCTAAGGGATTACGTTCGACACTTCACCGCCAAAGCCCGGTCCATTCCCTCCCTCAACCAATCAGTAGCCTCAGCCGCATTCGAGTGCAACGTCACTAACGCTCGCCTCAAGGCATCCCTTGCCAAGAAGCCTCTTCGGGACTTCTCAGAACTCCTACTTAGGGTGGAGAAGTACATAAGGGTGGAAGAGGCTCTCAACCCCTCTACTCTTGAAGAATCATATTCCGAGAACAAACAGAAGAATACAAGCGAAGAGGGGTCCCAAAAATCCCAGAAGGACGGCAATGGCCAGTGCCGTCCGGCTCCTCGTTTAGAGAAGTTCACCCCCCTCATTACTAATATATCAGAAGTTCTTATGGAAGTGGACAAGGAAGGGCTACTCCGCGCTCTCCCTAGAATGAATACACCTGGCAAGAAGAGGAACATGGATAAGTGGTGCCGCTATCACAGGAACCACGGTCACGACACGGATGATTGTTGGGCTCTCAAGAAGGAGATCGAAGAACTCATACAGCAGGGACACATGATCAAGTTCGTCCAAAAAAATGGGGCCGAGCTTCCGCCATGAGGAGCGTACAAACGAACAAGAGAGGCCCGCTGAGCTTCAAGACTCAGAACCTGGGGCTGTCTTCCACCTCATCCAATGAGGTCCAATGGAGGGAGAACCCAGCTCCTTTCAAGAGGTCTTCACCTTATCGTAGAAGTAGGATCTTTTTTTTCAACAAGGCTGATGCTTGTAACCTAGTCAATAGCATGTAATAATGGCTCGCCCTATGGAAGCGGCCACTTAGTTTATCCCAATAAAACTTTACATTTTTTCATTGAAAATTATTGCTCTTGCTTCATCTCTATCTCTTCGAGTCATATCTACGACTCGTCAAATGGTGAGTTCAGAGTCCAGCTTCTCCTACATAGCTGCTCCCACAACTTACTAAGCTCTAACAACGAGTTTGGAGTCCAACACTTAGCTCGATTCCGCTTCAAATTACTCGCTCATAAGCGGGTAAGAAGTGGTTCGCCATTCGGAACTGCTCCTACACCTCATTAACCCCCTCTAACAACGAGTTCGGAGTCCAACACTTGGCTCGATTCCGCTTCAAATTACTCGCTCATAAGCGGGTAAGAAGTGGTTCGCCATTTGGAACTGCTCCCACAACCTTTGAATCTCTCTTAAACGACGAGTTCGGAGTCCAACACTTGGCTCGATTCCACTTCAAATTACTCGCTCATAAGCGGGTAAGAAGTGGTTCGCCATTGGAACTGCTCCCACAACTGCTGAATCTCACTTAAACAACAAGTTCGGAGCTCACAACTCTCTCCTAGAGTTGCTCCTCAAACTTGTCTCCTAAATGGCTCTCTCCTAGAGCCAAGCTCTTCGCTCCGCTCGCCTCCAAAGCGGACCTCTTCTCAACGAGTTCGGAGCACAACTTTCCAGTTGATTTTGGTGTGAGAGCAAACAGATGAATTTGTGGATTCTTGGAGAAAATGATAAAGCAAACCTGTTAACCTATTGACCTTCACCAACTTTTTGACCTGGTCTCTTGCTGCTGCTGCGAACCTGCAAAAAATGCAAAACACCCGGATGGATCCCGGCGACGCACCCTCTGACGCTCTTGTCAGTAATCTGAATGATTAAGAAAGAGCTTTAATTGGAAAAGTATTGATTACCTCATAACAGTGGAGGGAGAGGGGTATTTATAGTCGCCTTAGGGATCCGTTTCAAGATAAAAACATATCTCTACTTCCCGGTGTGAATGGATAGAAGCGGTTAAGATCACTTCTTAGGGATAATTATGAATCTGAATTCTTCTTTATCCTTCTAAACTAGTTTGTAATGGATTGGAACCTGTACCCAGTAAAATAGATCCATTTATGGATTATTGGGCGTTGAAGAAAGACCCAGTTCCTATTTCAGACCCGTTTGTAGGTGAAATTGCCGTTTTACCCCTGAGCTTTAAGATTCGCGCCCCATTTGGACGATTTCGATTTAACCCTATTTTTAGCCATATCACGAGCCCTCTACTCCCGAAGACTGAGTTTGATCAGCCTTTGAGAAGTAGTTTTACTATTTTAATGGCTTGCAGAGTTGTATCAGAGTCCAAATGAGGGGTATCAGATCTTCGTATAAGGTATTATGGTGATTTTCAGAGCTAGCTGCGCACACAAGGTTGTTCTTGAGTTCTCCTGGACTTCTAGTGATTTTTCTTAATTTTTATCTATTTTTTGAACCATTTATTTAATTTCGCGAAGTGGTGATTCGTTGTTCGGAGGTCTTGATTAACTATTCTAAGCAATAATTATTTATCCAGGGGCTCAAAAATATTTTTCCAAATTTATAATTATTTTTTAGAATTTTTAATTAATTTTCCCAAATTTTTAATCATTTTTTCGCAATTTTTAGATAAATAATTCTATTTTAATAAATAAAAATTAATTTTTTAATTCAATTTATGACGTGGCATGATTTGGGCCCTTCATCAGCGTTGGGCACGAATTTCTGGAGGATCGGACGGCCGAAGTAGTTCGGCAGCGTATTTCTCCGCTCGCGGAGGTCGGTGCCTCGGTAGCTCGGCTGGTCGTCCTTGGTAGCTCGACAGCTCGGCATGTAGCAAGCTATCGAGCTACGTGGCAAGATCTGGAGTGTTCATCATGGCGCAGATCATGAGGACGGGATTCAGATCACGAGAAAATACTATCTTGTCGTTTTGTGAACGTGGCGTGATCTGAGCCACTCATCATTATCTGGGGCGATTTTTGGAACTATCCGATGGCTAGAGTGGTTCAGCATCGTTTTTCTCCACATGTGAGGGTCGGTACCTCGGTAGCTCGGCTATAGCACTTCGGTGGCTCCTCTGTTCCTTAGTAGCTCGGTGGCTCGGCTATGCTGTTCGGTAGCTCGGTAGATTGGGACGAGCCATTGGTCCACGTGGCTTGATCCGGTGCGTTCATCCTGGCACGAATCGCGAGGATGGGGTTCAGATCATGAGAAAACGTTATCTTGTCGTTTTGTGGGCGTGGCGTGATCTGAGCCGTTCATCAGATTTGGACACAAATTTTAAGACAATCTGACGGTGAAAGTGGCTCTGTGGCATTTTTCTCCATATGTGGAGGTCGGTGCCCCGGTAGCTCGACAGAGTGCCTCGGTGACTCGGTAAGTTACGGATTGTCGAGCTACGTGGCTTGATCCGGTGCATTCATCATGGCACGAATCTCCAAAATTGGAGGTTCAGATCACGAGAAAACGTTATCTTGTCATTTTGTGGGCGTGGCGTGATCTGAGCCGTTCAACAGTTTCGGACACGAATTTTGGGACAATCTGACGGTGAAAGTGGCTCGGCGGCATTTTTCTCCATATTTGGAGGTCGGTGCCCCAGTAGCTCGGCAAAGTGCCTCGGTGACTCGGCAAGTTACAGATTACCGAGCTACGTGGCTTGATCCGGTGCGTTCATCATGGCACGGATCTCGAAATTGGAGGTTCAGATCACGAGAAAATGTTATCTTGTCATTTTGTGGGCATGGCATGATCTGAGCCGTTCATCACTTTTGGACACGAATTTTGAGACAATCTGATGGTGAAAGTGGCTCGACGGCATTTTTCTCCATTTGTGGACGTCGGTGCCCCGGTAGCTCAGCAGAGTGCCTTAGTGACTCGGTAAGTTACGGATTGCTAGACTGCGATGTCAAACAAACCGTCGCGACCTTCCTCTGAACCATTGCAACTTTCCCCATTCTATCGTTCTGTCTCCCTTAATGGGCCCCAAGCGTTACAAAAGCCCAACCGTTGCCTCTTTGGCTATAAGTTCTCACCCCCCCCCCCACCCCTTAGCTCATTCTTTCACTTTTACTCTCAAATTTTTACTTTCGCTCTCGAGTTGCTCTGCTAGCGGAGATTTGGGCTCAGGGCGGTTTGTGCTAGCTGTCGCGACAGCCAGGCGATTTCCGGCAAACTTTTTCCAACCGTGAACGTCACATCAAGGTCAGTTCACTTAGCCTTAGATATTTATTCTACGAGATGTCACGAGTGTTCTCGGGTAGTGAGGCATCCTCCTCAGGAGGTCGGAGTACCGAGGAAGGGAGAGGAGTGGTGAGCCGAAGGAAGGGGAAGGAGATAGTGGGGTCGTCTGCGACCGAGGAGAAAGAGAAGGGAGTGGTTCGGTCTTCGTTCGTCGAGTCGGTGGTGGAGGTCGAGAGACGAGTGGGCGAGTTGGGTCAGATGCCGACCGTGTTATCCGGCCATGGAGGGATAAGGCAGTACAGCGGTGAGCTGCTGACTAAGGCTGTCATTGGTCGCTCAGAGACCTACGTGGAGAACGACCTGAGGGAGGTTACCGAGGTGGATGATATCCCCTCGGTTCTAACCGAGCGGGACCTACTCCGAACTCGGAAGGGTTTCGCCATCCCCCCGGAATATACATTGATTCTCCCCGGCCCCAGAGTGCGAGCGAACATAGTCTTCTCGCCGGACACCTGCGTCTTCGCCTATGACGCGTTGAATGCCGGCCTGCATTTCCCCCTCCATCCCTTCGTGACGGTAGTCCTTCGGTGGTATGGACTATGCCCCATACAGTTCATGCCGAACACGTGGCGCCACGTGCTCGGTTTTCTGCTACAATGCCAAACAGCCAAAGTGGAGCCGGAGCTTGTCATCCTCCGAAGTTTATATCAAATCAACAGGATGAGCAAGCTCGAGCCTCGCTACTATCTGTCGCCTCGGAAAGGAATTAAGCTGATAGAGAATCCCGACTCGATAAAGTCGTGGAAGGGGAAGTTTTTTCTGATCAAGAGCCCTTCGGCGTGGGACTTCCCGACCCGGTGGAAGGAAGAGGTGCCGAAGTATGCGAAGGCCTAGCCAGTGTTGACCCCGGCCGAGGCAGAGGTGGTGGCGAGGCTGATTGTTCTTCCGATGTTGAGTTGGAGGGAGATGACCGAGGAGGTGTTGCACGGGTCGGGCCTTAGTCCGATCGACCCGAGTACGCTCCTGTCATCTCTATCTTTCTGCTTTACTTTCTTTGATGCCTTGTATATATTTTTTTAAAACTAGTTTTCCCTTTCACTTGGATAGAGGCTCCGAACATGGACTTTAAGGGTATGATGGCTGAACGAAGCAAAGCCACCGACGACAAGAAGAGGAAGAAGACGAGCACGGGTCCCTCATTTGGCCGACCCACCAAGGCACCTTCGGCAGTCGTCACCACTTCTCCTCGGGAGCCGTCCTCGGTGGTTGTTTTCCAGCCGACCCTCTCTGCCCCTGTAGGTGAGGGCTTCTCCGTCTCGGCGGCGCTGGTACTTGAGGCCCCGCCCTTGACCGAGTAGGCCGAGGCGATACTAACCGTGGCTCACAAGAAGCTGTTCATTCCTGATTGGCAGGTGAAGAACCACGACGACTTCTTAGGGGACTCGGGGATGAGCATGCAGGCTGTTCGCCACCTCCCGACCCCGAAGGAACGAGCCACCCTGAAGGTGGGGATGACAGGCGACGATGTTCTCGAGGTAGCTCAGTCACTTGTGTCGGTAAGTTTTCCTTGCTGTTTCAAATTTTTCTTGAAAATTTTCTAAGTCTTTAGTTCTGCTTTTGTTGTGTTCTAACCACCTCTCCATGCAGGCTACTTGCCACTTCGGCCATCTTCTCGAGGAGTATGCCGAGCAAGAGAGTGAGCTGAAGGCCCTCAGCGACAAAGACCGAGCGGAGAGGGCGAGGACCGTGAAGCAGCTCGAAGCAGAGCAGCATCGCTCGGACGCTCTGGCGGCCCAGGTCGCCGACCTCGAGGCGGCTTTGGCGCAAGGGAAGGAGAGGCTTGCTTCGGAGGTCGCAAAGGCAACCGAGGAGAGGGCCACAGCGGCGAGGGCTTTGGAGGCAGTGAAGCTGCAACAAGCCGAGGCTAAGAAGCACATGGCGGCAAACATGGAGCTATCTTATGCCAGAGCACTCAATCACCTCGAGGCTCGAGTTCCCGACTTCGACAGGTCGGGGTACAGGCTGTGGCCTGGTGCCGAGGAAGAAGCCGAAAGGGAAGAGGAAGAGGACGAAGGAGAGGCAGGGGACGAGCCTCAAGGCGACGATGCTCCTACCGACCTCGAGGCTGTGGTGGCGGAAGAAGGGGTGACCAGGTTGTAGCCGACCCCCAAGGTGAAGCAGAGGAGGACGAGGGGCCATCTACCGAGGTGCTTGTTTCCGAACTACCGCCCAAGGTGGCCCCTTGATCTTCTTGCTCTTGTAGTAAAAAAAAAAAAAAAAAAAAATTGTACTACCTTGTAGCGGACTGGCCACCGCTTTTTGGTATCAATGAAATTTTTGTTTTTGGCAAATTTGCTAAGCGTTGAGGTCGGTTTTGCCTTGAGATTTGGCTAAGTGTTGAGCACCGCCTCTTGTTCTTCGTGTTGATATGCTTCCGTTTTTCAGGTTGTTAAGTCGAGTTCAGTGGCTAAAACCTCTCGTCTTCGCGCTGACTTGAAAGCAGCGAAGCTGGCCCTCTCCCGCAGCCGAGAGCGTTTCCTCAAAAGCGAGTTGGAACTAGAGGAACTCAAGGCAACATCGAGAGAGTATTTCTCCGAGTTGAAACAACTACGGAAGCGAGCTCGCAAGGTTCGTCTTGAAGGCGAGGTGGAGTTGCTTAGGAAGACGCTGTTCGACGTTGAGAAAGAGAAAGGTGAACTGCTGGCGGAGGTTCATCACATGATGATAGCTGAAGAAGAACTTTCGGCGGAGGAAGAGGAGTTAGCTTCTGTGGTGGATAAGTTGTTGGTCGAGCACGACGAGCTGACTGCCAGGGTTAACAAGTTGAAGAGGGTTACGGTCGACAAAAGCATCAAAGTGACCCATCTTCGTCGAATTACAGCCAATAGCTCTGTAGCCGCAGGATCCGCTCAACTTCCTTGTTTCAAAATAGTTGTGAAGGACGCTACTCTGAAGGATCGAATCGTTGAGCTCGAGGAGGAAGTGGCTCGACTCAAACCTCAATCTGAACGGATTAATATCAGAAGGACGTCGTGTACTCGCGTAGAGAGTGAGAGAGGGATCTCGTTTTACGAGCTTGCGACTCGCTCGCCTGCCGTTAGGCGTAGCCCGACTGATGCTCAAAGTGGGGTGGCTACATCGTCTAGTGGCACTTCGGTAAGGCCACGTTCAGAGGCAGTGCTGAAGAGGCGTCTCGGTTTGTTGGTCTAGAGACGAGCTCCGAGGTTAGGCGATGCCGTCCTCGGGTGTCTTTGAACCGAAACGTCCCTGTTCCGAAGAAGCGTTGAATAAGTTGTTGTGTTTATGCCTCTTTGAGTCTTTGTAGTCCCTTGTAGTAGAGTAGTTTGGCCTTGTAACTTGTGTTCCTTTGAACTTTAATAGAAGTGAAGGCTTGTTTTACTCTCTAGCGTTTGTGTGTTAGCGTGTTTTGTTTGTACTTGTTGTTTGTAACTTGCTTACCAGGGGAGATTCCAACGGTTATGAGAGCAATTCCGAATGGCGAACCACTTCTAGCTCGCTTAATAGCGAACTTGCGAGGCGGAATCGAGCCAAGTTTTGGACTCCGAACACTTCGTTTGAGTAAGTTTCAACGGTTGTGGGAGCAATTCCGAATGGCGAACCACTCCTAGCTCGCTTAAGAGCGAACTTGCGAAGTGGAATCGAGCCAAGTTTTGTATTCCGAACACGTCGTTTGAGTAAGTTTCAACAGTTGTGGGAGCAATTCCGAATGGCGAACCACTCCTAGCTCGCTTAAGAGCGAACTCGCGATGCAGGATCGAGCCAAGTTTTGGGCTCCGAACACGTCGTTTGAGTAAGTTTCAACGGTTGTGAGAGCAATTTCGAATGGCAAACCACTTCTGGTTCGCTTAAGAGCGAACTTGCGAAGCGGAATCGAGCCAAGTTTTGGACTCCGAACACGTCGTTTGAGTAAGTTTCAATGGTTGTGGGAGCAATTCCGAATGGCGAACCACCTCTGGTTCGCTTAAGAGCGAACTCGCGAAGCGGAATCGAGCCAAGTTTTGGACTCCGAACACGTCGTTTGAGTAAGAGCGATTAAAGGCCTTAAATAGAGAGATACAAATAATCACAAGGAAAATATGGGAGAAAAGAAGTTCTTTATTGATAACTGTCAATCGGCCGCTTCTAAGTTGCAAGTCGTTATTACAATGTGAAAATAAAGAAGCTAAGTACAAGAAGTAAAAAGAGGGGAATGGCTCGACATTCGAAGGTACTCGGAGAGGTGTTCAGGTGCTCTCTTGGTACTTCAGTAAATGGTCGGCATTCCAAGTTCTGGGTATCTCTCTGCCTTCAAGGTCTTCTAGTCGATATGCCCCGGGGCGGACTACTTTGGAAATCTTGCATGGTCATTCCCAATTCGGAGCTAGCTTACTCTTTTGACTAGAGAACGAGATAGCTAGCTTTCTGAGGACCAAGTCCCTTTTTTTGAGGTCAGTGGGACGGACTCTTTTGTCATAGGCCAGCTCGATCTTCCTTCGATAATTCTGCTGGCGAATTGAAGCTCTTTCACGGAGCTCATCAACCAAGTCCAAATTCGCCCGAAGCACTCTGGCATTCTGCTCTTCTTCATAGGCCATAAGGCGGGGAGATGGTAGACCGACTTCCAAGGGGATCACAGCCTCGGACCCATAGGTGAGATTGAATGGCGACTCTCCTGTGGGGTTCCGTTTCGTAGTTCGGTAGTTCCATAATACGTTGGGAATTTGTTCTGCCCAAAAGCCTTTGGCCGACTTATCTAGCCTTTTCTTGATGCCGGAGAGAATCTGTCTGTTGGCATTCTCCACTTGACCATTGGACTGAGGATGGGAGACGGAGGAGAAACTTGCTGAATGCCAAGGTCTTCACACAAAGATCGGAACGCTGCCCCTGTAAACTGTGTTCCATTATCTGTTATTAGGACCCAAGGTACGCCAAACTGACAAATTACATTTCTTCAGAAGAACTGCATCAGCTTGTTCTCGGTAATGGTAGCCAATGGCTCGGCCTCGATCCATTTGGTGAAATAGTCGATTGCCACGACTAGGAATTTGAGCTGGCCTGGAGCTGGTGGGAACGAGCCTAACAAGTCCATACCCCACATTGCGAAGGAAATCGGGCTTGAGAGAGAGGTGAGCTGTGCTTGGGGTAGGCGACGGATGTTGGAGAACTACTGACAAGGGCCGCATTACCGGACGTGTTGCTCAGCATCTCGGAGTAGGGTAGGCCAAAAATATCCATAGTTTAACACTTTCCTGGCGAGGGACCTTGAACCTGAATGGGCTCCGTCTATACCTTCGTGAAGCTCTTGCAAGGCATAAGAAGCTTCTTACAGGGAGAGGCATCTCAAGTAGGGTCTGCCGTCTACTTGGGTGTAGGAGCATTTGTACAAGACTCCTTCAACAAGGGTGTACCGCTCCGCTCTCGTTCGGACTCGACGAGCTTCTTTAGGGTCTTCGGGGAAGAGCCCATCCCTGAGGAATTCTATCAGAGGTTTCATCCAGTTTCCCGAAGTTGGACGGGCAGCGACTCCATCGAGTCGGGGGCTTCTTCTTCTATACTCGGTCTTAGGAGCACTTCAATCAGGACGGTCTGCTCGAGACCTTGAAGGGAGGAGGAGGCCAATTTGGAGAGGGCATCTGCTTAGGAATTTTCATCTCTAGGGATCTGCTGAATTTGTGCTTCTCCGAATGAAGCCATGAGACTTTGGACCTTGGCTAGGTACTTAGCCATTCGGTCGTCTCGCGCCTCGTACTCTCCTAAGACTTGATTCACGACCAGTTGTGAGTCACTGTATATCCGGAGACGTTGTGCCCCTGCCTTGCGAGCCCTACCGAGGTCGACTATAAGGGCTTCATACTCCGCTTCGTTGTTGGAGGCTTTAAAGTTGATACGAAGGGAGTATTGGAGAACAAAGTCATCTGGGCCTGCCAGAATGACCCCGGCTCTGCTCCCTTCGGTGCAAAAGGACCCTTCTACATATACTGTCCAGATCGGGAACCTGTTCGCTGCTTGACTGACCTCTGGGATGGTGCTCTCAACAATAAATTCAGCTAAGGCTTGAGCCTTGATTGCGGTCCGAGGCTGGTAAGATATGTCATGCTGACTCAACTCGATCGACCACTTCATCAGACGACTGGAGGTCTCGGATTTGTGTAGGACTTGCTTAAGCGGCTGGTCGGTAAGAACGACCACCGAGTGGGATTGGAAATAAGGACGGAGCTTCCTGACTGCCATGACCAAGGCGTATGCTATCTTCTCCAATCTAGGATAGCGGAGCTCGGCATCCCGGAGTGCCTTGCTCACGTAATAGATAGGCTTCTGAGCCTTGTTTTCTTCCCTCACTAGAACAGCACTTAGGGTCTGCTCGGAGGTAGCTAGGTAGAGGTAGATTGTTTCCCTGGGGATAGGCTTGTTGAGAAGAGTGGGATTGACCAGATAGGCCTTTAGCTGATCGAACAATTCTTGCTGCTGTTGGCCCCACTCGAAGCCTTTAGCCCCCCTGAGGGCTTTAAAGAAAGGAAGACACTTCTCTCCTGACTTAGACCGAAAGTGCCCTACTGCCGTGAGGCGCCCTGTGAGCTTCTGAACCTCTTTCACACTTGTAGGAGAAGCCATATCCAGTATGGCCTTGATCTTCTCGGGGTTGGCTTCGATTCCTCTTTGGCTGACCATGAAGCCTAGGAACTTTCCCGAAGAGACTCCGAACGCACACTTGTTCGGGTTGAGCCTCATATCATGCTTCCTCAACACATCGAATGCTTCTTGGAGATCGGCAACATGGTCGGTCCCATGGATGCTTTTAACTAGCATATCATCAACATACACTTCCATGTTTCGGCCGATCTGATTCTGGAAAACCTTATTGACGAGGCGTTGGTAGGTTGCACCGGCATTTTTCAGTCCGAAGGGCATTACCCTGTAGCAATAGAGTCCTTGATCGGTGACGAAGGAGGTCTTCGGGATATTCGAGGGGAACATTCTGATCTGGTTATATCCGGAGAAGGCATCCATGAAACTCAGCAACTCATGGCCTGAAATAGCGTCGATCAAGATGTCGATGCTAGGGAGAGGGAATGGATCTTTAGGGCATGCTTTGTTCAGGTCAGTGAAATCTATGCAAATTCTCCAACTTCCGTTGGCCTTCTTAACCATAACAACATTAGAGAGCCATTCGGGATAGTTGACTTCTTGGATGAATCGGGCCTTGACTAGCTTGTCCACTTCTTCCTTTATAGCTAGCTGGCGCTCAGGGGCAAATTTGCGCCTCTTCTGTTGGACCGGTTTGGACCCCGGAGCAACTCTTAGGTGGTGGACGAGGAGGTCCTCGGATATTCCTGGCATGTCGGCGGCCGACCAGGCAAAGAGGTCATGGTTCTTTCTGATGCATTAGACTATGTCGTAACAGAGGGCAGAGGGGAGGGTCTTGCTGATGAGAAACTTGTGGTTCGGATCTTTCTCAGAAAAGAGCACTTCCTCTAGCTCGTCTACTGGTTCGGACATAGGTTGGCCGTTCCCCTGGGGAATCTCAAGAGTCTCGAGGGAGAGGACAGGTCCCCCGGTGGAGGTCATGTAACACTTGTGAGCCATCTCTTGACTACCCCTTACTTCTCCTACACCTGACTTGGTGGGGAACTTCATTTTGAGATGATAAGCCGACGGGATGGCCTCTAAAACAGCTAGGCCAAGTCGGCCTAGAATCACGTTGTAAGCAGTTAGGATGTCGACGACCATGAAATCCATTGGCTCCGTCCGGGTAGTAGGAGTTTTGCCAGTGGTTACGTCGAGGGTTAGTACCCCTTCGATAGTCACTGGCACTCTCGTGAACCCATGGAGTGTGTAATCAGCGGGTTTGATCCTGTCCCGCGATAACTTGAGTCCTCGGAAGGCTGCCAGGAAGAGGATGTTGACAGAACTGCCATTATCCACCAGGATCCTCTCCACCTTAAAATTGGTCATGTGGAGGTTGATTACTAATGCGTCGCAATGGGGGGTTCGGACACCCTCCAGGTCTTCATCTGAGAAAGTGACCGGGACTCCGAGGCCTTTGGGAGGGGGTATGCCATGAACCGAATTGACTTCTCGTATAAAAGCCTTCCAAAAAGAGTTGGAGGTTCCTCCCAAGGGACCTCCATGAATGAGATGCAAGATGCGTTCCTCTTCAAACTCGGGAGTCTTGTCGCGCCTCTCGGGATGCTTGTTAGCCCCCCTAGGGGGAGGAGGAAGATCAATTTGGTCCTTTCTCACAAACTTAAACAGCTGCCCTCTCTGGATGATGGCCTCAATTTCATTCTTCAGAGCCCGACAGTCGTTGGTGTCGTGGTCGTGGTCTCAATGATATCGGCACCACTTTTCCTTGTCCCTCTTCTTGGCGAGGGTATTCATCTTTGGGGCAGGAGGCAGAACTCCTTCCTTCTCGACCTCCATGAGAATAGTGGAAATGTTGGCGTTAAGAGGGGTAAACTTCTCGAATCTGGGAGGTGGGCGGCACTGGTCCCCGTTGTCCTTCTGGAACTTCTTAGCTCCATCTTCTTCAGCTGCCTTTCTCTTGGTCCCGGAGGAAGACCCCTCAAAAGTGGGGCGATATTTAGCTCCTCAGCCCGGATATACTTCTCGCTTCTGAGATGAGGTCAGAGAAGTTTTGCAGGGGTTTCTTAGCTAGGGAGGACCGAAGGCTTGAGTTAAGGACATTTGACTGGAAGGCTGCAGCAGCGACCGACTGGTTGAGGGAGGCAATGGAACTAGCTTCCGCGGTAAACCGCTTCACATAATCTCTCAACTTCTCGCCCTTCTTCTGACTGAGGTAGAGTAGAGAAATACTAGTCTTCTCGGTGCGCCGGCTACTCACGAAGTGGGTAACGAAGAGGGTCTCAAATTGTTCAAAGCAGAATATGGAGGATGGGCAAGACGAGAGTACCACTCTCGGGCCGGACCCTTGAGAGTAGCTGGGAAGGTTTTGCACAGTAGAGCATCGGAAGCTTGGTAGATCAACATGCGGGTCTTTGAAGCTCTCGATGTGGTCCACAGGGTCTGACTCCCCAGAGTAAGTCTCAAACTGCAGGGGCTTGAAGCCTATTGGAATGGGTGCCTCAATGATTGTTCGAGAGAAGGGAGGTCGGCTTGGACGGAGGGTCCTTCCTCTCAGTTCTTCTTTATCCAGCTGGCCGAGGTGCCTCTCCATCTCATGGAGACGGCGGTAGACTGCATCGTCCCGTCGACGGTAGCCGAGCGAGTCTCTCGACTCGTCTTCGTAAGAAGGGGAGCGTGGAGTTCGGCGATGGTAGCTAGGGAAATGGCGAGGACTGTAATGGCAGTGACTCGGAGCTTGAGGAGGGGTTAGGGACTGATGGCGAGGACTTTGGACCGGAGGAGGAGTGGGGACCCTCTGAGCATTGTTGTTGTTGTATGGTCAGAGGTTGAGGGCTTTCAAGATTGTGGCTTGGAATTGTTGGAATTCGGCGCGGGTGATAGGTCCGTTATCGCCCCTCGGGGGCTGCCGACCAGCAGGAGAGTGATGCCTTCTGCGATGGTACCCAGGGGACTCTCTCCGCCCCTGCGAGGAGGGGACCTCCTATGGTCACAGAGACGAGAAGATCGCTCATTTGGACGTTCCGGGCGGGAGGCTCCCTTACGGGTCTGTCTTTCATCCAAACGGTGGCGAAGGTCCTCTTCTTTCTACCGGTTGAGGAGAGTATTGCGAAGGTCTTCGGAAGACCGGAGATTGTGAGATGCCATTGAATCGGTAGGAGGGTTGTGTACGAAGATGCGGTCTCGATGAGGAGGTTGCTTCTGAGGGTTGGGACGAGAGGCCCCTGCGCCGGCATTCTGGGGCCCGAGCGGAGCCCTTTGGGATTGAAGGTTCTGGAGAGGAGGTTGGTCCTACTGCGGGGGCTGATCAGGTTGTGGTGGGAGTTGCCCCTGTGGCTGGACGGTTTGGAGGGGGACCTCCTGTTACTGTTGAGGGGGAGTGGGTCCACGGTTGGACCCCCTGGATCTCAGTTTTCGGGGAGGCATGATTGGAGGTGATCTTAACCAAGGGAAGAGGAAGGATTGCTATTCGTGGCTTCCCACAGACGGCGCCAATCTGTTGCCGCTAAATCTGGTATGGGGACAAAATATAGAATTTGTGGATTCTTTGGGATGTTGAATAGTCAAACCTAAAACCTTTCCGTTGGAGTTTGATCGTTATCTCTCGCCGTTCACCTGCAAAAAATGCGATACACTGGGGTTGATCCCCGCGACGCTCCCTCCGATGCTCAAGTCAGTAATCAGAAAGATTATGAATGAGCTTTTACTGGCAAAAGATTGATTACCTCTTAATGGTGGGGATGGGGGGTATTTATAGCCGCCATAGGGACCAGTTTCGGGATAAGATCAAATCCCTACTTCCCAGTGAATGGATAGGAGGAATCAGGGCCGTTGATTAGGTATAACCACAAACCGTAATTCTATCCAGCTGGACTGGGTTTCTCGCGGGTTGGAACCCGCACCCAGTTGAGATGGGTCCGTTCGTGAGTTATTGGGCCTTTTGGAAAGAAGACCCAGAACGCATTTTAGACCCGTTTGTAGGTGAAATTACCATTTTACTCCCAAGCTTTAAGATTCGCTCCCCATTTGGACGGTTCCGATTTAACCCTATTTTTAGCCATATCAATTAGCTTAAAGTAAACTTAATCTAACATATGTTTAGATTATTTTAATTTAATTGTTCCCTAAATTTAAATTAACCAAATAAAAATTATATCTACATAACTCCATTAATCTTATATTGCAAAAGATACAAACAACGACGTACACTAAAAAACACGTGTATTGTACTTATTAACAAAATATTAAAAATACTCTTATAATATTTTGGACACGAGGTACAACTATTTGAATTAGAGGCATTTGAGCAGAGAAACCACCAGAATGTTCAGGTACACTGAAGTATATCATTTCAGATATAACGTTTACATCTGCTTCGTGAAGTAGATCAGAATTCAAAGATGATAGAGCCGCATGAACAAGGGGATGGGAAGCAAGCACCGATGAAGGAAACCCATGAATCAATCGAAGCCAAGAAGCAAAAGCCTCCAAAACTTGCTCTTTTTGTTCTTCAAATCCCAGAACAAGTGGTCAACAGACTAAAAGCCACTTCAGCTGATGAAGAAAAGCTCAAGCTAAAACTCCAGCTCAGTAAACCACTAAACCTCCCAACCCAAACTCCACAAAAACCTTGAAGACGATGAAGACAAGCCTCGAAGCTGACTCAAACAAACTCAAAACCCGAGATCATCATGGGCTTCAACTCAACTCTGAAACCCAACTTCAAGCTCCGGCCAAAACCAAGCGCAAGCGACGGAGGAGAGGATGATTCAAACCCAACACTCCAACCCTGGCTACAAGGAGACAGGCTTCAATACAGAGTCTCCAAGACCCAAGCTCAAACAAACTCAACCCAACTTCGAGCACCACCCACTTCGGGGACGAACAAGAGCTCTCGAATTTAGGTGGTCGCCGAAGCCCCTGGTCTCCAAGAAGGAGTTAGCCGAAACCCTGCTCGCCAATGATGAAGAACCGGATCGCCGAAATCTCGAGTGGACGTCTGGAGCTTTGCTCGATGAAGAACAAGTTTGCTCGTTGAAGCAGTTGGTCGCCCAGGAGAGGGTTGACAAGGTTCCTAGTCGTCGAAAGTTTGGTCCTTACAATCTTGGTCGACGAGCCTACTCATCGAAACCATGGTCGCCGAACTTTGGTCGCCATAAGCTAGCTCGACAAAGTGGTGCTCGACGGAGAAAGCTTGATCATCGAATGTTTGGTCACCACAATATTTGTCGACGAGCCAGCTCGTCGAAACCATGGTCACTGAACTTTGGTCGCCATAAGCTAGCTCGACGGAGAAGAACTTGATCGCCGTAAGTTTGAGTGCTCGCCCAAGCCTAGTGGTCGACGAAGCTGAGGTGGTCGCCAAGTTGCCTTGACCGCCCAAAAAATGTGAGTTTGGCAAAGAAATTGGTCGCCCGAATGGTCGGGCGACTAAGGGGGTCCTCGCAGCCATCGCTAACCGTCGGATCGCCCAGATGATCGGGCACGCGCAAGATGGACATATGAGATTGAGCCACTTCGCGGCCCTTCACCCCTGCCACTTAGCTTCAACCCTCAACTGCTTGATCACTCAGATGAGTTGCTTGCGCGGGATCAGCGCGCCATATCGAGCCACATCGCCATCTCGCTTCCACTCGCTTCTCAGCCACCCATTTCGCTCAATGGTCGAGACCGAGCTTGATGGAGGCTCCAGATGAAGCCATATCACCCCTTCATCATAACCACTACATTACAACTGCCCGATCTCATTAGCGGGCAAGCCCAGCGCGCGATCACTCCAAAAATCGTGTCCGGGTTGATAAATTAATAAAATATCCCAAAAATATTTAAAATTCAAAAAAATAATTAAAATTTTCAAAAACTATTATTTAAATCAAAATTTTAACTAAAATTTCTAAAAAATAATTAAAATTGGGATAATTAATTAAAAAATTCAAAAAAAATTATTAATTGGGGAAAAGTTATTAAAAATCCGAAAATCATGGAAAATTTTAGAATAATTCTGAAATGTTCAAGAAAATATTCGCCACCTTCAGAAGCTTTTGACAAGTTTCAGGTATCTCTAATCATCCATGAAAACTAAGATAGTGACCCAGAACTCCGAAACAAGGCAAAATACTTCCGGAAAGCCAAGAAATTTGTCTTCTGGGGGTGGGGGGCTTATGATAATGGTAAAAATCGTAGCAAATCAGAGTCATATGATTCCAGCATTGATCTTAAGATTAACCGTAATGAGCCTCTTTAACAGGTCAATGCTTCCTTCAGGCTCATTAACAAGATACGGACCGCTTTCAAGCCCATTAAAAGTGACTAGGTCCACTAGGAAAGACACACAGCCCATGCGAGCTGTAAGTCAAATCTCGTATCCCAAACAAGAGAGTAACTGGTTCTATATCTTAAAATGAGGAGAATCAACAGAGATAATACCTTCATATCAATCTCCTAACTCTTTTTCAGGCCTATAAATATCCTCCTCCCTCCATCAATCAGAAGGTAATTTGCAATTTCTCTCTCTGATTCTGTCTTTAGCGTTGGAAGGTCTGTCGCATGGGTCATTCCCGGTGTTTCAGACTTTTTGCAGGTCCATCGGTTGCGTCAGCAACCGTCGGATTTAGATCAAGGTGCTCTTTCAACGATCTGAATCCAATCTCAGGAGGTCAAACTACTTTTTACAGTGACAATCAAAGATTAAATCTTTAGTAGTTTCTTTCAAAATATAAACTCACTATATATTTGCTCTTACACGAAAATAAGTAGCATCACTATATGTTTGCTCTTACACGAAAATAAGTAGCAACAATGTGCATGAGAGCAATAGGGAAGGAAAGAGAGAGATCAAAATACATGTGACATGAAATCTCTTTTGAGATCTACAACATTACAATTTAGAGCGAGAATGTAAAGATAAGAAAACGAAAGAAGGGGGACAAGCATGTTATGACTTTGTGAGTGTTTGCCACCACCGGCGCCTTTTGCCGGGAACTTTCCCACGTTCTCGGTCTCGGAGTGGTCCCTACTTTAATATTTAATTTTAAAGATGATAGATAATAGAGATGATATAATGGGCCATTGTCTCCAATATTGCATGGTTGGTGTTTTAACACGAGTTAGAGTTATTGCATCAAAAAGCTTGCAAGTTAATTTGATATTGGTGTAGGCACGCATGCACCTACTACATGCATGATGCATTGCAAGGTTTGTGACTTGTGATCGAGTGCGTAAAATTAGACTATTTGACACATGAATAGTGGATAGCTAGGTTGCTGCGCGAAGCCAAATTATTTCAGACCATTGAATTTATACGCACGGATTTTTTATCTTCTAAACCAAAAGATTTGGAATCAATGAACATTAACAAATATCCTATTGTCATAATTCCAAAACTGAGGGTATCCTACTCAAACTGGATTTTCAAAAAGCATACGATAACGTTTGTTGGGAATTCCTCTTCGATATCTTAATCCATAGGGGCTTCGGTCCCAAATGGATCGCTTGGATTAAATCCAGTCTATTTGCGGGTACCTCTTCCATTCTCATTAATGGTACGGAGGGTCACAAATTTAAAATCAAATGCGGTCTTAGGCAAGGTGACCCTCTTTCTTCCCTTCTCTTCTCGCTGGTAGCCGATGTGTTCAGTAAGCTACTTCGCAATGCTTGGGAAGCCCAGGTCATCGAAGGCCTGGGTGATTCTCGTTCCTTCAGTGGCGTACTGAACCTTCAGTACGCCGATGACACCATCATATTGACCAAACCTAATTCCCATACCCTCAGAAATCTGAAACTACTTCTCTATTGTTTTGAACTAGCCTCTAGTCTTTCTATCAATTTTCATAAATCTTCTGTCGTTTGGCTGGGAGGCTCGCCTAACAGGCAGGATGAAATATCCGAATTTTTTAACTGCCCAGTCGCATCTTTTCCTATAACGTATTTAGGCATTCCGCTGAGATGGGGTAAACTACATAGATCGGATTGGTCTCCCATGATTGATAAGGTGGAATCCAGACTATCTGTGTGGTCAGGGAGACAGCTGTCCCGTGGCGGAAGATTAATTCTGCTCAATTCAGTTCTATCCTCGATACCTCTGTACATGATGTCTTTCTACTTCATCCCTTCTTGGGTGATCAAAAGAATCGACCAGATCAGAAATAATTTTCTCTGGTCAGGATCATCACTCTACAATCCCGGGTCACATCTTTGTAACTGGAAACTCATTTGTTCTTCGAAAATTGCTGGAGGATTGGGGGTTTTGGACCTTAGACACCAAAACCTTGCTTTGCTGGGCAAATGGATCTGGAGATTCCTCAAAATGGAGGACCTCCCCTCGATCAAATGTATCAAAGACAGATACTTTGGAGTCATTGAATGGTGGAGTTTCCCGGAGCATCCCATAGGCAGGCATCCCCTTTTTGGAAGGGGATCTGGAAAGCAGCAGCGTCTTTCCACTGTGGTTTAAGCCACAGTTGTGCCGATGGATCCATGACCAGATTCTGGACTGATATCTGGATCAGTAATTCTTCTTTAGCTTCCGCTTTTCCAACTATCTTCCGTCTTGCTGCCAACCCTCTGGCATTGGTGTCAGATTACAATAGCAACACCGAAGGTCAAAGGGAATGGTCTATTCCCCTATCTTCCAATCTTCCCTCCCATTTAGCCCCTGTTTTTGATAACCTTCTTAACGCTCTTAACAATGCGGTTTGGCATGACAAAGAGGATTTCTTTTGGCATTGGAATTCATCAAGAAACTTCTCAGTTCGGTCTTTCTATCACTTTCTTAATTTTAGAGGTATTTTATCGCCATTCTACGATCTGGTTTGGAAGTCTTGTGCACCGTTGAAGGTGAACATCCTTGCGTGGTTAGCACTCAACAATAAACTCCTTACCGTGGAAATTCTTAATAAGAGGAATCAAGCTTGGGGGCAATTATGTCCCCTTGTGCGATTCAGCTTCTGAGAATGTGAATCACTTGTTCGTAGAATGCATTTACTCACGTTCTCTCTGGAAAATTACCGTACTGGCTTGGGAGGTGTCAGACATTCCGATCAGTCTGGTCGATTGCTGGACGAAGCGCCCTCCTAATCACGCTTTCCACAAATCGTGGTTCCTCTCATTCCAGATTATTATATGGATAATTTGGAGGGAAAGAAATCACAGAATCTTCCGTCAAATTAATTCTTCCCCTCGGTTGATATCAGACGAATTTTTGTTTTTATTCAAATTTTGGTCTTCATCTTTAAAGATGAAAGCTATAGAAGCCCTTAAGTATGAGAGACTAGAAAAAGCTTTCCATTGTCTTATTAACCTCAACGCTATCTAACGTTCACAGCACCTCTATTTTGGAACTTTTCGAGCTCAGCTTATGCATCAGTAGATCTCTAATTTTCGTTTCTGTAGCACTCTCTTTCTATGTTATCTCTCCTGGTTTGATTTTAGCGGTGTGGATTAACGCTATTTTCCCTTGGTGTTATGTTTGCAGGATTAAAGGGTAGGTTAGCCTACCCTTATTATGCTTTTGGCAGCAGGTTTTTAGACTGCTTTTTGGCATGTTTGGTTTTGGACAGAGGGGCTGGCATCTTCCTTCTCTCTCTCCCGATGGTACACTAGTTCTTTCAGTTTATCGCTGGTGTGTATACGTCAGCTCGGTCTGATGATAGCTCTTACTGATCTCTTACGTAGAGATCTTTATGTTAACTTCTTGTTTTACTCCCTCAGTTTGTAGCTCTTGTTGTATAGTCTATCGACGTTGATCATTCTGTTGTACCGTCTTGGTCTTGCGAGTGGCAGGCTGGTTAGGTATCTAATGGATTTTCTCTTTGTTTGGGGGTTCACTGTGAGCTAGTTTTTTGAGAACTGATGTTGCCATATTGCTAGTTCTCTATGTTATTGACGTTTTCTCAGACTGGCTGTTTCTATTCTTTTGTGAGTTCATTTCGACTGATACTAATTTGCTTCTATGAAGCCTTTCTTTAGCTGTATTCACCGGTACTTAGCCCCGTTTGGGCGGAGCTACTCTGTTTCTGTTTTGTTTTTTAAGCTGGGCTGCATCTATTGGTTTCATCTGGAGGTGTCTGTTTTGTGGAGGTGTTGACTACTCTGAGTTGCCATCTGTTTGGTCTGCATCTATTGATCACGGAGCGCTGATGCGGTGCTTCAATTTCCCGTGGTGTCCTCGTTCGTAGGCTCGTTTTGTCTCTCTGAGTCTTCGAAGGCTGGTATTCGGGTGCGAAGGGGCCTTCGTCGTCCCAGGGCCTTGCGGTCCGCGCTGCTCGTGATCAACTCTATTTTCTGGCGTAGTCTGCGTCTGTTATATTGTGTTTGTTGATCTTGGGATGTAATCTTTAGTTCATTTTTGAGTCCAGATAGACTCGATGTTTTGTAATTAGGAGTAGTAACTTTGGGTATTCTATTTTACACCTTGTAAGACCATTTTATTGTTATTATTGTGTTATTAATGCATGGCTGGAGTCTATTGACTCTATCCGTATCATAAAAAAAAAACAAATATCTACCCTTTTCCCTATTTATACCATTGTTTATGATGCTTGAAGTTAGTGCGGAGGCAGAAATTTTTTTTCCTTAGACAAAGCAGAAGTAATAAAAGATGATGAGTGGCCAAACAATACTGAACACGAGTATAAATACGACATGCAAGATGCACCACAGTACACTTAGCAATTTTCCGTAATGATGGTATATGTACGCCAATATCCCTATTGGGTCAACAGACTACTAATTAGTTTGACTCGCTATGCATACAGGATCTACATGGGATCTTTGTACCCACATTCACTTGCCTGTTTAGAAAGTCAAACATGCATAGAAATTTTTCTAGACAGAGTTCATTGGGTAGGGTCTAAAGAAACAAATTTGTTGCACCATCACTCAGGCCCAAATTATATTTTAGCACATGTTACATCCAGGGGCGTAGCTGTCCTGGGCTCGGGGGCGCCCCTGGGATTTTAAAAAAAAATTTAAAAAAATTAGTAAAATAAAATTTAATAAGGATTTATGTATAAAATTTCCAACCCATTTAGTCATTTACAGATTTTACTTTACTCTTCTTCCACTCTTTTGTTTCCACTCTACTGAACCCAAACTCACTTCATAATGAATTTGTAAAAGGGATTAAAATCTATAAGTGATTAGTTGGGTTTGTAGAGGAGGTCAGAGGAGAGAGAGAGAGAACGAGGAGTCGATCGATTCCAAACCCTATTCTAAGTGAACTTTTTTGTACATTTTGTACATTTTGATAATTAGTGTAATAGTTTGTGACATTTGATAATAATATTTGATATTTTGAGGCTTACAAATGTGTTTATTATAAAATTTTTTAATAGTAAGAGTCGCGCCCCCTAGATGGAAATCCTGGCTACGCCACTGGTTACATCCCAATCCTATATTCAAGCTTCTCAAATGATCAGAATCGTGGAAAGAACACAAATATTTAGGAGATCCGATGGCCATCTTGTTACTTGTAGGAAAAATATTACCATTAGAAGCAAACCGAGAAGGACTTCATATCACTTTATTAATACTTCTGCAGTGCGGGCCCCCATTCTGAGGCAGGTGAGGCGGCTGCCTCAGGCCCCCATATTTTTGTAATTTTGAAGCCCCAAATTTGTATTCCCTGTTAGATGTGATTAGGAGGAATTAGGGTTAGGGTTTGTATCTCATAGCCGCTGAAGATATTATACCCTGCTTATCAGTATTGGAATATCACAGAGCACTACCTCTAGACCAGCTTTTATATGAGATGAATTGGGTTTAGGGTACTGGGTTTTATGCCCACTCAACCCGGTCTAACAATTAAACAGATAATACGTGCTTTGCACGTGTTGCCCCATAGAATATTATACACAATAATATTCTATTATATTGAGAATATACTTATATATCCAACAATCTCCTCCTATATTCTCAATATATTAGTCAATGCCCCGTTAAATCATTGGCTCACAGAATAATACAGTTTATAGATTAAATCAATTATAACTCGAATAATTCAAATGAAACTAAACCAAAATAATCAAATAGTTCAAAGACCATATCAAAACAGATTAGTTCACAATGACTAAACCAACCCGAGAAACCTCTCATAGTTTCAAAATCAACCAAAGCAGATAAACTTTGAGAACAAAATATGAGTTTGAAGCTCATGAACACAAGAGTCCTAAACTCAACAGAAGTTTTATCAAGCAAGTGACAAAGTTATTCTTCAGAGAAATAAACCAAAACTATATCCTTGCAAACTGCTTTATGTTTACTCCTCCATTTTGAGCAAATCATTATTCTGAAATCTATGTTGACAGATTCAACTTCTCCATCTTTGCTAGCTTATTGAAAGCAAGAATATCAAGAGACAGATCTCTAAGAATTCTAGCAAATTTCATAAAGTATCTGGTTCTACTAAAGAACTTAGTACACTTCAACGATAGCTTAGCAAAATGTAACGCAAGCATCACAATCAAGTTTCTTTAACAAAATAAAGAACATGAACTATTATAGTTTCTGCACAAGAACTATACTATGTTTCATATTGGAATGATAGAATAGTCCAATCAATTATGGTTAATTCTGAATCATCAAAATTGGAATAAAACATGAATCCATAAAAGAGTTATATCATCAAAATTGGAATGATATAACAACCATTCTACACATCGGAAACATATAGACAAGTTTTCATGCTTTCTTTTGGAATAATGAGATGATTCTAAGTAAATTATGAAAATATATAACATCATCAAAATTGGAATGAAGTTATATATTAATATAATTTACATAGAACTTTTCAAATTATCTAAAGCATGCCAACTGCCTAAAATTGATGCTTCAGTTTGAACTTATCTATGACTCCAATTGGATTCTAAATCTCAAAACAACTTGGATGTTAAAGCTTTTGACTCAATAGCTTTTAACTCCATTTCCCCCATAGTTTTGATAATTAGATCACTTTCAAGTCTCTTAGCAAGAGCATTAGCCATACTTGTCGCAATTGCACTTAATCTATGAGAAAGTTCAACTAGGCTTCTTTCAGCCTTAATATACTCCTCTTACTATTATAGAGTGAGTTATGAGCTACAATGCATTATAGCTTGATAGTCGCATAACAGAATTAGAGAATTTACTTTAAATTCTCAATGGATGATTAGCAATAAGTCATTCAATCTATTCAGCCTCTTCCCCTGCAGAGGATAGCAAATAGAGGTCTGATTTCATGGATGAGAATGCAATGCTTGTTTGCCTTTTAATCTCCATAATTTTTTTTTTGCTCCTTCTAGTGTGAACACATATTCACTAGTTGTCGACTTTCACTAAACTTTGAGTAGCACAAAGCAAACTCTTGAGTACCACTCTGGTATCTCATTAGCCTCTTAAGGGCACTCAAATGTGTATGGGATTATTAGTGAATCTACAGATCATACCTACCTCAAAGGCTGTGTCTATTCTAGTGTAGATCTTTGTATACACGAGACTTTCAATTCTTTTATAAAGATCTACCTGTCTCATAGTTGCACCGTCATTAGATGTCAACCTTTTATCATATTCATAAGGTGTTTCAAAATATACTTTCAATTACTATATCCCCACTTTTGAAACACATTATTGATTTATAGAGTTTGACTAAGGGTTATCCCTTACCAACCAAAACTCACCCTTATACATAATATGGTGACCACAATACTTAGGTGTTTCATGCTAAATTTATTTGGATAGCACAATTTAACTCTATTTATAATAGAGATGTCACTTCCAATCAATAAGTATCTCAATAAAACCAAGTAAATAATAGTCATTATATTTGACACATCACAAAGTTAAAGGTACTGATCTGAATTACATAATTCATATACTAGGATCTTTGATAAATTTGCCAAATTATTTATACGATAGCTATATTACATGTTTTAAAGTATACGATGATTTTACTAAATTGTAAATCTTGTTCACTAAACATATTAGTTCAAAACTTTTCAGTACAAAACTATTCAGTACAAAATTTTTAATATCCTTCATGAATGGCAAAATTTTCAATAGATGTAAGGATAAGAAGATTACTTATTGTAGCAATATGACAAACATGTGAGTAGACATCAAATAAATCTACCGCATTTTTCTCAGTCAATCTGTTAGCTACTAAACAATATTAAAATTGCTACTGAACAATCAAAATTAAGTTTCTTCTACAAAACCCCACTTACTTACTATAGTTTTAGCCCCTTTCGACAGATCAATTAATTTAAAGTATTATTGTATGACACAAAATTATCTCATTGTCTGCTGAAGACTCTTCTTAGCTCATTTGTCATTCAAGTTTAAGTGTCAGTAAGATTGGTTCTGGATTCAAACTGTGAATCGTTGACCGTAACAGTAGGACTGATAATTTCATAGATTTGTCTTTGATGAACACATCGTCAAAGAACTTTGCAAGTTCAGATTCTACTAACCCAAATTATATAGATCCAAAACTGTCCATAGAACCACATTCTGCACTTTCTAAGAATACACAAATATTTGTTATAGGTCTTACTTTAGGCCTTTTGGGATCATGTACTTTAACAAATGTATCATACCATATTTTTCACTTTAACAAAATTATTTGTGTTTTTATACTGTTAATCTACAAGGTGTAAGTAACTTAGAGTGTGGTAACAAATTAGAAATATAATTGATAATGAAACATCACTCATAATTACTCAAAGTCAAACTAACAGTCAATAACATAGAATTTAACATCTCACTGAGTGTTTGATTCTAACTTTATTAATACTGTTTGACAATGCTAAATATAATGCACTAGAGATTATGCCAAATACAAATTACTCTAGAATTATTAAACATATTTCACTACAAAACAGGTTTGATTTACCGGCGTATATTCCCCGGCTTTTTACCATTCGCGTCGGGGTAGGGAGTGACCAGGAATGGGGCGCCAGATTGGATGGTTATACACCGGCGGCCTCTATAAAATGCCGGGAAATCATGATATTCACCGGCGTTTTATTTAAAAATGCCAGTGAAGGGTATTATTCACCGGCATTTTAATAAAACACGTCGGTGAATATACAAATACATTCACAGGCGTTTGTAATTTCAAACGCCGGTGAATTAACTGAGATAAATCCCCACGAACCCTAACATTTTGCTCTCTAATTTCCCAAACCCAATATTTGGCCACCTACGTTTTCCCTCCTCCCTCTCTCTATTTCGCGGTGAATTTGCGATCGAAAACCACCGCTCGTCGCCCCGCTCTCTCTCTATCTCCTACACCACCGCCCGTCGCCCCCCTCTCACTCTTCGATAATTTCTCTTGATTTCTCTCCTTTTCACTATCAAAGATGCTGAATTCATGCATCTGATTGTCATCTTAGCATGATTTTTTTACCAAAATGGGTTCACTGTCAACTAAGGATGCTAGCTGTATACCAAAATCCTCCAAATCTGTACAAGAATTGGGCTGAAAAAATCTCGTGCAGGTTTCTTTTGGAGCCACAAACATCAATGGTTTAGTTGGGATAAAGAATTAATAGAGAAACATATATGCTTAGATACTGAAAATTTTCATTTTCTTTTACTGTTAAAGAAACTGAGTTCATGCATCTGATTGACATCTTAGCATGATTTTTTTACCAAAATGGGTTGACTGTCATCTAAGGATGCTAGCTGTATACCAAAATCCTCCAAATTTGTACAAGAATTGGGCTAAACAAACCTTATGCAGGTTTCTTTTGGAGCCACAAACATCAATGATTTAGTTGGGATGAAGAATTAATAGACAAACAGATATGCTTAGATACTGAAAATTTTTATTTTTCTTTTAATGTTAAAGAAGCTGAATTCATGCATCTGATTGTCATCTAAGGATGCTAGCTGTATACCAAAATCCTCCAAATCTGTACAAGAATTGGGCTGAACAAACCTTGTGCAGGTTTCTTTTGGAGCTACCCACATCAATGATTTAGTTGGGATGAAGAATTAATAGAGAAACATATTAGTAGCCATATTAGTTTCTTTTGTGCAGGTTTATTATTATTATTATTATTATTATTATTATTATTATTATTATTATTTTGGGATAAGTAACTGATTATTAGTAGCCATGAACAGAATAGTTCATGAGTCATCAGATCTTCTTGTTACCGTATTTACAGCACGACGCCCTCGTTATTCGTCCGATTCCTCTTCCTCAGCAAATACCCTTTACCATCATCATATCCTTGAACGGAAAGCCAAATAGAAGGGAGACTAGTCGAATCGATATTACACTCGAACACAAGGTGTGCGATAAAATGCCACTAAGGTGGTTGTGATAATTTCCACAAAGGTAGTTTAGGGTTATGTGAATAGAGTAGATTGTATTAAGATTTAATTATTTTTTTATACATTTTTGGAACCACGATTTCTTTATTTTACAGTTAATTGTTATATCGTTTATTTATTTGCAGCTAGGGATGAATTTAAAAAAGGTGAAATTAAATATACAAAATGCCTTTTACGGTTAATACTATTTAATATATCAAATTTTAATTTCAGATTGTGTGCTATTGTTATAATGGATAGAAGTTGGATTAGTAAACCACAATTATCCAAGGAGTACCGTGATGGTATTAAAAATTTTATTATCTTTGCCAAACGACATTCCCGTGATCCCAACCTAATCCTTTGTCCATGCCTCCGGTGTACAAATTGTAATTTGAGGACATGTGACGTAGTACATACACATTTGGTTGTCAACGATTTTCTTCAAGGGTACACACGGTGGTTTTGTCATGGAAAGGATCATACGTCAGCTCCTGTTCGTCCGGTTGTATTAGAAAATGAAGATGAGCCCTTAGTGAACGAAGACTTAAGTGTTCCCGATGAGATGCATGCTTTGTTGCAAGACGCCTTGGGGATTCATAATGTTTCTTTCCACACCAATAATCCAACAACCCAAGTTCATAATGAGTCAACAGAAACATCACACATTGGTGGTGGGGTGGACGAGGAAATTCCTGACCCCGCCCCTGAAAATAATAAACAGCAAGAATCCTTCGCTAAGTTGCTTGAAGATGCTAGTACTCCGTTATACCGCGATTGCACCAAATTCTCTAAATTCTCTTTCATTGTCAGACTATTTCAGATTAAATGTTTAAACGGGTGGTCTACTAAGTCCTTCAGTATGCTACTTGAACTGTTGAATGAATCATTTTCAGAAATCTGTATTCCAAACTCAGCCTATAAAATCAAAAAATTCCTAAGTTCTTTCAATCTAGGATATGAGAAGATAGCAGCATGTCCAAATGAATGTATGCTTTTCACGAGAGGTAAGGAAAGTCTGGAGAATTGCGAAGTCTGTGGTTCTTCGAAATGGTCAGAAACACCAAATCAAGACGATCAAGCCAGTGGATCTACTAAGCGAAGTAGGAGAAAGAAGCCTGCCAAAATACAGCGTTACTTTCCTCTGATTCCTAGGCTACAAAGATTGTTTATGTCTACGAAAACTTCTTCTGATATGAAATGGCATGCTGAAGATCGCACTAATGATGGGATTCTTAGACATCCTACTGATTCGCAATCTTAGAAAAAATTTGATGAAAGATATCCCGATTTTGCGGAAGATCCTCGGAATGTGAGACTTGGACTAGCTAGTGATGGTTTCAACCCTTTTAGGCAAATGAGTAGTACATATAGCATATGGCCTGTTGTATTAATACCATATAATTTGCCGTCTTGGAAATGCATGAAGCAGTCCTCATTTATTTTGTCCATGATAGTTCCTGGACCGAAAGGTCCTGGAAATGATATAGATGTGTACCTACAGCCGTTAATAGATGAACTTCAGAAATTGTTGGTGGGTGTTCCAACCTATGATGTTGTGGCTAAAGAAACATTTTCTCTTCGGGTCGTGTTGTCTTGGACAATCAATGATTTTCTAGTATATGCAAATTTATCTGGATATAGCACTAAAGGACGTTATGCATGTCCTTGTTGTGCTGACCAAACTAGTTCAAGGTGGTTGTACAATGGCAGAAAGTTTTGTTATATGGGTTAAATAAGCTGAATTCATGCATCTAATTGTCATCTTAGCATATTTTTTTTTACCAAAATGGGTTCACTGTCAACTAAGGATGCTAGCTGTATACCAAAATCCTTAAAATCTGTACAAGAATTGGGCTGAACAAACCTTGTACAGATTTCTTTTGGAGCCACAAACATCAATGGTTTAGTTGGGATGAAGAATTAATAGAGAAACATATATGCTTAGATACTGGAAATTTTCATTTTCTTTTACTGTTAAAGAAGCTGAATTCATGCATCTGATTGTCATCTTAGCATGATTTTTTTACCAAAATGGGTTCACTGTCATCTAAGGATGCTAGCTGTATACCAAAATCCTCCAAATCTGTACAAGAATTGGGCTGAACAAACCTTGTGCAGGTTTCTTTTGGAGCCACAAACATCAATGGTTTAGTTGGGATGAAGAATTAATAGAGAAACATATATGCTTAGATACTGGAAATTTTCATTTTCTTTTACTGTCAAAGAAGCTGAATTCATGCATCTGATTGTCATCTTAGCATGATTTTTTTACCAAAATGGGTTCACTGTCAAATAAGGATGCTAGCTGTATACCAAAATCCTCCAAATCTGTACAAGAATTAGGCTGAACAAACCTTGTGCAGGTTTCTTTTGGAGCCACAAATATCAATGGTTTAGTTGGGATGAAGAATTAATAGAGATACATATATGCTTAGATACTGGAAATTTTCATTTTCTTTTACTGTTAAAGAAGCTGAATTCATGCATCTGATTGTCATCTTAGCATGATTTTTTTTACCAAAATGGTTTGTTTGTCATCTAAGGATGCTAGCTGTATACCAAAATCCTCCAAATCTGTACAAGAATTAGGCTGAACAAACCTTGTGTAGGTTTCTTTTGGAGCCACAAACATCAATGGTTTAGTTGGGATGAAGAATTGATAGAACATATATGCTTAGATACTGGAAATTTTCATTTTCTTTTACTGTCAAAGAAGCTGAATTCATGCATCTGATTGTCATCTTAGCATGATTTTTTTACCAAAATGGGTTCACTGTCAACTAAGGATGCTAGCGTATACCAAAATCCTCCAAATCTGTACAAGAATTGGGCTGAACAAACCTTGTGCAGGTTTCTTTTGGAGCCACAAACATCAATGGTTTAGTTGGGATGAAGAATTAATAGAGAAACATATATGCTTAGATACTGGAAATTTTCATTTTCTTTTATTGTTAAAGAAGCTGAATTCATACATCCGATTGTCATCTTAGCATGATTTTTTTACCAAAATGGGTTGACTGTCATCTAAGGATGCTAGCTGTATACCAAAATCCTCCAAATCTGTACAAGAATTGGGCTGAACAAACCTTGTGCAGGTTTCTTTTGGAGCCACAAACATCAATGATTTAGTTGGGATGAAGAATTAATAGACAAACATATATGCTTAGATACTGGAAATTTTCATTTTCTTTTACTGTTAAAGAAGCTGAATTCATGCATTTGAAGATTTAAGATCCAGGATGGCAAATTTTGATTGGGCTGTGATTGGATTGTTTAGTGGTTGTCGTCTATGTTCTTAATTGGGTTGTGATTAGAAATAGAGGGCTCGAGTGGAGATCTGGAAACCCATATAGAGACATCTCGTTTATAATAATTTATTATTATTGTTGTTCTTGTCGCTCTTGCTGTTGTTGCTGATGTCTCTTTGTGTGCGTGTGCTGAAGGGAAAGAAGGGATGAGAGAGAGATGAGGAAAATGCCGCTATGTTAGCCTAGTGTATCCTCATTCTCTACCATTTTCTGTTTCTATTTCTGGCTTCTATATTTGGTTTCCTTCCACGATGACAGTTCCTTAAAACTACACTTGATATGAGCCCCTTCTTATTTTTCTTATTTTTCTTATATTTGGTTTCCTTCCACGATGACAGTTTCATGGATTGTCTGAACAATCCATGAAAGACATGCTTAGATACTGGATTTTCAATTGTTTTACTGTTTTAGATACTGGTTATTCCCAATCAGAGGAGAATATAAAGGTTTCAAGTTAGATACTTGATTTTCATTTGTTTTGTTGTTTTAGATATATTCAAAAACAAAATTAAGTACTAGCTTTTTAGCACTGCAATATAATTATTTTACCTCTCTATATATCATTAACAATTCCATTTGCAATTAGCACCTTGATCTTAGAATTTATGAATTGGGTAGATCTTTTTGCAAGTTCAAAAAATATGTATATTCTGTATTCTGGTCTACTGTTGAACTAAATTATTATTTTTTTTCCATAGAGCGGTCTCCCAGATGAAGGAAATTCTGATGATCAGAACTGAAGCTACTCGAGGGGTATGAATTTGTGGTCGGCCTAGTATAGTTGTTGTTATGTCCTCCTTGCTGTTGTTATGTCTTGTATTGTTGTTTTAAGTAATTGTTGGGATATTTGGGATGTTCGTTACTGTATTTGTTAATTATGACACTGTGTTAATTTTGCGGTAAATTTGGACGATGATATAACACGTGTGAAACTTTATTATCTTTAATTCTTGTGTTTGGTTGTGATTTGTGCATTAATATGCCTGAAATTGGTTGAATCAGTTGTGAATTAGTTTACCGATTTTTAAAATGAAATTGTGAATTGAAATCGAATGGAAAACTGGACCAGGAAAAACAAACGGGCATACACCGGCGTTTCATAAAACGCCAGTGTATCTAATTGTTTAGTTGAAAATTTCGTTAGAGAAGCGTTTCCACACACGCCGGTGTACCCATAAGTTGCAACAGTACTAAGATACACCGGTGTGTTATAAAACATCGGTGAATATCTCTATAGCGGCGTGTTTATGGCACGCCGGTGCTTGTAAGTAGGGAAAGAAAAGCGCTCAGAAACAAGCATACACCGGTGTTCTACAAATATTACACATACACCGGCGTTTCTACAAATGCCGGTGAATGTATATTGGGGGGGAAAGAACGACACCCAGAAATTCCCATATACCGGCGTTGTCTGGCCGCCGGTGTATTTTCAAGATATACCGGCGTCCAGTAGAAACGCCGGTGAATACACCTATCTTTCCGCGACGCTCGATTCGGCGGCATTTGTACCGGCATTTTTATAAACGCCGGTGAATGTTTCACCGGCGTAAAAAACTGCCGGTGAAGGTCTAAAAAAATGCCAGTGAATAGCTTCTGTGTTGTAGTGTTTACCACCTCCATCAACACTGAACCCTTGGTTTTTAGTATTTAACTAGATTTTAATTTATCACAATATCAAGTGTTACATCCTCCATATATGTATGACAAATATTCAATAATCATCTACATAGGTGATTAAATACTTCTGACCAATTATCGTCTCATCTAGTCACAAAGCTACTGAGATCACAAATATCAAAATGTATTGACTCATGTAGTTGTGTGCTCCTTGAAACCATACTAAATAATTTTCTAGTGATCATAATCTGAGCACAACTTTCATATTTGTCATATTTAATGGAGTGTCATTTAGCAGAGTTATGAGTTTTAACAAGAACAAACAATTTAATATATAGTTCTCAAATCCTAGCCAATTATGTTATGTTCAGAAACTATACACAATTAGAACTATTATTATTAATTGTCTCATTTGTTAAACTCAACTTATACATGCGATTGACAATAAATGCACATTATAAGAGTTAAAACAAAATTACTCTTACCATGTTTTACAAATTTGTTTGCTTTCCCCAGTGATTCTAACAATATCCACTTACTGAAACACATTGAGCTATATTTTCCTTTATTCGTTCTTCATCATCTTCGAGACGCTAAACGAGATAATGACCAGTATTTTATAATTCAATTTTGCACACATGGTACCACGAACGACAAAGAACAAAGCCCAACCAATGGAGTCATATTCTGCATTACAGGATGCTCTTATCTAAGTTACGGATATTTGTTACAGATCTTATGCATCATTTATTTATTTTTAATTAGAGAAGCAAATATATAATCTCACACAAACTGCAGATAATGGATTTGTCAAAATATCTATACACATAGTATGATAAAGCACTTAACAATCCTAAGCATGCTAGTTTTCAATGTGAAAATATCTATGATCTAAAACTTCCAATCATGTGATCAAACGCACAAAACGTTAACACATTCATCACATGAAAGTACTAAAAAAGATTAGAGTAGATCATACCGACACTTCAAGTTAGAAGTGGTTTCCAAATTCAATGGAGAAGCATGCGTAGTGCAGACTTATTCAACTATGATGCATATCCATCATCTCCAACACACACAATTTGTAAGTAACTTTAAAGTTCCTACATCATCAAATTGTTAAAATTAGTCAATTAAACGAATTATTAGCACTATTTATTCTAACAATAATTTAATTGGAGATATAAATTTACGGTCAAAATCTATAATTTAACTTATCAAAAGGGATATTCAATCCTTAGCGCAAAGCTAAAACAATTATTCAAACTTGTGTTTAATTAAACAATGATTAACACGGTTTTTGTACTTTAGCACATAGCGACAACAAATAATTGAAATATATATGCAGGTGAAGAACTTATCTTTAATTTTAGATCTGATCCAGTCTAATCATACTTGGATCTAGTCCAAACAGCATCCCCATTGCTCGCACTATCTCCAGCAATTTAATCAACATCTCTTATTTCACTTTCCAACTGTTAAATTCATCACTTCTAAATCCCTCTCATTTAGGAACCTCGTACGGACGATTATGTTTTTCTATTGCAAAAGAATAAACAATAAATTCCAAACAATAGAAGATTCTTTCTGAATAATTACTACTTAAGTAATTTGGTAAAGTGATGGCTTTTCTGTAAAACTGCTTAATTAACAATGAATCAGAGAAAAGCAAATAACTTGAGTTTAGAATGGACCAAATCTGAAGAATTAGATGCACACAGCAGCGAATCCCGTAGTCTTTGAAATAGATCCCGACCTTGCTCCAAACACAGAACAGAAAACAACTCTCCATAGAACCCAAGCACACAACGATCTTCTTCTCAATCAAATCCAATCGATGGAAGAAGACAACCAGATCTGATCCCGATCAGTGCCCCCCACATCAACAGCAACCGATCGATGAGAGAGCCACTTTATCTGATCCCGATCACGACCTCAAACACACCGACAGCGGCTGGTCAAGGGGAGGAAGACGATCGGAAAGCGACGACCTGGATTTGGCAGTGCTCGACTTCGAGAATGCGGCCAAAGAGGAGGGAGATCTTCGCTGGCGATGGTGGACCTTCGATCTGCCATGACAGTGGCGATGCTGACGTCGTCGACGCCGACAGTGGCGTCTACAATCGCAGATGGCTGCGACGACTGCGGCTACAGTCGCGATCGGTGATGGTGACGATGATCTGCGACGACTGCGACTACAGTGGCGATCGATGACGGAGGCGATGATGCTGACATCTTCAACGGTTGCAGACGTGTTCGTTGACGGCGGCGACCAATCTCATCAGAGGTGGTGTTATAATATCTTAAGATTGTTAGATGTGATTAGGAGGAATTAGGGTTAGGGTTTGTATCTCATAGCCGCTTAAGATATTATACCCTGCTTATCAGTATTGGAATATCACAGAGCACTACCTCTAGACCAGCTTTTATATGAGATGAACTGGATTTAGGGTACTGGGCTTTATGCCCACTCAACCCGGTCCAACAATTAAACAGATAACACGTGCTTTGCATGTGTTGCCCCATAGAACATTATACACAATAATATTCTATTATATTGAGAATATACATATATTCAACATTCCCCTTATAAATATATGCATGTATTTTATACGTAAAAAAGTTATATTGTTATTAGGAGCTCCAAAAATAATTATTGGAGTCTGTTCGCGTCGGGCCCCCGGTACTTCTGGCATGCAAAATGCAAAACCTAGCTGTAGATCTCTCTTTGGTTAATATTGCTTACACATAATGCATGTAAGTTATCGTGATTTAGATTCTATCGCGTATAATCAAACAAGTAGATCGAAGCCATGTTATAATTACATGGAGAACTATTTATGAAGTTATAACAGTATATAACCATGGGGATCAGAGATAGAGATAGAGATGTAGATAAAGATAGGTAGGCAGTCTAAACCTAACCAATCCAACTGATTGCCCATCACCATTCCCCCAACCCGCACAATGTATATATATCATCCACCCTCTTCCAAATCAAAAGTTAAAGCCAAATGAAATAGGCCTTTCTCCACCTCAATAATTACCAAAAACTTCTCCTATTTCCCCCTCCCCAGCTCATTTTTCACGTACATATACAATTATAGTGACCCACCAAGTATAGCTAAAAGTAGGAAACAACGACATATATCCACCCTTTTCACACCAAAAGAGGAAAACTAAACAAAAGAAAAACAAATACAAAGGATAAAAGGAAAATTAAAAAGTTGATGGTGGTGGTCATGTTTCGACCAAGACAAATTTCTGTATACATACACCTAACAATATGGAAGTATAATGCGTGGCAAATCCTACAACTTATCAACATTATTTTATGATGCTTGTCTGTCCATACTCTACGACAAAGTATTTATATAATCATTGGAATCTGCATCATATTACGCGCTTCGAAGAAGCAGTTCCCTTTCTACAAGTGGTAAAGCCCCCACTTTTATTATAAGGATAGTGAAGGAACAGAAGATGATGCTAACACAGCCTTAAAAATAGCTCTATATAGAGCTAAAACTGAACCACGACGACCAAGATTCCATTGTGTTGTCAATAAAGCTACAATAACGATGTGTCCGTTATCTATTTTAGACACGTGGACCTTCCTCCTTCGCTGCCAAGGAATGGATTGATTTGATGCGTTTGATAGAACAGGGTACACGGGATCTTATCCAATCAGATAGAACAGCTAATAATTAATCGATGAACTCATGGGAGAATAGTATATTTAGTTGTACTCTTTTTGAAACCCTTAAGAGCATCCCTAGTCGGTTGGCTATTTTGTCAAAATTTTTGAAAAAAATAAAAATTTTGTTGCTGCAGTCGTTGGCGATATACCCAAAAAATAGGTTTTAGATGAACAGTAGTTTGCCAAATTTGACGGACAAAATAGTAATTTGGAAAAATAGCGGTCGAAAGTTGATTTTTTGTGTATTCGATCGGGCGAAAGATCATATTCTGTCGCTTTAATTTTATTTTTATTTTAATATATAGGGCAGGAAATGATTTCCCGTCCAATAATTTTTTTTTAAAAAAATTAACGGACTGGAAATTATTTACCGTCCACCAATTTAAAAAAAAATAAAACTTCTCGGACAGGAGTTGATCTCCCGTCCAAACACATTTGAATTTTTTTATGAACTAGGCCTATAGATATTATTATGGGTATATATTAGGTTTTAATTGATATTTAATTAAGATTTACTCTTTAATTAGGATTAAATTAATAGTTAATTAGAATTAAATTAAGATTTAATTGGGGAAAAATTTCTTGTATGGGAAATGATTTCTCGTCCGTCGTTTATTTTTTTAAAAAAATCCTCAGATGGGAAATGATTCATTGTCCGACACATTTTTAAAACGACTTTTTTTTTGGTACGAGAAATCATGCCCGTCAATTTTTTTTAAATGAAAACCCAAATTTTGAGTTTAAACGACTACAGCCGAAACCCGAAATTCATATTCCTATATGCAATGTTCTAAAAAGCGCTAGGCGGTAGTCGGGCGGCCGATGGGGGCCTAGCGCCTAGACCTTGTAATCGGGGATTAAGCGGCTAGGCGCTAGGTGGTTTTTTAAATTTATTTATTTATTTATTTATCGATCTTTTGGGTTTATTTTGTTGTTACCCCTTTTTACTCTTTATTGCTACTCATTCTTAGTTTCTTACTATTGAACTTTTTCTCCTTGCAATTGTAGGATGGGCTTCACATAGTCGAATCGGTGCATTATTGTATCGGTGTACATGATGACTCTATCTTCTTTATATCCGATGTAAACCACATTGTGGCTACTCATAAAAGAATACAAGTTCTAAAGAGAGAATAAATGTAAAGTTGATAGATGATCTCATGATATGCTTGATAACGATGAACAACGTTAAGCAAATATTATTATGTTTTCCAGCAAACTACATTAGCTTGTTGAGTAAAAGGCCGGTGAACTGAACATACATACTGTCGACTGACAGAAAAAAAGTATACCATTAAAATTATCAAGAAAAAGATGTGAACACTAGTAGCATAAATAACAAAGAAAACATCAGCATTAATAACTTATAATCAGAATCCACAAAAACATAAGAAACTGTACTAAGAGCACGCAAAAAGAATGTGAAAGGGAAAGAAAAATAAGATAACCAATTACCAATATATTTGGAGATCTATCGAGGTCACTATTAGAACTTAGAAGCTTTGCATATATTGTCGGAGGACGTCGAAGGGAGGCGGAGGGAGGCGGAGGACGTTGGAGGAGGACGTCGGAGGAGCTGCGATTCGGTGGGAGGCGGTCGGAGGGAGGACGTCGGAGGAGCTGTGAACTTTGAGAGAGAAGAGGAGGACGTTGGAAGGAGGCGAAGGAGGAGGAGGAGGCGGAGGAGGACGACGAAGGAGGAGGGAGGCGGACGAGGACGGGGAACTGGTGAAGTAGGAGGGAGGCGGAGGAGGACGGCGAAGGAGGAAGGAGGCGGAGGAAGACGGTGAAGGAGGAGGGAGGCGGAGGAAGAGGAGCTGTGATTTGGGATGAAAGTGAAGAGCGCGATTTGGGGGTGAAAGTGAAGAGCGCGATTTAGGGTTTTTTACTTTTTTTTATTAGGAGGAGAAAGTGAGAATTTTTTTTTAATTACTTAAGGCCTAAGCGGGTTTAGTCTGCCTAGACCCTCCTAGACCGATTAAACGCCGCCTAGGTCCGATTTTAGCCGCCTAGAACCCATTTTCGATTTTCATAAACGCCTAGGCCCTAGTCGAGGCGTTGGGGGGCCGCCTAGCGCCTAGGCACCGCCTAGGCCGCTTTTTAGAACACTGCCTATATGTCAAATACCCAAAATTTGGGAGACAACAACTACATATGCTCTTAATACCGATATTATACATGTAGCTAAAACCTCTTTGCTCTACTAATATAAGAATTCTTGAAAGTTTGGCATACATAATCTTTATAAATTATGAAAATAATTAATTATTACAATGATTAAATATGTATAATGCATGTGGTAAAAATTTCTTTTAAGTTAGCTTCAGAATGCAGCAATTCTATATTCCAATATATGTGGCTAAGGGATTGAAATGAAACACCTGAACTGGAAACCTATGCCAAATTGGTGAGGGAAAAGCAAGCATAATTGCATGGAAAGAAGGCATAAAGTGAAGGAAAGGAGGGAATCACTCGCTCTCTTTAATTTTTTGTCATCTTAATTGGCTTTTTAAGGACAACTTTAATGAAGGTACAATATAATACTCATGTATGAACAATTAATTAATTAATTAATTAAGTAATTAACAAGTAATTATATGAGAGAGAGAGAGAGAGAGAGAGGGATGGAAGAATAAATAAAGAAGGTGAGGATATAGGGTAACTGGGGTAACTGGGGCGACGCGCGACAGAGAAGTCAGGATCACAGCACAAAATTAAAGAGTGGCAGAAAGAGTTGTGATAGTTGTAATATGGACCGAACCTATGGTGTTTGATTGTTCAAGTGCCTTGACAGTTTAAGGTATACAATTTCCTTATATTTTAAAAGGAAATGGTGAAATATAGAAACCATAATTCAAGATCGAAGCAAAATATAAATATTTCTCAGCTATTGTGTTCATCTAAATGATGAATTGCATGCGTGAGAATCTTTGATTACTAAATTTTATAGCGGTTTTAGTAAGTATAGGGAAGATTTCGGTATAGAATAATTATTGACTTGGAACAACTAAGTCTCTAACTAATATGCGCAATGCGTGCAGATTGGTGAGATTGTCTCGTAGACTTTAGATGCTGTTTTGTATCGATGACAATATATGTGTTTTATAAACAATAATATTACTAGTATGTAAGTATTGTTTCAGTACAGTGATAAATCTTTTTATTGGGCTTGATAGAATACAATGCATTCATCCTTCCCGTTTCTTTCGCTCACTTGATGCTGTATCCATCTCACACCTCTTCGGCTCTTCTTATCATTGTTATGCACCTTTGTTGCTCCTCACCGTTACCAGCCTCTCTGCCCCTTTACTGATCTGCCACCCTAACCATCTAAAGAACCTCGTTCTACTCCTCGCCTTGGTTCGAAATAGGGTTAGCAATGACAACAGGACTGGTGTAGGGACCACTTACATAAGCTGGCATGTGAAAATAATATTAAGGTCCACTTCGTTTAAAAGAAGTGTTCATTCGGACAGGCCGCCTACATGACATACATATACTTTATCCTATGTCTCATGCATGTTGGCAATCAAAGTAAATAAATTGGAGAAATTGAGAATGGATTTAGATGAACTTATCCTTATTCTTAACGCACGGAAGAAACTGAGAGGGGAGTCACTACCAATTTCGGAATGAAGCAGACGTGTGTGAGAAATCAAATATATAGATAGCAATGCACTACCATCGCTTTCACATTAATCACAAGGGTGACTTGCACTTTGCAAATATTCAAGATTCTAGCGGTCGCTGTAATAGTAACACAACATATCTATACTATTATCAAGCAAAGCTTTATTTTAGCGGCTTTTTACTATCATGCCCTCATAAACATAAAAAACTAAAAAAAAATCTATATGCTTACTATTATTAAGCAAAGCTCCATTTTGGCGGCTATTTACTATCATGCACTCATAAACATAAAAAGCTAAAAAAAAATGCCGGTTACTTCTATCAAATTTTACCCCTAGTTCCTACACAATCAAATGGCACAAGCATAATTTTTACTTCACATTTACTTCATTCTCTCCATAAAATTCTATTCCCTAAAAAATCAAAATAGTCTCTTCCTCTCCTTCCATCGAATCCGCACTTCTCAAAAATCGACATCAAACAGCAACAGAGACCCAATCCTTCTCTTCTCTATTCTTCTTCCCAAATGCGAGTACGTGACACAGAGAAAGAGAGAGATGGCGGGAGTGGGCGGCGACTACGGCGAGGCGAGGGTGGTCGAGGAGCGACGGGGTGCAGTCAGTGGTGGTTGAGGCGACGGAGTTCCAGAAACATAGGAGGTTGAGGATGGAGGGGATTCGAGGCGACGGGAGAGAGAGAGAAGCAGCGACGGGAATGGGTTCTGAAGGCAGGGAAGAAGGAGATGAGGGAGGGGCTTTGCTGTGCGACGCGGTCGGGAAGCGACGACGGCGCAAGGCGGAGGCGAATCGGTGGCTCGAGCGGGAGGTGCTCGAAGGTGGGGTGCTTCAGTCGACGACGGCAATGGCGGAGTTGAAGGTGGATGCGGGCGATGTGAGAAGGAAGACGAAGGGCCTAGGTGAGCTTTGAGCGACGATGGAGGCATGAGCTCGAGGGATGGTGAGGCGCTCAACTGACGAAGTCGAAGACGGCGACGAGGGTGCGTCGCGACTGGGACGACGACAGGTGGTGGAGGATGAAGGAGTTCGAAGTCGAGGGTGGTGAAGGTTGAAGACGAAGGGGAAGGGGTCTTCGATGGAGATGGGGTGAGGCTTTATTGGAGCAACGGAAAGGTGAAGACAGGGAGCTTCAGGTGGTGCTTGGTGTTCGGCAAGGTGGAGAGTTGTGATGGCGGGAGGCTAGGGGCGTTCGGGTTGTGTTGGAGGAAAAGGCAGGAGGAGTTGCACTTCGAGGTACATGAAATCCTATATGGAAAAAAAATAGAATTCTTCTTTTGATATTTGAGATTGAGATAACTGGAAAAAATATTTGTGAAATTAACAATTAGTTTTCAGCTGTTTTAATGCAATGTTGTGAGTAGCTTCAGTTCAATAGTGAGGTGAGTGACTAAATTCATTCATTTAGTCAATACTAGACATGCATCGCACGTGCATTATACTAGTATACTGTAACAGTAACACAATATCTATATAATAAAATACAAAGAAAGCTATTAATTAAGTGGCTATCCTTCAATTCCCCCAAAATCAAAGGTCCAGATCTAATCTCACAAAATATATTTTCCTCCCAAAAGTTCCCCCCCAAAACTCAAATTCAAATCCCCCCTCCCCCAAAACAACTCATTTATTTATTTAATTATTTGTCTCTCTCTCTCTCTCTCTCTCTCTCTCTCTCTCTTTTGTGTGTGTGTGTGTGTGTGTGTGTGTGTGTGTGTGTGTGTGTGTGGAAACATTGACTTTTATATCCCAATTTATAATTATTTTTCACCATATACTAATAAAAAAAATGGACTTTTATTTACAACTAATTATTGTCATACTATTCATACTTCAGCTACATAATTGTTGATTTACTGTTTACAAGACTTTTCATATATTGTATCATTCTGAAGACGTGCCGTAGGCACGTGGCCATGGGCAAATCTAGTATATAAAATAAAACACAAAGAAAGCTATCAAGTGGCTCTCCTTCAATTCCCCCAAAATCAAAGGTCCAGATCTAATCTCACAAAACATATTTTCCTCCCAAAAGTTTCCCCCCAAAAAAATTCGAATCCCCCCTCCCCAAAACAACTCATTTATTTATTTAATTATCTCTCTCTCTCTCTCTCTCTCTCTCTCTCTCTCTCTCTCTCTCTATATATATATATATATATATATATATAGAGAGAGAGAGAGAGAGAGAGAGAGAGAGAGAAACATGGACTTTTATACCCCAATTTTATAATTATAGTGACTCCTTCAATTCCCCCAAAATCAAAAATCAAAGGTCCAGATCTAACCTCCCAAAACATATTTTCCTCCCAAAAGTTCTCCCCCCAAAACTCAAATTGAGATCCCCCCCCAAAAAACAACTCATTTATTTATTTAATTATTTCTCTCTCTCTCTCTCTCTCTCTCTCTCTCTCTCTCTCTCTCTCTCTCTATATATATATATATATATATATATATATATATATATATATATATATATACACACTGACTGAGTTGAAGATAAGTACTACACCAAACTTTTCATGTGGTTCAAAAATGAGACTTGTCAGAGCATCTGTAGTCATTTAAGTTAAAAAAAGGGTATATGGATAATTTGGAAATAGCAAATAGCGGAAACGCTGCAGTCGTCTATACTCAAAAATTAGCTTTTTTTTTGGATGAAACGAAAGATCATATATTGTTTGAAGATCTGTGTGACTTTTTTTAAAAATTATTGTGAAGGATGGCAGATGATCTGCCGTCTCGTAATTTTTTTTAAAAAAATAATAATAAAGGATGGCACATCAGCCGTCCAACACAAAGACAAGAAATACATTTTTTCTCTCTCTTCTCCAAACGGAAGATGATTATCCTATTTGATTTTTTTTATTAAAATAATTCAAACGGCAGATCATATGTCATCCGACACTTTCCCAATTAAAAAAAATTTCTCAGAGACAAATCATCTTCCATTCAACTATAAAACGGTAAATCATCTTCCGATTTCTAAAATATGGATAAAGTCATTTCCTCTGTCAAATATAGTCGTCTCTTGTTCATTCGAAACCCAAAAAAGGGTATATAGACGACGACTACAAATAATTTTTTTTTCTTTAAATATCTATTTTCTGAATATATAGCCAACGAACAACAGATGTTCTCATGTACCATATATGCATGCCACGTTGGAAAAGAATTACTGACGTAGGCATAAAGGATAATTAATCAGTACTCCATGCATGCTACGTTGGAAATTAGTTTTTGATTAGGGTTACACATGGTGCTGGTTGTTACGTGAATATGACTATATGAGCCGTATAATATTATATCTCTACTACTATAATGGGAGAAGGCTTTTGTCCTTAACCCAACCTGTGCAACGCACGTGTAGCTAAATTTTTTTTGCCTTTTTCATTTCTCTCAATTTTTCCCCACGTGCACAGCACGTATATAATACCAGTATATATAATAACTTTTGGTTGGAACTCGATCAGAAGTCCATGGAAATCATGCATGCAGGTAAAGCCATGAAAAATCATAGGCTGTAAACTAGGGGAGGCGTTCGGAACACCCGGGCCGGGCCGGAACCACTAGGGCTTTGCCCGGTCCCGGGACAACCTGGGCCGGGCTCAAGCATTTTGCGGGCCGGGCTAGGTAGGGAAAAGTCTGGCCCGGACCTGCCCCCGGCCCCAAGAGTGGGGGTTGGGCCGGGCCGATTTTTTAGTGTAATTTTTTTTTTAAACAAAAATGAAAGATCAAGTATTAAATTGTAATTTCATAACAATTGCAAAAAACTAATAAATAAAAGAAATTAAAACCAAATTTAAATTGATTTAATAAATTACAAGTTTTTAAATAAAATAAAGTTCATGAAAAAAATTTCATACAAATTAGACTAAATTACAAAATAAGGAAATTATTTGAATTTAGAGATCGAGATGACCTTTATTTAGATTAAAGAAAAGACATTGGACTATTTTCGTACACTTCTACTTAACCTAAATATAAAATCACATCCCCCTAAAATTTTAAATTCTTTACAATATATTGTACATCATTTTAATGTAAATCGACTAAATCTAATTATTCATTCATCGCTACTTGTTGAGCCAGCTTGTGCTTCATGTAAATCTTGGGTCCTCTCTTCCGCTTTCATCTAATTTTCGACGCATACTAGCATCTCCAAATTTTTGGCTGTCAATCGATTCCTGTTCGGGCTCATTTTCCTGTCACCAAGAGAAAAAATATTTTCCGATGCAACAGTTGACACCGGTATTATTAGCAAATCTCTAGCCATACGAGAAAGAATAATAAAAATAACTTCGTTGCTCTTCCAAAACTGTAACACATCTAGTACATCTTCAATTGAACTTTGTGCAATATACAATCAACTTATTTGGTGAATTGGTTCTTGATTTTTTTGATTTAATAAGATTTAAAACACTACTAGTTGCATGACTCTTTCCTTTTGATAATATGGAGGAAGAAGAAGAAGAATCAACATTTTGTGTTTATGTTCGTGTAGTGTTAGATGAATAAAGTCTATCATAAGTATCATATAACCTCGTCAAACTATGCTCAAATTGACGAGTAAAAGCAACATGATCAAAATCTTGTATTGCATCGTGTGGGGAATAAGTGTAAAAAATTTCAATTAAATTTTTGTGCCATCATTTTTAATCATGGGATTCATTACACTAGCTACACAATATAACATAGAAAGTGGATAAAAATATTTTAAAATTTTAATATATGCCGTATGCCGCATTAACCATATCCCCACTAAAAGGGACATTTGCAAATCTTTAATTATTGTCATCATAGTGACAATTTTAAATAAAATACCGCTAGATGTAGATGTATATATTTTTAAAAAATTTCAAAGTAGCATCGTTAAAAGGTTCTAAAATTTTATACAAACTATCGGTAAAAAAATCAAAATTCATCATCTAACATACAATTTTGCATACCCATTGCAACAGAAAAATATCTAAAATTAAAACGATAATGAAAAACAACACCTAATAAACCAAATGTAGAATTCTAACGATGTCTAGCATCTTTAGGAAAACGTTTATATACAATTCCCCTAAGTTTACACCAATCATGAAAATCTTGATATATTGAACCACTCAATATAATATAATGAACACAATTTCTCATTGCATCAAGTTTATCGTTTCCATATTTTAGTGCATCTTGTACACAAAGATTTAAAATATGACAAGCACACCTGACATAAAAAATTTTACGTTCTTTAGGATCTAAAGTAATTTTCAAACTATCAATTGCCTTAGTATTATTGGAAGTATTATCAAAACCAATAGCAAACACTTTATCATAAATACCAAAATTATTACCTGCTTCCATAATGTGTGTGGCTATAATTTCACCCTTATGTGGGTGCCTAATAAATTCAAATAAAATTATCCTCTTTTGAAGTATACAATCTGAATCTATCCAATGACATGTTACACACATCATTGGAACGTCGTTTACTCCTACCCACCCATCCGATGTCAAAAAAATTCTAGTGTTTAGTGATGTTATCAAAAAATTCTTAGTCTCATTTTAAACTAATTTACAATCACCCTTAATTACATTCCTAGCAATCTTTTTATAATAAGGTTTAAGGAGGTTTGTGCAAAAATCTCTACATACCTACTTTCACCAAACGAATATGGTAATTCACCCGTAATTACTAACTTAGCCATTTCCATATGAACAATATCATGATCGTAGCTATGACTATCTACTTGACCGGTTCTAGGATGTATTTTTTGTTGTGTGAGATTGTCTTTAGAAAATTCAGGTTGACATTTATTTAAATGACGTTGAAGTGTGCCCGTGTCTGATCCTATTTTACACATATGATGTTTGACACTTCTTACATATTTTTAGTCCTACACTCTTATCATTTTTTGAAGGAACAAAATTGAAATAATTGTGTACTTCGGAAGTAGTCCCTCTTGTTTTACGGGTTAGAGAAGGACCTTGTTCCGATGGTTGTGGTTCTACATGATCCTCTATTTTTATAGGATTTGAGTGTGTTTCATTCAAATCGGGAAAACTATCATAATTCATGAATATTTTTTCACTATCTATATATGGAATTGGAATGAAAGGAATGTGACGATTAGTGAACCCTTGACTACTATGTCTACCACCGCGTGATTGATTAGAAACCATTTTAATATTAAAAACTAGTGTATGTATAGTTAGACAGAAAGCAAGTGTATATTTTAAAATTTAAATTAAAAGAAACAACAAAATATATGACAACTAATGATTTAAAACAACAAAATTAAATAAAGAGAAACAACAAAATTTAAAAAGAAAAACAATCTATCTCAACTAAAAAAAACAATAATAACAAGAACTAGTGAGTAGTGTATGTATGTTTACCACTTTACCAAATTTACAAATAAAATCTAAAAAAATGAGAGGAACGCTACAAAAGAAACCAGATTTACCGGCGAATATTTCTCGGCGTTTTACTAGTAGCGCCGGGGTAGGTAGCGATTAGGAATGGGGCCACCAGATGGGATGGTTATATACCGGCGGCCGAATTAAAATGCCGGTGAATCCGCGTATTCACCGGCGTTTTATTTAAAAACGCCGGTGAAGTGTATGATTCACCGGCGTGTCTAATTAAAACGCCGGTGAAAAGCTGCGATAAATCCCATCTACCCTAACCTTTCGCTCGCCATTTCCCCAAACCCCAAAAAAATAAAAAACAAAAGGCGCTTCGTTTTCCCTCCTTCCTCGCTCTACTTCCCGCGCGTTTGCCTCCGCCGCTTCGTCCTCTTCGACGGCCTTCGAACATTCGTCATCGTCCCTTCTTCCTTTTGCCATTTTCGATTTCCCTCCTCCCTATCCCGATTTGGAGGTGAATCGGCGAACGGAAACGACCGTGTCGCCCCGCTATCTCTCTATCTCCCCCCCCCCCCCCCCCCCCCGCGCTCGTCGCCCCGCTCTCTCTCTCTCTTCGGTATCATCTGTTGATTCCCCTAATTTTTGAAACTTAGCATTTTTTTTCTGATAGATGCATGTTGAAATTTTCATGTTCTTATACTGTTAATGAAGCTGATTTCATGCATCTGATTGTCTTCTTGGCATGTTTTTTTGATATAAAATGGGTTCACTGTGAACTGACGATGCTATAGCTACGTATGCCTAAATGGTCCGGATATGCACAACAATTGGGTTTTAGATTTAGTTGGGCACAACCATTAGTGGAGCAACATATATGCTCAGATAATGTAAATTTTCATTTCAAGAAACTGTTAAAGTTACCTGCAGATTGCCCTCTTTGGCATGATTTTTTAACCAAAAATGGGTTCACTTCCAAACTAAGTATGCTGCTAGAAATTTCATCTTCTTTTATTGTTAAAGAAGCTTATTCCATGCATCTGATAGTCATCTTGGCATGTTTTTTTAACCAAAATGGGTTCACTGTGAACTGAGGATGTTATAGCTACGTATGCCAAAATCCTCCGAATATGCTGAACAATTGGGTTTTAGATTTAGTTAGGCTAAAGAATTAGTAGAGCAACATATATGCTCAGATAATGAAAATGTTCATTTCAAGATACTGTTAAAGTAACCTGTTTGCCATCTTTGGCATGATTTTTTAACAAAAAATGGGTTCACTTCCTAACTAAGTATGCTGCTAGAATTTTCATCTTCTTTTACTGTTAATGAAGCTTATTTCATGCATCTGATTGCCTTCTTGGCATGTTTTTTTGATATTAAATGGGTTCACTGTGAACTGAGGATGCTATAGCTGTATGCCAAAATCCTCCAGATATGCACAACAATTGGGTTTTAGATTTAGTTGGGCTCAAGAATTAGTAGAGCAACATATAAGCTCGGATAATGGAAATTTTCATTTTAAGATACTGTTAAAGTAACCTGATTGCCCTCTTTGGCATGATTTTTTAACCAAAAATGTGTTCACTTCCAAACTAAGTATGCTGCTAGCATAGGCCTCATCTTCTTTCACTGTTAATGAAGCTGATTTCATGCATCTGATTGTCTTCTTGGCATGTGTGTATTTGAATCCTTGACAGGTGCAACATGCCGAGGCGTGGAAAGAGGTTAAATATAAATGATGGCAATGAGAGCCATGGAGATGAGCAGCCACTACATAATAGTGGCAGTCAAACAGAAGAGGGTGAGGGTAGCACGCCGCCCACTGTCAAAAAACATCGTGGGCGGACTAAGATGACGAATGTTTGGAGGCTTCAGAATGATGAAAGGATCGAGGTGGAGGCGAACGGTGTTGGGCAACCGGTTGGCGATAACGCCAGCAAATTTTCTTCCTTCATTGGGGTTATAGCAAGGAACCCCCGCATACTTCCTTTGTCATACGAGAGTTGGCCGAAGGTGCCAACCACCACAAAGGCCACTGCTATTACGACAATCAAGGTATTTCTCATCTAAAATACATAATTGGTCGGCGAAAAATTATTATTGAAATATGTATTATTAGTGATGGGTAATGAATTTTGCAGCAATACTTCTCGTTCGCCGACTCCCTTACGCCTTGGGTTGAAAAGTCACTCTCCAAGAAGTGGAGGGACCACAAGAGTGAATTGAAGTCGAAGTTTTATAACAAAGACCTTTCAGAGGAGGAGAATGCAGTGAATGTGCCAGAAAATGTAGAGCCTTCGGATTGGCAATTTCTTGTGCACTCCTGGAGTTCGGCGATCGGTCAGGTATTTATATTAAACACACAAAAATCTAATGAGTATGCGGTTGTATGGCGGCTATAATGAATTTTTCTGTTAACTTCATTGTGGTATGTACAGAAAAGGGCAGAGGTGGGAGCTGCCAGTCGGTCAAAACAGCTAGTGCTGCACACCGCTGGTACACAGAGCTTCGCTCTGGTTCGGGAAGAATTGGTAGGCATAATAGTATTGAACAATTTTTTACTTACAGTTATTTGTTTATAACCATTTCATCTTACTAATATATAGGCAGAAGATTTTGGGGGGCCTACGAAATTTGGGGACATTGACTTTTTTGATGCCACCCACAAATCAAAGGATGGGACGTATGCGAGCCCTGAGGCAGCACGGATTCTGGTAATTTGTGAACTAATATCTAATGAGTAGTCGAAATCTCATCTGCTTTTAACTCTGATAGTTATGTCCTTTTACAGACTAACGCTCGGAAAAGGTATGATGAAATCTCCTCTGCTTCAGATTCGGACCCTACAGTGCCACGCCCAGATTGGCGTACCCGGCAGAGAGTTGCCTTGACCGATGTTAGGGGAAAGGAGAGGCATGGACGTGTCCGTGGTATGGGCCTAGGACCAACCCCCTCGCGGCTATTTGGACGGAGTGAATCTAGTTCAAGTGGCAATCGGGACGAGGAGATGACTGCCTTAAAGGCACAAGTTGCACTCCTCCAAGAACAAATGGCCAATTTAATAGGGCAGCAGTCCCAAGTCCCACCCAGGGTAAGTATTTAAATTGGTTTTTTTAAAGAGATTATGGTCTTGAATGCATGAAAGACACGTACTAGTGTTTGTGAGTGTGCATTGTGGCTATCGTCTATAAGTATTTCGTCTATGTTTCTTAAGTGGGCTGTGATTAGAAAGAAAGGGCTGGAGTGGAGATTTGGAAACCCAAATAGAGACATCTCGTTTATTATAATCTATACTTTTTGTTGGACCAATCCCCTCTTGTTGTTGTTGCTGATGTCTCTATGTGTCCGTGTGTTGAAGGGAAAGAAGGGATGAGGGGAGAGATGAGGAAAATGCCGCTATGTTAGCCTGGTGTATCCAAAGTCTCTACCATCCTTCTTTTTGGCTCCATATATGGCTTATATATTAAATGGGTTTCCTTCCACGATGACAGTCCGTAATACTACACTTGATATGAGCCCTGTTCATAGCTGCACCCTATTGCATACTCACAAACAACTAATACGTGTCGTTCATGCATTGTATTACCAATCCCACTTTGGCACATAACATGCTTAGATGACATTGTATGACCTGCTGATAAGGTTTGTTCAGCCGCGTTGTTGTACTGATTTGGAGGATTTTGGTATGCTAGCAGCATACTTAGTTTCACAGTGAACCCATTTTTTGTTACAAAATCATGCCAAAGATGTTGCTCTACTAATTCTTGAGCCCAACTAAATCTAATTTTCTTAAGTGGGCTGTGATTAGAAAGAAAGGGCTGGAGTGGAGATCTGGAACCCAAATAGAGACATCTCGTTTATTATAATCTATACTTTTTGTTGGACCAATCTCCTCTTGTTGTTGTTGCTGATGTCTCTATGTGTCCGTGTGTTGAAGGGAAAGAAGGGATGAGAGAGAGATGAGGAAAATGCCGCTATGTTAGCCTGGTGTATCCTCATTCTCTACCATCCCCTCTTGTTATATATTAAATGGGTTTCCTTCCACGATGACAGTCCGTAATATTATACTTGATATGAGCCCTGTTCATCGCTGCACTAAATCTAATACTCAATTGTTGTGCATATCCGGAGGATTTTGGCATACGTACCTATAGCATCCTCAGTTCACAGTGAACCCATTTTGTTAAAAAAAACATGCCAAGATGACAATCAGATGCATGAGATAAGCTTCATTAACAGTAAAAGAAGATGAGGATGGCAATCATGCCAAAGATGGCAATCAGGTTACTTTAAAAGTATCTTAAAATGAAAATTTCCATTATCTGTGCATATATGTTTCTTTAAAAGTGACTGTGACCAATTGTTCTTAATTGGGCTGTGATTAGAAAGAGACGAGTTGGAGTGGAGATCTGGAAACCCATATAGAGACATCTTGTTCATAATAATTTATTATTATTGTTGTTCTTGTCGTTCTTGCTGTTGTTGCTGATGTCTCTATGTGTTCGTGTGCTGAAGGGAAATAAGGGATGAGAGAGAGATGAGGAAAATGCCGCTATGTTAGCCTGGTGTATCCTCATTCTCTACCATTCCCAATCAGGTTACTTTAAAAGTATCTTAAAAGTATCTCCAAATAATGGGTTCACCACCAGACTGAGTATGCTGCTAGCATCCCCATCCTCTTTCACTGTTAATGAAGCTCATTTCATGCATCTGCTTGTCTTCTTGGCATGTTTTTTTGATAATAAATGGGTTTACTGTGAACTGAGGATGCTATAGTTACGTACGCCAAAATGGTCTGTGATTTGCACAACAAGTTGGTTTTAGATTTATTTGGCACAATAATTAGTGGAGCAACATATAATTAAGCTCAGTTAATGGAAATTTTCATTTTAAGGCACTGTTAAGGTATCCTGCAGATTGCCCTCTTTTGCATGATTTTTTGATCAAATAATGGGTTCACCACCAGACTGAGTATGCTGCTAGCATCCCCATCCTCTTTCACTATTAATGAAGCTCATTTCATGCATCTGCTTGTCTTCTTGGCATGTTTTTTCGATAATAAATGGGTTTACTGTGAACTGAGGATGCTATAGCTACGTACGCCAAAATGGTCTGTGATTTGCACAACAAGTTGGTTTTAGATTTAGTTGGGCACAACAATTAGTGGAGCAACATATAATTAAGCTCAGTTAATGGAAATTTTCATTTTAAGGTACTGTTAAGGTATCCTGCAGATTGCCCTCTTTTGCATGATTTTTTGATCAAATAATGGGTTCACCACCAGACTGAGTATGCTGCTAGCATCCCCATCCTTTTTCACTGTTAATGAAGCTCATTTCATGCATCTGCTTGTCTTCTTGGCATGTTTTTTTGATAATAAATGGGTTTACTGTGAACTGAGGCATCTTTGGAAATTTTCATTTCAAGATACTGTTAAAGTAACCTGTTTGCCATCTTTGGCATGATTTTTTAACCAAAAAAGGGTTCACTTCCAAACAGAGTTTGCTGCTAGCATCCCCATCTTCTTTTACTACTACTGAAGCTTATTTTATTAAGATCCAGGATGGCCAATTTTGATTGGGCTGTGATTGGATTGTTCAGTGGCTGTTGTCTACGTTCTTAGTTGGGCTGTGATTAGAACGAGATGGCTCGAGTGGAGATCTGGAAATCCATATAGAGACATCTTCTTCATAATGATTTATTATTATTGTTGTTCTTGTCGCTCTTGTTGCTGTTGCTGATGTCTCTTTGTGTTCGTGTGTTGAAGGGAAAGAAGGGATGAGAGAGAGATGAGGAAAATGCCGCTATGTTAGCCTGGTGTATCCTCATTCTCTACCATTCCTCTTTCTGGCTTCTATATTTGGTTTCCTTCCACGATGACAATTCCAGTTAAAACTACACTTGCTATGAGCCCTATTCGTATTTTTCTTCTATGAAGAATTGATCTATGACTACAATCTCCATTCAAAACCCAATTGTTCTATATTTGGTTCCCTCTTGCTGTTGTTGCTGTTGTTGAAGTGAACCCATTTTGTTTTATTGTTAGTGAAGCTTATTTTCATGCATCTGATTGTCATCTTGGCATTTGAATTTGACCAAAAATGGGTTCACTGTGAACTGAGGATGGTATATAGGTACGTATGCCAAAAATGGTTTTTTTAACACAAAATGGGTTCACTTCCAAACTAAGTATGCTGCATAGCATCCCCAGTTTCTTTCACTGTTAGTGAAGCTTATTTCACAAACCTGATGGTCTTCTAAGGCTATTTTTTGGTCCTATTTTCACTTAACTGTTAGTGAAGCTGATTTCATGCACCTGATTGTCTTCTTGGCATGTTTGTTTTTATACCAAAAATGGGTTCACTGTGAACTGAGGATGGTATATAGGTACGTATGCCAAAATCCTCCGGCCGGATATGCACAACACTTGGGTTTTGCGATATAGTTGGAGAGCAACATATAAGCTCAGAAAATGGAGAAATTTTCATTTTCAGATACTGTTAATGTAACCTGATTGCAATCTTTGGCATGGTTTTTTTAACACAAAATGGGTTCACTTCCAAACTAAGTATGCTGCATAGCATCCCCAGTTTCTTTCACTGTTAGTGAAGCTTATTTCACAAACCTGATGGTCTTCTAAGGCTATTTTTTGGTCCTATTTTCACTTAACTGTTAGTGAAGCTGATTTCATGCACCTGATTGTCTTCTTGGCATGTTTATTTTTATACCAAAAATGGGTTCACTGTGAACTGAGGATGGTATATAGGTGCGTATGCCAAAATCCTCCGGCCGGATATGCACAACACTTGGGTTTTGCGATATAGTTGGAGAGCAACATAAAGGCTCAGATAATGGAGAAATTTTCATTTTTAGATACTGTTAATGTAACCTGATTGCAATCTTTGGCATGGTTTTTTTAACTGGGCTATGATTGGATCTAGGATGGCAAATTTTGACTGGGCTATGATTGGATTGTTTAGTGGATGTTGTCTATGTTCTTAATTGGGCTGTGATTAGAAAGAGTGGGCTCGAGTGGAGATCTGGAAACCCATATAGAGACATCTTGTTCATAATAATTTATTATTATTGTTGTTCTTGTCGCTCTTGCTGTTGTTGCTGATGTCTCTTTGTGTTCGTGTGCTGAAGGGAAATAAGGGATGAGAGAGAGATGAGGAAAATGCCGCTATGTTAGCCTGGTGTATCCAAAGTCTCTACCTTTCTTCTTTCTGTTTCCATTTCTGGCTTCTATATATATTTGGTTTCCTTCCACGATGACAGTTTCCTAAAAATACACTTGATATGAGCCCTATCTTATTTTTCTTATTTTTCTTATATTTGGTTTCCGTCCACGATGACAGTTTCATGGATTGTCTGAACAATCCATGAAAGAGATGCTTAGATACTGAATTTTTATTTGTTTTACTGTTTTAGGTAGTGGATATTCCCAATCAAGGGAGAGAATATAGAGTTTTCAAGTTAGATACTGAATTTTCATTTGTTTTGTTATTTTAGATATATTTAAAAAACAAAATTAAGTACCGAATTTTTAGCATTGCAATGTAATTATTTTACCTCTCTATATATCATCAACAATTCCATTTGCAATTGGCACTTTGATCTTATAATTTAAGATACAGTTAGATTTTTTTGCAAGTTCAAAAAATATGTATATTCTGTATTGTGGTATACTGTTGAACTAAACTATTGTTTTTTTTTGTTCACAGAGCGGTCGCCCAGATGAAGAAAATTCTGATGATCAGAACTGAAGCTCCTCGAGGGTATGAATCCGTGGTCCTCCTTGCTGTTCTTGTGTCCTTGCTGTATGATTGTTCTTATGTCCTCCTTGCTGTTACGTCAGACTGTTTTTTTTGGATGAGAGTTATGTCAGACGGTTTAGTTGGGATATTTGTCAAACTTGAGATATTTGGGATGTTGAGATATTTGGGATGTTCGTCGGTCTATTAATTTGGTTGTGATTATGACTGTTAATTTTGCGGTGAATTTGGTTGTGATTATGACACTGTTAATTAGTTTGTTGAGATATTTGGATATGACACGTGTTAAACTTTATTATTCTTGTGTTTAGTTGTCATTTGCGCATTAATATGAAATGAAATTGGTTGAATCAGTAGTTATGAATTAGTTTACAGGTTTTGTAAAAGAAACTGTGAATTGAAATCGAACGGAAAACGGAGAAAGGAATACAAACGGGCATAGCTAGACCGGATTTTTATAAAACGCCGGTCTATCTATTGAATTAGTTGCAGTGTGCGATAGACCGGCGGTCACACAAACGCCGGTGTATGCCGCTAGACGCCGGTGAATACCGTCAGGTGTAATGGCAAAAAGGAACACTGGCGTTTGATAAAACGCCGGTGTAGTTGGGTTTACCGGCGTTTTTGATCACGCCGGTGCTTATGAGTAAGGAAAAACGGGCAGTCATAAACGCACATACACCGGCGGTCACAGACCGCCGGTGAACGTTCATTCTACACCGGCGTTTCTATAAACGCCGGTAAATTGATGAACACCGGCGGTTTATAGCCGCCGGTGAATGTATATTGGGGGGTAAAAGACGGCACTCAGAGGACCCAATACACCGGCGTTTTTAGGCCGCCGGTGTAGGTGTCACATTTACCGGCGCCCAGTAAAACCGCCGGTGTAGACCCCTTCCTTTCAGCGACGCTCGATTCGGCGGCATTTGGACCGGCGCTATTATAAACGCCGGGGAAAGTTTTACCAGCGTAAAAAAACGCCGGTAAAGACGTAAAAAAATGCCGGGAAATCGAGTTTCTTTTGTAGTGGAAGAAGTTCAAGAAAACCAAAACTAATTAAGAGATATAGATGAGAATAATCAACCATATTAAATCTACAAATTTAACATATACTAAAATACCGTATGAGTGTTTGAAGTTTGAAGAATGAAAGTTGAGAGAGTTGAGACTTGAGAGCTTGTAGTAGTGTTGATTGTTGTTAATTGTTGATCCTTGCAAAATGTAGTAGAAACTTGATTTGTTGAGAGATAGTAAAGAGATTTGAGAGATTGTAGAGAGATTTGAGTGAATTAGTGAAGAGAAATGAAAGAAATGATGTTGTATGTATAGAATATGAATTTTTTGATTTCCTAAACTACCACCCAAAACTGGCTAGTATTGACCCGTTGGGAGAAATTTTGGTGATTTCCCTTTTTTTTAAATTCTAAACCAAAAAATAAAAATCAGACCTGAACCCAACGGTCGGCCCGGGCCCAAGCGGGCCGGTTCAACCAGTTCTAGTTCGAAACCGGGCTGGGCCTAGTCGGGCTTTTCTGCCGAAATGGAGAACCGAACGGGCCCCTAGGTTTGGGGGGTTGGTCCCGAGTTGAGCCCGCCAAACCGCGGCCCGGGCCGGGCTGGGCAACAAGAAGAAATAGGTCTAACTAAAATCTTCCTCTTCTACTATATATATTACTTTAAAGAAAAAAAAATCTGAGTTGAGATATTTCTTTAAGATTGAGATGAATATTATTCAACTTTGTCTTCTATTTTTTTTTAGGTTAAAGGTGGAATAACGCCACCCTGTTTCATTAATAAGAGGTTAATAAAATAACCCCGGCGTACCGGAGGAGAGTACAGAAAGTTACAGTGCGGAAAATAAAATATAAACCCCCAACAATACCCTGGAGGGTGGGTCAAACCAAATGTACTAAAAGTGCTACAAAAGGCCGAAACAAAATAGAGCTAGATGCAGACCGTAGCTCTCCCAACTGTATCCTGTCCCAGGCCAGTATCTAGGGCACCTGCCCCTCTCAGTCCAGTGTCGAGCCAAAGTCGACCTCTTCATCATCAAAGTCATCCACCTGGAAGACTCTGGCAATCCTCCCTCTTGCTCCTGAAGCAGCAGCTGTGGCACAAAAGAAAATAAGATGCATGATATTAGTAAGCTATATTATTCAACTTTGTTTCCATTCACAATCTTCCTCATTATTCTTTGCTGTAAAGACCTATATATGGAATGAATTTCATAGGTCATACATATGAAACTACAACATACCCTAATCTTGTAGTTTTTGTACTTTGGGTTTGTTAAGTTAAACTATCTTTAATGAAATATAGTGGCTATCCTCTACCTTTTTCCAATAAATAAATAAATAATAATAATAATAATAATAATAATAATAATAATAATAATAATAATAATAATAATAATAATAAATCATATCTATATAATAAAACACAAAGAAAGCTATCAAGTGGCTCTCCTTCAATCCCCCCAAAATCAAAAGCTATCAAGTGGCTTTCCTTCAATCCCCCAAAATCAAAGGCCCAGATCTAACCTTACAAAACACATCCCCCCCTCCCCCCCCCCCCCCCCCCCCCTCTCTCAAAGTTTCTCCCCAAAACTAAAATTCAAATTCCCCCAAAATAACTCATTTATTTATTTTATTATCTCTCTCTCTCTCTCCCTCCATATATATTTATATATATACTAGTATTTTTCACTTGCGATACACGTTTTGATAAGAGTTGGAGGCTTTTACGTGCGATGTACGTGATAATAAATAGTTTTGGAGTTGGATGTGTGTTGCACGTAATTGGGAAAAATATTTTGAAGAAAATCTACAATTTGTACGTGCAATGCACGTATTTATAAGTAAAATTTGTGTTGTACGTGCAACAAATGAGTATGTTTAGTGTTAAAAAACATTATAAATTTATTTTTCACGTGCGTTGCATGTTTTAAATAGGTGAATTTTTTTCTTTGTTTGTTTTTGTTGTAATTAATGGGAGAGTTGGAGCTGCACGTGCAAGACACGGGTTTATATGTTGACAAATTACAACCCCAACTCTCCCATTATAATATTATATATATATATATAAATATATATATATGGAAACATGGACTTTTATACCCCAATTTATAATTATTTTTCACTATATACTAATGGTAACATTGAACTTTATTTACAACTAATTATTGTCATACTATTCAAACTTAATGGACTTTTATACCCCAATTTATAATTATTTTTCACTATATACTAATGGAAACATGAAATTTTATTTACAACTAATTATTGTCATACTATTCAAACTTTAGCTACATAATTATTGATTTACTGTTTACAAGGCTTTTCATATGCTGTATCGCTCCGAAGACGTGCCATAGGCACGTGGCCATGGGCAAATCTAGTTCTTCAATGAATACGAATGAAGCCAACTTAATATTAGGATAGTGAAGTCCCAATTACTCTTGTGAATAATTTATTTCATCATATATAATAAAAAATATAAATATAAATATATAGGAACATGGGGAATGTACTATCCCAAGTAATTATTCGAATGAATGGTTGAAAGTAGATGATGCGGTTTGTTTTTGGGAGGCATGTGGATGCACCAGGTGTGAGTTCTTACTCGATTTGTATTGGTGGAGGAAGCTCCGGTGGGGACGACCCTCAGCCGGGCGAACGGTAGGGATGTAGGTGGGAGTGAGGTGGAGGCTGGATGGTTGGTTCAGATCAGGAGGCTCGGATCCGAGGTCTTGTGTACCTGCAGACGGTCTAGGAACACCGGGGTTGGTCGCGGTGGCAGACCCTCCGACGATCTAGTCAGCTACTGAGAGAAAGTAACAGTAACTAGGGTTTTGAGTGGGAAAGATTCATTACCTAGGTAAGGGGTGGAGGTTCTGGTATTTTTAGGAGAAGCCAACCGGGTCTGGACCCGGTTGCCTGTGGGCCTAAAGCGATGGAAGCCCGAGCGGTATAGGGCTGACGTGGTAGAGGCCTAGGCAGTTTCCAGGCTGACGTGGCAGAGGCCCGGGCGGTTTTCTAATACTGACGTGGTGGATCCGGATGATCTGGCAATGCACATTTCCTAAGGGGATCCTGTGACCTAGGAGGGGCCACGCCATATGATCCATATCACAAGCCCTCCACTCCTGGAGAGCTGGGTGATCCAGCCATGTAGGAGTGGTTCTTCGCCTCTGTAGGAAGAGCAGGGTGGTGCGTGCGGTGAGAAAATAGGATCTGTTACTTCCAGAAGAGGCCAGGGGGTAGGAGGAAGGGATCCCCTATTGGAGTCATGCAGGGTGCTAAGCGTAGAAGAGTCGGAGTAACGCTTACCGAGGCTTTAAGGGTCGGCAGGCGATCCCCTCGCTAGTTGGAAGAGTAAGGGGACGTCGAGGTCCATCGAGCAGGGATCTTCTCGCTAAATATTGGGGGTCGGTAGGTGGTCGTCGATGGTTAGGGGATGAGCATTGAGGGTTGGCAGACGATCCCCTCTCTAGTTGGAAGAGCAAAGGGACGTCGAGGTCTGTCGGGTTGGAGCTCGGTTTGCGGAGCATCTGGGGTCGGTAGACGAGCTCCGAGGGTCGGCAGATGATCCTCTCGCTGGTTGGAAGAGCGAGGGGACGTCGAGGTCTGTCGGGTTGGATCTCGGTTTGTCGAGCATTTGAGGTCGGCAGACGAGCCCCTCGCTTGTAGGATAGAGGACGGTTTTGGGGCTCGCGATTCCATCCGAGCTCCGAGCCTCCTGTGAATAGAGGAGGGCTCTTGGGGCTCGCGGTGTTATCCGAGCTTCGAGCCTTTTGTGAATAGGGGAGGGCTTCTGGGGCTCACGGTGTCATCCGAGCTCCGAGCCCCCATGAATAGAAGAGGGCGCTTGGGGCTCACGGTGTTATCCGAGCTCCGAGTCCCCCTGTGAATAGGGGAGGGCTTCTGGTGCTCACGATGTTATCCGAGTTCCAAGCCCCTGTGAATAGAGGAGGGCTTCTAGGGCTCGCGGTGTCTTCCGAGCTCTGAGCCCCCTTGAATAGAGGAGGGCGCTTGGGGCTCGCGGTGTTATCCGAGCTCCGAGCCGCCTGTGAATAGGGGAGCGCTTCTGGTGCTCACGGTGTCATCCGAGCTCCGAGCCCCCGTAAAAAGAGGAGGGCTCTACGGGCTCGCGGTGCCATCCGAGATCCGATCCCTGCTAAATGGGGGATGGCTCTGGGGCTCGTGCTTTCATCCGAGGTCCAAGCCCCCATACTTAATGCTTTTAAGAGTAGAAGCCTTGACGACTGTCGTTAATATCCGTTCTCCGAGCCTTCTGTGAAGTTTGTGGCTCACGATGTCATCCGAGCGTCGACCCTTCTGTTAAATAGAAGAGGAAGTTGTGACTCGCAATGCCATCCGAGCTCTGAGCTTCATACATAATAGGGAAGGAGCTTGTGGCTCGCGATGCCATCCGAGCGTCGACCCTTCTGTGGAACAGAAGAGTAATTTGTGGCTCACGATGCCATCCGAGCTCCGAGCTTCATGCATAATCTGGAAGGAATTTGTGGCTCGCGCTGCCATCCGAGCATCGATCCTTCTGTAAAATAGAAGAGGAAGTTGTGGCTCGCGATGCCATCCGAGCTCCGAGCCTCATGCATAATGGGGAGGAAGTTTGTGGCTCGCGATGCCATCTGAGCGTCGACCCTTCTATTGGAATATAAGAGGAAGTTATGGCTCGCGATGCCGTCTGAGCTCCGAGCTTTTAGGCATAAATAGAGAGGGAGTTTGTGGCTCGTGATGCCATCCGAGAATCGACCCTTCTGTAAAATAGAAGAGGAAGTTGTGGCTCGCGATGCCATCCGAGCTCCGAGCCTCATGCATAATGGGGAGGAAGTTTGTGGCTCGCGATGCCATTCGAGCGTCGACCCTTGGAGAAGAAGGTCATTGTGGAGAGGAGGAATGCGGAGAAGTATCTCCGCGAGTTGAACAAGGTGACCGACGAGTTGAAGGAGGCTCAGAGCATGGCGATCGTCCATAAGGCCCAAATGGCCTCAATCTTCGAGCATCACAAGAAGGACGTGGATTGCCTTAAGGAGAGGATCGAAGAGGAGGCGGTGAAGGGACGGAAGGCCTTAGAGAAGATGCAGGCTGCCTCAGTGGATGCCCTGATCATGGCGCAGGACGAGGCATACGACCGGGCCAAGGAGCATTTCCGGAGGATTTACCCGGAGCAGAATGTGGACCACCTCCACTACGGTTGGCAGCCGAACCTTCCACCGACTCTCGGCGGCGAGGAGATGGGGGGCGACCAGGATAAAGAAGAGGTGCCACCCCCCCTTCAAGCATAGACTAGGTTTTTTTTCCTTTTTTGAATGTGTATGCCTCTTGCGGACTGGCCACCGCAGTTTTGTATCACCATCTTTGAAAGTAATGGAAGATAGTTTTTTTGCCGAGGCTTCGTAACTTGCACATTTTGTAGCTCTCCTTTGTGATTGTTTGTTTTCTCTCGTCTTTTGATAGACACACGAGGTCTTGGGTGTCGACCCTGTTCACACCGAGGAATCCCTGGTCTGAGCCGAGAAGAAGGCCATGGAGGCAGCTTTGGCTCGCCAGCGAAAACAGGCTCGGGACCGAGCGGCCGCAGTCAATTATTTCTTGAACAAGTCTAGGGAGCTCGGTCTGGAGGTGGCTCATCTGAAGAAAGCCATAGCCGATCGGGACTGGTGGGTAATCGAGACAGACTAGTCCATCTCAGATGCCTCGAGTGGGCGGTCGGCTTCGGAGTCTTTCCTTCGTGAGGCCGTTGTTGCGAAAGAGTTGGAGATCCCCAGGCTGAAGCTGGTGTTGGGCACGGGTTTGATCGAGGAGGCGAGCAATTCGGTACCGGGGCGATCTCTGAACTTTTTATTGGAAGGGGCCCAGCCGGATGATGCGGGAAGCTTGGTGGCAGGGGTGACTTCCCTGGTCTGTCCGACCGAGCGTGAGAGGAAACCCGAAGGGAGCGCCGAATTCGAGTTTTAAGCCGAGCGTGAGTGAGTTGTAAGCTTTTTATTGTATTTGTACTGTCGTTACTGGCGAGCGATGAGTAATAATAAGAACATTCGATTTTCCGAACTTTGATAGTCTCATTGGGCGAGAATTGTTGTCCAACTCGGCCTGGAGGTGGTCGCCGCCGAGGTGACCTGTTGCAGTGGGCGCATACACAGTGGCGTTTTGCCTTTCGATAGTCATAAATGGCGACGTTTTGCCTCCCAACGAGCATTAATGGTGACGTTTTGCCTTCCGCCGTTTGGGATTCCCAGACGCAATAACTGCGCATCTCAGGGGGCTATATAACCCCCACTCCCCATTGCTGGTTGTCAAGAAGTGAGTGTGTCTGATCTCACTCAACTTGGGAGCTTGCCGAAGGTAGGTGCCCCAAAATTAAAATTTCTCCGAAGGCTCCAGATTGGAGGTTCACCAATCACCCTCGAACAATTCGGGTTTTTGGCCTTGAGGGCCGTAAGATCCCGGGTTGTTCATTGGTGAGTGGTGGGCCGACCAATTAGTTCGGAGGGTAGGAGAGAGCCGAGGGTCAGTGGCTCCCCTGCCGTTCTCGAACATTTCAGGGTTTTGGCTCGCAAAAGCTGCAAACCCCGAGTTGTTCGCGGGCAAGAGGAGGGTCAACCAATCGATCTAAGGCTCGGGGCGTCTGCCGAAGGCAGACGCTCTAAACCTTAATGAAAATTTTGCTGAAGTAGTCGTGGCTGAAGGTCGTCACCGAGCGTAATGGTCGATGTGCTTTGAAGAAAGCCTCGGCCTTGCTCGGGGCCGACGCCGAGCCCCCACACCTGTTCTCAGGAAGACGGTATAGGCATGGCTGGTGGTTGCCGCCATACGCTTGGGTTGATCGGCTTGAAGAAGCCCAACCCATGCCAGAGGCAGATGCCGAACCCCCTCACCGGGGAGAAAGCCAGTAACGGGCGTAGCTGAAGGTCGTCGCCGAGCGTGATGGTCGCGGTGCTTTGAAGAAAGCCTCGGCCTTGCTCGAGGTCGACGCCGAGCTCCCGTACGTGTTCTCAGGAAGACGGTATGGGCATGGCTGGCGGTTGCCACCGTGTGCTTGGGTTTGATCGGCTTGAAGAAGCCCAATCCATGCCAGGGACAGATGCCGAGCCCCTTCACCGGGGAGAAAGCCAGTAATGGGTGGCCGAAGGTCACCACCGAGCGTATCGGCCGAATGGCTTTGAAGAAAGCCACTGCCTTGCTCGAGGCCGACGCCGAGCCCCCACACCTGTTCTCAGGAAGACGGTATGGGCGTGGCTGGCGGTTACCGCCGTGCGCATGGGTTAATCAGCTTGAAGAAGCCCCAACCTATGCCAGGGGTAGATACCGAGCCCCCACACCCGGGAGAAATCCGGTAATAGGCATGGCTGATGGTCGAGGTGCTTTGAAGAATGCCTCGGCCTTGCTCGGGGTCGACGACGAACCCCCACACTTGTTCTCAGGAAGACGGTACGGGTGTGGCTGGCGATTTCCGCCTCGCGCATAGGTTGATGGGCTTGAAGAAGCCCAAACCCTGCTAGGGGCAGATGCCGAGCCCCCTCACCGGGGAAAAAGACAGTAATGGATGGTCGGAGGTCACCACCGAGCGTATTGGCCGAGTGGCTTTGAAGAAAACCACTGCCTTGCTCGGGGCCGACGGGGAGCCCCTACACCTGTTCTCAGGAAGACGGTATGGGCATGGCTGGCGATTGCCGCCGTGCGCTTGGGTTGATCGGCTTGAAGAAGCCCAGCCCATGCCAGGGACAGATGTCGAGCCCCCTCACCGGGAAGAAAGCCAGTGACGGGCGTAGCTGAAGGTCGTCGCCGAGCATGATGGTCGCGGTGCTTTGAAGAAAGCCTCGGCCTTGCTCGAGGTCGACGCCGAGCCCCCATACTTGTTCTCAAGAAGACCGTATGGGTGTGGCTGGCGGTTGCCGCCGTGCGCTTGGGTTTGATCGGCTTGAAGAAGCCCAACCCATGCCAGGGGCAGAGGCCGAGCCCCCTCACCGGGGAGAAAGCCAGTAATGGGTGGCCGGAGGTCGCCACTGAGCGTATCGGCCGAGTGGCTTTGAAGAAAGCCACTGCCTTGCTCGGGGCCGACACCGAGCCCCCACACCTGTTCTCAGGAAGACGGTATGGGCGTGACTGGTGGTTGCTGCCATGCGCTTGGGTTTGATCGGCTTGAAGAAGCCCAACCCATGCCAGGGGCAGATGCCGAGCCCCCTCACCAGGAAGAAAGCCAGTAAGGGGTGGCCGGAGGTCGCCACCGAGCATATCGGCCGAATGGCTTTGAAAAAAGCCACTGCCTTGCTCGGGGCCGATGCCGAGCCCCTACACCTGTTCTCAGGAAGACGGTATGGGCATGGCTGGCGATTGCCACCATGCGCTTGGGTTGATCGGCTTGAAGAAGCCCAACCCATGCCAGGGGCAGATGTCGAGCCCCCTCACCGGGGAGAAAGCCAGTAATGGGTGGTCGAAGATCGCCACCGAGCGTATCGGCTGAGTGTCTTTGAAGAAAGCCACTGCCTTGCTAGGGGCCGATGCCGAGCCCCCACACCTGTTCTCAGGAAGACGGTATGGGCATGGCTGGCGGTTGCCGCCTTGCGCATAGTTGATGGGCTTGAAGAAGCCCGAACCCTGCTAGGAGCAGATGCCGAGCCCCCTCACCGGGGAGAAAGCCAGTAATGGGCATAGCTAAAGGTCGTCGCCGAGCATGATGGTCGAGGTGCTTTGAAGAAAGTCTCGGCCTTGCTCGAGGTCGACGCCGATGTAGCTTTTCCGGCTCGCGATGCTATCCGAGCGCCGAGCTGTAAGCTTAGAAGGGAAGCTTTTCTGGCTCGCAGTGCTATCCGAGCGCCAAGCCGTAAGCTTGTAAGGGAAGCTTTCCTGGCTCACGATGCTATCCGACCGCCGAGCCATAAGCTTGTAAGGGAAGCTTTCCTGGCTCGCAATGCTATTTGAGCGCCGAGCCGTAAGCTTGTAAGGAAAGCTTTTCTGGCTTGCGATGCTATCCGACCGCCGAGCTATAAGCTTGTAAGGGAAGCTTTCCTGGCTCGCGTTGCTATTCGAGCGCCGAGACGTAAGCTTGTAAGGTAAGCTTTCCTGGCTCGCAATGCTATCCGAGCATGGAGCCGTAAGCTTGTAAGGGAAGCTTTCCTGGCTCGCGATGCTGCCCGAGCGCTGAGATATGTTTTTTTAATGGGAATCAATATGAAACAAAAACTTGTTTTAAGAAAGCTGACATATTTTACAAGATATTGGAATTTTACAAAAAAACAGGGCACGACGTGCCGATTACATTCTTCATAATTTACGGGGTGGAGGCTAATCCCCTCCTCCTAGGAACTTGATGAGGTGCTCTGCATTCTAGGGCCTCTTGATGGCCTTGCCTTCTGAGTTGGTTAGGCGGTACGTGCCCGGACGCACGACCTCATATACTCTGTAAGGGCCCTCCCAGTTTGGAGCCAATTTCCTTTTCTGGCCGGGATTGGATATCGCCAGCTTCCAGAGAACGAGGTCTCCGAGTTTGATGTCAGTGGGACGCACCTTCTTGTTGTAGAACCTTTCGATCCTTTGTTGGTAGATGCACCTTCTAATGGCGGACTTTTCCCTGACCTCGTCTATGAGGTCCAGGTCGGCTCGCAGCTGTGCAGAGTTGCTTGCCTCGTCGAAGGCCATGATCCGGGGCGAAGGGATCCCGATTTTCAGGGGAATGACGACCTCTGTACCGTTGGTCAGATTGAATGGCGACTCTCCCATGGGGATTCTCTTTGTCGTCCAGTGGGCCCAGAGAACGCTCGGCAGCTCATCGACCCATAACCCCTTGGATCAGTTATCGAGTCGTTTCTTGAGGCCATCGAGGATTTGGCGGTTCGCATTCTCGGCCTGACCGTTGGACTGGGGGTGGCATACTGATGAACACAATATTATCCATATTTAGGAGCAATAATCTTAATGCAATTAGACATTTAAAAGCTCTATATGTGGTATTTAACTCTTATTTTCTCTTTTCCATAGGGAACAGCCTAAAACGGAGAAACGAAGCAGATTCAGGATTTTAAGGATGATACACAGAAAATTGCAGATCATCGGTCGACTGGTTCCCCACAGCAGTCGACTGGACAGAGAAGTTGATTTTCCACAGCCGCTCGTTGCAGTCGACTTAGTCCAAAGCACAGTCGACTTGTATGATCAATTATGAAATCTTTAGAAGTCTCGGCACAGTCGACTGGTTCGCTGACAAGTCGACTAGCAGGCGGCAGAGTTAAAAGATAAGATATTTAAAGATTCGTCCAAATCTAATCCAAATCAGAACAGAAAAGGAAGAATAGAAGAAAAGAGAAAGAAATAATATGCAGAGCAACGAGGGAGGAAATAAATAAAAGAAAAGGACTTTTCTATAAAAAGAAAAGTGCAAACCCTAATTCTCTAGCCGTGTTCTATAAATACCAACCAAGAAGCATTATTCGGAACTCTCTTTCACGCATCCTGAATCACCGAATCACAGAGTTCCAGAGTCATCAACAAGAGCACTTTATCAGCATCGAAGAAGAAGAGAGGAGAGCAAGCTTAAGGAAAGGAACGGCCGATCGACTGTGTGACAGCCAGCCGAGTCATCTAACCGAACCACATCAGTTTATTCCTTCTCTTTCTAATTCTTTTATGTTAATCATGTATTCGAACTTGTTGATCAATAAAAGTATTATTATGTGGAACTAATTTCATAGTTGGGTAGATTGAAGCCGTAGTTATGTAGTGCTATATTCTTCTGAATCCTTCTACTTTACTTATTGATTGAATCTGATTGAATTGGTATAGATTGATGATAATCAAACTTGTTTTCAAGTTCTGAGAGCAGTCGACTGAGGTGACAGCGAGTCGACTGACTTACAGAACTTGAGAATATCAAGTTTGCATTACCATCTATCTGAATCTGTTATATGAGCATATTGAGACGACCTGTATCTCGTGTTCATAACTTGTAACAAGGGAATCCTTAGGGGTTCTTGGTTTAATCAACTTAAGGGATCTAGATCTGATACCAATTTCTAGAACCTTGAGTGTTTGTTCGTTTCCACTGTTCTTATGTTTTCTTTAAGTGCAACTTAGTAGATACCATGCTAAATACTTAATGAAAGAAACGAATTAGAGTAGATACCATGCCTAATTCTTGGCTTAGGGAAACATTACTTTAAGGAGTAGATACCATGCCCTTGAAGAGAATAAACATGAGTAATAAGAAGAAGTTCAGAAGGTAACTTAGCATTATTGACTATCGGTGGAGATCTAAACCCAACTACTTAATAAATATTTGTGATTCAGTATATCTTAATCTTTTCATTTCTTTCAGACCTTTAGAACAACTCTTTATCATTCTCACATTTTCTATTGATTAGTAAGTTAATTTCTACAATCTCTGTGGGATCAACCCTTGCTATTGCTACGCTTCTATAAACGATTCGTACACTTGCGAGGTTTTAATTTGTGTCTAGTTTATCTATTTATTTAGATCATCTAGATTGCACAACAAGTTTTTGGCGCCGTTGCCGGGGATTGTCTAGTATTTTAACTTACAGATCAGTAGAAAGTTTTTATTTTCTTTCTTTTAATTTTATTAATATGTATTTTTCTTTTAGGTTACAGGATTTTGGTGGATGCACGGAAGGAGATCACTTCGTCCAGAACTACTACCTATTGACGCAGAAACAGAACGCACTTTGCACAGACTAGGTAAGCTGGTTGCAGCAAACCAGTCGACTGTCTCTACAAACCAGTCGACTGCACAGAGACCCAGTTCACATACAGCAATGGGTGAGGAAATGCCAAATCGAGTGCCAATGCAGGACAAGTTCACGCCTAAGAATATCGAGCAACCTTCTTGCATTGCGTATCAGCCTAATGTCACAGGAAACATGCATCTATCTCCTCAATTACTTAGCATGGTTCCCCACTTTAGTGGCAAGCCAGATGAAGAGCCTCATCTCCATCTACAAGATTTCTTCGATCTTTGCAGGACACAAAGCGTTCAAGGGCTTACCCCTGAACAAATCAGGTTAATCTTGTTTCCTTTTTCCTTAAAACTTAACGCTAAACTATGGTATAATTCTTTGGAACCAGGATCAATAAACTCATGGGAGCAATTGGCAACAAAATTCTTGAAAGAATTCTTTCCAGCCCAAAAGACCAAACAGCTGAAAAGGGAGATTCAACTCTTCCAACAAAAAGATGGAGATTTATTCTTCGAAGCATGGAAGGATTTCAAGAACAAACTTCTCAAATGTCCTACACACAACATGCCTAAAGATGATCAAGTACAGGCATTTTATGAAGGTTTAAATGATACTAACAAGGCAATTGTGGATTCAGCTTGCAACGGGATCTTAATGAGGAAAAGCGGTGAAGAGGCCATTGAACTATTTGAAGAACTCAGCGAGAATTCACAACAATTCTCAACAAGGAGGGGCCCTTCCAAAAAACAGGGAGTTTACGAAATTTCTAATAGCAATAACATTCAATTAGAAATGGTAAACATGAACAAGAAAATTGATATGCTTGTTAATGCAATGTCGATGATGGGTGGAGTTAAAAATCAAACAAACGAAATTTGTGCAATTTGTTCTCATGTAGATCATACCACTGATACATGTCCCATGTCTTCTTTCACAGATCAGGAGCATGCAAACTATGTAGGTCGAGGAGTGTTTCCACAAAAGAACAATCCCTTCTCGAACACATACAACCCAGGGTGGAGGAACCATCCAAACTTCTCCTGGAGCAATAATCAGAATAATCAAGGGACTCAATTCACACAAGGACATGCACGGAACTTCCAAATGGGAAGTGGGTTTGATAGGCTAGTTCAAGAACAGAAGAAGTTGGATTTTGAATCCACCGTTCTTCAATTGCTCCAACAACAACATCAAACAAGCAACCAATAAGGGCAAGCAATTCAGAAGTTGGAAACGCAAATTGGTCAAATTGCGAAAGAATTAAGCGAACGAAAGGCAAGTGAACTCCCATCACAAACTATACCAAACCCTGGAGGCCAAGAACAGCTCAAGGTAGTGACAACATTAAGAAATGGTAAAATAATTGATAACAAAGTTGGAACACACACAGAAGAAGCAGAAACACAACCATCAAAAGTTTTGGGTTCCAACAAGGTAAGTGAAAAATAAAGAACATTTGTACCACCATTCCCTCAAAGGTTAGTCAAGCAAAAGAAAGAACAACATTTATTTGACATCTTTGAAACTCTCAGAAAGGTAGAAATTAATATCCCCTTACTTGATGCTATTAAACAAATTCCTTCTTATGCCAAATTTTTGAAGGACTGTTGTACTCACAAAAGAACATTTCAGGTTAAGGAGGATGTGGCTTTGACAGAGGAAGTGAGCGCTGTATTATTAAGAAAACTACCTCCTAAATTGAAGGACCCAGGTAGTTTTACCATTCCTTGCAGGGTTGGTGAGCACTTCTTTGAAAAGGCACTGCTAGACTTGGGGGCAAGCATCAATCTTCTTCCTTACTCTGTTTATGAAAAGCTAGGATTGGGGGAACTTAAACCAACATCCATCACTTTGCAGTTGGCAGATCGCAGCATCAAAAGACCTAGAGGTATTTTGGAAGATGTCCTAGTTCAGGTAAACGACTTTATTTTGCCTGCTGATTTTGTTGTGTTAGATATGGAAGAATCTTCAATGCCATCGTCCCTATCGATTATCCTAGGTAGGCTCTTTATGAGTACAGCTGATATAAAAATTTGTGTTAAAAAGGGTACTATAAGAATGAAGATAAACGGAAAAAAAGTTGAGTTTAAAATGTTTGATACGCTTAAATTACCACATGATGATCATGAATGCTATAATGTTGATGTGGTTCAGGAGATTGTTGATCAAACATTTCAGGTACATAGCGTCGAACCACTACAAGCCACAATTACACAATCTCTAACTTTATCTAATGTTGAACAGGAATACGATGACTGGGGGATTGCAGAGACAGTACATCACCTTGAAACTCCAAAGGCATATTCAGGTAACTTTGCACCTGTATTTGAAAAATTGGTGACTGATGACATTTTTGTATCTGCAGACAAGTCGACTGGTGGACAGAATCAGTCGACTGCACCGAGACTTCCAGACGAAGAGCTTAAGCAGCTGCCCGATCATTTGAAGCATGCATACTTGGGCGAGAACCAAACGCTACCTGTGATAATTGCTGCTAACCTGAGTGCACAGGAAGAAGATAAGTTGCTGAGGGTACTACGAGAACACAAAGGTGCAATAGGATGGACCATTGCAGATATCAAGGGAATAAGTCCATCCAAATGCATGCATAGAATACTTCTTGAAGACAACACAAAACCAAGTAGGGAAGCACAGAGAAGGCTTAATCCAAACATGAAGGAAGTGGTAAGAGCAGAGATTTTGAAGCTACTAGATGTTGGAATTATTTACCCAATCTCAGATAGCAAATGGGTGAGTCCTATACATGTAGTGCCTAAGAAAAGTGGAGTCACAGTGGTGAAGAATGAGGAAAATGAGCTTAGCCCTACTAGAGTGACTATAGTATGGAGGGTATGCATAGACTACAGGAAGCTGAATAACGAAACCAGGAAAGATCACTTCCCTCTTCCTTTTATTGATCAAATGTTAGAAAGATTAGCAGGATATAGTCATTATTGCTTTTTAGATGGTTACAGTGGCTATAATCAAATTGCTATTGCTCCAGAAGATCAAGAAAAAACTACTTTTACATGTCCTTTTGGTACTTTTGCATACAGGAGGATCCCCTTTGGATTGTGCAATGCACCAGCTACATTTCAGAGGTGCATGATGAGTATATTTTCAGACATGGTGGAAAGGTTCATCGAGGTATTTATGGATGATTTTAGCATTTTTGGATCTTGTTTTGATGAATGCCTTAACCATTTGCAGCTTGTGCTTAAAAGATGTGAAGAATGCAATTTAGTGCTGAATTGGGAAAAGTGTCATTTTATGGTACAACAAGGTATTGTCTTGGGACATGTGGTCTCAAAAAGAGGTATAGAGGTAGACAAAGCGAAAATCGATATAATATCAAAACTACCCCCTCCCACTACAGTCAAGGGTGTTAGGAGTTTTCTTGGACATGCAGGGTTCTATAGAAGATTTATAAAAGATTTCTCAAAAATATCTAAACCCCTTTGTGACTTGTTGACTAAGGATGTTGAGTTTGCATGGACAGAAGAATGCACAAATGCTTTTATTACATTGAAAAATCTTCTCATTTCTGCACCTATTGTCATGGCACCAGATTGGAGCCATCCTTTCGAGCTCATGTGTGATGCAAGTGATTATGCTTTAGGGGCTGTTTTAGGTCAAAGAATCAATAAGACACCCCATGTTATTTACTATGCTTCTCGAACTTTAAACGATGCACAGCTAAATTATTCCACTACTGAAAAAGAAATGTTAGCTGTTATTTTTGCTGTAGAGAAGTTTAGATCATATTTAATTGGTTCTAAAGTTATTGTTTTCACTGACCATGCTGCTTTGAGATACTTGTTTGCCAAAAAGGATGCTAAGCCTAGGTTGATCAGATGGGTGCTGTTGCTTCAAGAATTCGATCTTGAGATTAGAGACAAGAAAGGAAGTGACAATATTGTGGCAGATCATATGTCCAGACTACTGCATGAGGAAGAAAGAATTCTCCCACTTAATGAAAATTTCCCGGATGAACACATATTTGAAATAAACATATCACCGGGACAGTCGACTGGTAACAGGACCAGTCGACTGGTATCTCACTGCTCATATTTTCCATGGTTTGCAAATATTGTAAATTATCTCACTGCTCATGTTTTCCCTCCAGGTATGACAAGTCAAGAAAGAAAGCGACTGGTGGCTATGTGCAAGCACTATTATTGGGATGATCCTTATTTGTTCAAATTTTGCCCTGATTAAATTATAAGAAGATGTGTGGCAGAAGAAGAGCAAATAAGTATTCTACAACATTGCCACCAATATGCATGTGGAGGACATTTTGGACCAAAAAGAACAGCACTCAAGGTATTACAATCTGGATTTTATTGGCCTAAAGTATTTAAAGATGCTTTTTCTTTTTGCAGGACTTGTGAAAAATGCCAAAGGACAGGCAACATCTCTTCTAGAAATCAGATGCCACTGCAAAACATCCAAGTAATCGAGCTTTTTGACGTTTGGGGAATCGACTTCATGGGTCCCTTTCCTAACTCATTTGGTTATTTATATATTCTTGTGGGTGTGGATTATGTGTCTAAATGGGTCGAGGCTGTCCCCTCAAAAACTAATGATCACAAAGTTGTTGTCAAGTTTTTGCAGGAGAACATTTTCACTAGGTTTGGTACACCACGGGCAATAATTAGTGATGGAAGGAGCCACTTCAATAACTTTCCATTTGCTTCTTTGATGAAAAAATATGGTATCACACATAGAGTGGGCACCCCATATCACCCTCAAACTAGTGGGCAGGTGGAGATTAGCAACAGAGAAATCAAGAGCATTTTGGAAAAGACAGTCAACACAAGGAGAAAGGATTGGTCACTGTGCTTGAATGATGCATTATGGGCCTACCGAACAGCATACAAAACACCCATCGGCATGTCACCATACCGTTTGGTTTTTGGAAAAGCCTGTCATCTACCAGTGGAGTTGGAACACAAAGCTTATTGGGTCATTAAAAGGTTCAATTTTGATATGAAACAAGCAGGTGACAAAAGAAGATTGCAACTAAATGAGCTTGAAGAGTTGAGGCACGACGCATACGAAAATGTAAAATTGTACAAGGAAAGGACCAAGTTGTACCATGACAAACAGCTAGCAAGGAAGGAGTTTTATAAAGGACAGAAGGTACTGATATACAACTCAAGATTAAGACTTTTTCCAGGCAAGCTCATGTCAAGATGGTATGGGCCATATATTGTCACAAGAGTCTTTCCACATGGTGCATTGGAGGTTCACAGCAAAGAGAAGAATCAAACATTTAAGGTGAATGGGCATAGAGCGAAGCCATACATAGAAATGAGCATAGAACCGCAAGAGGAAGATGTGAATCTTCAAACCATTCAATACATGGCATGACCTCATCAAGTCTAGCTGAAGACAGAAAACACAGCGCTTATTGGGAGGCAACCCAATTTTCAGGGGAGTATTTACACTTTCCTTTCATTTTCTTTTCGTTATTCATCTTTTTATTTTTAGTCTCTCCTTCTTACTAGATGGTAACACATGCCTATATTTTAAGCTTTGCGCGAACATTGAGGACAATGTTCCATCTAAGTTTGGGGGTATTAGTTAGTTATATTTGGAGTCTTTTGAAATTTTTTTTAGGATAAACAAATTCTTATAAAGTAATAGTAAGGATACTTATTTACTTTAGGATTGTTAAGTTTCATAATGCCTTACAAAATTATATGAGTCATGCGATTATACATAATAAACAAATGTGATACTTTTTCTGGTGATTATTCCCTTTAGATCTAGTCCTAAATTGAGTTTAAGTAAATAGAGTGATAAAATATATATATATATATATTTGAATAAAGTCAATCTACTCCAATGTTTTGGGTGCTTAGTAACTAGGGGTATTCATCACCAATGTTTACCTTTACGTCAAACGGCAACTTGAAATATGAGTATGCAAAGCACTTTAAAGTTTGTGACTTGCTGAGTAACCGGGTGGATTCATCACAAATGTTTTGCATTCGCGTAAAAAGGCAAGTGACAACTTTAGAGAAGAGACTTTTAAAAATAAAAAAATAAAAAAAAAACTCTAGTTTGCTACTCGGTTTGTAGTGGAGAAAAGGGATAATCACAGATGGAGTTGTTACATACTATAATTAAAATTAATTGCATGACAAATATGATTGGGTTTGGGGATTATGACTAAACAATTGCACTAGAGAAAGTGGGTATGTTTAATTTTACTTTATCTGAAATTGTTTATAGTTTAATATGCTGATGCTCACATAATAAAAAATTCTTGGTTGAGAGTACTATTATTTTCCCCTTGTTCATAAGTTCACTTTTTGCTTGAGGACAAGCAAAATCTAAGTTTGGGGGTATTTGATGAACACAATATTATCCACATTTAGGAGCAATAATCTTAATGCAATTAGACATTTAAAAGCTCGATATGTGGTATTTAACTCTTATTTTCTCTTTTCCATAGGGAACAGCCTAAAATGGAGAAACGAAGCAGATTCAGGATTTTAAGGATGATACACAGAAAACTGCAGATCATCGGTCGATTGGTTCCCCACAGTAGTGGACTGGACAGAGAAGTTGATTTTCCACAGCCGCTCGTTGCAGTTGACTTAGTCCAAAGCACAGTCGACTTGTATGATCAATTATGAAATCTTCAGAAGTCTCAGCACAGTCGACTGGTTCGCTGACAAGTCGACTGGTAGGCGGCAGAGTTGAAAGATAAGATATTTGAAGATTCGTCCAAATCTAATCCAAATCAGAACAGAAAAGGAAGAATAGAAGAAAAGAGAAAGAAATAATATGCAGAGCAACGAGGGAGGAAATAAATAAAAAAAAAGGACTTTTCTATAAAAAGAAAAGTGCAAACCCTAATTCTCTAGCCGTGTTCTATAAATACCAACCAAGAAGCATTATTCGGAACTCTCTTTCATGCATCCTGAATCACCGAATCACAGAGTTCCAGAGTCATCAACAAGAGCACTTTATCAGCATCGAAGAAGAAGAGAGGAGAGCAAGCTTAAGGAAAGGAACAGCCGATCGACTGTGTGACAGCCAGCCGAGTCATCTAACCGAACCACATCAGTTTATTCCTTCTCTTTCTAATTCTTTTATGTTAATCATGTATTCGAACTTGTTGATCAATAAAAGTATTATTATGTGGAACTAATTTCATAGTTGGGTAGATTGAAGCCGTAGTTATGTAGTGCTATATTCTTCTGAATCCTTCTACTTTACTTATTGATTGAATCTGATTGAATTGGTATAGATTGATGATAATCAAACTTGTTTTCAAGTTCTGAGAGCAGTCGACTGAGGTGACAGCCAGTCGACTGACATACAGAACTTGAGAATATCAAGTTTGCATTACCATCTATCTGAATCTGTTATATGAGCATATTGAGACGACCTGTATCTCGTGTTCATAACTTGTAACAAGGGAATCCTTAGGGATTCTTGGTTTAATCAACTTAAGGGATCTAGATCTGATACCAATTTCTAGAACCTTGAGTGTTTGTTCGTTTCCACTGTTCTTATGTTTTCTTTAAGTGCAACTTAGTAGATACCATGCTAAATACTTAATGAAAGAAACGAATTAGAGTAAATACCATGCCTAATTCTTGGCTTAGGGAAACATTACTTTAAGGAGTAGATACCATGCCCTTGAAGAGAACAAACATGAGTAATAAGAAGAAGTTCAGAAGGTAACTTAGCATTATTGACTATCGGTGGAGATCTAAACCCAACTACTTAATAAATATTTGTGATTCAGTATATCTTAATCTTTTCATTTCTTTTAGACCTTTAGAACAACTCTTTATCATTCTCACATTTTCTATTGATCTGTAAGTTAATTTCTGCAATCTCTGTGGGATCGACCCTTGCTATTGCTACGCTTCTATAAACGATTCGTACACTTGCGAGGTTTTAATTTGTGTCTAGTTTATCTATTTATTTAGATCATCTAGATTGCATAACACATACTGAGGCGAAGCGCTGCTGGATCCCGAGATCTTCGCAGAATTTGTAGAAATGCTTACCCGCAAATTGAGTTCCATTATCCGTGATGAGCACCTGTGGGATCCCGAACCGACAGACGATGTGTTTCCAGAAAAATTGTTGGGTCTGTTGCTCGGAGATCGTTACTAATGGCTCTGCCTCGATCCACTTCGTGAAGTAGTCGATCACCACTATGAGAAACTTTCTTTGACCCGTTGCCTTTCGAAAATGGGCCTACCAGATCCATCCCCCACATTGCAAAGGGGGTCAGACTGGCCATGGAACGGATATTTGCTTGCGGAGCCCTCTTCACGGGGGAGAACCTTTGACAGGGACCACACTTTTTCACTAGGGCGGGGCGTCTTGCAGTATAGTGGACCAGTAGTACCCGTGATTCAAAGTCTTTCTCACTAGCGAGGGGCTTCCTATATGGCATTTGCCGATCCCCTCGTGTAGCTCCTTGAGGGCGTACTTTGCTTCATCAGGGGTCAGGTAGCGGATGTAGGGTCTACCATCCGTTGTTGTGTAGGACCTTTTGAAGAAGGTTTCGTCGATTATGGCGAACCTTTCTGAACGGACCCTGACTCGCCTCGCTTCAGCCCGATCTTCGGGGAGCTCTCCCTTGATTAGAAATTTCTTGATAAGAGTGGTCCAGTCATCGGGAGGAGCTCCATCTTCAATGCATAGAGCTTTAAGGAAGTCTGTGCTCGGCTTCGGCAGGACTTCAATCAGGACGGTTCGGTCGAGGCCTTCAAAGGATGAGGAAGCTAACTTTGACAGGGCATTGGCCTAAGCGTTCTGCTCCCTGGGGATCCTTAAGACGGTCGAATCGTCGAAGGACGTTAATAGCCGGTGGACTATGACCAGGTATCTGATCATCCGATCGTCACGGGCCTCGTACTCCCCAGTGATCTGGTTGACCACAAGCTGAGAGTCACTAAAGGCCCTGATTTGTCTGGCACCAGCCTGATAAGTCAGGGTGAGCCCGACGATCATGGCCTCGTACTCGGCCTCATTGTTAGAGGCTGGGAAGTTAAGGCAGAGGCAGTATTGAAGGAGAAAACCATCTGGACCCCAAAGAATGATGCCCGCACCACTCCCCGCTTCGCAAGAGGAACCGTCAATGTAAACTTCCCACGTCTGGTCGGCTTCCTTGCTTTTCGGCTGCTCGGGGATGGTGCATTCCGTGATGAACTCGACGAGGGCATGCCCTTTGATGGCCATCCTTGGCTGATAGCCGATGTCGTACTAACTGAGCTCGATCGACCACTTGACTAGTCATCCCGAGCTCTCAGGCTTACAGAGCACGGCCATCAGGGGTTGATCCGTGAGCACCTGGACTGAATGTGCCTGAAAATATGGACGGAGCTTTCGTGTGGCCATGACCAAGGCGTATGCTACTTTCTCCATCCTGGAATATCTGGTCTCAGCATCGAGCAGGACCTTGCTCACATAGTACAGAGGCTTTTGGAATCCTTCCTCTTCTCGAACGAGGACGGTAGTGAGCACGTTCTCCGAAGCCGAAAGGTAGAGCCAGAGTGGCTCACCTGGTTTGGGCTTGCTGAGGAGAGGAGGATTGGCGAGGTACTCCTTTAATTGGGTGAAGGCCTCTTATTATTGAGTACCCCATTTGAACCCTCCGGTGCCGCGCAGTGTCTTAAAGAATGGAAGGGACTTTTCTTCAGACTTTGATAGGAAACAGCCGATGGCCGCCAGTCTTCTCGTTAGCCTCTGAACTTCTTTGATGTTCCTGGGAGGGTCCATGTTTATTATGGCCTGGATTTTTTTGGGGTTCGCCTAGATGGCTGGCTGACGATGAACCCGAGGAACTTTCCCGAGGAGACGCCGAACGCACACTTCGTCGGGTTGAGCCTCATGTTGTGGGTTCGGAGGACCCCAAAGGCCTCTTCCAGGTCGGCGATGTGATCTTGTCCCTGTTGGCTTTTGACGAGCATGTCATCGACATACACCTTCATGTTGCGCCCAATTTGATCCTTGAAGACTCGGTTAACGAGCCATTGTTAAGTAGCACCTGCATTCTTCACCCCGAAGGGCATGATCCGGTAGTAGTAGAGCCCTTGGTCTGTGATGAAAGACGTCTTGGCTATATCGGGAGGAAACATTCGGATCTGGTTGTAGCCGGAGAATGCATCCATGAAGAACAGGAGCTCGTGACCCGATGTGGCGTCGATCAGAGCATCGATGCTGGGGAGAGGGAACGGATCTTTGGGGCACATCTTGTTGATGTCCGTGAAGTCTATACAGATTCTCCAGCTCCCGCTCACCTTTTTTACCATCACGATATTTGCCAGCCACTCAGGGTAGCTGACCTCTTGTATGAAATGAGCAGACAAGAGTTTGTCCACTTCCGCATTCACCACCTGCTGTCGCTTCAGGGCGAACTTACGTCGCTTCTGAACGACCGGCTTCGAACCGGGGATCACACTGAGTTTGTGCATGATGAGATCCTCGGAGATACTGGGCATGTCAGAGGGCTTCCAGGCAAAGAGGTCAACATTGCGGCGAATGCAGCTGATCAGGGCAAATTTGAGGTTGGGAGCGAGGGAGCAGCGCACTCGGAAACATCTTGTTGCGTCCCCCTCCTCGAACAAGACATCTTCTAGCTCGTCTGCCGGTTCAGGTTCTGGCTGGGTTCTCTCGGGCTGTAGCTCGACAGCATCGAGGGAAAATACCCCGCCCTCGATCACCGTCATGTAGCACGATTGGGTTGCTTCTTGGTTTCCTCGGACAACTGCAACACCGGTGTTGGTAGGAAACTTCATCTTCTGGTGGTAGGCCGAGGAAACCGCCTGGAGGGAGCAGAGCCCGGGATGGCAGAGTATGGCGTTGTAGGCTGCCTTGATGTTCACAATCATGAAGTCCATTGACTTGGTCCTTCGGTGTGGGGTCGTACCTGCTGTGACGTCTAAAGTGACGATCCCCTCTATTACCACCGGGATGCCGGAGAATCCATGCAGTGTGTATCCGGCTAGTTTTAGCTTATCTCGGGAAAGCTTCAAGTTCTCGAAGGCTTCTAGGAAGAGGATGTTCACCGAGCTTCCATTGTCAACGAGGATGCACCGGACCTCAAAGTTCGCCATGCTGAGGCTGACAATGAGTGCATCACAGTGCGGGAGCCGAACTCCTTCCAGGTCTTTCCCCCGAGAAGGAGACAGGGAGTTACTGGACCTGGGGGGAGAGGGGGCCTTGGAGGGCGTTGACATCACGGGCGAAAGCCTTGCGGGAAGCATTGGACTCCCCTCCCATTGGCCCTCTGTGGAGGCAATGTAAGATGGCCTGACCCTCGGGCTCTTCAGGCTCCTGGTCCAGCTCGGGGCGCTGTCTGGGTGCTCGAGGGGGAGGGGAAGCCCTCCTGTTTCTCGTATCCCTCTGGTCCCGAGCATCTTCCCGTTTGAACTCCCGGAGGTACCCTCATTGGATGAGGGCCTCGATCTCGTCCTTCAGGGCACGACAATGATCCGTATCGTGCCCGTTGTCCAGGTGGAAGTGGCAGTAGAACTACTGATCCCTCTTCTTGCTGTTGTTGCTGTTTGGCCGGGGGGGAGGAATTGCACGAGGTCCCTATCTTCGATCGCTAAGAAAATTATTGAGACGTTCTACGTCAGCAGAGTGTATCTCTCGAAGCTAGGGACCGGAGGAACCCTTTTAGTGGCGCCCCCGTCTCTTGAAACATTCTTTGCTGGCTCGACCTCGTCGGCCTTGTGCTTTCCCTTCCTGGGGATTTCTTTCGAGTCCTTTGGATTCAGGGCCTCCTCAGCTCAGATGTACTTTTCGACCCGATTGAGGAGGTCGGGGAAATCTATCGGGGGCCTCTTCGCCAGGGAAGCCTTCGGCTGTCCACGATGAATGTTGTGCCAGAATGCTGCCGAGGCGACCCCTGGGTCGAGGGAGGAGACCGATCTTGCCTCAGTGGTGAATCTTCGGACGAACACCCGGAGCGACTCCCCTTCCTTCTGCCGGAGGCCAAGTAGGGATGCACTTATCCTCTCGGCCTTTCGGCTGGTCACAAAGTGGGCGAGAAAGTTGCCCTCCATTTGGTCGAAAGAATAGATGGAGCCAGGGGTGAGCTTGGAGAACCATGCCCGAGCCAGACCCCAGAGGGTGGCGGGGGAGGCGCGGCACAGGAGGGGATCCGATGCGCTATGAATCATCATGAGAGTTTTGAAGCCCTCCATGTGATCAGCCGGATCGCCCTCCCCGTCATAAGTCTCGAATTGAGGTGGGCAGAAGTTCCGGGGTATTTCCGCCCGCAAGATGGCGGTGGAGAAAGGTGGTCGGATGGGCCTGTATCCCTGGGCCGGCCTCGGGCCGTCGTCCCCGAAGTGGTCGAGGTGGTCTTCCATTTCTTGGAGGCGCTTCAAGATGTCAGCATCATATTCCGGCTGGACTGTCGGGACGCGAGACACGCTGGCCTCGGCATCCGAACGGGAGTGAGAGCGGCGGACGTTCTCATCGATGGGGGTTCCCCGGATGGCCTCCATAATTTCTTTTCGAAGTCTTGGAACTCCTGGTGGGTGACCGGGGCTCGCTCGGCCCGATTTTGTTGAGCCAGTAGGCACCGGCCGACGCGGCTGAGTGCCGGCCCCCGCCCTTAGGAAGGAGGTTTGGGATGGTTCGGGGCCGAGTTGGAAGCGGCCCCTCCCCTACTACGGCTTGCCTGTCGATTCTGGATTACCCCCTGCAGGTCGGGTTGGATTGGACGGGAGGCACCCGGTTGGAGTCCATGACTGACCCCCGGGTTGTTGGATGCATGAGCGTCGGCGCCGATGCCCTGTGGAGGCACGTCCTGCCGACGTGCTGAGGTAACAGCTCTCTTGGCTTTGGGCACCATGTGAGCTCGGGTTGACGGGGTACCGTTGATGGCAGAGCTCGAGCCGGCGTCTGCAATAGGAGAGTTTCCCACAGATGGCGCCAACCTGATGCGGTATGTTTTTGGGAGGCATGTGGATGCACCAGGTGTGAGTTCTTACTCGATTTGTATTGGTGGAGGAAGCTCCGGTGCGGACGACCCTCAGCCGGGCGAACGATAGGAATGTCGGCGGGAGTGAGGTGGAGGCTGGATGCTCGGTTCGGATCAGGAGGCTCGGATCCGAGGTCTTGTGTACCTGCAGACGGTCTAGAAACACCGGGGTTGGTCCTGGTGGCAGATCCTCCGACGATCTAGTCAGCTACTGAGAAAGAGTAACAGTAACTATGGCTTTGAGTGGGAAAGATTCATTACCTGAGTAAGGGGTGGAGGGTCTGGTATTTATAGGAGAAGCCAACCGGGTCTGGACCCGTTTGGGGCCGGGTCTGGACCCGGTTGCCCGTGGGCCTGAAGCGGTGGAAGCCCGAGCGGCATAGGGCTGACGTGGCAGAGATCTGGGCGGTTTCCAGGCTGACGTGACAGAGGCCTGGGCGATTTTCTAATGCTGACGTGACGGATCCGGATGATCTGGCGATGCACGTTTCCTGAGAGAATCCTGTGGTCCAGGAAGAACCACATCATCCGACCCATATCAGTAGGCATGGGCTTATTTTGAAGGAACAAAATGTGGTCCTCAAAATGAGCTAGTGCTTTGAGCAGATAGGTGCTATCTATGTACCTAATTTCCCAAGTAATTATTCAATAAATGGTTGAATGTAGACATTATATGGGCTTATTTGGAAGGGACAAAATGGTTTTCAAAATGAGCTAGGTGATTTGAGCAGATAGGTGCTATGCATGTAAGCACTTTCCCAAGGAATTCTTCAATCAATGGTTGAATGTAGACATGGGCATATTTTTAAGGGACAAAATGGAGTCAAAACGTACTTTTCTTAAACAAAATGATGTAAAAACAAAATATGATTTGAGAACAGGCAAGCCACAAATAGGATAGTTTGCTTAAATTGGAAGAAATTAATTACTTTATCCGTACGTCGGGGGCACTGATGTTGACCCTAATAATCTCTAACATCTAATCTAATCTAATATTATAATAATATTATAACGAGAGAGTTAGAGTTGTCATTTATAAACAAACAAATTCGTGCATCGCCTGTACATAGTTATTATAAAAGAGGTTTTAAATTTTAAGTCCAGAATACATCAAAAAATTTTACTTCTGAAAACTATATTTATTAAGATGTGCATTGCACGTGTAAATTACTAGTAGAAAGTGGGTATAAGGGGGAAGCAAACAATTAAGTGGGAATCAAATTAAGGGGTGTTTAATTTGTCATTGATAATTAGTGCCTAGTCCATTAGCTTCGCAATAATAGCAAGGTAATGCTACAAGAGGGCAGGGCAAAGGTAAAGGCTAAACTAAATGAAGGATCAAACCATTTCAAGCAGGGAGAGAACATGAAATGCCCGAACTTTAATCGCAGTCATGTCTAGCCGAAGCTAAAGACTAAGTGGGGGAGGGAGGCTGAGGCAGTTCGGCAACTAGTTAGAAAGGAGGGATCGGCATACATCTCCAGCAACTCCGATAAAAGTAGGGTTCAATCAGTGGTGAGAAAGCATCAAATGGACCGCAGAAGTCGTTTGAGAGGGGAGCTTAGAGACCACAGTGCTAGGAGCACGGGAGAGAAATTCATGCAAATGTCACCAGAGTCAAACGGAGAAGACACTCGTTCTCCGATGATCCATAAACATTCCTATTCTGAAAAGATGATGGCTAGGAAAGAGGGCTTGGCGGTACCGGACTCCACCAGAGCTAGAGGAAATGAAGAAGAAGGAAGATGATGATGGGGAATGGATTCTTTACCGATCAAAAATACAAAGAAGGCGACGAGGAAGAGCTCATCGGAACCGTCTACAAGAAAAGTGGAGAAGGGACCACATGCGGAGAAGGGACACACCATACACGATTGCAAAAATTGATTGGTTTTGCTATGCATGCAGACATCATGGCCACATCTCGACGGAGTGTCCTTGAAGCAAGGAACAACCTAAAACTCAATCCAAATCTCAACCACGATCGAAAAAGGACACTCCGTCCAAAGCAAGACGGATGAGAGCGTCGTCGGCAGTAGGAAAGTGAGTAAGGCAGTGATCACACCTCCTCCATTATGGATGAATTCGAGAACTGATTTAAGATGTGTGTGCTAATCAAAGCTTACACTGGCAATCCCTTGGTTTGTGAGATTACTAACCTTATATTCGTCAACACCTCGGCGACTCCGTGTTGGAAGTGGGAGACCAGAGAGTTAGCCAAGATGGATTTATGGTGCACCGTCAAACAGAGGATAAAATAAGAGAGGTGTTGTTCTTAATAGGATTGGAGGGGGGCAACTTCTATATCACGTTATGGAGATGGTCATGAAGCTTCACTTAAAGTCAAGTTGCTGCCATCGGTGTGGCTTAGGCTGCAAAATTTTCCATTCCATTGTTGGGTTTAATCAGAATGTCAAAACCTAGTGTGGGGGTTAGTCATGTTATAGAAATCAATCAAAGCAGCCACCTACAGACACGCAGAAAATTTGTTCGTATATGAGTTGGTGTAGAGATTCTAACCTCAATCCCATCGGTGATTCAAGTGGAGTTTGAAGATGAGTGCTATGAGGTGAAGTTGATAGTAGAAAGGAAGAAGACATTATCGTTTCAAGGCTCTGCGGTGAGAACAAGGTGGCGACAGACTCAGACAAACCAGACGTTGAAGATAAAAAAAAGACCGTTGGATCTCAAGAGAGGGGATCTCTACCATCCATTATTAATAAATAATCAAGGGGAATCAGGGCCACCAGACCCGAGGTATAAATATCTTAGCCGTCCACGTGTACGAGTAAAAAAGAAGCTTTCAAAGTTAGTGACCGTTCTGTGAGGGGAGACACTTGTCGAGTGCTGGATGGGGGGGTGTAGATGAAAGGCAGAAAGGACAGAGATGTCGACAACTTAGAAGCTGGACATTTACATGTCATATCATCAAAAAGGGTGCAGTTGAAAGCAGCGACTTCGCTTTCCAAAGTGAGGAGCAACATTACAGAGAGGGACGAGGTGATGGGCGGTGATCACGTGACAGGGAGGCCCAAAGGCTCAAAAAAATTGACGCTGACAAAGCAAAGTTCAAGGAATCAGTACAAATGTCAATTTTAGCAATCTCAAAGAGATTCCAAGAAGCTAGGTCGGGCCCAAGTTTGGTTAATGGGCCTCATACTCCAAATCAATTAATTCAAGGGGAAGATGAAGTAATACATGCAGACCAAACAAATAGATTGGGCCCTAAATTTAAACAAAAAAGACAGCAAAAAGAGTTGGGCCTACATGGTAAAATAAATACAAGACAGTTGATTTTGATGTTGGGCTCTGTTGGGGATAAGTGATGTGACCAACAATAGCATCAATCATTAGGAAAAAGAAGTTGAACCAGACTACGGTACAGAGGAGGGAAAGGAGGGAGTCAGGGACATCGGCATGGACGAGGAGGAGGGGCAGAGGGAGGGAGATCAAGTTGGGGATCAATATAAAGAAGAAGAAGATCATAACGGGGATGAAATCATTAGAGCGTTAGAAGCAGTTAGAGAGGATGCACAATTCTCACCTAATGGGTTGTAGGAGGTGATTAGAGAGGATGAAATCATTAGAGCGATTCAGATTAGATGGGAAGGTCCATGGGTTGAAGGAGGTGACTTCAATATTACTAGATTTTAGAACGAACATAAGGGTAGAGAAACTAACCTTGAAGATAGGACCGAATTCAGTTGTTCCAATAACGACCTTGAACTTATAGAAATTCAGACTACGGATAGAAGGTTCACGTGGACTAACATACAAGACAACCCGATTCTAGCTAAACTGGATAGGATCCTAGTGTCTACTGACTTGGAGGATCTTTCCCACTTGCCTCAGTTAGGTCTGTTGCCAGATATACTTTAAATCACATTCCTTTGGTTCTAGACTCTGGATCCACTAGAAGTACTCATCTACGTCCCTTTCCTTTTAAGAAAGATTGGATGCTAAAAGAAAATCTTAGGTCAATTATTGAAGAGTCTTGGAGTGAATCAATTGACACGACAGATGCATTAGACGTTTGCGTAAACTTCTTACGAATTGGGCAAAACAGAAGTTTGGTCAAATAAAGAGGAAGAAAGAGAACTTAGGAGAGCGGATCCAGGAGCTGGAAACCATTGAGGAAGAAAGGAAACTGGATAGCTTAGAGTATGATGAGTTAGCAAATAGTAGGGGGAACTCTTTCGCATTGGAGAGATGGAAGCGCTCTACTGGAGATAGAGATCACGGGTGCAACAGCTTAAAGAAGGGAACACCAACACGGCTTTTTTCCACAAGATCGCCAATGGTAGAAGATGACATAACCACATTTCTGGCTTGTTCATAGGGGGAAGTCGGATATAAAATGAGGCAAAAATTAGGAAGCACGTTGACACAAGGTTTAGAGAGTTATTTGGAAGTAGGAAAACACACAGGTGCACAATGAATCTTGACATGTGGAATGACTCAAGGATTGATGGAAGTGAAGGTCTAGAAGAGACATTCATAGAGGAGGAGGTGATCAAGGCGATCAAGAACTTGGGGCAGGATAAAGCCCCAAGGCCAGAAAGTTTCCCTATATTTTGCTACATAATAGTTTGGATTATTGTTAAAATGGACTTATTAGATATATTGAATAGATATAGATAGAAAAATATAAGGAAAATGTCTGTCTTTGGGGTTTTATCTATTCGATAGGCTAATTGGTCTGACCCGAAGTATACCAAGACATGTATCAAGGTGTACCAGATATAGATAGGCCGGACTATGCGAACGTTATCTTGATCCCCAAGAAAACAGAAGTCATGAGGGTGACTGACCTCAGAAAATTTAGCTAATTGAATGGATAAATAAAGATAGGCTAGACTATGAGAACGTTATCTTGATCCCCAAGAAAATAGAAGTCTTAAAGGTGACAGACCTCAGACCATTTAGGCTATTGAATGTATACTTCATGTAACGCCCCGAATTCCAAACACATGTAATTCGTAGCACAACTAGGATCTTTACTTCAATTTCGTACAAAAATACAAAAAATTTAAAACTTTTTCATTGCAATGCTATTCTTTGCAACACACAATGGAAATTTACATATAAACTACAACTTAAATCATCAAAATCTTCAATCTTGCAACATCCTTCGACACCAAACTCATGCCCACGCCGCTCGCTAATCCGATTTTTGCAAAACTTGAGAACTACAGGCATGTCAGTTAAATACAACTGACACAATACTACAACAAAGCGGTCCTCAACTTTAACAATCATAAACTTGATGCAAAAAATAAAAGCAATAATGACAAAGATAAATAAAAACAGATTGTGAATCTATTCTAAGTGTATAAGTGTATGCTATGTAACAGAAATCAAAATTTATAAAATAATGGCATAAAACAAGTATCTAAGAAAGCAACAAATGCAGACAATATACACTAATGCACACTTATTTGGATTCAATGCATCACATACTACAAAGGTCCGAGGTCAAGCTCTTAACGTACTCATCATTATAGGGTTCAATCCCTCGTTATGCAGACCTAGAACCATGACAAAGATCAAAATTTAGACATACTATGAGTATTGGTTCTCGCCCCAAAACTCTGGAGGTCAGACTCCTTCCTCAAATAATCTGGAGACTACTTCACTCACATCTGGGAAATAAATGGCGAACACCTTACCCTGTAGGTCACTCTGGAACCTTCATCACACGAATGCCCCATGAGCATCGCACTCGTCCAGGAACTCTAGAGGTCTGACTCCTTCCTCGGATAATTTGGAGACTATTTCACTTATATCCGAGAATAAATGGAGAATACCTTACCCCGTTGATCACTCTGGGCCCTCATACTCACGTTTGCTCAAGTTTCATCATATCTCCCACCTAGTGCTTATCCTTAAGGTTTATTCATAATAAGTCAGACCTAGAGCTTGTTTACCCTTCCGAATTTAAACAAATCACTGAGAACATTAGCCCACACTGGTCACTTCTCGCATTTCCATTTATCAAACCTGTCGGCACCCTGGGTCTCACTCAGCCTCAAGAATCCAAACATTCCAAAGTTCATAAACTTTCTATGTCAACCATAACCTCTATTACAAATTTCATTCATTAATAAATTCAATTCATCTCTTATTCATTCCATCCAACTAGTCATTCTCAAATAACTAGATAAAATTCTCCAAAATGTTATAATAGGACTTCAAAGAGTCTCAATTCAATCAAACATCATCTTTGTTATAATATTTCAAATCCAATCTCCAATCTGTACTACAATCATTTATTCAAACCTGGAATTTAATCCAAAACAATTGTACCAATTTCCATCAAATATTAATTCTCCAAAATACTAATATCCTTTAAAATCATCTATATTCAAATTCTTCAAACCGAATCACCAAATATATGCTTAATCCTTTATCTAAGTGGGTAAATTAATCAAAAAATGTTTGTACAAATTACCATCAAAATATTTCCCCAAAAATCAATTTATATTTCCATTATACTCAAAAATAGTAAATACAATGAAATTCGAGCTCAACAAGACTCAAACCTGCAATCTCAAAGGTCTTAAGCCACATGCACTAACCAATACTCCAAGCCTATTTCTCTATCAACGTCTTTTCATTGTAACAACAAATATATATAATCCACTATTTGAATGTTCAACTATCTTTAAATAGCAACTCCATGGTCTTGCAAAAATCATATAAATTAAGATACTTATCAGAAAACAAATCTCTTAGTTTCATATAAAAACTAAATGATTCTACTACGATATTGTAGTTAAGAACATCTAAATTCACCCTCAATTACTTCGTCTAAATTCATTTGCAAAACAGTAGGTTCAGAATCCAAAACTGCAGCTCTTGCTACTTGTAAAAATCATAGAAAATTCTATGATTCATGAAACTTTGTATTCCTTAGCTCAAATTAAAGGTATACAAGTCTACCATAACTTTGTAGTTATAAATTTCTCCAAAATATTGTGTTTATATACCTAAATTCTTTGAAATCTATAGTAAGGTCGAATTGTTATACAGACTCAACTACATTTAAAGTACTGCCACACGTTATTCTTGAAAAATTCATTATAAATTTTATTCTTCATGGAAATTTGATTTCTTAGACTAAATAAAGGGTAACGAATCTACTTCAAATTCTTTGTTTTGATTTTCCTCAAAAACTGCATATACAATGCTGAATTGATGAAAATCCAGAAAGTATGCAAATTTTCAGAAACTGGCAAAACTGTCAACCAGTCCTAAACTCAGATTTTATTAAAATACCAAATGACATCAAGAGATCTTCCTGACTTATACGGGATACTCATATAAAAATTTTAGCTTTAGATTTCATCTAGATAAAAAAATTAATTTTTTGAAGTGAGACTAAAACTCATGACAGCCACAACAAAAAAAAATGTTTCTAAGTTAATCATATCATACTTTTACATAGTTAACTAATAACACATAATCTAACAACAATCAATACATAATCTAAGTATGAATACTCAATTTATATAGATTATCTAGCATGCAATTCTAACAAGAACAAATTAGAAAGTTAAGGAACATCCACCCAATGGTTTCTGATAAGCTCGAATTTGTGTAGCTATTACGATGCCGATTTCTTATGCACGCAACTTGTCATTGTGCTCCACTTCGTGCTACACCCAGGCAAGCGTAGGAGAAGAAAAAAGTTGTAGGTTGAAGGAATGAAGGCTTGGTTGTATGATGGAAGTAATGGAGTGTGAAGCATATATAGTAATGGAGTGTGAAGTATGTATATATATATATATAACCTCCGTGTGCACTCGGCCTTCCCACCTTCGTATCGACGATTCGAACCGTTCATATTGATCTACACATCTAAATTAGTCTAAATATATAAAATCAAATCATTTGAAATTCATTTGCCCATCCATCATGTAACTATAAAAATAATGATTTTCAGCCATATAATTTTGTAACACATCAATGGATGGGCAAATGAATTTCAAATGGTTTGATTTTACATATTTAGACTAATTTAGATTTATAGATCAATATGAATGGTTCAGATCGTCGATACAAAGGCGGGAAGGTTGAGTGCACACACCGTGTGCACCATAGGTGGTGCACAACGGAAGACTTATATATATATATATATATATATATATATATATATATAGAGAGAGAGAGAGAGAGAGAGAGAGAGAGAGAGAGAGAGAGAGAGAGAGCAAACAAATGGAAAAATGGAGGCATGTGCTTGAGTGTGTATGTATATAAATATAATGAAGGAGTGAGAATATTACGAAGTGGGGGAGTAGGGAAGTGGATGCCGGGTGTTGAAGTGGTAGTGGAGGAGAGTTTGTGGTTTTGTGTGGGAGAGGGTGTATAAATATTGTGTATGTGCGTGTATATGTATGTGTATGTGTATGGATATGTGTGTGCATGCGTTTTTATTTTGATTCTCCATAAATGTACATACAAATGTCACAAAATTATTTGACATAGTGGTACAAGTTCAAAAACAAAAGAGTAGGTTTAATTAAACTTAGTTTATAATTTCTATCTAATCCTTTAAATTAAGCAAATAAATTTTATATGCAGGATTTCATTAATTTTATATAAAAATATAATCAACACGTGCATTGAAAATATATTTGAGTTGGCTCAAAATAGGAGAAAATGAATTTCAAGAGAACAAAAAAAATATTTATAAACAATTGAAATACAAAATACGTAAAAAAATTTATATTAAGAACGTTACAAATATTACACGTAACGGTACAAAATACATGTGTATAACACACGTAGGGAAAAAAATTCATAACTCAATTTTCCAGAGTGTTACACTTCAAGATAATTACCAAAGTTCTAGCAAATGGATTTTCTCCTTACTTGATGGATGTTATAGGTGAATCTCAAAATGGTTTTGTAAAAGGGAGGGACATAATGGATAGTATTGCATCAGCTCATGAGATCGTGTTTAGAGGGCATAAGGACTACGTGGATGGACTTTTATTGAAATTAGATATTGAAAAAGCATGCGACATGGTAGAATGGGATAATGTATATGAAGCTCTAGATCTCAACGGATTTGGGCCCAAATGGAGAATGTGATTCAAGAAATGTGTAAGGGGAGGAAATTCCTTTATTCACTTTAATGGCAAGTAAAGACGAGAAATTCAATGTTATAGAGGGCTTATACAGGGGGACCCGCTCTCACCATTACTCTTTACCATGGTTGCTGATGGTTTGGCTGAAATGACAAAAAGAGGTAGAGAAGAGGGTATAGTAAAAGACAGCAATTAGAAGAATTCATTGTTCAATGTCTATTCTACAATATGCGGATGATAGTTTTATGTTTGGAGCGGCGAATATGGAAGAAGTCATGGCTCTAGGAGTCGTATTAAGCTGTTTTGAGTCCTGATCTGGTTTAACAATCAATCTTCACAAAAGCTATGTGATTATGTTAGGCACTGACACGTCTATCCATGTAGATATGATTACATCTTGCTTAGGATGCGAGACAAGATAAGTCCCCTTAAAGTACCTTGGAACTCCCAGCAGACCAGGTAATATGAGATGGGGGGATTGGATGCCATTAGCTCAGAAGGTGGAGAAAAGATTGACAAGATGGAAAGAGAGATTTCTATCACTAGAAGGTAGAGTTACATCGATCAACTCGGTCCTAAGTAGTATGCCTACATATTTAATGTCCATTTATGAGCTTCATGTCTGGGTCATCAACAAAATTGATAGGTTTAGAGATGTTTCTTGTGGAAATGTGCACATGAGGATAACCGAGGGTTCCATTTGGTTAAATGGGGGTAAAGTCTATAAGAAGAAAGAGTTTGAAAGCCTATGGATCGTGGACCTGAGAGATAGGAATAAAGCACTCCTAAGCAAATGGTGATATAAAATGCGTAAATGACAGAATATGTGGCGGTGTAAATATTTTTCTTTATAGCCAAGACGTAAAAAATTCTATTACGGGGGGAGAAGTAGACATTGGAAAGCATCCTATCTTTGGAAATGAGTTGTGAATGTGGGAGAAAAGCTTCATGTCGACACTAGACGTAGAATCGGGAATGAGAGAGATACTAGGTTTTAGAAAGATAAATGGTGTGGGAATAATTCCTTCCATTCACTCTTCCCACAATTAGCAAGCGAGGTACACAATGAGGATGCCCTTATGGCAGACATCTAGAGATCGGAAATCTTGAGATTATGAAGGGGAACCAACTATCTCAGGAAGGCCACGAGCACCTAGAGAACCTATAGTCGTTGAAGAACATCATTTCTGAATCTGGTTACAACGGAAATGGGGAGGAAGATAAAAGAAAGTGGAGTCTATAATTGAATGAGACCTTTTCAATGAAATCAATGTATAGTTGGCTAACAATGGTGGATGAGAAGCATGGAGGTGAATATGATATGGAAGACACACACACCCCAACAAAAGTGAGAACATTCTTATGATTGGTGGCAAACAACATATTCCTTTCTAAAGCAAAATATTCTAGTGGATGCCAGATGCATGAGATACAACCGAGAATAAAATGACACAACTCACTTCTTATTCATTTTTCCTAAAGGTAGGTTATCTTGGGAGGTAGTGTGTTTGGGGTTTGGAGTAGTTGAGTGCCCCATTAGAACCACAGATGTATGGGGCCTTTGGAGGGCGACAACGATTAAGAGGGAGTATAGAATAGCGTGAGATATCTCCATAGCTGTGACCATGTGGATCATATGGCTAGACCAGAATGTTTCTTGTTTTCGCAATCATAATGATAGATTTCATGTCATGATGCACACAAAATTTCTCTTATAGATTTTTGGGCATACCAAGCAGGGGCTAGGAAGAGACTTCGTATGGATGGCATAGAATAGTTTCAGCTCAGTTGCAGTGGAGTCTTCTGCATGTTGGCTCAAGGTGGGACTTCAGGGTGGATTCTGCAACCATTCTTAGTGTCAGATGGAGTAGACTTCTTTATCCTAATAGTGTTGTCGTAATAGACTTTTGGTATTAATGGATCTTAGTTGTGTAGTTGAATTTACTTTATGCTGAATTTTGGGTGTATTGAGATGTACTCTTATAGTTACCGTAACCCTTCATTAATGAAACCGACGATTGTTAGTCACCTTTTTCTTAAAAAAAAGGTAAAGGCTAAACTATATGCTAAAGGAAAGTCAATGCAGAAAGGAAAGAGGACACCAAGATAGAGGAGAAAGAAATAAGAACAAATACCTTTTGCCTCCATCCTCATCACTCAATTAGGCACTCAATTAGGGCAAAGTATCTATGTACAACTAAGTATTTCTTTCATTCTCTTGGGGGGTGCTTGATCAATACTTTGAAAATGTTTTGGTTATGCCCCTCATTTATCTTGGTTTTCGACATGTACCAAATAAATTCATATTAATTTAAAGGATAAAACTATTCTTAAAAGTTTGTGTTAATCATAGAGTTTTATAAGATTCTTGTATTTATATATAACAGTAGGTATCAGAACACAAGATAAAAACTATTTAGAATATAGTAATACGTATATCTCTACTGTTGCGAACTTTTCTTGGGTGTCAGAGCAACAGATAATGTGAGTTCTTAGATTCGAGAAAAACGTAGTGATCCTATCCTTCAATCAGGTTTCGGGGAAGTATTGAATGGGTTTGATGATGGATGATCGCTACGCAGACCTGCAAAATGAAGCCTGAAACACCGAGAATATTCCCAGTGACAGACCCTCCGATGCTTAAGTCAGAAGACTGCTGTTTAGTGGAGGGGATTCAGTAGAGAAAGATTCCTTACCTGTCACGATATAGTTCATGTTGTGTTTATAGGTTCGGAGAGAAATCCGTTACCCCCATATCCTTGGACGGTATCAAAATCCCTTTAATCTCGGATTTGGGATTGATTATTCCCTTGATTTTAGGGAGTGCGGTTACGGCATAACCGATGGAACATCCGAAATGGTGGGCGATTGTTCCGGGCACATGACTAGGCCTGCGGAAGGCTCGCATATCTCTCTGGCCTGGGCCAGTAGAGAGGTTGGCTTTGAGCCTAGTTTGATGCTTCTCGATTCGTGCCAGAATCATCGGGGAGGGGGGGGGGGTCGCTCACTATTTTTTCCACATCATGAGTCCCCAACTCTCATAAATGCGTCGTTGGTCATTTCCGAGGAGTAGATAACTCGTGGAAAACGTGTCGGCATGACAGTCGTGTCAGATTGCAGGGTCGTTGCTCTGGAATGGAAAACCAAAGCGATGTTCAGTGTGAGTACATGCTATGAGCTTAGCAGGTATTGTGTTCGGCAGGAAGCTCAGTGTTGGTTGGAGTCAAGGTACCAGGATTTTCCCAGGTGGGGCTTCCTATCCACTTGGCCTCTTGTCAAGTTAGTTCTTACGGAATTTGAGGAGTTGACATGTGATAGCGGTCATTCGAAGGGCTATTAATCATGAAATTCAAAAGGGTGGCATGTGCCAATAGTTTGAGAGTTAATCGTCCCCTATAAATTTTCTCCCCCCTTCAACACAATGAAGGGCTATTTTCTGACTCTTGGAATCATTCTCTTCAAGATCATAATCCTAGATATGTCGATCACAGAGATCAGTAGCTCATCTTCTTCCGGTGACCATGGTGGATTAGAAGCAAGTTCTTCTGAGAGCGAGTCAGCCACCCGTTCGCCGAGTCAATCCACTTCGAAGGGAAGCAGTTCTGAGAACTTGAGATCACCACACACGATCTCATCGGAATCGGAGGTGGATATCATTGGGGTCTTCGATCTCGAAGGAGAGGACCACAGCCAGGCCAGAGATGAGGCCAGGTCTAGTGGCACTGGGGGTGGTTTAGTGAGGGAAATTCGGGAGCCTTTCGAGGTGTTAGAGGTTTTTTTTGGGGGGGTGGATATCGGTCAGTGGCAGTCGAGGGGAGATTCGCGAGCATTCTTGATGGGTTAGTCCCGAAGGCTGAGATCCCGTTGGCCGCCCCTCCCCGGGAGCAGGGACCGTTGAAATCAGAGGGGGCTCGGCTCGTCCTGGACCAGGCTCTTATGCGGACGAAGTCCATCCAAATATACGCTGAAGACCTGAAGGGTGATCCTGGTTTCGATGTTCTGCTGCCGTCCAACAGGTCGGTAGCGGACATCAATAAGGTGAAGAGCATCTTGGCTGGGAGTGAACCGGAGTCGCTTCGGGTGGTTTATCGCATTCCTCCCTGGTTTGAATTGATGCTCCCGAACTCCGGTCTTGAACAGAATGCCAACCTTCCGGGGCCACTGTGCGTAATGCGTAATGAATGTCGATATGTTCCAATCTGTTTTGCGTCTCCCCCTTCATCCCTTTATAAAAGAGGTGTTGAATTGGGTTAGGCTGAGCCCCATGCAGTATGCGCCGAATTCATGGAAGCAGCTGATGTGCTGCATCATGATCGGAGAGAGGGGTCCCTCTCCACCTCAAATATTTCAGATATGTTTAGGCTTCAGTGCGTTGTCGGGTCACCCCTACTGGTGGTATGTCTCGCCGCATCGGGGGTACAAAGTGGTGTACGGCCATCCCGACTCTATTAAGGGCTAGAAGAGGAGATATTTTGTTATCGGTGGTAGTGAACCCTGGGATGTCCTAACCAGGTGGTCGTACGAGGGCCCGCCGATGGTGGATCCCCCGTTGCCTCATGATCTCAGCCCAGAGGAGAGTACCGAGTTTCAGAAACTCTTTGGGGAAGGTGCTAGTGTCGATTGGCAGCAAGTATCGGAAGAGAGGCTGGTCGATGCTGGTTTAAGCTTCGTTGGCTTAGGTAGGTTCTTTTACCCTCAGCTTATAGTAATGGTACTTTGCTTTATATGATATCTATTTTTCTTCGCAGGTATCGATGTGACAGTTGCCTTTTCATTAAAACCTCCGGAGGTGCCTAAGGTTGATCGTAAGGGAAAGAGGAGGATCAAAGTGTCCACCTTGGGGCACTTGCAGAAGAAGCCTAAGGCCTCGAAGTTCTGTGACCTGGAGGAGGCTCCGAGGGGGCAGACAGTTGATAGGTTGTTGAGGGCCGCCCGAAGAGACTGTGGGGCGTTCCACATCGGATCGACCCATGGGGGAGTTGAGCTCTGTTGTGGAGTTGGAAATGGCTCAGGAAATAGTGGAGAATCTTCCTCGTCCGAGAGATCAGGAGGCCTTCGCCCAAGAGACCACTACTTCGTGTTTCCTTCGCTTTTCCCAAGGGGTTGTACAAGTGAGTATTTTTGTGCCCAGTTCTGTCAACGTAATTGTTCTTTGTTGATATTCCAAGTTTTCTCTACAGGCTGCTCTCTTTGGTACTAAAGTAAAGAGACGATACGAGCATTTACTTGACCTAGCAATTCGGAAGGCGGAGCAGTACAGGAAGAGCTGCGAAGGAGAGCTTGAACGCGTTGAGGCCTTGAAGGAGAGGGTGAAGGATTTGGACAAGTGATCGGAGGGCGATTCGGGTGAGGGACTGTTTGCCTATAGGGCATTGTTGAGTGAGAAGGACGCGCTAGGGCACCAATTGGCCCAAACACAATCGAAATTAGTGGAGGCTACGAACTAGATCGTTGAAGGCGAGGAGCGTGTCTTTAGACAAGCCCTCGAGAGTATTGGGCGGGAGTACCCCCATCTCGACGTCGGTTCTCTTTAGTATGATTCGGAATTCATCACTTCTCCTGTGACTCCCCGCTCGATTCTTTCTGAACTTAGGTTCAGTACTGACCCTACTCTCAGGACGTTCGGTGGTGTAGGCGATGAACGTGCTCATCCGCCTTCGCCAAGGGTTTCACCTAAGACCCTGTCTGGGCTTCCTCCGGAGTTGGGATCAGATGTTAGGTCTATTCCTGAGGCTGCTAGGGGGAGCCCCCCTTTCCTTAGCTTTTTATGTTTTGTTATGTTTTGCCAAACGCTGACTGTCCACCACCCCTGTATCTGATTATTTTTTATGGAATGATAACGATTTTTGGTATTGTTGAGTCTTAATTTCGCTGTGAATTCCAAAAATTTCCGATGACCCTTCAGGGTAGGGTTGATCCCTCAGGCTGATTCTGTAGGGGGGTGGCACCCACAAAATTTGAAGAGTCCTACTAGAGAGGAAGCCAAGGGTCAAGGGGCCCACACATCTCATGCTTGCCACATGAGTGCATAGTGTTCGATGTCCACTTCGTGCTTATATATTGCTTTCCTATGCTTGTTCTTTCTTCACTTTGTCCCTTTGTTATCTTTGCTTCTCCCTCTCATCGAGTCTGTTCTTTCTTTGATCATGGTTTCTAATGCGATTCTGATGGAAAGAAGTTTGGCCCGTAAGGAATTTGGCCAATAAGAGTGACTGAGAGAGTCAAGTGATAGAGGATTGGTGGATTAGGTGAAGGATGAGCTAGGGTTTCAAGTTTGGGTTCGGGAACGAGCGAGAGAAAGGGAGATAGGGTAGTGTGAGAGTGAGAGATAGAATGTATGAGGAGAGCGAGATTTGTACAAGTATTTTAAAACACTTGTATAACCTAAGTCGTTGTTCCACACAACGACTTAGGTTATACATTGGCCGTTGTGTGAAGCAACAGTCAAGGTTGGAAGATAGATTTTGAACAACTTAGGTCATTGTTTCAACAACGGGCTAGGTTCAAATTTGGCCAAAAAAAATACAAGTCATCAGCGAAGAGCAAAAGAGAGAGAGAGCGAAAGATTGGATAAGTGAAATGTTATTTGGGGCAAAATAACAAAATTTCCTTCTGAAACTTAAGTGGGCTGAGCGGCTGATGGGCGGCATCGATCTTGGCCGTTGGATCATGATCGAAATGATCAAACGGTCGAGACTCGATTTTGCAATGGTTCTATGCAAATAGACACGTTTGCAAATAGACACGTTTGCAACTGAGCACTCATTATATATATATATATATATATATATATATATATATATATATATATATATATATATATATATATATATATATATATATATATATATAGGGAGAGAGAGAGCAATGCTCCATTACAAATGGGTATGCAAACCACTGAAGTAGTTGTTCCCAACAATGGTAGGTTATAATAATAAGCCATTGTTGGAGTCCAGCAACGGCGTAGGTTATGTTAAGCTTAAAGATGTTGTTCTCAACAACGACTTCAGTGGTTTTGCAATGAAGAATTGCTTATATATATATATATGAATGCTCCATTGCAAAAGCTACTGTTGCATGCAAACGGCATACAAATCACTTAAGCCATTGTTGGGAACAACGACTTCAGTACACATTTGCAATGGAGCATTTCCCATATATATATATATATATATATATATATATATATATATATATATATATATAGTGGGAGAAGGGGTTAATGTGATTTGTAAATCTATCAACCCGTGCACCGCACGTAACTTCCAACTTTGACAACACTATAACAACACTGTAGTTGCACTATAGCACAACTATAGCATCACTGTAGCTGAACTGTAACACCACTATACAGTAGTTGTATGGTGGCAACATTAAAAAATATAGAAAAAATTATTCAAACTATCAACGCATGTGAAACACAAATTTTTCCAAACTATGTCTTACCATGTACATCGCTCGTACAAGTTTTAAAAAAAACATGTACCGTCCGTCCTCTACCGACTTACGTTCACCTCCAACCCTTCATCAAAATGTACATTTTATGTAAAAAAATACTAGGAGAGAGAGAGAAAGAGAGAGAGAGAGAGAGAGAGAGAGACGCTGCAAGGCATGGCTACATGAGCTGTTCTTTTTGAGTCATGAAAATTAGTACCAAAATATTCCAATTCCAGCTAGTAGGGCGAAGGATGACTACATGAGTAGTTCTTTTTGAGTTATGAAAATTAGTACCAAAATATTCCAATTCTAGGTAGCAGGTGAGGGCCCCATGCATTTGAGATTGAATATTACCAGAATATTCCAACATGTAGCAGGTGGGGGCCCTATGCATTTGAGATGAGTATCTAAGCTTGGTTGAAAAATCATAATTATACTCATAGCATATAAGATATTATATGGGATGACAAGTCTACTTGATCTCTTGATAATAACCTAGGTATTTTTTATTAAAACATTCAGTATCAGCCGTATGTGAATCATTCTTCGATTTTTTTTTTGTTGTTATTTTTTGAAAATATTTTTAAAAAGATGAAAGTTTTCAAACTATTTGCGCTCGTGGACTCAACAACTAAACTCGTTGTTCTGTTCCCAACGACGAGTTTAGTTGTTTAACTATCGTCATTGGTACACGGCATGTCTAGTTCTAATTTATTAGACACTCGTTGTTCCTAATGGCGAGTTTAGTTAAAAGATATTCAAATTAACTCGATGTTCCCAATAGCGATGATCTTTATACTAAACTCGCTGTTGGGAACAGCGACTGCGATGTTTTTGTGATTTCCCAGAGAGTCAAATGTCTTTGTTGGATTTGGTGAAATTTCCAAATGAACTCCATAAAATAGCTCGCTATTCCCAACAGCGAGGAAAAATATACTACACTCATTGTTGGGAAAAGAGAGTATACTTGGTCCATACTTCACTTACCCGACTCAGTTCAACTCTTCTTTCATTTCTCTCTCTCTCTCTCTCTCTCTCTCAGTCTCTCTACCCATTCTCCACATAAACCCAAAACTCCAGCTTCCTTCTTCCTAGCATTCATAGAGGTGTAGTGAATTTTTTCATAGATTCTAAAGCACGCTCATTCTTCACTCCTTCTCGGAATCAAGAATATTATCCCCATAAAGGTTTTGTTTCTATTGTTTCTATTGTTTGAAATTGTCAAATCTGAAACATAATTTATGTTTCTATTGCTTCAAATTGAACGGTTAGGATTGAGAAATATCAAATTAGTTACTTATAGTTAAAAATTATGTGTTAACTATGTTTGTTGTGGTGACATTTCGGATGCCAACATAATGTTCTACGAAATGTCCAATTGAGTGTGAATTGATGATCATCATAAAAATTAATTTGTTTATTTACGCGTAGGTATGGAATACAAAATTTCTAATTGGTGTTATTACAGGGGAGAAAGTTTTTGTGACCCGAAAGTGGGATAAAATTATAGAGGTGCTGAACTAGAAGTAATTTTGGCTGAACGTAACATTAAAAAACATGAACTAGTGAATAAATAAGATATACGAAATTACTAGTTGGGATCAATCTAAATTGATGATTAAAATCCAATGTCGACACTCTGTGTCAAAAGGTGACGGGCAATATTTCATGGCGGCTCCCATAATCGATGATGATGCTCTTTCTGCAGTGAGTGGACGGTTGCTAGATCCAAACTCTAATTGGAAGGTTGTTGAGCTATACCTTGAGAAAATTTTGATGCAAATTCGTCAGTACAATGTTCTTCGTACTCCAAGCACATTAGGTGAAGTCCCGACTAAGGAATCGATGAACATCGCTGTTAGGTTGATGAATACCTGTGAAGATTTGAGGAACATCAAAGATACATCCTCAATCCCAACAGTACCAAATAACACAAAAAACGAGTTGTTTGGTCCTTCTCAATTCATACGGGATTTGGTAAACAGTGAAAATATGGCTGATGAACTCAATCGTGCATGTATGAACAACAATTTATTAGATGTCGATGAGGATGAAGAAGGTGATGAAGATGAAAGGGGTGAAGATCATGAAGAAGATGAAGAAGATAATGTAGCTAATGTTTGTGGTGAAACACAAAGTAATTGTGAAGATAACGTCCTGTCCAATGAAGGTCGAAGGCACTCCTCTTCTCAACAAGGGTTTATTGCACATTCAGTGGAGTCTGAAACGGTTGACTGGGTTAATAATGCGGTTTTCCATCAACCTGAAGGTCCTTCAATTCCCGATGTTGGCGAAGATGCTTTATACATTGGGCAAATATTTGAAACAAAAGAAGATGTCCAATATGCAGTGAAAACATTTTCAATAAATCAACACCGCGAATTTGTAATAGTGAAATCTTTGACAACCGTGTACAATGTCAAATGTAAAATGGCACCAAAGCTATACACAAAAGCGGAGCGGACACTAAATCTAGAACTTGGGAGATTTAGCTGCGCAGGTTGTGCTTGGAGATTTTGTGCGGTTGTTCCAAAAGGGAAAACATACATTATTTTCAAGATGATAGACGGTCCACATACATGTGTTAATCCATCAATGAATCTAGACCACTCAAAAGTGGATTCTAAGCTAGTTTTGGGTTTGATCTTGCAAATTGTGAAGGCACAAACTAGAATAACCCCGAAAGCAATAGGTGAGATTGTTAAATTTCGATTCAATTATCAAATTTCATATAGCAAGGCATAGTTTACAAAACATAAATCTATTGAGCAGTTATACGGTGGGTTTGCAGAAGCATATGAGAAGTTGTCGCTCTTTTATCAGCGCTACATGTTTCAAATCTGGGCACTGTTGTCTTTTGGGATAAAGCCAGCACTGGGGTTAGTGAGGAAACATTCAATTCGATGTTTGGGGCATTTGGGTCCTCGATTGAAGGGTTTAAGTCATGTAAGCCAGTTATATGCATTGATGGCACTTTTTTATATGGAAAGTATAAAGGATGTCTATTAATAGTCATTGCTGCTGATGCAAACAATCATTTATTTTCTTTTGCTTTTGCACTAGTCGATGGAGAAACTATAGCTACTTAGTCATAGTTTATGTCTTGTATTAGAGAATTTGTAACAGATCAGCAAGGGTTATGTGTCATCTCCAATCGTCATTCGGGTATTTTGTCTATGATGAAGACACAAAATGGTGCATGGAATGAGCCTCATACATATCATAGGTTTTGTATGCGATACTTTGCTGTAATTTTTTTTACCAAATTTCATGATAAAGCACTGAGAAAAAAACTAAAGGTGGTTGCATGTAAAAATCAACCAAAGAAGTTTGAGAAGAAATTGGTGAAAATAGAGAAAGTTAAAGCCGAGGCTATCGTTTGGCTCAAGGAAAACCATTTGAAAAGTGGTCAATATGCGCAGATGGAGGACGTCGTTATTGAATGATGACTACAAATACATTCGAAGTATTTAATTCTATTTTGACATGTGTTCGTAGTTTGCCGGTGACCGCAATTGTCGAGATGATATTCTATCGCCTCAATCTCCACTTCACTCAACGTCGTCAATTGGTGGCGAAGCTTCTAAGTGACGGCGAAGAATTCACTCCCACAGTTCAAGAGATTCTAGAGGTGCGGCGTGAAAGAGAGAATATGCATGAGGTTATAATGTTCAATCATAGACCCAGTGTGTTTCAAATTAGAATGGGACTTAGAAAGGTACGTGGTCATCAATAAGGTGGTAAGTTTCATACGGTAGATTTGGAATCTCACTTTTGTACGTGTCAGAAAATCCAGCTATACCAACTTCCATGTTATCATGTTTTAGTGGCGTGTGCATTTAGGGCTATTGATTATCGGCCTTCTGTAGATCAATTCTTTTCAGTGAAAAACTTAATTCTAACTTTGGCACCCGTCTTCTATCCTATGCCTAACGAAGAATATTGGTCAATCCAAACTGATCCGAAACTTATCGCTGATGCAAGTCTTAGAAGATGCAGAAAAGGTCGTCCACCGACCAAACATATTCGCCACAATATGGATATGAGAGATGATATGGGCAGTACAGGAATAACTTGTTCAAAATGTGGTTTAAAAGGTCACAACAAGTGTTGTTACCGACAAACGGACATAGGTCAGATAATTACTAGTTCAAAATATCCTTATATAATGTTATGCACCATCTACTTCAAATTAACATATATTTTCGTACCATATTTACAGGATCATCATCGCGACAAGGAATATGAAGACCGAATATTTCATCTTCATCATCGCAGCAAGTCGGATGATGACCACTCAATTTTATTGTTGTAATATTATAGTTGCTCACTGTAAAGAATATCGTGCTTGTTGGTAGTCTTAAGGTAGCTATTTTCTACTTTTTGAACTTGGACCGAATATTTGAAGGGTATATTGAACTTGTAGTACTATTTGAAGAATGTGTTGTTATTGTTGTAATATTTTCTTTACTTTTGAACTTATTCTATTAGTTTATGGTTATGTTCATGTTTGTTGTGATTGTGATGATTTTGTACGAAACCGAGTTGTGTTGAATGAAAATTTTGAAGAGGATCTCATTTTGGTATATATACGTTGTTCAGAATGTGTTCAAATGTCCAATTTGTATGTACACAGGAAAATTAGTGAGATTTGTGTATCACATCGACCAAATATCAGTAGACGCGCTATTCGGAAAAGCGAGTTTAGTATAATATTCCTTGCTATTGGGAATAGTGAGTTTGCTGCTTGTAGAAGAGTGTATGCTCAACTCAGTACACTCGTCATTCCCAATGACGAGTTTAGTCCTTTCTCTCTCGCTATTGGTAATAGAGAGTTATTTATTTGGGAAGCAACAGAGAGATTTTACTCTCTGTGACACCATACAAGGTAGTGTCATACGTTCGTGCGGCGGGTATATCTTCTTATAAACCGAATTGTCGAAGTACTCGATCTGCATGAAGATGCTCTACGATGGAGAAATGGATGAGAGGTGCAGTCGTCAACCATAGATGGCTATGGTCTGTGCAACAAAGCAGCAACTTCTCAAATCTCTCTTCGGTGTACGGTTCCCACACTACACATTCCGCCAGCAACTAATCGAACTCATCTCGATAATATGTGAGGGATCCACAGGAGTTATCACGATGTTTGGTTGCAAGCCCAATAAACACCGATAGGAGCCAACCTATCAACTACAAACACCCCCAAACTCCACACCGGGTGCTGGACACTTATGCGCGGCCGACCAATGTGGAATCGCTCCCAGTTCCATATTTGTAATATCAACATCGGCCTTGCCACCTGTACAATGTTCAATAAAGCATGACAGTGATTTTTGTAAAGGAAGGCCAAAGCAGCACTACCCCAACTAAACCGGTCGGCCAGTCTATTGCTCGCGATCAACTGCAAATACATCAACGGTACTAGGTTGCCCGTTGAGTTGGGAAATATCACACCACCAAAAAGCTTCATAAGATAGGCTCGGGTGTAGCATCTACTTGATACTCAGTCGACTCTGGATTCAAATAGTTATCAAACGACTTCATTAGCCATGAAATTTTAAGAGATGTACCAATAAAAGCATGTTCATTTGGATCATGACCGAGGTATTGTCGAACAAGATGAAACTTATTAGCACACCAACTTTCAGTCACGGCTACACCATCTGTCAGAAGTCCAGTTTTTATTGCAACAACTTGTAAAGTCATCGTCATCTCTCCATGTGGTAGGAGAAATGAATGAGTCTCAGAGCAGTTGGAAGACCCTGATCCAACTGCACTAACCCCATTTGGGCAACTCCATAGAATCCCGCCTCCACCAAGTATGGGATAATGCGATCGTGTAGAGGCAACGTTTTCTGCTTTCGAAATGTCAAGTTCTTCGACTCACCTTTCCACACAAAATTCAATCGGTGAGATGCTTGCATCCTAAGTAGGTCTATTTGACTGGGATCCCCAGGTGCATCTGCATGTGTATGTGGTGTTTGGGGAACATTGACAGGGGGTGTCAGTAACATCCTGCTACGAAAGAAATTATAATTGTTGTTAATTGATACTGGTTGAATGAAATAGATATTGTAACATACCATAATTTGTAAAGATCTATAAATATAATATATGCATATAATAAAGCTGATGGCAGTATTGTACTTATTGAGTATAGTAAGAAGTGATGGCATAATTGTAAATAGAGAGTTACAGAGGGGGGCCCACACGTTGAAAGTAGGGAGAGTTATTGTGTTTCTCTGCGGTGACGTCATGATGACATCACCAGGGGGGATATGTAAAGAGTAACAGGGGGGAGTGTTGCTTGCTGACGTGTACACAGGGTCCCATGGGACTTCTGCTGTACACGGGAGAGAGAGGATGAGAGATTATAAAATAGTCTCATATAGGGATTTCTACTAGAATAAATAATATTAAAATAATAATGCCCATGGTCAAGAGTCACCAATCCGGTTAACAACCTTTTGAGAGGTATCCTATGGTGGGCAGTTGTACTATACTATAAATAATCTGTCTGATAAATTGTATAAATTGTCTGAGATGGGGTAGGGGCGTTACAAATGGTATCAGAGCTGACTTTCGATACCGAGTGTGGGGCATGTCTATATATAGTCGGGTGGTGAATTCTGGGACTATAGATCCAGTCGGACGGTGGATTCCGAGACTGTGGTGAGCCCTCAATTAAATATGGGACTGTGATTACTCAGTGAGGATGCTGATTTCTGAAGGGGGGGGTGTATGTAAAATCCCATAATTTCTAAAGAGCTATAAGTATAATATATGCATATAATAAAGCTGATGGCAGTATTGTAATTATTGAGTATAGTAAGAAGTGATGGCATAATTGTAAATAGAGAGTTATAGAGGGGGGGCCCACACGTTGAAAGCAGGGAAAGCTGCTGTGTTTCTCTGCGGTGACTTCATCATGTGGGGGGCCCTGCCATATGTGAAGAGTAATAGGAGGAAGTGTTGCTTGCTGACGTGTACACAGGGTCCCATGGGACTTCTGCTGTACACGGGAGAGAGAGGATGAGAGAGTATAAAATAGTCCCATATCAGGATTTCTACTAAAATAAATAATATTAAAATAATAATGCCTATGATCAAGAGTCTCCAATCCGGTTAACCACCTTTTGAGAGGCAGCTTGTGGTGGGCAGTTGTACTATACTATAAATAATTTGTCCAATAAATTGTATAAATTGTCTGAGCTTGGGACAGGGGCGTTACAAATATATACCATAGAGTTCGGGACTACAAAAATAACTCTTATCACTGCAAGAGCTTTCTCCTGCTCGGATGCAGTGTGAGGACGGCGTCCAGAACCACTAGGTTGTGTCATTTTGAGTCTGCAAAAAATGTTAGAGATAAAATTAACTACATTGCATTTCTCTATCCTATGCCTACAAACAATTCTTAGGTACAACTACTACATATGAATGCAATTGATCACAAATAAGTCACCATTAACAAAGGTGGGGTCACCTACATTCAAAAGTTACCACTTATGCATTACATCGAACACCGAATGTGCATAACAAAGAATTCGATAACTTACGCAATTCATCGAACACTTTATGTGCATAACATAAACCGAACCTTAACTTCAAACCAAACAAAACCCCTCTTCAATTCCTAACCTTAACTCTAACCCTACATTTAATTTAAGGTTAAAGCATAATCCTAATCCTAACCATAACCTATCCAAATAACGTGTATGAGTCAAGTAAAAATATTGTTGGGATTGGGGCGTCAACAAATGCCTCTGGTCGCAGTGGAACTAATTAGTTAGAGCAATTAGAAAGTCGAAGAGATGAGACAAATCAATTGAGCAAGCAAGTAGATCCACCAATCCAAATACAAACACAAAACGATGATTTATCGCGGTTAGTATTTGCTTAATCCCGGGGGGGGGAAAGAGGGACATATGATATTCAACTAGATGAGATTACAAGGAGTTACAAATTCACTCAATATAAGGAATTAAACTCACCCACCAAGAACTATCTCTCTCGAGCCTCTTTTTGCAATGGAGAAAAGAATCCATGAAGTACTCTAGTCTCATATTGGAGGAGTTTACAATATATATAGAAGAATAGACAGTGTAACACCCCGTAATTTCAAAACATAATATATATATATATATGTGTGTGTGTGTGTGTGTGTGTGTGTGTGTGTGTATAGTATATGCATGATGGATGTTTGGTATAAAAAGAGCTATGGCATATGTTGTAATTAAATGAAAAATGAATGGAGATAGGGGGCCCACGTTGAATGAAAACAACATGTAATGCTGCTGGTTGGAATGGCTGGTAACATCATCATCACCAAGAGGGGCCCACGTGAGTAAGGTTTGGGAGAGAGAAAAAGAGGAGTTGAGTATGGGATTTAGTCCCATATAGGGATTTTTACTAAAAATAATTAAATATAAATACTATTGCCTATGATTAAGAGTCACCAATTCGATTAACCACCTTTTAAGAGGCAGCCTATGGTGGACAGTTGTGCTATACTTTAAATAATTTGTCTTCTAAATTGTATAAATTGTTCGAGCTACGGGCAGGAGTGTTACAAATGGTATCAGAGCTGACTTTCGACACTGATTGTGGATAAGAGTGGGTGAGATGTATGCCTGAGATGGAGCTAGCAGATGTACGAGTAAGTATGCATGAGAGGGAGCGTAGCTGAGGACAGGTCACCTAGATAGGGGACTGTACAACTAGCAGAATCAGGGTACTGTGCAGCTAGCAGAATCAGGGTACTGCACTCCACATTGGCTAGAAAGGAGATCCTGCAGTAGGTTGTGCATGCCTCGTGCTCAGCGAGGACGCTGATTTCTGAAGAGGGGGGGGGGGGAGGATGTGTGTAACACCCCGTAATTTCAAAATAATATATATATATATATATATATATATATATATATATATATATATATATATATATATATATATATATATAATATGCATGATGGCTGTTTGGTATAAAAAGAGCTATGGCATATGTTGTAATTAAATGAAAAATGAATGTAGATAGGGGGACCCATTGAATGAAAACAGCATGTAATGCTGCTGGTTGGAATGGCTGGTGACGTCATCATCCCCAAGAGGGGCCCACGTGAGTAAGGTTTGGGAGAGAGAAAAAGAGGAGTTGAGTATGGGATTTAGTCCCATATGGGGAGTTGTACTAAAAATAATTACATATAAATACTATTACCTATGATCAAGAGTCACCAATTCGGTTAACTACCTTTTGAGAGACAGCCTGTGGTGGGCAGTTGTACTATACTATAAATAATTTGTCTTCTAAATTTTATAAATTGTCTGAGCTAAGGGCAGGGGTGTTACAGAGAAAAACCTGGGTCTAATCTTGATTCTCAGTCGTCCGATATAACCTGGAAAAGAAGTAACTAAATAGGAGTCGTACGATCTAGCTTGGAGTTGAAGATTATGCTAAAACGACCTAACAAATCGTGGCCCAAAATGAATACAGCACCGCGGTCGGTCGGCCGTCCACCAAGACCGGTCGACCGTCTACCTCTCGGCCAAACGCAGTGCAACGGCGATCGGGTGTGCGGTCGGGGGAGCAGTCGACCGCAACTTGAGACAATCGACCGCAACTATGCCTGCACCTTGCTGTTGCTATTTTCTTCTACTCACTTCAATGCTTCGATCTTCGTTCTTCATCTTACCTTCTTCTAATCTAAAAAACGAGTATTCAAGACACATTCCTAACAAAATCCACCTTGGATTACATATGAGTGCTATAACATGATGTGTTATTCATCTCCAAACTTTAATGAATTCCACTTGCAAAAAAAAACATAGAACAACAGCTTCTTCTTCTAGTTGAACTGATCTCTACCCAATCTCACCTGATCCAGTGTAGCCCCTCAAAGGCACACCTCTGTAGATGTACTCCCGAAGTTTCCAAACTCCGCACGAACTCCACCTACACTTAGGCTTTCTCCACCTCTCGACGATATTTGAACGTCGTGGTCTCATCTCGATGATTCTAGTTGCGGCAAACAAGCTAAGCTTGCGGGAATAATGGGAAAGAACTAAAAACCCCTGCGGAGGATTTTTGGATTACCCAAAGCTTGTAGAGATTGTGTTGGCTTGGCCCAACCACTCTCATACCTCTAATCACTTCACGACGACCTCGAAAAACAAACAAAATTCCACCTCGAGCTGTGTACCTACTGTAGCACCCCGAATTTCCAATATAATATCTCAGAAATACGTGGCAAAATTTCCAACATCTACCTCAATATAATAGTAAACATAGCCAAACACAGATAAAATTTTCAACTTTTATTACATCAATTCTTTACAAAGCACATTGGAAAACTAAACACCATGAATTACAATTTCTTTCTTTTACAGCACACACTTTTATAATTTGCATAAGCCACATTATCATTCTACCATATGTATCCAAATCCCAAGCTATAGCTACCTACCTGTAAAACATGAGGCTAGAGATAATCCTAACCCCCAAAACTACGGGGTCAGCCATAATGGTGTGTGACATCAAAAGAAATACAATATAAATGAAACATAAAGAATAAAGTTATAATCAATACATACCAACAGTAGTAACGAATGGAATATGAAATAATAATAAATAAAGCATGAAAACATCAAGTGAAACTAGACTAAGTGTCAAGTGTGGAAAAACAGAAAACTAACATGCATAAAAATTAGTCAAGAAAACACAAATACAATATGATGACTCTCTAATGCATACTTATCAGATTCTATGCATTCCATACTACATAGATCTGGTGCAAGCCCTTATCGTTCTCCACTTTATAGGGTTAGATCCCTCGTTATCCAAATAATCCTACTACAGTGATAGAAACAAGATCCAGATTACTCCGCGAATAGGCCTGTCAACCCTCAACGCGCAAGCATCATGTAAGCATAGCTAAAAAACTGGAGAATCACCTCCCTGCCGGGTACCCCACGAATAGGCCTGCCGACCCTCGACGTGCTGATACACAGTACGTCCCATGAATAGGCCGCCGACCCTTGACATGCGAATGCACCGTATGTTCCGTGAATAGGCCTGCCGACCCTCGACACACGAACATTCCAACTGTCATCTCAGGATAAAACAACACACAGTCCTGGAACGCATCCGTTGGACTAACCCCTAGAGCATATACTTACGTTTCTTAAGTTCCATCACATCTCCACTAGTGCATGTCCTTAGGTTGGTTATTATTGAAACACAAGTTTCCCCCTCTCTAGAGTTAGTGTATTCTGACGGACTTAATTACAGCAAAACAACCCCAAGACCAAACTGGTCAAAATCCAAAAAGTCTCATCTGCCAGTTTACAGGAATCCCACTCAACTCCTAGAGACTCACAATTCGAATATCAACACAAAATCCTTCAATAAAACTTTTAATTCCATCATCAAAACTTTTATGTTAAGAAAACTCCTTTAATCAACAAAATCCAAATTCATCCCATATACTCACAAATTTCCAGAACTGAAATAAAGTATTAAATCCACAAGAAACTGAGTTTCGTATTTTGAAGTCGTGGACAAATCACAAAAATCCATATCTTGAAATCTACATATATTTCGCTTTTTAAAGTCATAGTTATACAAATTTAAACTCTATTATAATCAAAATGTAACTCTCTGTAAAATACAGTAATCTGTAGTAAAAACATCATCTAAAATAATAGATCAATAATCCATAAGTTCGAAGAAATAATCGTTCAAGAAAAATGACGAAAACTCAACAAAACAACACATACAACAGCTGTCGGTCGACTGTTAAAACAGTTCCAAATAACGACGGTCGACCGGCATGCTAAAAAACTAAAATCAACTAATTGACAGTTGACCGTCAACTCATGTATAAAATCTGGGCGGTTGACCGACATGTTCGAGAATTAATAGGTTTAATATTCGTGCACTTTTTAAATGATACTTATTTTAATCTTTTTAAAATTATAAATTTGTAAAATAAAATTTCTGAGATGATCAAATGCAACTTTTGTAACATAGTGGAGTTTATAAATCAAATCAAATCCTCATCGAATTCACAAAACATCAAATTTTCATCTAGTTTCTTCAAAACATGATATATGTAAAATTGTGTGTGTGTGTGTGTGTGTATATATATATATGTAACATACTAGAGTTTATAAATCAAATCAAATCCTCATCGAATTCACAAAACATCAAATTTTCATCTAGTTTCTTCAAAACATGATATATGTAAAAGTGTGTGTGTGTGTGTGTGTGTGTGTGTGTGTGTGTGTGTGTGTGTGTGTGTGTGTGTGTGTATATATATATATATATATATATATATACACATACTAGATTTGCCCGTGGGCACGTGCCTACGACACGTCTTCGGAACGATACAACATATGAAAGTCTTGTAAACAGTAAAACAACAATTATGTAGCTCAAGTTTGAATAGTAAAACAATAATTAGTAGTAAATAAAAGTCTATGTTTCTATTAGTATATGTTGAAAAATAATTATAAACGGGGGTGTAAAAAAATAATTATAAATGGGGGTGTAAAATCCAACTTCTTAGAACTTTGAGTATGGAAAATGATGAAATTTAATTGTTGATGAGATATTTGTATTTTTCAATGTAACATGAGCAATAAAAAATACATAAAAAATCTAAAAATTTACAAATCTGAAATCTAAAAATATAAATTTCTGAGTAAATAGAGAGAGAATGAGAGAGAGAGAGGGAGAAATAAATAAATAAAGGAGTTGTTTTGGGGATTTGAATTTAAGTTTTGGGGGGAAACTTTTAGGCGGGAAAATATGTTTTGTGAGGTTAGATCTGGACCATTGATTTCAGTCCTACTGAATGTGAGCCACTTGATAGCTTTCTTTGTATTTTATTATATAGATATATTTGTGGGTGTGTATACATTAGTTAAAACATCAAGAATCACTGTGTATGAGTGGTGTTTTTTCTATTTCAATCTCAGTATCAATATAATTCAAGATCCAATCGAAAACATCACAAAAACTCAAATTTCCAATTTCGGTCTGCATACATCAAACCCGAAACATCAAAACCCCTTTCCCCCTTCAAAACTTGATCTTTTTTATTCAAAAACCCCTCTTGAACTTTGTTAAACATACACACAACCACTTACATCAGTTTGCCCATGATTATATGCGATTACACCATATATTAGTCAAGTTCTTTTCATCAAAGTACCCAAACAGATCATACCCATATGCACACACAATTAAGAATCCATCTTTATTCAATTTTGTGCATTATAAGTCTAACAACTCATTATAACCAATCAAATCAGTATGCATATGAAAGCAACCTACCCATAATTTCTATTAGGTTCTTTAACATTCTAAATCATCTATACAGAGATTCTATTCATAACATTCATAAAAACTCCTCTTTTAATTATCCATCTATCAATATATTCATTATATCATCATACAATCATCTAACATGCATTCTACTATACAAATCATTACAAACAACATGCATAGAACAGTAAGAAAGCAAACATATGTCACTCACCTTATTGAAGAATCAACCGAAGATAATAAAGGATTAAGAAAAGTCATTCCTTTCGAAAAAATCCAAGATCTTCGCTTCGAAACTCCAAGAAATTAATAATAAATAAAAACCATTTGTTTTTTTAGAGGAGGGGGACGGCTGTAGCAGCCCTAATATAGGCCGAAATCTGGGGTTCTAGGGTTTTGAGAAGATTTTTCAAAATATTCCTTTAGAATATATCTTTACATATATAAATCTTTATACTAGAAAATTAGATTAACCTATTCAATTGAGATTTAAAATAAAAAATAACTCTCCAGATCTGACTGGCACTGGTTTCAAACCCAGAAAAACAAATTTGTAATTTTTCCTCTAAGTGGAAATTTTGCAAAAATACCCTTTAACAAATTTGCGGAATAAACCAAATCTATTAGAATAAAAAGTAAACTCTTTACCTCTGAGTTGGATAGCCATCATACTCAACCCAGAAAAATAAAATTTTATTGTTTTTACTCCAAGTGGTAATTTTGCACAAAAGCCCCTCTTTTTGTAATATTTGCAAATATGCCAAATAAATATCAAAAAAATCCAGAAAATTCATAAATAATACCTACTAATAAATATTAGGTTTTCCCAAAACAATTTCTAACTTTGAACTTTCCAAGAAAATATTTGCATGTGTAAAAAGATAATTTTTCGGAAAAATGTTTATTAAATCACCAAAAATCACTTTAATTCATTTATTCATCTCAAAAAAAATATTTTAAAAATATAGGGTGTTACACCTACAACCCCATGCATCCAAAGTTCCCAAGGAAATCAGATTCTGTTTTAACAGAGGAACATGCAAAACATCCCATAAAGTGAACAAATTTAGACATGGCATCTTCAACTCGACTGTCCCCTCACCTGCTACTTCACAAATCTCCCAAGTTCTCATTGTCACACAATGCCCTGTGGTAGACTTATAAGTAGAAAATAACTCCCTCTCAGAGCAAATATGAGAAGAACTCCATGAGTCAAGAAGCCAACTAGAATCCACTTCTAAAGAATTTGAAACAAGAAGACACGAATCACCTGAATCAAAGGCACTAAACACATTAGCGGCTGAACTCCCGTTCTTTGCACTCTCTTGATTCAACAATTTCCAACAATCTTTTTTGATATGCCCTGGCCTCTTGTAATAACAGCAACGGATCGAATCCTATTGCAAAGCACTTTGTCTTCCTCCCGAAGGACTTTCCACTACTAGAAAACTTGTTGGAATAGACGATGATGATTTATGGGTCTCCTTCCTAAGTTAATCTTCCTTCAATGCTTTGATTACACCGTTTACCCGAAATACTCTCCTTGGCAGATCTACCGTGTAGCATGGTAGTTATCAAAAGCTCCTACGAATCTGGCAGTGAATATATCAAGTTGAAAGCTTTATCTTCGTTACACAGAACTGCGTTAATCGCCTTAAGTTCAGATAATATCTTATTGAACTCGGTAATGTGGTCTTGGAGATCGATACCTTCCTTCATAGGTAAACGGAATAACTTCCTCTTCCAATGCATCCGATCTAATAACGACGAACCAAAGTAGTCAGCTATAAGTTTTTTCCACAAATTTGCCACGCCAGTTTCTTCCAGAAATCTGCACTTGACCTTGTCCGCCAAGGATAGTCAGATCAGACTTATGTCTCTTTGACGAATATCTTCCCAAACATCATCCTTCACGTCGGATGGCCTTTCTTTCTTCTTAACGGCTAACTGCAAATGTTCTTGAACAAGGACATCATGCATGTCTACCTTCCAAAGATTGTAATTGATCTTTTCATTGAATTGCTTGATCTTCAAAAGACTGTGACCTATCATCTTAACCAATGGGACTCGGCAACCTGAAGCTCTGATACCGGTTGTTGGAATTGGGGCATCAACAAACGCCTCTGGTCGCAGCGGAACTAATTAAAGCAATGAGGAAGTCAAAGAGATGAGATGAATCAATTGAGCAAGCAAGTAGATCCACCAATTCAAACACAAACACAACGAGGATTTATCCCAGTTAGGTTTTTCTTAATCCGAGAGGAAATATAGGGAGATCTGATATTCAACTAGAAGAGATTATAAGGAGTTACTGATTCACTCAATACAAGAAATTAAACTCACCCACCAAGAACTATCTCTCGAGCCTCTCTTTGCAATGGAGAAAAGAATCCATGAAGTACTCTACTCTCATATTGGAGGAGTTTACAATATATATAGAAGAATAGAGAGAAACCTAGTTCTAATCTTGATTCTCAGTCATCCAATATAATATGGAAAAGAAATAACTGAATAGGAGTCGTACGATCTAACTTGGAGTTGAAGATTGGGCTGAAACGACCTAACAAATCGAGGCCCAAAATAAACATAGCTCCACAGGCAGTCGACCGTCCAACAAGACCGATCGACCATCCACCTCTCGGCCAAACTCAGTGCAACTGTGGTCGGGTGTGCAGTTGGGAGTGCGGTCGACCGCAACTATGCCTGCACCTTGCTACTACTGTTTTCTTCTACTCACTTCGACGCTTCGACCTCCGTGCCTCATCTTACCTTCTTCTAATCTAAACCACGAGTATTCAAGACACATTCCTAACAAACATACAATTTTGTTGTCAAAAAAAGTATGTAGTGGCTAGAGATTTGTTAGGAAATATTAGAGATTCCGCTAAGTGAACTTATCAACCAACGATTGAGGTAGAAGACGAAGATGAGAGCTAGGGTTTTGGTTGAATGAGGAAGGATATTAATAAGGGTTAGAAAGAGACTTGGTTAAATGGTAGTACAAGTTAGTGAATTCGGGTGAATACAGTGGTGGCCCAGTAAACTCGCTATTGGAAACAGCGAGTTTAGCTCTTTTCCCATCGTTGTTGGGAATGCCAAGTTAATTTGAATTTTTTTTAACTAAACTCACCGTTGGGAATAGCGAGTTTCTAATAAAATTAGAAATAGACATGCCGTATCCTAACGACGATAGTTAAACAACTAAACTCATTGTTGGGAACGGCGAGTTTAATTGTTGAGTCCAAGAACACAAATAATTTTGCAACTGTTTTTTTTACAAATATTTTCAAAAAATGGCATTAAAAAAAATTCTCATTCTTTACCATCGTCTTCTTGAATTATGAAAAAATAATATTGCAAAAGAGAAAATATTTACTCTATGATATATTACATGCAATTTTTTGAGACACTGGTGGGACGAAGTAGCATGGTCTTCGAAGCATATCTCCGCAATTTTCTCCTGAAATTAGCGATATGATCTTTGAGTGGCATGCCACCTTCTACTAGTACCTCGTATGATATGGGAAACTCGTCATGATGACGACTTCTTGACTAGCTTAAGGTTCTTCTCTCACATGATATTAAATTAATGAGTAATGCTACATCCACTACCAATTTCACTACATTTCTCTTCACTACCTTAGGTGGCACACTCCAATAGGTTAGGAAAGATAGAGTAGGTGGGAGAACTCTTCAATAGGAGTATGCCACCTAAGATAGTGAACAAAATGGTAATGAAATTGATAGTGGCTGAAGCATTACTCTAAATTAATTAAGTGATTAACTATCTTTACTGTTTATACTTTGTTTTGCTAATCAAGTTAGTGAGAGCTTACATAATTAATGACTTCTGTTTTCAGAATGTCGGCCCTTAGAGCATCTGTAGTCGTTTAAGTTAAAAAACGGAAATATGGATATTTTAAAAATAGCAAATAGTTCAAACGCTGCCGTCGTCTATATTCAAAAATTAATTTTTTTTTGGACGCCGTTTGAAGATCTGCGTAATTTTTTTTAATTGCGTGAAGGACGGCAGATGATCTGTCGTCTCGTAATTATTATAAAAAAAAAAAAGGTGAAGGACGACACATGATGTGCCGTCCAACACAAAGACACAAATTGGCATTTTTCTCTCTTCCCCAAACGGAAGATCATCTTCCTATTTCCATTTTTTTTAATAATTCAAACGGCAGATCATATGCCATCCGAGCGTTTCTCAATTAAAAAAATTGTCTCAGACGACAAATCATATACCGTTCGACTATAAGACGGTATCATTTTCAAATTTCTAAAATATGGATAAAGTCATTTCTGCTACCAAATATAGCTGTCTCCTGTTTATTCGAAACCCAAAAAATAGGTATATAGACGACGACTACAGATGGTTTTTTTCTCCAAAATATCCATTTTTGGATATATATCCAACGACTACAGATGCTTTTATAAACATACTCCATATACAGGGCCGCTGTCACCTTGAGGCAGGTGAGGCGGCCGCCTCAGACCCCTAATTTTTGACAATTTTAGAGACCTAAAATTTTGTATTCTCCTTATAAATATAGGTACGTATATTACACGTAAAAAAATTATATTGTAATCAGGGACCCTAAAAAATAATTCTTTGGGCATTTTGCCTTGGGCACTGGAAACTCAGGACTGACCTTGTCCATATAAGTAAAAAGGTTAGGTTCCTGTATGTAAAAAATTCAGGTAGTAGTACTACATTCTCAAAATCAAACATTTTAAACAAATAAACTTTTTATAATTATATTAACTAGTAATTTACACGTGTGAGGTGCACGTTTTAATAATTTCAAAAAATAAAAATAAAAACTCTGACGTAGGGAGGATTTGAACTGGAAACGTCCTTTATATTAGTTATGTACGTTCGTTGCACATGTTTGTAGAATGACAAAATGACAAATGACACTAAGGCCTTCTCCCATTATAATATTCGAGATATGCTAGGTCATTCCAGTCCCATTCAACTTTGGCATCAACTGCAAATTACGGAATGGTATGAAACTCCATGTCTCCATAATATATATGATTAAAGAAATGTTACGCCCCGCTTCCCAAAAAGAATACGGCATACAGATACACGACTCAACCCAGCGAATGATTTGCATCATCCATAAACTGTTCAGAATCTTTACAACAAATCTCAGAATAATCAGAGTCGGAAGCCAAAAGAGTCATCCTCACACAGACATATATATCTCAAAATAAAACAAAGTGCCAACAGAAATTAATTGAAATCCAATAATATAATAGTCTCAAATAAACAGATCTGAACAAATTAATATCCTGGGTCACATTGCCCAAAAACAAATAAAATCCATATACTCAAATACATTGTTGAAAAGCAACAGATAATAATAATAGCAAAAGAAGTCCAGCACTAATATTTTATTTCTCCAATACCATCAGGCAAACGACCAGCCTGATCTGCAATCAGTAAATTGCAGGAGAAGGAAAAAGAAAATAAGTACCTGTCAATGCAAGTTACGGGCTGCTTTTAATGCAGGATACAAGTATAAGGAAAACTAATAAATGTAAATAATAGCAGAAACAGATATATCATGGTATAGCAGAATCAACTAGCATGGTATACTAATATGTGTCAACTGTCGAAAATCAAATAGCATCAAGAAAGATATATAGATAGTGTCAAATAATGATGTCAAGTGAAAGTGTCAGATAGATAACAGATAATCAGATAATCAGATGACAGATTCAAATATCAGATTCAGATACAGATACAGATGTCAGATTCAGATTCAGATACAGATTCTTATAAGTCTTGTATTAATTACTAACTAGGTAGTACTTCATGTGTCATCTTTTTATCACATGTTTGCTACATTCAAAATATTTACGTTTTTAGATTTCGTAGGAGATCATATAGGGCCGTGTACTAAGAGTTCAGACAAACAGATATCAGATAACAGATCCAGACAGACAGATAGAACCTAGTGGTTCTCTTTTTCCCTATACCTTCCTATAGAAAGTAATGTAGACAGGGTACAAAATAACAGATAACAGATAATCATATGGAAAACACGGGCCCCCTTCTAAGTATATATTTCTATGCTTTCCCACTACTCGATCTTTCCTATAAATCCCCCGGCTTGATCATTTTAAAATTATTATCAGACAGATGTGTATGTGCACGAAATAAAGTAAATCTAGCATGATATAACGACCCACAAGTTCAAATAACAGATAAGCATGTATAGATGGTAAGTAGTCACATAACAGAACAAAATAGGGTACTTCCTAATTCAGGACAGCACGACAGTACAGTACTAAAATAGCGATTCCCATTTCCACAAATATCAAAATTTGAATCCGTAAGAGAATATGAAAAATATACTTCCAACCGAATCCAGCGAATACATATAAGTCATACAGTGTTTTAGAAAAACATAATTGTAAACTGATTTGAATCCAGAAAATACGTTCAGCCAGAAATCAGTAAATCGAATTCAAAGTCAGGGAAACAGCATTAAAACATCATAATAAATTCCAGGAAAAATCTGTGGTATTCCTCTATATGTCTAGCATCAGAATATAAAGTTCATAATTTTGCAGTAAGATTAGTTTAGCCAACAAAAATCAGAAAACATCAAGAAATGGTAGTTTGGCAAATCTGGAATTCCCAACACTGCTGTACAAAAACTGTGATATCTCGCAAACCGTAAAACGAAATCCAGATCCGTCAAAGGGAGAAGAAAATAGACAGAATAGGCTAACTTTCACATTCACAAATATTTTTCATAAAGAGAAAGGAACTCGGGTGAAAATACGAATCTTTACAGAACAGCGAGCAAAATCCAGTAAGTATAGTTTTTATAAACAAGCATGAAACGGCATATAATTCTTATCAAATAAATCTACCAAAATTCTGGGTAATCCCTTAGTAGATATAGAAATACTGTGCAAAATTTCAGATCAAAATAATATATTTAGCACTAGGATCAAAATAGTTTAGTCAGCAAAATCATCAAGAAATGAAATATGAAAATAAGATACACCTCTGTAGTAAAACAACCATATCTCACACATACGAAAACAAAATCGATCTCTGTCACAAAATTTGAAAAGAAGACAGATTTCTCTAAAAATCATGTTTAATACTGAAGTTAAGATACAGACCTTAATATGATCTAAAATATCAATCAAAACTGATCACTAACAAAATACAGATTTTCCTCTTAACCACAAATCAACATACAACATACAAAATTCGTTCCAAACACAACCAAACATGTAATAGAGTTTACTAAGTGTCCAAACATCATGAGATAGGGTATATAGCATGTTCACAATAAGTATATCACATGGATCCAAACAAACACACAATTCTTATAATTGTCTCACAAATATAATTACATCAAGAACGGTCAAAAGCTAAGTTGTTTCATATTAAATTTGTGTCGTGAGGCAACTATGGTCAAATAGAATTATAGAGACAATACTCATCAAAAATACATCACACACGAGTTGTCTCTAGAACCCAACTACACTACAAGCAGAATTTATGACTTGTATCATACAAAGGAATTGAGTACAAGTTACTTGCCTTAACCGAAGACGAAACGAACACCAAGAATAACGGGAACGGGAACGGATCCCAGCAACGAACAAAACACACGAACAAAAACCACGAACCAAGCAATCCACGTGCAACTCCGTGCACGAGCAAAACTCAACCAAGAGGAAGAAAGAGAGAAATGACTGGGAGGGGGGAACAGTGGCGCTGGCGCTGGCGTCGGCTGCTGCTATCGTCCTGGCCGCGCGACAACGGGGGAGAGCGGGAGATATAGACAAAGATGGAGAGAGATGGTGGGGAGGTGCTCTCGGTGATGGGTTCAAGGGGATCGGGTTGGGCAATCGGAGGGGATCGGGAGTGGAGAGCTGCCGGGATGGGGTGTTCGGTCGGGGTTGGGTGACGGCGCAACAGGAGAAGGAAGGGGGGTCGGGTTTTGAGGTTTGCACAGGGTTAGGGTTAGGGTCTCGGTAGGAGAGAAGGGTGAGGGTTTATATAGGGTGTGAGCTAGGTTTAGAGATATAGGGTTGTGGGTAATGGGTATTAGGTATAATAGGAGTTTGAATAGGAGATAAAATAGGATTGTAGGCTAATTTGGCTTTGGTAGTTAATTAGGGATCAAAAGCAGTAGGATTAGCAATAGGATTAGCAACCAAAACACCACGAGCACCCAAGAACAAAATAAGAGAATAAGAACCAAATAAAGAGCGAAAACAATAATAACAATCAAGAACAACTCAAGGGACAGAAAAATCAATCACAAGAAAATAAAAAATGAACAAAATGAATATATATTGAAAATAACTCCAATATACGGTCCAAAATACAAGAAAAGTATAAATACTCAAGAAAGAAAAAAAATACACCAAGAATATGAAAAACGAAAAACAGCGGTTACAAGAAACATACGACAATACTTAACCAAATATTCCCTCAGTGACTGTATAAGACTTTCTCTTCTAGATAACTAGAAGATTTTCTAGATAACTAGATCTCAAACACAATATATATTTTATGATTTTTTCATTAGTAAAAGATAATCTTCAAAGTCAACATAAATAGTTAACCGCGAATGAAAAGTACAATTCTCTTGCATCACAGCTGGCCGATAACGTTATATAGTATTCGGCACTAGAACATTAAAGTGTTGGTGGAGAATACGGTCTCCAAGTTCTAAACTAAGAATAGCAACTCTACCGTTTCTGTCACTCTCAAGAAACTAATGGTATATACTACTAGTAGTAAAGAAACTCTTCACCGTTTCGACCTATGAACCTTAATTACTAGGACACTGGATAGGATTAAGTAGACCAGTATGTTTCCATTTGAGCCTGTAGAAATCAACCAAAAGCAAGATGCAATAATCAACCGAAAGTTTGAATAAACAAAGAGCAGCTAGGTCAATATCAAGCAATTCCATAGAATGGTAGTACAAATTATACAATACATAACAAAGACATGGATAAATTTCACCTATCCCTACCAAGGTTTCACCCATTTGTACCTCGCCCTACCCAACTATGTTTTGACATTTTATGTTACCGTCATTAGTTCCGTTAGACGTTTTCCCTACTCCGCCTATTTCATAGCATGATATCACGTGACTTAATTTTGTTTTTTTAATGAATAAACTACTCCTCAGCTTAAGACTAAATTGATATATTAAATTAAATTAATATAATTAAATTTATCAATCTTAATTATCTCTTAACTCTTCTTCTTCTTCCTCCTTTTTCTTCAGCCAGCATAACTCCTCCCATTTCATTCTTCACCTCCACCATCGTCAACTGAATCAAACCACCAACCTCCTCTCTCCTCTCTCCTCACTACCCTGCCATGCTCCTCATCATCACTATCATTTTTGCCTTGACCTCCTTCCTCACTCCACCTTCCCCTTCTCAACCACCACCACCTTCTTCTTGATTGTGATTTTTCATCAATTAACAATTGGATCAGATTTTAGTATATCTGTAACTGGAACAAAATTTCTTTTTAAACTACCAATTTCAAGTTTCTAATTTAATATTGAGATCACAAGAATGAGAAAATCTTGATCTTGATTTTGATATTACATTTCTCAGTAGATATTCTCCTAATTCATAAGTATTTTTACCCACTTAAAAACAATTCACCCAAAAGTCTCAAAATATTGGCCATCTACCTCGACATCAGCGATGAATGTCCGGAACATTATGGAAGCAAGGAGAGGAGTTGGATTGGATTGGATTGGATTGGATGTGGTCGAGTTTGAGGTTCGGGAGGAGGTGGAGATGAGTTCTTCTCTTGTTAGATTTAGGTGAATTTGTGTGAGCTTAAACAGAGAGGGAGAGAAGGAGATGGGTTGTTTCTTAAAGGATTCGGGCAAGAGTAGGGTTGTATTATATTGGGTTTGAGAAGGTAGCATGAGCTCGCAATCCTTTGTGCAGTCCTTCAAGAGCAATGTGTGCTTACAATCCCCCTCCTACCTCCCTCTCAAATAAGAGAAGTCACTGTTGTACATCTAAGATGATGCTGCTTGTTTTTTGGTGTGGGGGCAACATGTGTGAGTTTTTGTAATTTGTGAAGTGGAATACGTGGTACTGTCGCTGATCCCACCCTCGGCTGTAGGACCGTCTTGGGGTTAGTAGGAGTGAGGTAGAGGCCGAATGCTTGGCTAGGATCTCGTAGCTCGGCTCGGATCTTCGAGGCTCGGCTCAGACTCTTTTACCTGCACACTGCCTAGAAACACCGAGAGAAGTCCTGGCGACAGACCCTCCGACGATCTAGTCAGTCACTGAGAAAGCAACAGTAGCTAGGGTTCAGGTGGGGAAATATTTATTACTTGGGCAAGGAGGAGGGGGTCTGGTATTTATATGCAAGGGTAAACGGGTCTAGGACCCTAACGAGATGGGTCGGATCCGTTTTCATGTGGACCTGAGTTGGCAGAAGCCCATTAGACTTTATTTGACCTGATGATCATGAAGGAGCGGAATCTGAGGGGATATGATGGCCCTGATGGAGCCACATCATCTACACCATATCAGGAGCCCCCACTCCTGGAGGGCTGCGTAAGCCAGCCGTAGAGGAGTAGTCCATCTCCGTAGGAAGAGTGGAGCCGTGTGTTTGGAGAGTTTGATTTGTAGTCTCTTAGAGCGGTAAGTAGCGTAGGACGAAGGAGATCCCCTGGAGAAAAAGGGATGCCGAGGGGCATGAACCAAGGGTCAGGAGCCGAGTATCGAGCCCTGGCCCGTGACAGAGCTAGGGATTAGCTCGGAGCTCATGACAGGCGTTCAAGGGTCAAGAATCGATGGTTGAGCCTCCATGCTCGTGTGCCGAGCGTCGAGCCCCCCTACTTGTGAGGTAGCTAGGGGGTGGCTCGAGGTCACCGCCATGCATCGAGCTCCCTGCTTGTGTGAAAGCTAGGGCATGGCTCGAGGAAACTACCGAGCGTCAAGCACCCTACTTGTGTGATAGCTAGGGGTGGCTCGAGGTCATTGCCGAGCGTCGAGACCCCTACTTGTGAGAAATCTAGGGCATGGCTCGGGTCACTGCCTAGCGTCGAGCCCCCATCTTGTGAGAAAACTAGGGGGTGTCTCGAGGTCAATGCCGAGCATCGAGCCCCCTACTTGTGAGAAATCTAGGGCATGGCTCGAGTTCACTATCGAGCGTTGAGCTCCCCACTTGTGAGAAAGTTAGGGCGTGGGCTCGAGGTCACTGCCGAGCGTCGATCCCCCCTACTTGTTGTGAAAGCTAGGACATGGCTCGAGGTCACGGTCGAGCGTCGAGCCTCTCAACTTGTGAAAAAACTACGACGTGGCTCGAGGTCACTACCGAGCATCGAGCCCCCTTGCTTGTGTGAAAGCTAAGGAGAGGCTCAAGGTCACTGCCAAGCGTCGAGCCTCCCATCTTGTGAGAAAGCTAGGACGTGGCTCGAGGTCACTCCCGAGCGTCAAGCCCTCCTGCTTGTTGTGAAAACTAGGGCATGGCTCGAGGTCACTTCCAAGCATCGAGCCCCCATCTTGTGAGAAAACTAGGGGTGGCTCAAGGTAAATGCCGAGCATCGAGCCCCCCTGCTTGTGAGAAAGAAATGGAGTGGCTCGAGGTCACTGCCAAGCGTCGAGCCCCCTGCTTGTTGTGAAAGCTAGGGCGTGGCTCGAGGTCACTATCGAGCGTCGAGCCCCCTAGTTTGTGAAAAAACTGGTGCGTGACTTGAGGTCACTGCCGAGCGTCGAGCCCCCCTACTTGTGTGAAAGCTAAGAGGAGGCTCGAGGTCACTACCGAGCATCGAGCCTTCCATCTTGTGAGAAAGCTAGGATGTGGCTTGAGATAACTTCCGAGCATCGAGCCCCATGTTTTTTGTGAAAGCTATGGTGTGGCTCGAGGTCACTGTCGAGCGTCGAGCCCCCAGCTATGAAAAAGCTAGGGCATGGCTCGAGGTCACTGCCGAGTGTCTAGCCCCCCTGCTTGTTGTGAAAGCTAGGGCGTGGCTCGAGCCACTGCCGAGCATCGAGCCCCCATCTTGTGAGAAAACTAAAGGGTGGCTCGAGGTCAATGCCTAGTGTCGAGCTCGTATAGCTTGTGTGAAAGCTAGGGCGCTACATGTGATGCTAACGTCATGGAGGTGGAATTCGAGGCATCGAAATCTCATCAGCCGTTAGATCTTGATGATCAAGATCGAATCAATTAGGATTCCAACGTGGAATTCGAGGCGTCGAAATCTCATCAGGCGTTAGATCTTGATGATCAAGATTGAACGGTCAGGATTCCAACGTGGAATTCGAGGCGTCGTTAGTCCCTCTATAAATCCTCCACCCCCCTCTCCGTTTCTTCACTTTGCTTTCTCTTTCTAAAAATCGGAGCTTCTCTCTCTACCCGCCGGCGACAAATTTTCCGTTGATCTCTCCGTTTACGAAATTCAGGTTAGTATTGTTTTTATTATGTCACGTTCTCAGTCCGGTTCTGAAATGAGTGCCTCTGGTCGAGATGAGAGGGATCGTCAGTCGGACTCTACGTCCTGGGATCTTGACGACTAATTTTTGGATGTGGTGCCACTCTGTAGCTACAAGCCACGTGTGGTGGAGTCCAGCACTTCTACTGGTGGGTTCGAGGTGCTAGGTGAGGAGGTCGGGGAGGGAGTGGTGGATCAGGAAGCCGTGGAAGGGGTCGAGGGAGAGGCGACGGATGAGGAAGGTAGTGAGGAAGGAGAGGCTCTCCCCCCCTCTTCTACCTTTGGCAACACCGTCCCCTCCGAAGGCTCCTCGTATTCGAAAGGAGAAGAGGAAGTGGTGCGTACCGGACAGTCCGAGGATGCCAGACGAGTTCGAGCCCATGCATGGGCTCGACGTCCCATATTTTGAGAAACCTCGGTCTATCAGGATGTATCCTGACGACGTCGAGAACTTGGTTCAATTCGATGTGGAGGTACCTTCGCCGAGCCGGACCTAGATATAGATGGATAGGTTCCAGTGCGTCCTGAAGGTCGACTACCTGTCCGTGATAAGGGCCAGCTATTTCATTGCGCAGGAGTATGAGCTGATGATCCTGAGCCCTGGTCTTCGCCTTACCACCGAGTTAGCCTCCGGCTTCTGCATGTTTCCCAAGGATGCCTTCGTCTCAGGGCTAAGGCTGCCGCTACACACTACAAGAAATTTGCCATATACCAACGGACACCTATAGTGACGGATCACTAAAACTGTGGGTATAGGCATTATATACCTACAGACGTATAGTAAACTGTGGGTATAGGTATCTTATAGCGTTAGAGCTTTTGGGTATAGTCCCCCCCCCCCCCCCCCCCAACTTTTTTTTTATTAATATAAGCCCAAATTTAAATCATTACCCTCTGTCTGATCTACTCCAAATCAGAATTTTCATTTCCCCTTCTTCATCTTTTCTAAAAAAAATTACCCAGAGGTCCCAAACCCTAACTCTGGCGGCAGCGCTCATCCAGGTGCTGCTGACTTCGATCCCTCATCCCCCTCATCGACAACCCCCACATCGACGCTGCTGACTTCGATACCTCATCCCCCTCATCGACGACCCCCACATCGACGCTGCTGACTTCGACTTCGATCCCCCCATCAACAACTTGAGTCTGGACGACTTCGACTTCGGGACCCGTGTTCGGTGCTCAGGCGGCGGGCGCTGTCTGCGGCTGCCTCTCTCTCTCTTTGTATGCATTATGGGTTAGATAAAAATTCCTTTATCTTCAGTAGGAAATTGGGAATCAATCTAAAGGTTTCTTATTCGTAATTTATTGATGCTTGGGGTGATGACTTCTGTTTCTTGTGGGATTAGGCTGTTGCTTTAGCACATGTAGAGAACTTCATGGCCAAGTCAAGAAAGAAAATTAACTAGCAGGTGGTGCCAACTTCATGGTCAACTTCTTGGCCAAAACAAAACATGATTAATATGAAAAGGTTGAGAAGGCTATTTCTAGAGGAGTGGAGAGGATTAGTTGACTCAATTAGAATATGGATGTATTCAATTTGAATCGTATTATGGAGTTTCATAGAAATAGAAATGTAGGACGAAATTAGGAAAAATCCTAAATCTATTCACCAAGAAAAAGAATGGATGAACCACATAATCATTCAGAACTTGTACAACTAGTACCTGCTCAGTAAGTCTGACTTTTTTGGAAACGATGGTTCTTATCTGTAGATGATAGAAATTTCACTTGTCAAGCTAATGTTCAACTTATTATATGTTTATAACAAAATGGAGGAAATCAATTGAACAAAAAACTACTCACACATGGGTGCACAAAGACACTTATGACTACGAACAAAGAAGCAAGATATGGAACCTGCAATCAGAAATCAAGTACTAAAACTAAATTTCAGCACACATGTACCTACCTTTCTCTTCAGTGATACGTATCTTTTCCCCTCTCTTTTCTTATCAACTAGTTGACACTATTATCTTTGAATTTTGCAGGTATATCTTTACAGCATCTCATGGGCCTCCTGGGTACTTCTTTGACTAAACTTCTCATTTTACGTAATGAACTGAGAATGACTCAATTAATATCATTTCTGTTGCTGGATATATTTAGTTTATATTACATGTCTCATTAATGTGCTCTCTTAGAAGTGACAATGGGATTTTTTCCCTCTAATATAACAATTGAACTTTGAATTCGGTAGGAAACATTTCATTGTTCGAATATCAAATTTTTGTACCCTGAGTACAGTCTAACTACACATATTGCACAAATTTCACTATCTCATAAAGCAAAGATGAAATATCCGAGGTTTTTAATTTAGTGATCCTATGTTTCATGGAATTGATTCTCTTTTTTGAATGTACTAAAATTATTAAAGCTCAGCAGTCTGGAAGCAAGAATATAAATCTTTATCCTGGCTAGCAAAAAAAATACCCAGTGTTTTTGTAGGTTTAAGTTTGTCAAGTTGTTCTTGATAGCTTGAATTATTGCAACTAGTTCGAAGTTCGGCTTGAATCACTTCTTCAAATGGAAACTGGTAATCCTATTAAGAAAACATTCTATAGTAAAACACATGCATATGTAAATGTTCTTTCTTGGTTAAGTTTTCTTATTCGTGCTTGACATGCATCTATTATTAACTCCTTATCACAATTGCCAATGGTTTCTTGATTTTGAGCCCTGAAAGATACAGCGCTATGGGAACATTCAAATTAATATGTTTATGAAGGTACAATCTCACAATTTCTTTTTGGTACAATATGAGTACAGTTATTAACAAAATGACCAAGAGTTGACAAATCAAATTCTTATCCGTAGCGATTTACTTTTTATTTACATGATCAACTTCATTGTCTTGAGTTAGCAATGAAAAACATTATTCAGTTGCTTTTTTTCTAATTGCAGTTACACTTATGAAACTAATATTTTGATAACAATCCTACTATTGAACTGCTCTGAGTCTGAAATGCCTGATTCCACTCCAATGTGGATTTTGTTAATATCTGAGGTGGTTTACAAACTTTACATTCTTTACTCAGAACTTGTTTTCTCCTCTTCATGCAGAGTGCAACATGAGCTTGAATTTTCTACAAAACAGGCTATTTTTGTCGATTCCAGCGTCAACGATACTATTCGGACATGCATAGTACTAGGAAACCATCGAGCTGCAATGAGAGTGCTGGCTGATTTCAAGGTTTGCGTCCTGCGATCATGATTACTTCTTTTCCTCATTTTTTATGCCACGTTATTGTGATAATCCTTTGTACAGGTGTCAGACAAGCAAAGGTATTGGTTAAAAGCATTTGCATTGGCTAATGTGAGGGACTGGGATGCTTTGGAGAAATTTTCCAAAGAGAAGAGACCGCCGGGTGGTACGTTATCCTATTCTTTGCATCTTTTACGTGTTTTAACATCATTCTTCAAGGAAGACCTGCAAGTCGGCATATTATGAATAATCCATCATGCTATGTCAATGTTATTATTGCGAGTATCATTTGTAGTTCTGATTCAACCCAAGATTTACGGAGACAGTATTTTGGGGCTTACTTGAGTATTTGGAAGTTATTTTCGCAATTAGGACACTGGAAAAAGCAAGAGAAGAGAAATAATTAGAAAACTCACCATAATGGTATAATATACTTCGTAATGCCAAAAGCTTGGCTCAGAAATTTTTGACAAACATTTCAGATAGCTTAACTCAGAATTGCCAAACAACTCCACCAACACAAGATTAGAAATTTCAACAACTTTGACATTGCACTAGAATATTTAAGCACTTACTTTCTCCAAGTAGTGAATTAGGCCTCTGTGTTAAAGACATTTAGGTAATTTAGCAGAACCTTCTCTGAGGTTTTTTATTTTCTTACTGAACAAAAACTATATAATTCACCCTTACTAACATGGAAATGTAAATGGTCGCAGGCCTGAAAACACTTACACTACTTTGAACAATATCACGTCCTGCATACCAGAAGAGAACACCTAACCTGACGATTGGTACAAGCACTGCAAGAAGCTATTAAAATTATATCAGTTTATAGGTAGTCCTAAATGAAGTTCAAGTTTAATGAATGATTGAACCTGTAATCCTATGAAAAATATAACAAATTGGACAGGGGTCATCATCGTGCACTCGAAATTAACTTATGCTTGACATGAATAACACTACTTTTTGTAACATCTTGTTATCCTATTCTTTGCATATTAAAATAGTTTTGAGATTTGCCCTGTGCCGAACAAGTTTTCTTTATTACCCTTTGCTGAATGTGCCTAATAACTATTCCTTTAAAATTTTGATGGTACAGGAACTTGCTAAGATGATTTTCCAGTCAGCATTGTAGATCGAAGTTATTTATTGGCGAGTTGTAGTTGTACACTATTTATTGGCAATGGAAGCTAATTTTCTGTTGATAGAGCAAACCTCGAAATTAAGTGGATGAGATTGTTATAAGACTTTATATGCTTATTATATGTCAGGATGGTACTCTTAGGTTGACATTTTAACTATTTTGTAATTTGAATTTGACATGTTTATAATACTTTATTAATTTTTAATATGATTGAAGTTTAATTTTATTTAATTTTGTTTCATAAACAGATGTATTTATTTCATTGTGTATTTGGTTTATAATTGAATTAATATTATAAAAGAAAATATTAAATTATCATAAGCGTAATTAATAAGAAAAAATTGTGTATAGAGCGATGGGTATATATTCAAATAATTGGATGCGAAAACTATCGCTAAAACCTATAGCAATGGAGCTTCAACCGTGGGTATAGGAAAACAAAATGTGTCTTTAAAACCTATACCAACGGATACGAAACCGTGGGTATAACACCGAGGTTTTGTCCAACGGGTGAAAAACCGTCTCCATAGGCTATAGTGACGGTATTTTGCCGTGGGTATAGCTAATTAAAAACGACGGAAAAATATGTCCGTTGGTATAGGTTTTACGGGCTATACCTACGGTTTTTCGCCTTTTACCCACGGATTTTTGCTGTCACTATATGTCAAATTCCTTGTAGTGACACCCGTTTATCAAGAGGGTGGTGAGGTGGGAGAAGCTCTGTCCGATGCAGTATGGCCTTAACTCTTAGAAGCAGTTGGTCTGCTTCATTCTGAAGTGTGAGGAGAAGAGGGTGCCCCTAAAGCTGAAGTATTTCCTGGCCGTCTTAGGGGTGAGCTCGCTCGGAGATTACGAGGGCATCTACTACATATCGCCATGCCCCTATAAGAAGGTGATGCACGGGCATCCGGATTCCATCAAGGGGTGGAAGGCTAAGTACTTTGTGATTCGAAGCGAGGTACCTTGGAAAATTCCCATAGCTAGGAATTTTTACAAGCCGAACCACAAACCCCCCGAGGCGGAGAGATTTGACAGAGCCGGAGTGGGCTGATGTCGATCGGATTGTCGAGGGACACAGCATTGGTTGGCCGAATGTGACAGAATTGCACTTGGCCCGGACCGGACTAAGCCCAGCCGACCCTTGTATATTTCGTTTCATTTTAGTTTAACTTTCTGCCTTCGTGTTAACATTCTCTCCTTTTTCCTGCAGCGATAGACCAGGTGAAGCTTGACCCGCAGAAGGCCCTCAAGGATCTGGCCCAAAAGAGGAGGGCCGAGAAGGCAGTGCTGAAGGTGGGGTCCGCTCAGGGGGGCTCCGAAGGCCACTCGGAGTAGCCCCATAAGAAGGCGAAGGCCCTCTCTGTTAGAGAAGCATCTGAGTCGGCACCGAGCTCCAGCAGCCATAAGGTTGCTGAGGTCTTGAAGGCAGAAACCCCCTCCATGCGCCCCGATGCCCAGGAGATGGTCGGTAAGAGGGGGCTCAGACCGTTCGCCCTGGACTGGTCAGTGAAAGAGGGCGACTCACTAGCGAAGGGCCCACTCTCGGTCGAGGTCGTAGATAACCTCGCCACAGCCCGCGAAAGATCCATCTTGGTGACCGAGACGGTGGAGACGTGTTACATGAAGTGGGCTCAAGCCCACGTGGTGGTAACTGTTCGTTTGCCTGTTTAGCTTTTTTACGTAATGGCTTTGCTTTCTGATTTTTGTCTATTACCCTTTAATCGGGCTTCTATGGCTGGGGCGCAGCTGAAGAGGTTCTACAAGAAGGACCTCAAGGTCGAGAAGCGGAACGCCGATAGGTACTTGCATGAACCAAAGGACCTAAGGTCGAGCTGACAATAGGTCAGGGGGTGGTGCAGGCCTTTCAAGCCAACCTCACCTCCGAACAGGACCAGCACCTTCGTTCTTTGGCGGAGGTCCACACAAAAGCGGCCGCAGAATACGAGGAGCTACAGGCCGCGGCAGGGGAGGAGCTGATAAACGCCCAAGACGAGGCCTACGATCAGGCGAAGGAGCACTTCCTGCTTCTTTACCCTCAGGCCAAAATTGACCACCTTCACTACGGCAGGGAGCCACCGGTGCTTCCACTGACCCTCGGGGGAGAGGGTGATGAGGTGGCGAGAGACTAGACCCTTGAGATAGAGGCAGGGGGGCCGACGGCCGACGAAGAGGTGCAGATCCCCCCTAAGCCAAAGTTTTTATCTTTTCTTCTTTTTGTTTTGTATTTTCCGAGCGCTTTTTTGAAACTATTTTTTGAGGAGATTAATATAAACATATGTTTTTGGCCGAACTGTATGACTTGCAAATTTTTGAAAAGCTTGGAGTGAAATCTTGTTTCCTCTCCTTTTTGTCAGATGGACGAGACCCTAGGAGCTGACCTCAGCTCTGCCGAGATTAAGCGACTTCGGAACAAGCTAGAATCAAAGGAGAGTGTCTTGATTCGCTATCAAACAGGCCCGTGATCGGGAAGTTGTTGTAAGCTATTTCATGAACAAGTCCAATGAGCTCAGTTTGGAGGCGACGTGCCTAAAGAAGGCTATAGCCGACCCAGACTAGGGAAGCACCAAGACGAACTGGTCGATGTTTGATGCCTCCACCAGGCGGAAGACCTATGAGTTCGTTCTCCATGAGGTCGTGGTGGAGAAGGAGCTAGAGATCCAGAGGTTGAAAGTCATGCTCGACACAGGCAGGTCCCAACTCTGCACTTTGGGGGAGGCAACCCCTCCTTCTTGGGTACCTCATTGATCCTGTATTCGGAATTGGCGAGGCTAGCTAATGTGCAAAGCTCCGTGGCCAGAACTTCTACACTGGTGATGCCAGTGGTTCCGGACGAGCTCACTGAAGGACGGACCCGCACGGTGGGGCTCGAGATGGTACGTGTTTGTCAAAAAGGCCCCACGAGAAGCACTTAGGTTGGATAAAAAACAGTTGTAATAATCTCTATTGTACTGTGGCCTTTCAAGGCATTATGATAAATGAAATTTGATTTTATCGTCCCTCCCCAACTCGTGAGAAAGCCAGGGCGTTGACTAGAGTGTATGCCCAATGTCGAGCCCCCATGCTAGAGAGAAAAGCTAGGGTATGGCTCGAGGTCATTGCCGAGCGCCAAACCCATACAACTTGAGAAAGCTGGGGGTGGCTCGAGGTCAATGCCGATTGTCGAGCTCCTATGCTTGTAAGAAAAAACTAGTGTGAGGCTCGAGGTCATTGCCGAGTGCCGAACCCATACAGCTTGAGAAAACTGGGAGTGGCTCGAGGTCAATGCCGATTGTTGAGCCCATCTTCTTATGAGAAAAGCTAGGGTGAGGCTCGAGGTCATTGCCGAGCGTCGAACCCATACAGATTGAGAAAGCTGGAGGGTGGCTCGAGGTCAATGTCGATTGTCGAGCCCTCATGCTTGTGAGAAAAGCTAGGGTGAGGCTCAAGGTCATTGCCGAGCACCAAACCCATACAGGTTGAGAAAACTGGGGGGGTGACTCGAGGTTAATGCCGATTGTCGAGCCCCCATGCTTATGAGAAAAGCTAGGGTGTGGTTCGAGGTCATTGTCGAGTGCCCAACCCATATAACTTGAGGAATCTGGGTGGTGGCTCGAGGTCAATGCCGATTGTCGAGCCGCCATACTTGTAAGAAAAGCTAAGGTGTGGCTCGAGGTCATTGCCTTGCACCGAACCCATACAACTTGAGAAAGCTAGGGGTGGCTCGAGGTCAATGCCGATTGTCGAGCCTACATGCTTGTGATAAAAGCTAGGGTGAGGCTCAAGGTCATTGCCGAGCGCCGAACCCATATGGCTTGAGAAAGCTAGGGGGTTGCTCGAGGTTAATGCAGATTGTCGAGTCTGCATGCTTGTGAGAAAAGCTAGGATGAGCCTCAAGGTCATTGCCGAGCACCGAATCCATACAGCTTGAGAAAGCTGGGGGTGGTTCAAGGTCAATGCCGATTGTCGAGCCCCTATGCTTGTGAGAAAAGCTAGGGTGTGGTTCGAGATCATTGTCGAGTGTCAAACCTGTTAGTGTAGGTGCCCTAGAGGCAATACAATGATATTATGTAATCAGTATTATTGACATTATGTTCTTTTTATATTAATAATTTATTATGCTTCGTATTTACTGCGATATAATTATTAGCATGATAAATGTCCTTAGATTATTAATACGAACTATATGAACTTGAGATTATATATAGTATAATAATCTTAAATGTCCCTAGTCGAGTATTATTATTATTAGGACAGTAATAATACATTGAGACTAGTATGTTGATTGATTGATGACCACTTCTCATGGGTCATTAGTATAGAGATACTAAAATCAATACATAGGTAAATGTAAGAGTACATTGTACTGGACAGACCCACTGTGAGATTCTACATGGAATGAATTAATAAGTGTCATAAGTAATCTCACTGTGATAATGGTGTAATGGTCCTCTGACCTGAAATCATTATATTTCTACACGAGAATTAATGTACTTTGATTCTATCAAAAGTTATCTTTAATCGGGTAATGATAAAGATAATTATTGGGTTCATTATGAATCGTGTGAGAAATATGAATGATCTAGAGGGAATTTAACCCTCCTAATTTTAGGAGTGATATTATCGGCCTCTTGTTTGAGTGAGACTATGAAATGCATGGCCATGCTCAAATATTGATTTGTTTGAATAGTCTACTCATCGATCAAGAAAATAAAGATTAAATTATTAAGAGGATGACACGTCCCATGCCTCTAGTTTAATCTATAATATCAAGGTTAAAAGGATTATATTACATGGAAACATTAATCACGAAAGGTTTAATTGAATCACCAATTATTGTTATTACTTGGGTAGCAATGATGTATTACTAGATGCCGCTCATTGTTTATAATTTTATTATAAGATAATAAAATTATTGCCAACGTAATAATAACCTATAGGGTCACACACTTAGAACGTTTAAAAGGAGTATTAGTTTAAATTCGGAATTTAAATTAAGTGATTCGAAATTAGTTAATTAATTGAGTTGGACTTAATTAATTAAAGGATAATTCGAATCATTTAAGTGATAAAACCAAATCAGATTGGTCTTATCAGAAGCCAAACTGATTATGGTTAATTCGAATTTAAATGATAAAACCAAATCAGATTGGTCTTATCAGAAGCCAAACTGATTACGGTTAAGCCCACCTCTTATCTCTCCCTATAAATACATAGAGATGTATTAGTTGAACAGAAGCTTTTTCAAATCCGTTTCCACAGAAACCCTAGCCGCTCAACTGTTGAGAGGTAAAAGAGAGAGAGAGAGAGAGGCAAGGATCATCGGCTAGTACCGGCTCCCTTGATCGTTGGACGATCGGACGTTCGTGTGGACTGTCTTAGAGACGCGGATCTAGCTACTAGGACTGCGTGGTGATTGCAACCTCCATCTTTCAGCCTTCGAAAGCTCCGAAAGGTAAAATTTTATTTCTCCATTATTAGCCAATTCTTATACACGGATCCTAGGGTTAGGGTTTCGGATCTGTCTTTTTCGCTGCGTTTGGCCCCGAAACCCTACAGTGGTATCAGAGCAAGGTGTATAAGGGGCTGATTTGGTTACATGTTTACTGCATTCGATGCATGTATGCATGTTTTATGAATCTGCCTTGATGCAGTTATGTGATATGTCGATATAATATGTTATGTCGATCATATATGATTCTGTTATGCTATATAGATTGTGATTTGTTGATAATTAGGTAAGTTTTACCATCTGCTATGAATGTTCAGTAAGCGATTTGTATGTTATGCATGAAGAATGGTTTATATGGTGATATAAACTGATGGACAGATAGTGTTTGGACACGATCTGTAAGCTGGGACATGATATGAATGTATATGATACATGGTTCCGGAACTGTATTTGATGCAGTGGCGGCAGAGACTAAAAGATATGATCTGTTGTTCGAAATCGATAATTTTTAATAAGGATAGTCCTCTGGAATTAAAAAAATTTTCTGATTTCGAGCTGACCGGGCAGCTCGACCCCCGCCAGGGGCTGCCGCCCCCGGACCCCGCCCGGGGGCTGCCGCCCCCGGACCCCCGCCCAGGGGCTGCCGCCCCCGGACCCCTGCTGCATATATATATATTTGTGTGTTCTTAATTGTTTATAAGAGCATGGTGCTGGTTATGGCCTTAAGACCCTTAGATTAATGGTTTATGTTTTGGTTTTGTAAATACGACTTGCATGTCGTTCTCTTCATTCTTGTAATTGTATTATCTCGAATGTAACTCGAGTTTCATTATGTAAGTACATAAGTACAAGTTGTTTTCATTTATTCAATGTAATGTAATTGAAGATTGAAGGGCGATCCAAGAGATGAAGCAACCAAGGAGAATGAAGACATCTAATTGTATTTATATTTTCCACCATAGATTGACCTCGATCCTTTCATCAGCTTGAAAGGATCATGTAGGATAAAGGCCATAACCAAGCACGTTTACTTACTGCACTTTACATATTGATGTATGAATGTTTCTGTAGAATACACTGTGATGCATGCTTCAAATAGATTAATAATGTATTAATATATGTATTAGATACATCATCCATGCCATGCCTGCTTAAACAAAATAAAACATGTAACGATGAAAGATGAACATTAAACAAACGATCATGAGATTCTCGTGTTTATGAAACACGGCAATTAAATATAAATTTCATTGATTCAACGATTGAATGATTTTGTCAACAACGGATCACGAATCTGTAAGAAAAGGGGTGCCAATAATGCCGTCTGTGCGTTAACCTCTGATCTGGAAATCATTCATTCAACGAATTTTGATTTGAAATATTTAGTTCCAAGAAAAGGGAATCTCTTTATGATGGGATCATGATCGTTTACAAGTAAACCCCTTAACAAAATATTAAGTTAATTAGATGCTTTCCAATGAATTAACACTCATCAAAGCCTAGATCATAAGGGGTGGGTTTGCCAAAGTAGAGCACTCCTTTTAATCGTGGTTAGGTGCGAAAGAATAAAAGTGATATTCGTCATGTTAATCATTGGGACCAACTTAACTAAGTCGTCACAATAGGATTGTGGATAGTGAACTTAGAAGCATAGAGTTTGGCGAAAAATTTATTAGATAAATTAGAACAATAGTTGTTCACCAAACTATCCAAGAATTATATGTGATATAATTGACAAAAGTTGTCTACCTAAATAGTTATGTTTTGGGAGAATTGGCCAACGCTGACTCAAGGCATAATGAAATATGGATCTTGGCTCACTAGAAAATAAGTTTCCGAATTAATAGTAAGGGCTATTAGTTTGAACAAAATAGTGGGAGGTATATTAAGTTGAATGTACCATTATCACTTGAACATAATAATTAATTATTTGACAATCTAACTTATCTTATGCATTTTAAACATTGTAGATATTAAATGGCACAAAACACAAACAACTCTTTCTCCGTGCGATCAGTCCTTGAGAAGGACAAGCTGACAGGAACAAACTTCCTTGACTGGTCTAGGAATTTGAGGATTGTCCTCAGGCAGGAGCGTAAGCTCCAAGTTGTTGAAATTCCTCCACCGGTCCATCCTGGTGACGGTGCAACTCGTGCTCAATGCTTACCAGAAGCATATTGATGATGCGACAGACGTTGCCTGTCTCATGCTTGCAACTATGAGTGCTGAGCTTCAGAAGCAGCATGAGCATATGGATGCTTATGCTATGCTTGAGCATCTTAAGACGATGTTTCAAGTACAGGCTCGTCAAGAAAGGTTCAATACGTACAAAGCAATCTTTAACTGCAAGCAAGGAAATAACCCGGTTGGACCGCATGTTCTGAAGATGATTGGGTATTTTGAATACCTAGACCGTTTGGGCTCCGGGCTTTCTCGAGAGGCTCAAATAGATATTATCTTGCAATCATTGAACAGCAACTATGCCCAGTTTATCATGACTTTCATCATGACCGAGCAAGACAAAACACCCACTGAATTGTTGGCACTGTTAAGAACTACCGAAGCCAACATGCAAAAGGCACCTGAAAATGCTCCCATAATGATGGTGGGCAATAAAGGTGCTAAGGGAAAGGGGAAATGGAAAGGCAAGAAAAAGATTGGATCTAATGCAGTTGCTCCTTCCAAGCCCACTTTCAAGAAAGCTCTCAAGCCTAAAGGTGGTGTTGCTAAACCTGATAAGGGTGATTGTCACTGGTGCAAGAAACCAGGTCATTGGAAGAGAAACTGTCCAGCTTATTTGGAAAGTCTGAAGAACGTGAAATCTCTGAATATTTCTGATTCAGGTATTCATGTTATAGAAGTCAATTTATCTACTTCTACATCTTGGGTATTGGATACTGGATGTGGTTCTCACATTTGTATTAATGTGCAGGGACTTCAAAGGAGTAGATCTTTGGCAAAGGGAGAGATCGACCTACGCGTTGGCAATGGAGCAAAGGTTGCTGCTTTGGCCGTAGGGACTTATTATTTGTCGTTGCCCTCTGGGCTTATTTTAGAACTTGAGAACTGTTATTACGTGCCTGCGATTTGCAGAAACATTATTTCTATTTCTTGTTTGGACAAGAAGGGTTTTTCGTTTATAATAAAAGACAATTGTTGCTCTTTTGCTTTAAATGATTTAACTTATGGTGTAGCACGTTTATTTAATGGTTTATATGTTCTAGATCTTGATCTTACTCCCGTCTATAATATGAATAAACGTCTTAAAGCAAATGACTCAAATCAAACATACCTTTGGCATTGTCGATTAGGCCATATAAATGAGAATCGCATATCCAAACTACATAAAGATGGATTTTTGGATAAGTTTGATTTTGAATCATACGATGAATGTGATGCTTGTTTACTTGGTAAAATGGCAAAAGCTCCTTTTACTAAAATAGGTGAAAGGGCCAACGAACGATTAGAACTAATACATAGTGATGTATGTGGTCCAATGCGTTCTATGGCTAGAGGTGGCTTTTATTACTTCATAACATTTACTGATGATTTCAGTAGATTCGGATATGTGTATCTTTTGAAACACAAATCTGAATCCTTTGAAAAATTCAAAGAATTTAAAGCTGAAGTAGAAAAGCAAATAGGCGGAAGTATTAAAACTCTTCGATCTGATCGAGGAGGTGAATACTTAAGCCATGACTTTAAGAATTACTTAAAGGAGTGTGGTATAGTATCACAGCTCACTCCTCCTGGAACACCACAATGGAATGGGGTTTCTGAAAGGAGAAATCGTACCTTGTTGGACATGGTACGATCGATGATGAGTCATGCTGAACTTCCAATAAGTTTCTGGGGTTATGCCCTAGAAACGGCTGCATATACACTAAACCGAGTCCCAACTAAAGCGGTTCAAAAGACTCCATATGAGATATGGACTGAGAAACGTCAAAGCATGTCATTTATGAAAATATGGGGATGTGAAGCGTTTGTGAAACGTATGATCTCTGACAAGCTTGGACCAAAATCAGATAAGTGTTATTTTGTGGGGTACCCGAAGGAAACTAAGGGTTACTTCTTCTATAATCCGACCGAGAACAAAATAGTTGTTTCTCGCACTGCTGTGTTTCTTGAACGAGAGCTAGTCTCCAAAAGAATCAGTGGGAGGAAAATAGAACTCGATGAAGCTCGAGACCCACAAGATAATGTTGAACCCGAATTGGAAATTGAGCAGGATATTCAAGATAATATTCAAGATGAAACTGCTCAAGAAACACAGATTGTTCGTAGATCTGGTAGGATTCGCCATCAACCTGAGAGATATTATGGATTTCTCTTAGTAGAGAATGGTGATTTGATGCTCATAGATCAAGATGAGCCCCTCACCTACCAAGATGCTATGAACAGTCCTGACTCTGAGAGATGGCTAGAAGCCATGAAATCTGAGATGGATTCCATGTATGATAACCAAGTATGGACTTTGGTTGATCCACCTGAAGGGGTAAAACCTATAGGGTGCAAATGGGTTTTCAAAAAGAAAATCGACATGGATGGAAATGTTCAGACCTATAAAGCTAGGTTAGTTGCAAAAGGGTTCAAGCAAATTCATGGTATTGACTATGATGAAACTTTTTCACCTGTAGCTATGGTCAAATCCATTAGGATTTTGCTTGCAATAGCAGCTTATCATGATTATGAGATCTGGCAGATGGATGTCAAAACAGCCTTCCTTAATGGGAGCCTTGAAGAGGATGTGTACATGACACAACCTGAAGGTTTTGTCAGTCCAAGGGATGCTAGAAGGATATGTAAGTTGCGTCGATCCATTTATGGACTGAAGCAGGCCTCAAGGAGGTGGAATATTCGTTTTGACCAGACAGTCAAGGAATTTGGCTTTATTCAAAACGAAGATGAATCTTGTGTTTACAAAAGGGTTAGTGGGAGCCACGTGGCATTCATAGTATTATATGTTGATGATATATTACTTATCGGGAATGACATACCTTCTCTACAGGCTGTTAAGACTTGGTTGGGAAAAAATTTCTCAATGAAAGATTTAGGCGAGGCGACCTATATATTAGGGATCAGGATCTATAGAGATAGATCCAGAAGATTGATCGGCCTAAATCAGAGTACATATATTGACAAAGTACTGCATCGTTTTGGGATGCAAGATGCTAAAAGGGGATTTGTCCCGATGTCTCATGGGATATCAATCTCGAGTGACAATAGTCCTAAAACATTGGATGAAAAGGACCGCATGAGTAAGATTCCATATGCTTCTGCAACTGGATCTATCATGTATGCAATGATATGTACTCGTCCTGATGTGTCATATGCTTTGAGTATGACGAGCAGGTTCCAGTCTAATCCAGGTGAAGGTCACTGGACAGCTGTCAAGAATATTCTTAAGTACTTGAAGAGGACTAAAGATTCATTCTTGGTATATGGGGGAGAAGAGAGACTAGTGGTAAAAGGTTACACTGATTCTAGTTTCCAAACAGACAAGGATGATTCTATATCCCAGTCTGGTTTTGTGTTTTGTCTCAACGGAGGTGCTGTAAGCTGGAAAAGTTCAAAGCAAGAAACAGTAGCTGATTCTACAATGGAGGCTGAGTATATTGCTGCTTGCGAAGCAGCCAAGGAGGCAGTTTGGATCCAAAATTTCATCACAGGGCTTGGTGTGGTTCCATCGATAGTAGACCCTATCGATCTTTATTGCGATAACAATGGAGCCATAGCACAAGCAAAGGAACCAAGATCGCACTCCAGGGCGAAACATATACTTAGAAGATATCACCTTATTCGTGAGATTAATGAACGAGGAGATATACATATATGTAAAGTGCAAACTAATGATAACGTAGCTGACCCACTGACTAAGGCTTTGTCGCAGCAGAAGCACGAGGGTCACACTAGTTCAATTGGTATTCGATACATGAGTGATTGGCTCTAGTGCAAGTGGGAGATTGTTAGTGTAGGTGCCCTAGAGGCAATACAATGATATTATGTAATCAGTATTATTGACATTATGTTCTTTTTTATATTAATAATTTATTATGCTTCGTATTTACTGCGATATAATTATTAGCATGATAAATGTCCTTAGATTATTAATACGAACTATATGAACTTGAGATTATATATAGTATAATAATCTTAAATGTCCCTAGTCGAGTATTATTATTATTAGGACAGTAATAATACATTGAGACTAGTATGTTGATTGATTGATGACCACTTCTCATGGGTCATTAGTATAGAGATACTAAAATCAATACATAGGTAAATGTAAGAGTACATTGTACTGGACAGACCCACTGTGAGATTCTACATGGAATGAATTAATAAGTGTCATAAGTAATCTCACTGTGATAATGGTGTAATGGTCCTCTGACCTGAAATCATTATATTTCTACACGAGAATTAATGTACTTTGATTCTATCAAAAGTTATCTTTAATCGGGTAATGATAAAGATAATTATTGGGTTCATTATGAATCGTGTGAGAAATATGAATGATCTAGAGGGAATTTAACCCTCCTAATTTTAGGAGTGATATTATCGGCCTCTTGTTTGAGTGAGACTATGAAATGCATGGCCATGCTCAAATATTGATTTGTTTGAATAGTCTACTCATCGATCAAGAAAATAAAGATTAAATTATTAAGAGGATGACACGTCCCATGCCTCTAGTTTAATCTATAATATCAAGGTTAAAAGGATTATATTACATGGAAACATTAATCACGAAAGGTTTAATTGAATCACCAATTATTGTTATTACTTGGGTAGCAATGATGTATTACTAGATGCCGCTCATTGTTTATAATTTTATTATAAGATAATAAAATTATTGCCAACGTAATAATAACCTATAGGGTCACACACTTAGAACGTTTAAAAGGAGTATTAGTTTAAATTCGGAATTTAAATTAAGTGATTCGAAATTAGTTAATTAATTGAGTTGGACTTAATTAATTAAAGGATAATTCGAATCATTTAAGTGATAAAACCAAATCAGATTGGTCTTATCAGAAGCCAAACTGATTATGGTTAATTCGAATTTAAATGATAAAACCAAATCAGATTGGTCTTATCAGAAGCCAAACTGATTACGGTTAAGCCCACCTCTTATCTCTCCCTATAAATACATAGAGATGTATTAGTTGAACAGAAGCTTTTTCAAATCCGTTTCCACAGAAACCCTAGCCGCTCAACTGTTGAGAGGTAAAAGAGAGAGAGAGAGAGAGGCAAGGATCATCGGCTAGTACCGGCTCCCTTGATCGTTGGACGATCGGACGTTCGTGTGGACTGTCTTAGAGACGCGGATCTAGCTACTAGGACTGCGTGGTGATTGCAACCTCCATCTTTCAGCCTTCGAAAGCTCCGAAAGGTAAAATTTTATTTCTCCATTATTAGCCAATTCTTATACACGGATCCTAGGGTTAGGGTTTCGGATCTGTCTTTTTCGCTGCGTTTGGCCCCGAAACCCTACAAAACCCATACAGCTTGAGAAAGCTGGGGGGTGGCTCAAGGTCAATGCCGATTGTCGAGCCCTCATGCATGTGAGAAAAGCTAAGGTGTGGCTCGAGGTCATTGCCGAGCGCCGAACCCATACAGCTTGAGAAAGATGGGGGTGGCTCGAGGTCAATGCCGATTATCAGACCCCCATTATTGTGAGAAAGCTGGGGGTGGCTCGAGGTCATTACCGAGCGCCGAACCCATACAGCTTGAGAAAGCTGGGGGTGGGTCAAGGTCATTGCCGAGTGCCGAACCCATACAGCTTAAGAAATTTGGGGGGTTGTAATATCCCGGACGGATATTACCTCGTATAAATCACTATTTTATTGTATTTTATTATTATTTTATTTTAATTCCAAAATCAGATTATTTTGGTGATTTTTCGCCGGTTTGTCCACAAACACTGTCTACGCGCATATATCGGTCGGTGTACATCCGAAGTACATCAAATTGGTAGCGCGACCCTCCGAATTGACAATAAAACTTATTTTATTATTATTTTCAAATTAAACTATTTATGGGAATTATATGAGGATTTTTGTATACACATACATGTACACATACATACATTTGTATGGTACATAGTACATTATACAAAATATGTAGTATGTACCCTTGGACAATGTACTCATTCTTATCATGACAACTTAATTAGATGATTAGGTTTTTATTTAAGTGGTTAAACTAGGGTTTGTATGCATAAGAAGATTAAAACCCCTTCTAGAAACCCTCACATAACACCTCCACCACATAACACCATACCTCACCATACCTCCACCTCATCCCTACCACCCTAGGAGCATGGCCGACCTTCTTCTTGGGGTTTTTGTGCAAATGTGAGTGCACATTTACACTCTCCCCCTCCTCTCCCCTCCTATAAATACCCCCTCCTCCTCCACCTTGTCTCATTTTAGAAAACACAAAGAAAGAAAGGAAAGGAAAAAGAAAGAGAGGAGACTAACAAGAGAGTTTTCTTGTAGGTTTTTCCTAGGAGTTCTAAGAGCTAGGGGAAGGAGAAGGTTAAGCTAGCAAGTCCTTCCAACAAAAAGATTAAGGTGGGGGTTTCTCTTTGTTTGTTTGTTTGTTTGTTTGTTTATTTGAATGGTTGTTTTGATGTTCTTCTTCTTCTTACCCTCCTTGTTTTACTTTCTTTTTGGTGTGGTTGTTTTAGTAATGTGGTTGCATGGGATTCTTAATTGTATGTTTGTAAATGTTAAGAGTAATAACCACATGAAAAGAAAAGAACAAATAGTAGTGCTAAATACACCTAAAGATTGAATCTTTATAGTAGTTGTAGGTTGTTTTGTGGACTAAAATGACATAAGGCATATGGACTTGTACAATACAACCGTTTGGGATTGTAGGACTTGATGTGAACTTGTACATAAAGCATATGAACATTTTATACAACCATGTTTGGTTGTAGGACTTGTATTGGACTTTGACTAAAAAGATAAGCATATGTTGGTTGAACCAAATGAAGGTTCTTACCTTATTTTTATTATTGTTGTTTTTTTTTATAATCTTAAAAAGAACCTAAATTAGATGTTATCTCTAATTTATGAAAAAGAAATTAATTTAAATCACTAGTTGTAGAATGAAAGAAAAAAGATCTCTTTTTAATCACTAGTGATAATAAATCAATGCTAATAAAAAAATGTAGACATTTAAGTAGTAGTAGTATGTTGTTAAAATAAAAGTAGCATGTTATTAAAATAAAGTAGTAGTAGTATGTTGTTAAAATAAAGTAGTAGTGGTATGTTGTTAAAATAAAGAAGTAGTAGTAAGTGTTAAAAGAAGTAGTTGTATATGTTTTATGTCCATAAAGTAGTAGTAGTAGTAGATAGTTGTATGTTATGTTCTTGGTTAAAATGAAGTAGTAGCAGTAGTAGATAGTTGTATGCGATGTTCTTGGTTAAAATGAAGTAGTAGTAGTAGTAGATAGTTGTAGATGTTTATTTTATGTTCATATTAAAATAAAGTAAATACCATGCTAAGATTGGATTAGATTAATTTATTCATGCTTAGAATATTGTAGGATTTATTCCAAAAATACCTATCATGTTTAGGAAGGATATTTATGCTTAGAATGTTGTAGGATTCATATTAAAAAATACCTACCATGTTTAGGAATGATGTATACCATGCTAAGTGTATAAACATGCTTAGAATGTTGTAGGATTTATATTAAAAATACCTACCATGTTTAGGAATGATGTATATCATGCTAAGTGTATAAACATGCTTAGAATGTTGTAGGATTTATTCTAAAAAAATTCCTATCATGTTTAGGAGTGTTATCCATGCTTAGAATGTTGTAGGATTCTTTCTAAAATTACCTATCATGTTTAGGAGTTTTATTCATGCTTAGAATGTTGTAGGATTCATTCTAAAAATACCTATCATGTTTAGGAATGTTATTTATGCTTAGAATGTTTTAGGATTCATTCTAAAATTACCTATCATGTTTAGGAATGTTATATTGTTGTAAGATTGATGCTTAATTAATCTACCATGCTAGGAATGTTGTAGGTTAATTACTAAGTAGATACCATGCTCATATTGTTGTAGGGTTGATGCTTAATTAATCTACCATGCTAGGAATGTTGTAGGTTAATTACTAAGTAAATACCATGCTAGCTAAATTTATCTATGCTTAAATGATAGTAGGAAAGTAGTATACCATGCTAGCTAAATTTGTCTATGCTTAGATGATTGTAAGAAAGTAGTAGACCATGCTAGTTTCATTTATCTATGCCTAGATAGTTGTAGGAAAGTGGTATATCATGCTAGATTAAATTATCCATACTCACATGCTTATAGGTAAATTGTGTACCATGCTAGATTAATGGTAGAAAAGTTGTATACCATGTTAGTTTAATTGTAGCGAAGTTGTATGCCATGCTAGATTAATGGTAGAAAAGTTGTATACCATGTTAGTTTAATTGTAAGTAAAGTTGTATACCATGCTAGATTAATGGTAGGAAAGTTGTATACCATGCTAGATTAAATAAATATTCATGTTTACATGATACCCATACTTAAATAAGTATTTGTTCATGCTATGTTAGTAGATGATCATGCTTAATCATTATTCATGCTAAGTAAATAGGTGTCATGCTAATTATTGTTTATGATAAGTTAATGGTATCCATGCTAATGAGATTCATGCTTAAAATATCGTAGATATTCATGCTTAGATTAAAGTAACTATCCATGGTTAGTTGTAGTGATTTTTATGTTATATTCTATCCATGCTAGAATTGTTGTAGAAACTCATGCTATATTATAGGTTGATTAGTATACATGACTAGAATGTTACTAAAATGTATACCATGCTATATGTTAATGTGAAAGTAGCATACCATGTCTAGGAATGAGGTATACCATGCTAAGTTTAAATACATGCTTAGAATGTTGTAGGATTAATGTTAGAATACCTACCATGCCTTGGAATGTTGCATGTTCATACTAGTTATATATCCATGCTTGGGTTGTGGTGATTAGTCATGATAAGTAGTAAGCATTCACGCTCAAGTTATAACCTATGCTTGACCATAGTGGACTCCATGTCTAGATCGTAGTGATTTTCATGCTTAAGCTTGATATAAGCACATGCTTAATCATATTCGTACTTAGGAGTATTGTGGTGAGTAGTTATGTTATATAATTAGATTGTCGTAGGAAGATGCTTGCAATTGTATGCCATGCTCAAAGTACTATAGGTTGAGGTAATAAGGATTTGGGAGACCACTAGTAATAGTTAGTTTGATAAAGATTGTTATGTCGCCTTCGGTTTTTTATTAGTAGAATACCGATCATAGACTATTGGTAGATTCTTCTGTTGCTTCTAATAATAGAAGATCAAGTTTGCTAGTAAGCACGTTGGTTGCTTCTAGGATTGATTACCTGTATGGTTGTTTGCCTATGATTGTGCTCGTACGTGGCCCGACTGGCCCGTATGTAGCTGTGGGTCTCATACGTAGTTTATTTAGCTCGTATGTAAGTTGTTGTCTCGTACGCGGCTCGACCGGCCCGTGCGTAGCTGTTGGTCTCATACGCGGCTTATTTGGCTGGTATGTACGTTGTTGTCTCCTACGAGGCCCGCCTGGCTCGTAGGTAGTTATCGTTTCATACGTAGCTTATTAGCTCGTATATGGTTGTTACTCGTGTATAGCTTGTTAGCTAGTACACAGTTCGTTGTGTTCGTCTAGGGTGATATTACCACCCTAAGGGCTATCGACCATCAAGACATATGTTTTCTTACCCTAAGGAACTGTGGAGGAGTCACTCCTTGTGTACCGTCGAGTCTTAACCAGGGTAGGTTGATCGAGGACCGGAGTATAGACGGAATCCAAGTTTAGGGTAGCGGCATGCATGTATATTCGCACGGCCGAGGTCTTGGATCGATGAGCCACGAACCGGATCGTGAGGGGTTCTGGTGAGTCTAGGTTGAGCAGCCTAGTAGAGTTGTCTTGCGAAGCCTAATTTAAGGTCTAGCATGTTATGTTATAATATTATCGTCCCTAGGATTGTCGAGTCAGGGACATCATTAAGGTAGTGACTTATAAAGATCATTTTGCTCAGACCCTAGCTGAAGAGAGAGGAGTTGGTTGTAGGGGGCGCCTTACGACCAACTTATCCCTTGAGGCAGGCCTTAGGTGGTGATAGTAGGTTGTACCTTCCCGTCAAAGGGATACGTACGGTGCCGTCTCACAAGTTGAGGACACAGGTTGCATATCTCGCGTTGTTAATTCCTGAAATACCGTGGCTGGGGTGCCACAGGATGCGTTGTGCAGTCCTGCGCTTGCGAGACCCAGAGGGTGCCACAGGGTAGGCTTCGCGCTACCCTGCACTTGCGAGACCCTATGGTTTAATTTTGGAACGAGGCCCGATACACTGGGATCGAGTGAGGTCCGGCATGCCGGGTAGTAGTGGAAAATGGAGACACCATAAGCAGATTGCGTAGGGGGACTTGACCCCTTCTGCAACCTCACAGAGTCATGGAGTATTGTCAGGAACAGGTTGTGTACAATTAGAATTCGTAACGCGGGTTCAAATCCTTATATATGGAGAAACGGCTTGAGATGGGGTCGCATGTAGTATGGGCTGCATGTTGACTTCGGAGACTTGCTGACATTAGAATAGGAAGCATCCTAGTTCTATTTAAATATTGCATTAGAGTCTAGTCATAGCACTCACGAACACTTAAACTACATCAACACCATTGCTATATTTTGTATGTTGTTTGGGAGATTCGCTGCTATATGATCAGCCTTTAAGCGTCAGTGAATACTGACGTCCCCACTTCCATAGGTACTGGATCGCCGAAGTACAAAGGCGAGATTCAGGAGGACTCAAGGCAAGGAAAGCAAGGAGTCAGGGTTATGTTTAGTTCCGCTGCAGTATATGTATTGATTATCTATTAGTTGAGAAGTACTCAAGTGAGAGTTACCAAGTGTTGTTCTTCATTCCTTGTACTCTGATGTAAGATGTTGAAGGTTGTAATACTTGGAAATGTAAAGGTAATATTGTAACTATTGTAAGGTATTGCAATTGTATAATGTTCAGACTTGTAATACATTGGGTGTTGAATAAAAAGTTTTAAATTCTCCTGTTTTTTCTGTGTATTGTGACTAATTGAAGAAAAAGTCTTGGCTCGTGTCACGGTTTCCCAGTATTGGAAATCGGGGCGCTACAGGGGTGGCTCGAGGTCAATGCCGATTTTCGAACCCATGTAGCTTGAGAAAAGCTAAGGGGAAGCTCAAGGTCATTGCCGAGCGCTGAACCCATATAACTTGAGAAAGCTGGGGGTGGCTCGAGGTCAATGCCGACTGCTGAACCCCCATGCTTGTGAGAAAAGATAGGGTAAGGCTCGAGGTCATTGCCGAGCGCCGAACCCATACAGCTTGAGAAAGCTGGGGGGGTGGCTCGAGGTCAATGCCGATTGTCGAGCCCCCATGCTTGTGAGAAAAGCTAGGATGAGGCTCGAGGTCATTGCCAAGCATCGAACCCTTACAGTTTGAGAAAGCTGGGAGGTGGCTCGAGGTCAATGCCGATTTTCAAGCCCCCATGCTTATGAGAACAGCTAGGGTGTGGCTCGAGGTCATTGCCGAGCGCCGAACCCATACAACTTGAAAAATCTGGGAGTGGCTCGAGGTCAATGCCGAATGTCGAGCCCCCATACTTGTGAGAAAAGCTAAGATGTAGCTCGAGGTCATTGCCGAGCACCGAACCCATACAGTTTAAGAAAGATGGGGGGTGGCTCGAGGTCAATACCGATTGTCAAGCCCCCATGCTTGTGAAAAAACTGGGGGGGTGGCTCGAGGTCATTGCCGAGCACCGAACCTATATAGCTTGAGAAAGCTGGGGGGTGGCCCGAGGTCATTACCGAGCGCCGAACCCATACAGCTTGAGAAATCTGGGGGGTGGCTCGAGGTCAATGCCGATTTTCGAACCCATACAGCTTGAGGAAAGCTAAGGTGAGGCTCGACGTCATTACCGAGCGCTGAACCCATACAACTTGAGAAAGCTCGGGGTTGGCTCGAGGTCAATGCCGATTGTCTAACCCCCATGCTTGTGAGAAAAGATAGGGTGAGGCTCGAGGTCATTGCCGAGCGCCGAACCCATACAGCTTGAGAAAGTTGGGGGGTGGCTCGAGATCAATGCCGATTGTCGTGCCCCCATGCTTGTGAGAAAAGCTAGGATGAGGCTCAAGGTCATTGCCAAGTGCCTAACCCATACAGCTTGAGAAAGCTGGGGGGTGGCTCGAGGTCAATGCCGATTGTCAAGCCCCTATGCTTATGAGAAAGCTAGGGTGTGGCACGAGATCATTGCCGAGCGCCGAACCCATACTACTTGAGAAAGTTCGGGGGTGGCTCGAGTTCAATGTCGATTGTTGAGCCCCCATGCTAGTGAGAAAAGCTAGGGTGTGGCTCGAGGTCATTGCCGAACGCCGAACCCATACAGCTTGAGAGAGCTGGAGGGTGGCTCGAGGTCATTGTCGAGCGCCGAACCGATACAGCTTGAGAAAGCTGGGGGGTGGCTCAAGGTCAATGCCGATTTTCGAACCCATACAGCTTGAGAAAAGCTAGGGTGAGGCTCGAATGCATGGAAATTTGTACAAAAGAAATAAATAAAAGAGAAAGGGATAGAAACACAGGTTACACTTGATTGTTTACATAAAAAGGAGGGGCTACTTACACAAGTTCGGTTACAAAAGGAGGTTAGTCCTCCCCTTCGAGGAACTTGAATTGGTGTTCTACATTTTAGGTCCTCTTAACTATTTGGTCCACCAGGTCTTAAAGTCGGTACGTGCTGGGGCGTACCATTTCGAAGATCTTATAAGGGCTCTCCCACCGCGGTCATGTAGCACGAACGTGCAGACTCCTGATTTCCTTTGACAACACCGGACCCGAGGTCAGTGGGGAACTTCAGCTTTAAGTGGTAGACCGAGGGGACTTCCTGAAATGAGCAGAGGCCGGGTCGGCCAAGAATGGCGTTGTATGCCACCTTGATGTTGAGCACCATGAAGTCCATTGATTCGGTCTGTATGATGGGGGTCATACCGGCTATTACATCCAGTGTCACGATCCCCTCAACTTGTATGGGAACGCCCGAGAACCCATGAAGGATGTATCCGGGCGGCTTTAGCTTATTCCGGGGGAGCTTGAGGTTTTCAAAAGCTTCCAAGAAAAGGATGTTGACTGAGCTTCCATTGTCCACGAGAATTCGGTGGACTTCGAAGTTTTCCATGACGAGGGTGTCGTAGTGCGGGAGCCGGACGCCCTCCAGATTTTCTCCGGAGAAGGAGACTGCCCGCTGCTGAACCTGGGAGGAGGGATGGTCTCGGACAGACTTAACGCAGTGTAGGATGGCCTTACGGGAAGTGTTGGATTCTCCTCCCATGGGTCTGCCATAGACGCAGTGTAGGATGGCCAGCCCCATAGTCTCCTCGGGCACGGGATCCTGCTCAGGTCACCAACTGATCATTCGAGGGGGAGGCAAAGGCCTCAGATTCCTTGGATTCCTCCGTTCTCTTGACTCGGGTGAAATCCCTTAGGTATCCCCTCTAGATGAGGGCCTCGATCTAATCTTTAAGGGCACGGAAGTTGTCCGTTTCGTGCCCATTGTCCCAGATGAAGCAACATTAAAATCTCTGGTCTCGTTTCTTGTTATTGCTCGGTCGGAGAAGGAGTCGGACGATCCCTTTGTCCTCGATCTCCAAGAGGATGGCCGAGACGTTCTGGGTCAGCGGTGTATATCTTTCGAAATGGGGGACCAGAGGAGGCCTTTTCATGCCAGCTGCCTCTTTGGCTGCTTTCTTGGCGGACTCAGCGTCGTCCGCCTTGCGCTACACCTTGGCCGTGGCTTCTTTAGTGCCCTCAGGGTGTAGGGCCTCTTCTGCCCAAATGTACTTCTTGACCCTGTTGAGTAGGTCGGGGAAGTCGATGGGTGGTTTCTTGGCTAAGGAGGCCTTGAGCTGGTCGTGGCGAACATTGTGTCGGAAGGTTGCGGAGGCGACACCTACGTCGAGAGAGGAGACTAACCTCACCTCGGCGGTGAACCTCCGAACGAACTCGCGGAGTGGCTCCCCTTCCTTCTGTCTGAGGTCCAGAAGGGATGCCTCGACTTTTCGACCTTTCTGCTTGTAACCCCTGTTTCTCATTTTGTGTATTTTGAGTGTATTTTTCGTTTTGGTGTATTTTCCCTCTTTGTATTCCTCTTGTATTTCTCTCGGACCGTATATTGGAGTTTTGTTTCAACATATGTTTATTTTATTATTTGTCCTCTTTTTATTTGAATTATTGATCCTGTTGTCTCTTTTGTTCGTCTCCATTTGATCGAGCCATTATTTGTGATCCTCTTTATTTTAATTATTCATGCCCTATTTTATTTCTCTATTTTAATGTCGTCTCATTTTTTTTATATATATCTACTTTTTTTTATCACCATAGTTCTTTTTTTTAAACCCATTTTTTTTCCTGATCCCTAATAGCCAATTACTTAATCCCAAATCTCTGTTTATATATACCAATACCTATTATTTAATCCTATTCAGTAACACCAAACCATTATTACCCATTATACAACCACTAAACTACTACTATTTACCTAACCGAACCATTACCCATACACTTAATTCATACTCAGTTAAATAAACCACCTATACCCTCCCCTGTGCAACCCGACCCGCTACTCCCTGTTGATTCCGCCGCTCTACATACCCCCCCCCCCCCCCCTCGCGGTTCTCAACCCTAAGTTTTTATAAACCCACTATATATTTCAACCATGTAGCCCTATTCACCTTCCCTTCCGCCGCGTCCTACCTCTCCCGTCTGCATCCCTTGCGACTCTCGAACCCTCCTTGCACCTCCTTGCAAATCCCGACCTCCATTGCACCCCCCCTTGCACCGTGTCCCTCTCGTCGCCCCGTTCTCGCTCTCTATGCTTTGTTTCGGCATGCCACCGAGAGCAGCTATGCGACAGTCAGCAGTGCGGTGGCTAGCTGACGCTATCTGTTGTTGTCTTTTCCCGTGTGCTCGCTTTGCTTTTGGGTTCGCGCTTTGCCGGTTGTTCGTGGGTTTGTTTGTGAGATTTGGCGTGTTCGTGGTTCGTTGGTATCCGTTGTTCGTAGCCCAGGAATCCATTCCCATTATTCTTATTCTTGATCTTTCGTCGATTTTTTTATCGGTTAAGGCAAGTAACTTGTACTCAAATTTCTTTGTATGATAAAAGTCAAAAATATCACCTATAATGTAGTTGGGTTCTAGAGACGACTCTTGTGTGTTCTTCTTGTTGGGTTTGGTCTCTACAGTGCTATTTGACTATAGTTGACTCACGACACAAATTCGACATGAAACAACTAGGTTTTCGCCGGTTCTTGATTTGATCATGTATGTGAGACTTCTTGTGAGAATTTGGGTATTTGTTGAGAACCATGTGATAGACTTGTTTTAGATATGTTATTACCCTATTTCATGATGTTTGGATACTTGGTAGACTCTATTTCATGTTTGGTTATGTGTGGATCAAGTTTCATTGGATCTATGTTAATTTTGGTTTTTGAGGAAATTCTGTGTTTTGTCGATAATCTGTCTTGATCAGTAATTTAGACCATATTAAGGTCAGAATCTTAATTTTAGTATAAAACATGATTTGTAGAGGATTTCATCTTCTTTCCAACCCCTCTGACCTTACTCGATTTTGTTTTCGTATGATTGAGATATGACTGTTTTACTACAGAGGTGTAGATCTTTTCCAGATTTCGTTTCTTGGTGATTTTGATGACTAAATTATTTTGATACTTGTGCTACACATATTATTTTGATCTAGAAATTTTGTCAATTTTTCTATACTTATCTAGGGATTACCCAAAATTTTGGCAGATTTTATTGATGAATTTTATATGTCGTTTCATGCATGTTTATAAAGACTGTTTTTGCTGTTTTTTACTTGCTGTTCTGTAAAAAATCGTATTTTCACCCTGATTTCTTTGACTGTATGAAAAATATTTGTAAAATATGAAAGTTTTTTTATATTGTCTATTTTCATATACCTTTGGTGAATTTGGATTTCGTTTCACGGTTTGCGAGATATTACAGTTTTCGTACATCTGTGTTGGGAATTTCAGATTTGCCAAACTATCGTTTCTTTATGATTTCTGATTTTACTTGACCAAGCTAGTCTTACTGGAAAAATATGAAAATTTATATTTTGATACTAGATAGATAGGGGAATACCCCAGATTTATTGTGGATTTATTTATTGAGTTTTGATGCTGTTTTCCTGACTGAGAATTTGATTTACTAAATTCTGCCTGAACATATTTTCTAGATTTAAATCAGTTTTGAGTTATGATTTTGTGAAACAACATATGACTTGTTTATACTTGCTAGATTCGGCCGGAAGTCTATTTTCCATATTCTCCGACGGATTCAGTTTTACATGTTTGTATTAGCAGGAATCACTGTTTTAGTACAATGTTGTCTTCCTGTCTTGAATTAGAAAGCTAGTCGTTTTACCATGTTATATGTTATCTTGTGCCCACACATGTTTATCTTGCAACTTGAACTTGTTACATGATCATGCCATGTTATTCCTGATATGTTTTGTACACATAAATGCTTGTTGGAGACTAATAATAATAAAATAACCAAGCCGGGGTTAAGGGAAAGATCTAGTAGTGAATAGTGCAGTAATGTGTACTCGGAAGAACCTAGTGGTTATTGGAGCTTGTTTACATGTGGAGCTTGACACGATATACATGACACGTACACACATGACACTGGAGCTTGTTTGGGTTTTGGAGCTTGTTTACATGATACATGATTATATGATACTTGGACCTTGTCCTTGAGTACACTGCCGTGTATGGTCCCCTATGAAATCTAAAGCAAAACTATTTGTTATAGCAACCATGTGTTATGTTTTTAGGGTGCATGAAGTGCTACCTAGATAGTAATAACTACAAGACTTGATACATGACACTTGAACATGATACATGCCCACTTGATACTTGACTACGTGATACATGAGATTTGATACTTGATACATGCTACATGATTACATGATTCTTGATACTGGTTACTTGGTACATGACACTAGTTTACTTGACACTCGACACATACTATTATACTTACTCATCTTGCCATGCCATGATTTATATTCTGTTATCATGATTATACCATGCTAGGCTTGTTACTAAAATTTATCTATCCCATGTACTTGTATCCTACATTATAAGTAGCTCGTAACTTGCAATTGGCAGGTACTTGTTTTCTTTTTTCTTCTCCTGCAATTTATTAATTACAGATCAGGATGGTCAGCTGCCCGATGGCATTAGAGATATGAGATACTAGTGCTGCATTTTCTGCTTTATTATTATTATTTATTGCTTGATTTGAATAAAATGTACTTGATTACTTGGATGATTATCTTGTATTTGAGCGATGTGACCCAGGATATTGACTTGGTCAGAATTTGATTATGTGAGATTATTATATTTGGTTTCAAGTAATTTCTGTTGGTATCTTATTTCAATTATGCATGCCTAGTTGTATCTTTTGCTTCCGACTCTGATGATTATTGTGAATGTTGTAAAGATTCTTGAACAGCTTACAGATGATGAAAATCATTCGCGGAGCATTTGTCGCGTATCCGTATTCCTTGTTATTTTGGAAAGCGGGGCGTGACACTGCTGGTCACGAAGTGGGCTAGAAAACTAGCTTCCAGCTGGTCGAACGAAAAGACCGAGCCGGGGATGAGCTTCGAGAACCATTCCCAAGCCGGACCACGCAGGGTGGCAGGAAAAGCGCAGCATAGGAAAGGATCTGACGCGCTATGAATCAGAATGAAGGTTTTAAACCCTTCCATGTGATCAGCGGGATCACCCTCGCCATTGTACGTCTCAAATTGGGAAGGCCTGAAATTTCTTGTGATCTCGACTTCCAAGATTTAAGTGGAGAATAGACGTTGGGTCAGCCTGAAACCATGGCCCGGCATTGGCCCGCCTTCGTCGAGATGGGCGAGACGGTTCTCCATCTCCTGGAGGCATCGAAGGACGGTGTCTTCTTGCTCAAGCAGGCTGGCCGGTCCGTGGGCACTGCCCCTGGCTTCTGATTGAGGGTAGGAGTCGTTGCGTGCCTTGATCCTAGGGCCACCTCGGATCGCCTGGAGGACCTCATCCCTAAAGTTTTGGAACTCAGCCCTCGTGACTGGGGCCTGCTCCACCAGGTCACGCGGGGGTGGAGGTCCTCAGGGTGAGTGGCTGTGTCCTGGTTCCCGTTCTAAGGTCAGCTATCTGCTATGGTTCAGGACCGAGTTGGAAGCAGCCCCTCCCCTTATTCGAATGGCCTGCCGAATCAGGATAACGCACCACAAATCAGTCACCGGTGAGTGAGAAGCGCCTGGTCCAGGCCCGGCTGCCATTAACCTGTGGTTGGTTAGAGCCCTGGGCATCCACGTGGCTGTGAAAGGGAGGAGGGTCAGAACAACGTCCAGAGGTGACGACCCTTCTGGTTTTGAGAGCCATGAAAGAGCCTGAATTCGAGATGGCATCATTGGCTGGGATTAGACCGGCGTCAGTACCTAAGAGTTTCCCACAGACGGTGCCAACCTGATGCTGCTTCATTTTGGGTTTGGGGACAACAAGTGTGAGTTCTTATAATTTGTAAAGCGGAAGACGTGGTACTAGCGCTGATCCCGCCCTCGGTGGTAGGACCGGCTCGGGGGTAGCAGGAGTCAGGTAGAGGCCGAATTCTTGGCTCAGCTCTCATAGCTCGGCTCAGAGTGTTGTACCTGCACACTGTCTAGAAATACCAGGAGAAGTCCCGGCAACAGGCCCTCCGACAATCTAGTCAATCACTGAGAAAGCAACAGTAGTTAGGGTTCAGGTGGGGAAGGATTTATTACCTTGGGCAAGGATAAGGAGGTCTGGTATTTATAGGCAGGGGTAAACGGTTCTGGGACCCTAACGGGCCGGGTCGGACCCGTTTACCTGTGGGCCTGAGTTGGCAGAAGCCCGTTGGACTTTATTTGATCTGATGATCATGGAGGAGCAGAATCTGAGGGGTCTGATGGCCCTGATGGGGCCACGTCATCTACACCATATCATAAGAGTTTGATTCCAATTAATTTTTTTTAATTTGAGATTTTATAATTCAAAGCTCAAATTTTAAATTTCTTTTGAAGTGTTAGGAGAAAGGAGAAGATGAACGAATGAGTTCCAAATGTTGGATTAGGTAATGGGTTTGGATTCGGGTGAGTTATGGTTTGAAATTATGGTGCTTTGAGAGGGAAATATAGGCAAAAGAGAAAGAAATTGATGGGAATGAGTTTGTTGGAGGAGCAGGTAGAGAAATGATGGAGATAATAGATTTACGATGGAAGGATAGATGAAGTGACGATGGTAGTTTTGGATTTGGGTTTGGGTTTGAGAAGAATTGAATTTGGGTTTGATTTAAATTGGATTTGGGTTTGGATTATCATACAACTGACAGGGGATGAACTTATTCATAATTTGATCGAGGGACATTTCAGTTATTACACACTGAATTTAACGGTATAGTCAAATATAAATTAGATGTCAAGCAAAATTAATTCGTATGGTAAAATATTTAAAATATATATATATATATAATAGAGTCCGATACAGATAAAGAAAAAATCAGGAGAGGAAGTGAAATTTATTCCAAATCTATATAATAAAACACAAAGAAAGCTATCAAGTGGCTCTCATTCAATAGGGTTGAAATCAACGGTCAAGATCTAACCTCACAAAACATATTTTTCCGCCCAAAAGTTTTTTCCCCAAAGCTCAAATTCAAATCCCCAAAACAACTCCTTTATTTATTTATTTATTTATTTATTTATTTATTCTCTCTCTCTCTCTCTCTCTCTCTTATCCTCTCTCTCTATTTACTCAGAAATTTATATTTTCAGATACATTTTTTTATTGCTCATGTAACATTCAAAATAGCAAATATCTCATCAACAGTTCTAAAAAATTGGATTTCACACTCCCATTTATAATTATTTTTCAATATATACTAATAAAAACATAAACTTTTATTTACAACTAATTATTGCTTTACTATTCAAACTTAACTTACATAATTGTTGTTTTACTGTTTACAAAATTTTATATGTCCAAAGACGTATCGTAGTCCCGTGTCCAATGACAAATCTAGTACACATACATAATTTAATTGTATCAGTACAGAATTTTTGATGTATCAGTACAGAATTAAAAGCTGGAAAGCAAAGCATGAAAGCTGGGTTGTGATTGTAGAAAGTAGCAGTAGTAGTGGTGATGTGGGCCTCCCTTCTGGACGGCAGAAAGGTTCTTATTTCTTTCCCAAGGGCCAAGGACAAGGCCGGGAGAGGACAAAGAGAAGAATATAAAATTATTAAAATTAAATGAAAGAATAAAGGTAAAGGCACTCGCTCCAAAGTCCCTTCCCCTACAAATACCACCCCTCCCCCTTCCCTTACTCGTCATCTTCCATTCAACCAAAACTCACATAAACTCCAAGAGAAGTGAAGGGGTTGAGCAGAGATTTGGAGAGAAGTTTGCAGCCTCTCTCTCTCTCTCTCTCTCTCTCTCTCTCTCTCTCTCTCAGTTGTAACAACGAAAAACCCAACATGTCGGTCGCAATTTGCAGGAGCTCAGCTTCTTCAGTGCTGGAGTCGATCCTCATGCTCAACAACACACATAACAACCAAGGGGCGAACAATTGGCTCACAACTCCTCTTCCTCCGTCTCCTCCTCCTCCTCCTCATCGTCCTTGTCTGTTCGAAATAGAAGAGAAGAAGGAGGAAGACAAAGAACAAACCTCGAACCAACATCTGGGCCAATCCGACATCTGGGCTTCTATCCAGTCCCAGAAGTCCCAAAAACAAGAATCCGATCATGACAAGCCTTATGTTCATCCCCTTATGAGGCCATCCTCTTCACTCCTCAGCCAAAAGAGCCTCGAAATCTGCACTGAGAGCCTCGGCTCCGAGACTGGCTCAGATGACTACTTCTCGTCTGACGATGAAACTTACCTTTTCTCCTCCTCAAACCGAAAGGTGGCGAAAGAACTCCCCAACAAGGAACAAGTGACTGCCGCAGCAGCGAACTACCACTGCTCTTCTGGAAAACGTGGATCGAACACTCGACCTTTTCCTTTTCCTCCTCCGCTTCCTTCCATCTCACGCAAAGACGGAAGCCCATGCCTCCAGATGAGGCCACACCGCCGCAACGGCCGCCTGGTCGTCGAGGCGGTCTCCATCCCTTCGCAGAATTTCCTCCACGCTGAGAGGAGGAACGGGCGCCTCCTCCTCTCGTTCATCAACCCCACCACTACCAACCACGACAACAATGAGTCTGAAGCAGAAGAAGAGGAAGAGGAAGTGGAAGTGGAAGAGGAGGATCAAGTGATGCAAGCCGAGGAAGAGGAAGAAGTGCAAGTGGTGGACAGAGGCACAGTGGTGGAAGTCAAAGTAAGCACCCAACCACAACAGCAACTCGGCGGCCCAGCCACTGTGAAAGTCCACCGGTCATCCATCGTCATCAACAAATTCGTCAGCTGCAACTTGCAACTCGACGATCAACTTCAGTCCCTGTCAAACGAACAACTACACAGAGACAATTCGTCAAACACTTTAAGAAAATTACCGTCTACTGCAACCACCACTGCTGCAGCAGCTGCAGTGGCTGCATCGTCAGTGAGCGTGTACTCGGACGAGGAGGAGGAGGAGGAGGAGGCGGCGGCGGCGACAGTGACGACGAAGGACAACAAGTTGCTGTTCACATCGAAGAGGAGGAGGAATAGGGAGGAGTTGCTACATGATATAAGGAGGTGCAGTGAATTGAAGAAGCCTCTATTTATCTGGGAGCCTCGTTACATTGCTACTTCATCTTGAAAGATCAAAAAATAAGAATTTCGTGACCCTATTTTTCTCACTAACTCTGATGGTCTGGGATTTGATCCTTATCAATTTATCGTCCTAAATTTAGGAGTATTAATATATTAATTATTATGATTGGTGTTACCCCATAATAAGACATATGTATATGTAGTAATTGGGATTGAAGAAGCCTAGTGCTTCTTATTAGTGTGACCAGGTAGTGTGTTGTTTTGACTAAGTAAGTAAGTATCATTTTTAATCTGAGTTTGTTATTATTAAGATTTAGATGCTTTGAGATTGGTGCTGTGATTTGATTTTGGGGATTTGGAATGGTTGCCATGAGATTGCATCAGCAAAGTTGACAGTTTGATGAATGATGATAGAATTAATGATAAGGAGAGAAATATGAGGGTGGAATTGGAGACAGGAGCACATACATGGTTTGTATTAAGCGAAGTCTCTTTATCTAGACTTTATTTTCCGGGCCACTTTTTTAAACTAATTTTCAAAATAGGTTACTTTCAAAATACACGACTACAGTTTCCAATTACACCCTTTTTAATTTCGGATTACACCCTTTTTAATTTCGAGGCTGCAATTCACAACTGTGCCTTAAATATATATCACATATATTTAATTAATAGACTCGGAGTCTTGAAAAAAATTTGTCAAAGTGTAAAATATAAAAAATAGGAGGCCGCAGCTGGATATTGCGGCCTCGAAACTACATAGGCCGCAGTATCGAACTTCGGCCTCTTCGATTTCATGGTCGCAGTTCACAACTGCGGCCCAAGTATATATCACACATAATTGGCTAATAGGCTTTGAAACTTAGAGAAAAAAAATTCTAAGTACAAAATCTGAAAAATAGGAGGCCGCAGTTGGATAATGCAACCTCGAAACTAAATAGGCCGCACTACCGAACTGCAACCTCTTCAATTCATAGTTGCAGTTCACAACTACGGCCCAAGTATATATCATACATACGTAAAAAATAAGAGGTCGCAGTTGGACACTGCGGCCTCGATAATACATAGGCCACTCAGTTATATGATCGATGAGGGCCAGTTCTTAAAACCTTCTAATGCACATTCGACCATATAACTGGGGTCGCAGTTGTGAACTGCGACCTCTGTAGTATCAAGGCCGCAGTACCCAACTGTGGCCTCTTATTTTCGATATGGGCAATTTTTTTTGAAGTCTCCGAGCCTATTAGTCAACTATGTATGATATATACTTAGGCTGCAGTTGTAAATTGTGACCTCAAAATCAAAGAGACCGCATTTGGATACTGTATTGGTCTATTTTAAAAATTAATTTTGAAAGTGGCCTATTTGGAATTTAGTTTCAAAATTTGCCTATTTGGAGAAAAAAAATCCTTCATCTAGTCGCAATTTTTTTTTGTTTTTTTTGTTTTTTTAAATTTTTTGAGAGAGAGAGAAAAGGGGGGATCCTTTATCTGGTAGCATTTTTTTTATTTTTTAAAATTTATTTATTTTTATTTAATTTATTTAATTTATTTTGTTTTTTTAAATTTATTTAGTTTTGTGTGTGTGTTGTGTGTGTGGTGGGGTGGGGGTTTGAGACTTCGGACTGCTACAGGTTTATGTAAAGCCTGCTTCTTATCTTGAATTTCCACAATTGAAGCCAATCAAATGCTTTTGTGGTTAGATGTTTCTTGGCCTTAAAAATTATTGAAAAATAGTTTTATATTAAAAATATTTAATTATCTTTTATCTAAACAGTATAATTACTCACGAAATCATGTAAAGCCTGCTTCTTATCTTGAATTTCCACAGTAGAAGCCAATCAAATGCTTTTGTGGTTAAAAATTTCTTGGCCTCTTAATTAAAAATTATTAAAAAATAGTTGTATATTAAAAAAAAATTTATCCTTTTCTAAACAGTATAATTACTCACCAAATATGAGGACTCTTCTCTCGGAAGGAGATTCCTCTAGCATCATTTTCAGTGATCAGTGAAGGAGCTCAGAATTGGAGACAATAAGCCACAGTAAGCTCCGACTACTACTACTCGGACCCTTCTTTGTCTGGACAATATCTCGTCGTTCTGGCCAATAATTTAATTTATTTTTTGAAAAAAACATTTTTTTTGCTAGTCCAAAATAATAATAATAATAATAATAATAATAAATTTATTTATTTATCAGTTAAGTGCGCAGAAATTAGCAGTTCCATTGGGCTGGGCCCAAACAAATTTGGTCGAAATTATAGCTTATTTCATATTTTAGTTTAAGCAAAATATTTCCAAAATAAATGGTCTCAAACTAAAATTAAAAATTACAACAGATTATAGGAAATTTTTAGTTTTATTGGGTGATGAATTAATGTTATAAACCCTCAAAATCTACAAGAAAAAAATTATATGCCACTTTTCAAAAAAAATGTAGAAAGATGACAATTGTCAAAACATTTGCGCTCGTGAACTCAACAACTGAACGACAAGTTTAGTTGTTTCATGCTCGTCGTTGGAACATGGCGAGTATAGGTTTTTTTTTTTTTTTTTGAGAAACTCGTCGTTCCCAACAACGAGTTTAGTTCAAATTTTCAATGAAGACTTGTTGTTCCCAACGGCGAGGATATTTATACTAGACTCGTTGCTGAGAATGGCGAGTTTAGTTCAAAAAAAATTTTGGAGTTTTTTTTCAAAAATTCACTAAGTCCAACAGAATGTTTCGCTCTCTGTGAAATTTCCTACATTCTCGCCATTCCTAACAGCGAGTATAGTATAAATATCATCGATGTTGGGAACGGCGGGTCTTCATTAAAAATTTCAAACTGAACTCGCTCTGGGGAACGACGAGTTTCTCAAAAAATTAGCACTAAACTCGCCGTGTCCCAACGGCGGGCATGAAGCAACTGAACTCATCATTGAGAAAGAAGAGTTTAGTTGTTGAGTCTACGAACACAAACATTTTAGCAACTGTTCTTTTTCTGCAAATAATTTCGAAAAGTGGCATATTAAAAAAAATCCAAAATCTATCATTTTTCAACTAAATATAATAACGCACTTCCGTGTGATTATGTAAGTTTCTGATGAAGTGTGAGATAAAAGGAGGTAGCCTACCCATTTGCTAGTCGTCGAACTAAACATGCAAAAACAGTAGTGCTTCATTTGGTAATGAAATTCAATTGAGATAGAACATGCAAAGCTAGCTCCAATGCTGTTGTATTTTGACTAAAAGTCTTCAACTTTAAAGAAAATATTCTTTAGAAATGACAAATGAAAAATGAAATTAGCCAACTCCATTTTCAATTTTACTTAATTAAACATGCCATATTGACCAATGATTTGCACATGTAAATAACACAATTATGAACTAATTAGCTAAATAAGACCAAATCAACAATTCTCTCATATGCAACTACGTACGCATGATTAATATAACCTTCCTAAAAAATTGCACTAATCCAAAATCAACCTTTTTTTTTATTTATCTTTTTTTTTTTCTTTTTCCATTCATGATCAAGGCAGAGGCCCGAGTACAAAAACAAAAACAAAAGAGAAGTACACACAAATCCATGAACATTTTCGTAAGCATATACATATGTAGTGGGCAATTAGTCCGATGATAAAACAAGCAAGCTTATGCCTCCTCTCGCTAGAACTTTGAATTGCAATTCACTCAACATCTCCTTTTCTCTCCAATATTATTCCAACCCCCGTACACACACACACATATATATATATGCAATCCAACACAGCATCCACGTACAATGACTAAATCCAGACATACAAGATCCTCTCTCTTATGAAAACTTATTTTTTTTCAAACCCTAGCCCTACATGCAAAGTTAAAGGAGAGCTTTGTGGTCCTCTTCAATCTGAGAAAGAAAGAAATGAAACAAAAGCCTAAACCTTTGCCTCTCTTCTCATGATCATCACTTGGATATTGCATGGTCAATTCGAAAGTTGATGGATATTGTCGGGCACTAGTTAGATTTGGCTTTGGTACGAATGGATATCTTGAAAGTAGAGAGATATATGCAGAGAGAGAACCAATGCTTTTGTATATATATGTACGTTTAGATGGATTGGCATTTTACCTGTTTGTATGGGAGGGAAAGAGAAAGGACATTTGGGATCTTGGGTTTTGTTTGGTCGTGATGGGAAATTACCCCTTAGTAGGGTTAGAGGACTATATTTGATTCCGGTTGAAATTTAACATTTCTTTCAAAACTTTGCTTGCAGTGTCAAACTAGTATTGCATGGAGTGCATGCATGTAAAAGTAATATGGGTTAATTGAATGTTTACTTTGATGAGGCTAATTTTGAGGTGATTTGAATATCGAAATTATTAGAATGAAAGATAGTTATTTGGTTGAAGTGAACCAATCAACAAGAAATGCAATTGATTTGTGTAACTAAAGAATGGCAAAGATTATGAATTTTTGTGCTTATGATATTACGAGCTATTTCTCTTTTATTTGTACTTTGGGCTAATTTGGAAAAAGTAACTCTGCCATTGTCTGTGCCAAGCTAGAAATCCGGCCACAAATCGGGTAAGGAAGAGGGTTGCGTTAGGCAGTTAACAGCTAGCACAAAACGTTGTCAAATCTTATGAACATGAATCCTAACAATATACACGCAAATGCTAGGACATTACCTGGAAGAGATGCATTGTGCCTGGCTCTGGGTGCTTCAAAAAATGTGTAAAGGGCGTCGCACCGGCACCTGGGTGCGGTGAAAAATGGGCAAAGGTTCCTGCACCAATCTGGACGTGTGTGAGTAAAGAAACTAGTCCCGAAAAATAGGCTTAGGTTAGCAACTTGGAATATAGGAACACTGACAGGAAAATATATAGAACTAATAGTTACCATGATTAGAAGGAATATTAATATAGCTTGTTCATAAGAAACAAACTAGGTAGGAGAGAAAGCTAAAAAGATAGATGGTTTAAAATTATATTATACCGGTAAATTAGAAATAGAAATGGAGTAGGAATTTTAGTAGATAAGAAATTCAAAATAGATGTAGTAGGTGTTAATAGAAAATGGGATAGAATAATAAAAATTAAGCTTGTATTAGGGAAAAACATAATTAATACTATTAGTGCTTATACACCCCAAATAGGATTAGATGCACAAGTTAAAAATAAATTTTGGAAAGATATGGATGAGATAATTCAAGGAGTACCCTTACGTGAGAAACTATTTATAGGAGGAGATTTCAATGGACAAGTAGGAGAAGATAATATAGAATATGAGAGGGTGCATGGAGGACATGGATTTGGAAATAAGAACGATAGAGGAAAGGCTCTATTAGATTTTGCAGCTTCCTATGATTTTATACTAGCAAATACGTATTTTAGGAAGATGAATAAATATTTGATAACCTTTAAAAATTGGGCAAATAGGAGTCAGATTGATTTTTTCATTATTAGAAAGGTGGATCGCTTGACATGTAAAGATTGTAAAGTTATACCGGGAGAGTATTTAACCTCACAACATAGATTAATGATATTGGATGTTAAAATTGGAAAACACATATGTGCAAGGAAGGGGACTAGGAACCCAAGAATTAAGTGGTGGAATTTGAAGGGAGATAAACTAGAAGTTTTTAGAGATGAAGTCCTTAAAGAAGCATCATGGAATTGGAAAAGGGAGACAAATATGATGTGGACTAAAATTGCTACATACATAAGAGAAATTTTAAAGGTGATACTTGGAGAATCTAAAGGTAGAGAGGGTTGCTAAATAATGAAACATGGTGGTGGCAAGAAAAACTCCAAAATATTGTGAGAGATAAAAATCAACCTTCAAAATATGGCAAAAGAATAGAAATGAAGAGGATTCAGAGATATATAAGACCGTTAGAAAAGAAGTTAAGAAAGCGATAAGAGATGCAAAAAAAAAACTTATGATGATCTATACACAAAATTAGAAACAAAAGAAGGATAAAATAACATTTATAAGCTTACTAAATAAAGAGATAGAAAAATAAAAGATCTGAATACAGTTAGGTGTATTAAGAGCGATGATTCAAGAGTCTTAGTAAAAGATGAGAAAATTAAGGAAAGATGGCGAAATTACTTTGAGAAGTTATTAATTGAAAAGGTTGTGGGCAACTTAAATATAGAAAACTCGAGGGAGAGTATAGAGCATATATTTTTCCGTAGAATTAGGACCTCGGAGGTTCGAAATGCTCTAGAAATGATAAAAATAGGAAAAGATTTAGGACCGGATGATATGCCCATTGAAGTTTGGAAGTGTCTTGGGGATGTAGGAGTGAATTGGGTAACAAATTTATTTAATAAAATTTTGAGGACTAAGAAGATACCCGATGAATGGAGAAAGAGTATTTTAGTACCTATATATAAAAATAAAGGAGATATGCAAAGTTGCTAAAATTACCGAAAATTAAATTTGAGTCATACGATGAAATTTTAGGAGAGAGTGGTCGAACATAGGCTGAGACTAGAAACTACAATGTCTGTGAATCTGTTTGGGTTTATGTCTGGGAGGTCAACAATGCAAGCAATTTATGTACTGAGGAGACTTATGGAAAAATATAGGGAGAATAAGATCTACATATGGTTTTTATAGATACAGAAAAAGCATATGATAAAGTCCCTAGAGACATAGTATAGTGGATGTTAAATAATAAAAGAGTAACTATTCGGTATATTGAGATAATTAAGGATATGTATGAAGGGACAACGACCACAATTAGAACAACTACAGGAGAGACAAATGATTTTCCTATTGCAGTAGGTTTACACAAAGGTTTGGCTTCAAGCCCCTACATCTTTACTTTGGTTATGGATGAATTGACGCGAGGAATACAAGATGAGGTATCTTGGTGTATGTTTTTTTCCGATGACATCCTCTTAGTGGGCGAGACTAGAGCATGAGTCAATGCTAAATTAGAATTGTGGAGAAAAACTTTGGAAACTAGAGGCTTTAGGATAAGCAGAACTAAAACAGAGTATATAGAGTGTAATTTTTGTGATATTCAGAACACAACTGAGAAAGTAGTGAAGCTTGATGGCCAAGAGATACTGTAACCCCTGTGACTCATTTTTGTATTTTTATTTGTATTTAATTAAATTCCTGGTTATTTTATTTTATTTCTGATTATATCTCTTCCGTCCATTTTAAATTGTATGTTGTTGTTCTCCTTATAATTCATTTCTTGCTTTGATTCAGTCTTCAATTCTTTATTTGATTGATCTACATGTTGTTCTTGATCTTGTTTATTGTCTAAACCTAATTCATGGCCTATTTGTCTCATATTGGACCTCTTTCTTCCTATTAGATACTACCCAATTAACACAAACCCGCTTTGAATCTATATAACCCCACTAAACACCTTAACCCTAATTACCAAATCCTAATCATCTCTCTCTCTCTCCCTATCAGCCATCACACTACCCTCTCTCCCGATCTCCCCTCTACTGTACCTCCCCGTCGCCAGTCGCCCACCTCCTTACCGGCAGCCCCTTCTCATCATCGCCCCATCCCCGTCACGCCTCATCCCCGTCCCCGTCTCCTTCTTCGTCTGCTATTGCTGTCGCTGTGGTCGACCACTGTCCCTAGCGTCGCCGCCGCCCAAGCCGTCCTTGTCCCCACTTGAGCTTGCAGCACCGCGATTCCCCCTCCTGTCGTCGCTGCCATCGACGCCCTGCAGCCTCGATGCCGTGCTGCTGTCGTCGCCTCGTTGTGCCGTGCCGCTGTCGACCCTTCTTGCTGTTGACATCTTGCTATTGCTGTCGTGTGTGCGTGTGAGACACGTGCTCCGCTCATATTTTGATTGGTATTGGTTCTTGCTCTTGTTCGCGTTGTCTCTTGTTCGTGTATTGTGTTCATTGTTCGGGATCCGTTCCCGTTATTCTTTCTTCATCTTCATTTTCGTCGTCGTTTTCAGGTAAGTAGCTTGTACGTAATTTTTTTCATACAAGTTAGATACCGTAAGTAGTCTTGCATGCATTTGTTTTGTACCCTCATGATGATCATGTATATCTTGTTAGTTGATTTGTTCCTTCATCTCTTGATCATAAGTATTGTACAGTAGTTGTCACCTGTTGCATGAAAAACAAATTAGTTCAGATGGACATCTTGATTTGTATGCTTGGTTGTGACACACCGTATGTTGTAGATATTCGTTTCATGGATGCTTGTATGAGGTATCATCTCATTTTAAACTGTTTATACACATGCCATGCTGATTTGAGTAACCCATATACCATGATTTGTATGATATCTTAGGTTGGATCGCTTGTAATTAAACTATTTGATGAATTGCATAAAAGAACTTTTGTTTTTACTGCTGCCCTATTTTGTACAATAATTTCGACCCCGTTAACATCAGAAAAATAAATTAATTTGTGAACATGATTTGTAGACTTTGTCTTCTAGTTTTCAAAACTTTCGAAGGATCTGAATTTCGATTTTTGATGCATGAGTTATCGCTGTTTTACTACAGTCATATCGTAAATTACAAATTCTGAATTATATGATTTCTGTATGAATTATTTTAAAACTGATATTAAAAGTAGAGTTTGAACTTTATATTTTTCTGGGTATATTTAGGCATGACTGGGATCAATCCCTAATTTTTGTGGAATTATTTAATGACTTTTGTATCTCATTTCATACTTATGAAACCAATCGATATATTTCCAAACTGCATGCTTTTCAGTAAAGAATTACATTTTCAACCTGATTCTATTCATTTTTGATGAAAACTTTGTGAATATAAATTGCAGCCTGATTGATCTATTTTATTACCCTTTTGATGGATCTAGATTTCCAACTGTATTTTGTGAATTATCTTTGTTTTGGTACTGCTGTGTCTGAACTTTCGGAATTAAAATTTTGTTGCATTACTCTGTTTTCTCAATTATATTGACTATACTATCTGTAATATAATTTCATGATAATTAATATGTTGAGACTAGATATGCTAGAAAATCTTCCAGATATTTCTCAAATTTAATTATGATGTTTTAAAACCTTTTTCATGCTTATGAACAAGATTTTGCATTTTCTGGCTGAACATAAGTTCTATATTAAACATTGTTTTAGACCCTGTTACTGTGGCTAATGTATGACTTGTATATATGCAATGGATTCGGCAAAGAGTCTAGTTTCCAGATTTTCTAACGGATCTAGATTTGCAGTTCTGTAGCAACAGGAATCTCAGATTTGGTACAGTAGTGTCTTGCTGTCCGGAACTGAAAGTTTCGTTGTTTTAACTGTGATAAGTTGTTTTAGTCACTCATTTGTGCTTCCTATTCATCTTTGACTTTTCCTTTGTTCTTACCATGTCTTTATCCCTGTTTGTGTTCGTTCACACCTGTTTACTAATAATGAAAACTAATTAATCCGGGGTTTTAAAGGAAAGATCTAGTAGTGGACAATATAGAAATGTGTATTCAAACGGGAACTCGTTTCCTCATTGTTTACTGTGGTACCCACTGTTTTTCTCTGAATGCATGAGGGCATGATCTGTGACACCGTTACTGTTTGTTATTACTATTACTGTTACTGTTTATCTGAATATATGGCCCTATAGGTTCCACTACAAAATCTTAAAATGAAATTGTTTGATGTAGCAACCATGTGGTATAATTTGGGACGCATGAAGTGCTACCTAGTTAGTAATAAACATTAGATATAAGAACAATTGTTTCACTGTCACATCCTATTACTATTACTATTGACCTTTACTGTTACTATTGACTTCACTGTTACTGTTACTATTATACTCTTTACTGTTTACCCACTGTTTACTGTTATCCGTAGACTGTCATCCTTTGTTTCTTTTCCTCCATGTCAGTACTACTTGTTTTTGTATTATTTTTCCCTTTTCTTTTCCTGCTTGTACTACTTGCAGTCCGGAACTTGCAACTAATGGGCATCATGTTTTCCCGTCTTCCTATTTTCCTTTTAATTGTCATATGAGCAGGTTTTGGGAATTGCTTGCCTACCGGAGTTGATGAGCAAAAGTTTTGAGCTGCACATTGGACAATTTTGCTTAATGTTTTGTTTTGAACTATCATATTCATATTTCTATATTGAGACTTGTATTTGGGTTTGTAATCCCAGAATATTATTTTGTTTCAGGTCTCGCATTTGTTTAGAATATTCATTATCGTTTCAAATAAATACTGTTGACTTATAATTGTTTATGCATGCTTGGCTGAGTATATTGTTATATTTGCTATTGTGCTGAGTCAAGTAGATCCGTACAGTTTATGGATGGTGAAAACTATCCGCTGGGCTTAATCATGTACCGTATTCCGTATTCCTTTTGGGAAGCGGGGCGTGACATATACATAAGAGAGAATGTTTCTGATATTTAGGCTCGATTATACAAAGAGATTGGAAGATTTGTAAAGATGTTATACATAGAATCCAAACATGGTGGCTTAAGTGGAGAAGTGTCAGTGGTGTTTTGTGAGACAAACATATACCTTTGAAGTTGAAGAAAAAATTTTAAGGACGACTGTTAGACCAGTAATGATGTATGGAGCAGAGTGTTGGGCAATAAAGAAACAACATATCCAAAAAATGAGTGTAGCAGAGATAAGGATGCTAACATGGATGTGTGTTAAAAAAAAGGAATGATAGAATTAGAAACGAGCATATATGAGACATGCTAAAGGTAGCTCCAATCCAAGATAAGTTAAGAAAGAATCGCCTCAGGTGGTTTGGACATGTCACACGTAGATCTAGTAGTGCTCCCGTTAGAAAGAGTGATTTGATAAGTATTGAGGGTTGAGTTAGGGGTAGAGGAAGACCTAAACTAACTTGAGTGGAAATTGTGAAAAAAGATATAATAGCTTGTGACCTTACAGAAGTATAGTGCTAAACCAGAGCAGAATGGAAAACCATGATTCATGTAGCCGATCCCAACTAGTTGAGAAAAAGGCTTTGTTGTTGTTGTTGTTGTTGTTGTTGGAAATTGTGAAAAAAGATATAATAGTTTGTGACCCTACAGAAGTATAGTGCTAAACCCGAGCAGAATGGAAAACCATGATTCATGTAGCCGATCCCAACTAGTTGAGAAAAAGGCTTTGCTGTTGTTGTTGTTGTTGCTTCTGCTGCTACTGTTGCTGTTGCTGTTGCTGCTAACTTGGAAAAAGTACATGGCACCGATGGATGAATATTCTTTGTGAACATTTCGCTAAAGAGAGAATAACATTGATTATCTTTTCTTCCTAACGGACACTAGTTTAACCTATATGTATGCACCCGATCGAAATAAGTAATAAAGTCAGCTTCTTCAAGTTAAATTTCTTCCCTTCTCTGTGAACATGGAAAAAAATCCAAATTACCACAATTGCAAATTTTCGAAATATAGATTTTAGGCAGAAACAAATTTTCTAATTTGTGGACTAGCTCAAGACAAGAAATAATGAAATAGAAGAAGTTAAATTTCGTTCTTTAATAGACCAGAAAAGTCAAATTTAATATGGACGAAAACTCAATGCATTGTATAAAAGTCATGAATTTGACAATAGTTAGCCCAGAAACTTCCTACATACAACTTACATATCTTTTTTTTATCGTTAACGGTGGGGAATAATCCCTTCTAGGCCCATTAATAATTCTAAATGAAAGATATAACTAAATGATGGAGTATGATATTTATGTATAGGCTCAGAGCCGGTCTTGACAATTTGAAGACCCAAGATGAACAACAGGTTATGATTGAGACCCTTCTTTTAGTAATTGAAATATATTAATATATAAAAATAATTTACATGTCCAAAATTATCGCAGAAATATAGTCATATATGATGCTGCTGATTTCTGGTGTGGGAGCAACAAATGATGAGTTCTTTTGTCAGATGGAAAACGCATATCTCAGCCGTAGATCTGATCCTGATAAGAAGCTAGTGTATGGTTAGAATATGTAGATCTAGTGGTGGTTGACAACCGAGCACCTGCAAAAAAGCCTAAAATACCGGGAGTATTCCTGGCAACAGGTCATCTGACAAGTCAGCAACCAAGGGGTTAAAAGTAGGGTTTAATGGCTAAAGATTCATTACCCAGTAACTGTGGAGGTAAACCTGTATTTATAGGTCAGTGTGAATCTGATAGAGGAAGATTCCTCAGATGCCTATTTAGACCCTGTGGATTATGGATGTGATTGAGTAACTAATCCCTTGATTATAGTGGATTTAATTACCAATCATAAATGGCTGGTCAACTTTAAAAATGGCGAATTGAGCCAGGGTGGTGGGCATGTGGACATCCCATGAGCTATCTCCGAGCCTGGAGTTGCCTATAGGATTGTTATTTTGGCCTTAGGAACCTCAAGATCTGTGCAAGGATCGTGTGGAGCAGATTAGCCGCAATTTACACCCTCATTATAAGCCCCCTCTACTCTCGGAGGTGAGCCTACAGTCTCCTTCGAGGTGTAGGTAACTAGTAGGGAAATTCACGTCGGCGAGAAAATATGCTTACCGTAATGATGCCAAATCCCTTTTTCCAAGAAATTTAAAGGGTCGACTTCTGAGGCCGAGCTATGAGGAGCAAGACTTGAGGCGCAAGGTGCGAGGGAAAACTGGCGAGGCGATTCACAAGTGGCTCGAGATCGGAATACCATGCTGAGATGGGAGGCATGAGGCAAAAGCTTAACCGCGGAGAAATCCATAAGTACGAATATCGTCTTTCTAGTTAGGAAAAGCGGGTTATGCTCCTCAATCTGATCGTGGCTCGGGGTCAGAGTGTCATGCCAAGAGGTAATGCACAAGATGGGAGCCTTATTGCTGGTAAATCAGCGAGGTTCTCAGAGTTGGAGTGCCATGTCGAGAGCCAAGGCGCGAGTAGCGAGCCGAACTGCAGAGAAATCAGCAAGTAGCTCGGGGTCGGAGTGTCATGCCGAGGGGCAAGGCACGAGTCTAACTGCAGAGAAATCTGCGAGTAGCTCAGGGTCAGAGTGCCATGCCGAGAGGCAAAGCGCAAGGAGCGAGCCTAAATGCGAAGAAATCTGCGAGTTGCTCAGGGTCGAAGTGTCATGCCAAGGGGCAAGGCGTGAGGAGCGAGCCTAACTGCGAAGAATTCTGCAAGTAGTTCGGGGTCGGAGTGTCATGCCAAGAGGCAAAGCACGAGGCGCGAGCTTGTTGAAGTGAAATTTGCGAATGGCTTAGGGTCGAAGTTCTATGCCGAGAGGGAAGGCACGAGGCGTGAGCCCAACTGCAAAGAAACCTGCGAGTTGCTCGGGGTCGGAGTGCCATCCCGAGAGGCAAGGCCCGAAGCGCGGGCATTGTTGCAGAGAAATTCGCAAATGGCTCAGAGTTGGAATGCCCTTCGGATGGGCAAGGCACGAGAAGAGAGCCTTGTTGCGGAGAAACCCGCGAGTGAATCGAAGCCAGAGTGCTATGCGGAGGCATTACGAGGTGCAAGCGTAACTGTGGAGACATCACGAGAAGCTAAACTTATTTCAGAGAGTTTTGGGTACAACATTTTAGGTGAGTTTCGTTAGACCAGGCACTCACATGACTTTGCACGTTCTCTGAGGATTCGTTACATGATTTTATAGTTATCAAGGAAACTTCATATGACCGGGGTCATTCGAGAAGTCACGCTCCCTGTTATAAGTTCTCATCTCCCTCTCATTTTCTAGGACTACTTTATCTTTCCTTAACCAGAGCTTATCTCTCTAGATCAAAAATCTTTCCTTATGATAACAATTAGGAAGGGTTTTTATCATGTCTGGTGACTGATCCAGTAGTTCGGCTTTGTCCTCTGATCGAAGTGGGTCGTCTTCAGAATCTTCATCTCGATCGTCTTCATCAATGAGAAATCCCAAGGGTTCAAGTTCCGTTCACATTCTTTCTTCATAAGAAGAAATGGAGGTTGAGGTGTGCTCGGGCATTGAGGGGGCAGAGCCCGATCATTCTGAGGAGGAGGCTGAGGTTGGTGAAAAGGAAAGGGGAAGTCCCAAGGAAGCGGAACGAGGACACTCTGGAGTGCCCGAGGAGGTCGAAGAGGAGAGGGAGAGTCATGGGGAGGCGACGGGGGAGGAAGAAGTGGGAATAGACCCACAAGTTCGAGAAGCGGGGACCTCGTCCCTTGATAGAATCGTAGCTGCTCCCCTTCCTCATGTCTGTCGGCCAGCGAGGAAGAAGAACAGAGTCTTTTCTCCAGACCCAGAGTACAAACTGATGCCATATGAACATGAAAGTGGCGTGTTCCGGCCATCTCTCGATGGGAAGCCCATCGGGATTTATCCAGATGATCTAATGGATGTATTTCATTTTGGAATCCAACCGTCGTCGCCAAACAAAACAAAGATAGATGCGGATAAGATCCATAATACTCTGGTGGCAAGTGACCTTTCCAACATCCAAGAAGCTTTTCACATTTCCCAAAAGTTTGAGCTGCTACTTTCGAGCACTGGGATTCGTCCAACCAATAACCTCTCAGAGTGGTTTTGTATGTTCCCCCCAGACGCATTTGTTTCAAGCATACATTTCCCTATGCACCTGTCCGTCAATGAGGTTTTGAATTGGGCGGGGATGAGCCCTATGCAGTATGGGCCTAACTCGTGGAAGCAACTGACTAGATTCATTATGTTGTGCAAGACAAAGAGTGTGCCTCTAAAGCTCAAGTACTTTCGCTTCTGCTTGGGAGTGAGCACTTCTCCAGGGTATCAGCATCGATGGTACATCTCCCCCCGCCACAAGTATTGCGTGGTGCAAAACCACCCAGACTCCTTAAAGGACTGAAAGACGCAGTATTTTGTGGTCTACAGTCCCAAGCCTTGGGATATCCCTACCAAGTGGTCGTATGAACTCCCATAGAGGAAGAGTCTGAGGCCTTCGGAATTCACCTCAGAGGAGGATGATAAATTTAAGTCTTTGTTCGAGGGAAGCAATAGCATAGATTGGGCAAGGATGAAGGAGGCAAAACTGGCTACATCTGGCCTGAGTCTTACGTTTCTCGTATGTCCTTAGTTCATTTTGTGGTATTCTTTTGCCTTGTTCTAATGTATTTTTTCTCTTCCAGCTATGGTGGACGATGCTATTGCTGCCCTCCGGGATGTGTGGGTGAAGAAGAAGGCCAATAAGGACTTCAGGGTAAGAAAAGGGAGTCAACTTTGACCTCTAGCGCATCTACGAAGAGACAGTCTGACAAGGTGAAGAGATCGAAAGCTCTAGTCATTCATAACCAGGGGGAGGAGTCTCCGAGGGCTCAACCTAGTAATAGATCAATCAGAGCCACTGAACTGGTTGAATCTCCTTTTTCCCCGTTCCACCCGATGCTGATGACCCTCCTTGGCGACAAGGCTGACGAGACTTTCAGACCCAATTGGACGGTGAAGACTCTTAATTCGATAATAGTCTCGTGTGGCACTCGAGGAGGTGAACAACATAGCCCCTCTGAGGAACAGGAGGGCTCTCAAGTTGGAGACTACTGCTGGCTCGAGCTATCTCAAGTTCGCCCAAGCATCCGTCATAGTTGGGGGTTTTGCCTTAAATAGATGAGTTTCTCTACTTTCGAACATTGTATTTTTCTAAGTATTTTACTTCCTTACTACAGAATATGCTTCACGGGGCAGAGATGAAGAGTCAGTATGAACATAAACTTAAGTGCACCGCCCAGATGTCGCAACGGCTCGAAAGTAAATGGCAAGAGGAGAAGCTTCGCGCTAAAACATTTGAAAAAAAAGAAGATAAAGGAGTTGTGTATGTGTGTGTGTATGGGGGGGGGGGGGGTACGCTCGAGGCCCTAGAACAGAAGATTCGGATGTCGGAGAGAAAAACTTGGGAGGAGGAGCGGACAAAGATGAAGGCGGAGCTTGAAGGTACCATGGACCATATCATCTCGAGACAGGACAAAGGCTACAATCAGGCACTCAAACATGTCAGTCAGAGGTACCCCGACCTTGATCTCGGTGGTATTTGCTTCGATCCGAAGCTTCACAGTAACCCTCCAACTCCTGCAGAGCTACCTTCGGGTGTCGAGGAGGTTCTTGCAGAGCACGAGGAGGTCGGGACCGATGTTCTTCAAATTCTTCCTGGGAGGTGCTCTCTTCACTTGAATAGAAATTTTCTTAATTTCCTATTTTTGTACTGATGCCGACCGCGGACTGACCACTTCCCCTTTTAACTTTTTCGTTTAATGAGAATTCATCCTTATTTTTTACATCTTTTGCACTTTGTTCGTTTGACGAGTTTTAAGATTTTTGTTTTGTTGATCAGATCATGAGGTATGAGCCTCAGGAGAGAGGGCTTGAGGAAGAGGTATGGATTCTCCGAGGTAAATTATGTCAGGTGGAAGGTACCATTGCCTACCTTCGGAAGGTGGCAAGGGAAGGGGTGTTCGGCTTCCTCATTCTTCGATCGCAAGAGATAGCGCAGGAGCTGGCTCGTCCAAAGGTGTTAGTTCCCAATGTCGCCTGGGGGGGGACGCCCTCTGGCTCAGTCAGCGGACAGTGCTCGGATTTTATTCTCAGATGAATACTTGTAGAGAGGGACTTGGAAATATATCATTTGAGGGTTAAACTCAGAGTGGTGGGCCCAACGTCTATCTTTTGGAGTCTTTTCTTGAGGCTAGATCCTTACCCGGGGACCCGCTCTAAAGTGAGGGCACCAGGGGATGCCCAAAGTGGAGTGGCAAGATCTTCGAGTGTTGCCAGCATTCGAGGGGGTCTTGATGCACCCGATTTAGGTACCCGTCCCTCAGGGACCGATGTACTAAGCACGGGGTCGGGTTTGCCGAAGTAGACCCCGGTAGTCAGGCCCTTGAACTTGTAATTTATTATGTATTATCGCGAATGTAACTCCTTGTTTCCTGATAATAAAAGTGTTTGTACAAATCTTGGTTCTTTAGTGATGTATGGTGTTGTCTGGGGTACTTGAAGTGCCATGCCAAGTGCTCAGACGTCTATACCGAGGGGCAGCCTTAATTGCGGAGAAACCTGTGAGTTGCTCGGAGTTGGAGTGCCATGCCGAGGGGCTTGACACGAGGGAGCATGGTTGCGAAGATATCTATGTGTGGCTCAAAGTCGGGATGCCACGCCGAGGAGGGAGCCTTGTTATTAAGCAATTCGTGAGTGGCTCAGAGTCGGGATGCTATGCCAACACTACAACATATAGGGCTTTCTACAGCAAATTTATTATGGAATTTAAGTGTTAATTCTGTTGAAAGTGATCAATAATAGCATTTCTGAAGAAAATGATGTCTTTGATTTATTTTGAAATTTACTCTTCGCTATGGCAGCATTTTTGAAATACTGTATTTTTTACGGCGTTTTAGAAATGCTATTATATCTGTAAATAAACTGAATAGGCAGTGGTAAAAACGAAAATTCTAAGTCAAAAATCAAAATCCATCTCATATCCTCAACTCCCAAGATCCAAATCTCTAAACCCTTTCCTCCATAAATCCTAGTCCAAATCTCAAATCAAATAGACAGTGTTTACGAAATGCTATCGAAGAGACAGCCTTTCCACAAAACACTGAATAGATATTATAGCGGGGGGCAATGAAAACATTTTCAAAACATTGTCATAGACCTTCTATAACATTTTACAAATGTTGTTAAATGTCATATATGTTGTAGTGCAGGGAGGGAGCCTTGTTACAGAGAAATCTACAAGTGGTTTGGAGTTGGAATGCCACACCGAGGAGGAAGCCTTGTTACGGAGAAATTCACAAGTTGCTCGGAGTTGGGATGTCATGCTGAGGGGTGAGGTAAGTCTTTAGGAGATCTCGCACACGTGCTCAGTGCATGTTGATGAGTGATGTGATGTCACATGTTTGGCATAGTAATTGATGTCTCTCCTATATATAATTTCCCATCCCTTCATTTCTATTTACTTGCTTCACCATTACTTTGGCTTCCTCTTACTCCCCCCTCCCCCCCCCCGGCCCTATTTTGTCCTTTTGGCAAACAAGCATGGTGTCTAACGAGATGTTGAAGGCGAGGAATGTAGCCTTGAAGGCGAAGGCAATGGCGCAGGAGCAGGCGCATAAGCGTCCCCCTCCTCCGTAGCCAGAGGAACCTTCGAAGAGGAAGAATTCTCAAGGCGTCGAGCTTTCAAAGATCAAGGCAGCCAAGGTGGTCATAAAAAAAAGGACCAGAAGCCACCATCCCCATCCTCGAAGAGCTCCGTGGTGATTCCAAAAGCACATTCGCCAACAAAGGTGGGTTCGTCTGCTTTGTCCGTGACTGAAGCAGACTTGTTAGCGGATCGCCCCAACGCTCTGCAAGTAGTCAAACACCTCGCTACTCCCCGCGATAGGATGGCTTTGAAGAAAGAATCGGAGGAGGAGGTTTACAGTCGATGGGCACAAGCTTCCATTCTGGTGAAGGTCGTTGTTCAATCGAAACCTTTTGTTCTCATTTTCCTCTTCATTTTTCTAAGTGTACTCTGGTCTTCTTGCAGGTGGACATCAACGGGGATGAACTGAGGCAGAGGCTTGAGATGCTCCTTCGGTGGACCTAACAGGCTTAGGCGGGTCAGAAAGAGCTCATGGGCCGGAATGATGATCTCCGACAGACAATGAGAGAGGGTTGAAGGTGGACCTGGTAAAGGAGAAGGAAGTTCGGGATGAGCTACGAAGGAGAAAGAAGAGCAGGCCGACAAAAGGCTGGTGTGGCAGGCGAAGGAGAAGAAGATGCAGGCGGAAACTGACGACGCCATGGATCGCATCATCTGGGGCCAAGATAAAGGGTATAACCGTGCCCTTGAGGACATCGGGACCAAGTACCCGGATCTCGACCTCCAGAGCTTCTTCTTCGAGGAGAGGGAGGATGAGGCTGCCCAGCTTGCTGGAGGAGCACCTTTAGAAGGAAAAGGTTTGGTGACCCATTAGCCAGATGGACCCACCGTTGGCATCCAAGATGGTCCCCCGGCTCCCATCCTCAAAAAGGGGTCTTCTTCCAAGCAGTAGGCTCTAGGTTTTTCATTATGCTTTCTCGTGGACTAGCCACCGCCCTTTCCTTGTAATTTGATTTTTCGAGATGAATAAAATGCATTTGAAACGAACTTTGCTATTTTAGACCTCCTCATGGTAGGGCTTTGTTGACTTGTGCCGGTGTGTAAGATCTCTGATTACTAAGTCGAGAGGTGAGTGGCTGAGGCCTCCCCCGGTAGTGGGTGGTCCCGCATCCTTGGGTTTTTCTTTTCTTTGAGTTATCACATGAGCAATCACGTGGGTTGGCTTACATCATTCTTCATGGGAATCGAGGCATCTTCCGTCTTGGAAGTTGAAACGTTGATTTTTCTTGGGATCTAAATTGTTGTTTCATCTTGACCACTGACTGGGGATGGAGGGTTGAGACATCAAGATGGGGGTTTTGCAGTAATGGAGAAGCTTCTCCCATGAGATCTACAAGTTCTCACATTTCTCAGTAATTGGCTCACAAGTCTCCTGGTTCTGCTTTTTTGAATTAATGAGCTTCAGAAGGGTCTTTTGATGAGTGCCTCAAATGACAATCTGAAGGTTAAGGCAATCGAGGGTGAATACCTCGGAGCCGAGTCTAGGGAGGATCCACCCCATGATCTGAGAGTTCGACCCCGAAGGGTCGGCACCTTTTGTGGGATTTTGGGTGTTTTAACCTGTGTTCCAAAGTCTGAAGCTTACCCCGAGTTCCGAGGGTTGTGTTCTAAGTGGACTATTTATCTTGCAAGGGACTTTAGGATATTTGGCTTGGTCGGGACTTCTCGTGCTTACGACACTCTCCCAAAAGGACTCAGAGGGGATCAACGTCTTGACGTTGAACTTGGGAGATTTTTTCGGGTTCCTAGATCTGAGGTTTCTTCCTGAGTTCTGAGGCCGAGTCCGAATGAGCTTTCTTTTGCAAAGATCATTTGTCCATTTAGCTCGACTGGTGCTCTTTGTGCTTATGAAGTTCTTTCAGCTTTCTTATAGTATCATCCAGCCTCCATCTCATCGCCGATGCTCATGCACGGCACCTCTGCCACTCGGGGGTGATTGGGGAGAACTGGAGCTTCGAGATTTGAGAGGTTACTTTTAGGAGTATTTAGGCGTACCTTCATTGCTTTGTTTTGTGTTTGATTTGCCAACTGCGGACTGGGCACCGCCCATCTTGTAATTATCTTTGCTTAACAAAAGATTTTCGCTTTTACACTTCTCAGAATGAGCTTTTCTTAAATGAGTTGGCCGAGGTCACTTGTCAGAATGGGCATTTCTTGAATGAGTTGGCCGAGGTCCGAAGGGGCTGACTAAATTTTCCTGTTGTAGTGGTGAGTGAGCTGCTCAGAATGTCTCGTCTGGGAAAGAGGGGGGCTGGTTGTGGAGAAATCTGCGAGTGGCTCGATGTCAAAGTGTCGTGCCAAGAGGCAAGGCACGAGGCGGGAGCCTTATTGTGGAAAAGTTCGCAAGTGGTTTGGAGCTGGAAAACCATGCCGAGGGACGTGGTCTTGTGACCAGTGCCTTAGCGAAAAAACTCACGAGTGACCCGAATTACTACGCCGAGGGGCGAAAACTCGCCAATGACCCGGAGTACTACGCTAAGAGGTGAAAACTCTTGCGTGACCCGAAGTACTATGCTGAGGGGCGTGGACCTCTTTAGCCAGAGTATGCAAACTTATTGAATTGAAATGACATTTTGTTCATTAGCTATCGATAAGTGAACATTTATTACATTTGCCAGCTTTAGGGGCCTCATTACAAGTATAGATCTCTAGGGGCCTTCATGGAATTTCATCAGTTCTGCATTCCAAGTTCTTTTGATCACTCTGCCCCCCCCCCCCCCCCCCCCCGGTAAGTCCTGGGCGTACCACTTTGGAGACCCTGTATGGGTCTTTCCAATTGGGAGCCAGCTTTCCCTTCTTGCTTGGTTCGGAGATATCGAGCTTTCTTAGCACCAGGTCACCTTCTTTGATATTAGTCGGTCGGACCTTCTTTTTGTAGAATCTCTCTACCCGTCGCTAGTAGACATTTCTCCTGATGGCCGAACACTCGTGGACTTAATCAAGGAGATCCAGGTTGGCCCTGAGACCGTATAATTTAAGTCCTCATCAAAGCTCATTATCCGAGGAGAAGGAAGTCCGACTTCTAGAGGAATGACAACTTCGGTTCCGAATGTGAGGTTAAAGGGTGATTCGCCTGTCGGAGTTCTCTTGGTCGTTCGGTATGACCACAACACGCTAGGTAGCTTATCGACCCATTACCCCTTTGGGGGATTTATCCAATCGCTTCTTAAGTCCTTCCAGGATTTGGCGATTGGCGTTCTTGGCTAGCCCATTAGATTAGGGGTGCAAAATAGAAAAGAACCTCTGTTGGACCTCCGGTCCTCGTAGAACATGAGAAACTCTTTACCCGCGAACTGGGTGCCATTATTGGTGATTAGGATCCGAGGAATCCCAAACCGGCAAACGATGTGCTTCCAGAATAACTATTGCGCATGATACTCGGTGATGGTTACTGGAGGCTCTGCTTCAACCCACTTATAGAGCTAACCGATGGTAACAATCAGGAAGCGGTGTTGACCCGTCGCTTGAGAAAATGGTCCAATCAGATCCATTCCCCACATGGCGAAAGGAGCTGAGCTGGCCAGCAATTTAAGTTCGGCTTGGGGGACGTGCTTGACCGAGGAGAACCTTTGACATGGGCCATATTTTTTGACAAGATCCTGAGCATCTTGTAACAGGTTCGTCCAGTAATACCCATGGTTGAGGACCTATCTTTCAAGCAACCTGCTGCCCATGTTGTAACTTTTGACTCCCCCGTGCATCTCTTCGAGCGCGTACTTGGATTCTTCAAGGTTCAAGCATCGGAGGTACAGTTTCCCATCGACCTTCATGTATGATTGCCTGAAGAGCACTAATCTTTCAGCCATGACTCAGGTCTTTCATGCTTCAGACGAGTCCTGCGCCAGTTCGATGTTTTTCAAAACGTCTATGATCGGATCCATCCATGTCGCTGACTGTGTTGGCAGTTTGAGGCAAAGGACTTTAGGGTTCTTTTTGTCGATGCTAAGTCGGACGAGTACCACTACTAGCACTGTGCGATCGAGACCCTCGAAGGAAGAGGACACCAATTTGGATAACGCGTCAGCCTGGCTATTCTGTTCCTGTGGGATTCGGACAACTGAAGCCTCTTCAAATTCTACCAAGAAAAGCCTAACGTGTGCTAAGTGCTAAATCATTCGAGTGTCGTGGGCCTCGTATTCCCTGCATACTTGATTGACTACAAGTTAGGATTCACTAAAGGCTTTGATCCGTTTAGCGCTGGCTTTGTGGGCCAGGAAGATTCCGGTAGTTAGTGCCACATACTCATATTCGTTGTTGGAGGCCTGGAAATTGAGGCGCAAGGAACACTGGAGGACGAAGTTGTACAGACCGTTCAGTATCACACCTACTCCCCTTCCTTCTTCGCAATTGGAACCATCCACATAGATCTCCCAAACAGACTCGTCTTCCTAGGCTTTGGATGTTTGGGGGATGGTGCACTCGGTGATGAACTCAGCGAGCGCTTGACCCTTAATAGCGGTCATTGGCTTATAACCGATGTGGTGCTGGCTAAGATCTATGGATCACTTAATCAATAGAATGGAGTTCGCCAAATTGTTGAGGACCTGCTTCAGAGGATGGTTGGTGAGGACTTGGATGGAATTGGCCTGGTAGTAAGGGCGAAGTTTTCGTGCAGCCATGACCATGGCGTAAGCTACCTTCTCCATTTTATCATAACGGAGCTCAGCTTTGAGGATGACTTTGCTTACATAATAGATGGGTCTCTACGTCCCGTCGATTTCTCTGATCAGGACGGCACTGAAGGCCTGTTCGGATGCCGCCAGGTAGAGGTACAAGACTTCACCTAGCTCGGGTTTGCTGAGGAGGGTTGGTTGGCGAGATATTCCTACAACTGGTCGAAGGCTTGTTGTTGGGGTTCTCCCCACTCAATGTTCTTTGCCCCCCAGAGGACTTTGAAGAATGGGAGGGAGGGAATTTTTCCTGGACTTCGAAAAAAGTCGCCGGATAGCTGCGAGCTAACCAGTAAGTCTTTGAACCTCCTTGACATTGTTAGGAGGGGCCATGTCCAAGATGGCCCGAACATTTCTAGATTCATCTTTATCCTTCATTGTATGACCATAAAGTCAAGGAATTTTCCTGAAGTCACGCTGAAGGTGCACTTTGACATGTTGAGCCTCATGTTGTGCTTTCTCATGACTCTGAAGGCCTCCTCTATGTATTTCACGTGATCCCCTCCTCTCAGGCTCTTAACGAGAATGTTGTCCACATACACTTCCATATTTTGGCCTATTTGCTCTCTGATACATGGCTCCCACATTCTTCAGCCCGAAGGGCATGACCTTACAGCAATAGAGCCCTTGATCTATCACGAAGTCTATCTTCGGGATATCCAAAAGGAACATCTGAACCTGGTTGTACCCCGAGAAGGCATTCATGAAGCTTAGGAGCTCGTGTCCAGATGTCGCATCGATCAGGGCATCAATGCTCCGAAGGGGGAAGGGATCCTTCAGACACACTTTGTTGAGATCTGTGAAATTGATACTCATCTGTCATTGGCCTTCTTCACCATCAGGACATTCGCCAACCACTCCGGGTAGTTTACCTTTTAGATAAACGGGCATAGAGGAGTTTCTCGACTTCTTCTTTCATTTCTTGCTTCTTCTCGGACATGAATTTTTGGTGTATCTGTTGTACTGGCTTAGAATCCAGATTGACACTCAGCATATGCATGATCAGGTCTTCTGAGATATCTTGCATTTCTGATGGGGTCCAAGACGTAGCTGATGATCTTTTCTTTCAGGCCAGAAGGTAGGGCATTGCTCACTTGGAACCATTTGGCCTCATCTGCTTTGGAGAAGAGAATCTCCTCCAACTCGTCAACTGCCTCAAAGCCAATTCACCTCTCATCGTAGGGGAGTTCAGCTGCATCAAGAGGAAGGACCAAGCGCCCCACTGTGGCTGTATAGCAAGCCCGGGCAGCTTCTTAGTTACCCTTGATGACTCCGACCCCAGCCTTGGGGGAAACTTCATTCTCATATGATAGGCTGATGGTACCACTTAAAGATATGCAAGGACGGGATGCCCAAGGAAGGCATTATAAGCCGCTTTGACATCAACCACCATTAAGTCCATATGCTATGTTCCGGTGGTTGGGGACTTTCCCGCAGTGACGTCCAAAGTGATGATTCCTTCAATCTAGACCGGGGCGCCAGAGAAACCATGAAGGGTGTAGCCTGCGAGCTTTAGCCTTTCGTGGGAGAGCTTCAATCTCTCGAAGGTGGCGAGGAACAAAATATTGGCTGAGATACCATTATCCACAAGGATGTGTCGGACCTCGTGGTTCACCACACCGAGGCTGATCACTAAGGCATCACAGTTGGGGATTCGAACCCCTCAAGGTCTTCATCCGAGAATGAGACGGAGAGTCAGTGGCCTCGGGGAGGAGGAAAGCTATGGACCGAATTCACTTCCCGGAAAAACACCTTGCGGGAGGAGTTTGAGTCTCCCCCCATTGGCCCTCCGTGTATGGAAGGAGGATGGCCTTTCTCTCAGAACCCTGAGGCCCGGAGTCCATTTTTGATCGCTTGTTAGACCCGCAAGGAGGAGAAGTTCTTGGGTCATTTCGTGTAAGATCCCACAAAATAGTATATGACTATTTTGTACATTAATCTGTGCACAATTCCGAATTTGCACGTACTAATGAGTTTTTCTCAATTTTAATTGAGTAAGTATTGGGACATATTATTTAAAATATTTTGAACCCGACGACGGTACATTTTTGAATCGAAGAAGGGATATTTTCTTAACCAAATTGAATACCTATCTCAACTATAAATTGAGATTGAAGGTATAAACACTAATTATTATTTTTGAATAAAAATATTTTTTTGTTTACATGCAAGTATTTTTCTCTAAAGTGTAGTATGATACAATTGTATATGTATATAGATGAGTATGTATGTATAACTATCCATACAATTAATTCCTAATTTACTAACAGAATCTCTAAACCATTTACCAAAACCTTAAACCATTTATCAAATCCATGTGCTTGTTTTGGAATAAGTACCCCCCACTCTCTCACTCACCCTCATTCTCACCCTACTTTCTCTCTCTCTTTTCTCCACATTGGCCGGAAACCAAACCCCCACCCCATTCTCCATTTTTTTCAAAGAAAAACTCATTCATATTTCATTCTTTCAAAAACCCAAAAATTTCTTCTACTTCAAAAATCCATCTTTTCTCATTTATAGCCTCTCCAAACTTCTAAATCAATTCACGGAGCTTAGGTGGAGGAGAAGAAAAGCAAGGAGCTAGGAGGAGAAGGTCAAAGAAAGCAAGGAGAAGAAATCGAAAGCTTCAAGTGAGTGACTTTCTCAAACTCAATGTTGTGAACATATTTTAAAATGTATGGTTTGTGTATGGGTAGAAAGTTGCTGATTTGGAATGCAAGAGTAGTTGCATGTAGATTTTTGAATGTGTGTAGTTCAATACAAGAGCTAGAAATATCAATTGATGGGAAAAGATTGTATCTTGTGAAGAATCGGTCATATTTGATTAGAAAAAATATAACTTTGTGCTATGTTAGAATTCAAGGTTGAAATTTTTATGGTAGAATATTGATTTTATCCCTAATATTCATCCCAAATTTTGTGAATTTCAGAGGTGTTTTAATATTTTAATAAATTCATCAAAGCTACTGTTCGGGGAGAAAATTCTGTTGTATTGAATTTTAAAATGCATGACTTGTAAAAACCATAACTCCTTTAATACTATGAATCTAGAGTCTAAATTTTTACAGTAAGTGCATTTACATGTCTTTATCAATTTCCACAAATTTCATACTTTTTGGAGGTGGTTTGATATTTTTACAAAATCGACCAAGTTGTTGTTTGAAAAGAAAAACTGCCGTTTGCGAAATCTAACGTGTTGACTTGTAAAATTTTTATCTCCATTATCACAATGAATATAGAGCTGAGACTTTTGCTGGAGCTTCTTATACATGTTCAAAACAACTCCACAAAATTTCATTAATTTTGGATGTGGTATGATATTTTAATAAATTTCATTTCTTGCTGTTTGGGGGAAAGAATTTATGCTATGTTGAATTTTAACATGTTTGACTTGCAAAAATAAAATCATAACTCCTTGAATACTATGAGTTTAGATTTGAAATTTTTATAGTAGGTGCTCTTACATTTGTTCATCAATTTTCCCAAATTTCATATTTTTTGGAGAATGTTTGATATTTTATTAAAATGCAAAATCTTGCTGTGGTTGAGAGGCAGCGCAGCTGCTATTTGATAAATCTGCATAATATTCCAATTAGCATAACTCTCTAAATACTTGGAGTCTTGAGGTAAAACAATTTATGTGAGGTTTCTCTATGTGTCGACAACCACTCTACCAAGTTTCGTAATTTTTAAACAAGATTTGTTAATTCTTTTAAATATGTTTTGCTGCAGTTGTTGAGGAACGGTGTAGCTTCTGTTAGAAATTTTACCTCATATTCAAATAGTCATAAGTTCTTGTATACTTGGAATTCTTGGTTAAATTTTGGATATGTTTACTCTAAGTGTATGGAGCATTGCTACCAAATTTTATGAACTTCCGAGATCGTTTGTTATTTTTAAGGAGTTTTATCGCTTGACTGGGTGGCAGTTTTTTGTCAAAGCTGGAAGCCTTTACGCATATATGTTTTTGGTCATTTTTCACCTTCAAAATGGAGTAATTTGGAAAAGTTTTCAACTGAGATATTGTAGGGGACTTGATGATCTTTCCAAAAACTCAAGAACTTTGATTTTCGTTGAGTGTGTGATTTTTGGTGATTTTCGCTAATAACACCAAGTCAATGTTGGATGACTGAGTAGTTCTTTCATTAAATGTATGTGTTTCATTATACTAGGTCTTTGGAATGGGCCTTAGAATGGTGTTTATTCCAACTCTTGGATTGTGATTACTATGTTGGAGTTGTGTTTGTATGACTTTAATATATTTTATGAATGGAATAGTTATTTTTGTCTCGTGGTTGCTTGGGGTAAATTGCTTGTTGTTCTAACTTTATAGCTTGCTTAAGTTAGAATAGGTTATGTTGTGTTGTTGTTCGGGGTGGTTTTTCCTACCATGGTGTGTGTGTTTCTTGTGGTTGCTTAGGATAATGGATTTTACCCTAGGGGGCTATCGTTACTGCTAAATCTTTTGGGTAGTTGGTAGTCGTGTTGCCTCGAACGTGTTGGAAGAGATGACTCGTGCGCCGGCGTGCTCGCCGTATATGGAGGGATGTCCATTGTTATTGGTGCTACAACTTGGTCAGGGACCATGGAGCAAAATTATTTAACAGGAGCAACATGTTTGGTCGGGCCGAAGTCATAATCAACTCCAGGCATGGAAGGCGGGGTGGCGATTGGCGGTAGTCAGTTTGCCGCTTAGTTGAGCCATATTTTGGTTAACGTTGGTACCCTTGGGCATGGTAGTGTCCTCGGGTTAGGTTGAGTTACTGTGTAATGTTCAAGCCATAATTGGAGTTGGATAATTGTTGTTTAGCTTGTGAATTATGAATTGATCATGTTTGTTTGGACTTGTGATGTCCACCGAATTGAGTTGTGTTTGGCTATGTTTTAGCTTGTTGATGGTCTAGAGTAGTGGTTATCACCCTAAGACTACCAACTCACTCTTGAACCTTGAGGATTAGTAATTTTCTTACCTCGAGTGCTATGGATGAAGACATTCTTTGGGCACCAGCGGATCACTAACCTAGGAGGGATTGATCGCGGACCGGAGACGGGGTCAAGATCCAAGAAAGAGGATGTCTGGCAATCGACGGAGGTCAAATGTCGCTGGGTCAAGTCTCGGCCAAGTTGGGCAACTCTTGAGCCTGGTCTAGGGGCCATGCTAGTTTTCCTAGGGCTTGTTGTTTTGGTTGATAGCTGGGTTTTTACTAGCTAGTAAGTGGCTGGTAATAGTTAATCTATGTATTAAGTTCAGTAGTTGCTTTTTCGGTTCTATGTTAGTGTTGTTGCCTATTAGTAATGTCCTTTGATCAGTCTGATGGATTGATAGGATAGGCACTAGAAAAAGATATGATAGAAATAACGACGAACATGTATGGTAAAGAATGTGCAGCTCCTAGGGATTCGAGATCAAGGAATACGCCCGGTCATGCGTGAGCTAGGGGTAGCTGGTGAGGTTGATGAAATGGTCGGTAAAGGACTACGGTCCCTCAGAATGTTCATGACTGAGGATATGCCCGGTAAATCCACGATGTGGGCTAGGGGTCTGTCCGTGTATTATCAAAAAGGCCGGTAAAGAGTCTGCATGTTCCTAGGAATGTTTGGGATGGACATGATATAGAATAGGCACTAGTCAGGTAGTTGTACTCGCCTGTCAAGGGGACACATGCGGCGCCGTCTCGCATTTCTGGATTCTAGTGGTAAGAACGGGAGGTGCTCTGGTCGGAAGTAGGGAATGGACCTTATGGATCTGTCAATTTCTATGTTGTTTGGTACAAGCAGGGAGCTAGAGTAAGAGTCTCCAAGGGGGAGTAATACATCTATGTGTCTCGGTGAGCGGGGATTTTGCAGGGCCACCTGTATGCTCGTGACCAACTTTTGGGTGAGGTCCGGAGCAGTGGGACTGCTGGGATCCTGGTGTAGTGGAAAACGGGGACACCACTACTGACTGCAATGGCGAAAGTAGACCGACCAAATACAACTTCAATAGCCACTAGGTGAATGTCAGGAACGGAAAAGAGTACAAGAGTAGGATGCATTGCGAGGGATCGAACACTACAATTAGAAGAAAGCAAACTCCTTGAAAAGTATTTAGTATGGGATGCATACTTTTCCAAATGAACTGCATTAGAATAAGTGCATCCTGTGCATTTGAATTGTACATTTAGAATTGTGCATTAGACTCTAGGGACATGGCATACACTAACACTTGTGACTTGCCTACACATTTTCCTTTTGCATCAAATCCTCGTTGTTGAGTTTTGGGGAACCGTTGGTTTTAGCAGCATTGTGTCAGTTGTATTCAATTGACGTGCGCACAGTCTGTTTAGTGCAGGAATGCTAATTTTGGAGCAGGAGACTCGAGCTGCGGGGAGCGTAGCAGAAGCTGTTGTCCAGTATGTTGAAAAGTTTCTTGATTTATACCTATGAGATTATAAGTGTTTTACAGTGAAATTTTAGGGATGTATTTTATGTGAAGTCATAATGTAATTCTATGTTGAGCAATTTTTACTTGTAATAACATTTTTGGTGGCAAATAAAATTTTAAATTTTCTGTGATTTTACTGTGTTTGGATTCATTTGAAGGAAAGATTCTGGCTTGTGTCTCTAGTTTCCTGTGTTGGGAACTCGGGGCGTTACATTTCAAGTGAACTTGGATGGGTAGCCCCTGCAGATGAGGGCCTCGATTTCGTCTTTAAACACCCGGCTGTTGTCGGTCTCGTGACCATGGTCTTGATGGAATCGACAGTAGAACCTCCTGTCACTCTTCTTATTACTGTTATTGAACCGAGGAGGGGGTCGGATCAGCCCCTCTTCCTCCACTTCCAAGAGGATAGCGGAGACACTCGCGTTATGTGGAGTGAACTTCTCAAATCGGGGCAATAGGGGAGGACGCCTCTGCCTAGAGGCATCTTTCTGAGACTTCTCCGGTGCCTCAGAACTGTCCATCTTCTTTTCCCCTTGGCAGGTGACTCTTTCTGGTCTCCTGAATGTAAGGCCTCCTTAGCTCTGATGTATTTCTCGCTGTGGAGAAGAAGATCGAGAAATTCGAAAGGGGATTCTTAGACAGGGTGGTTTTGAAGATGTCGTGTCGCATGTTGTGCCTAAAGGTAGTTGCCGCAACCCTGGCATCGAAGGAGGAGATTGACCTGGCCTCTGCGGTGAATCTTTGAACAAAGTCCCGGAAGGACTCCCCGTCTTTCTATTTCAAATCAAGAAAAGAGGTGCTCATCTTCTTGACCTTGTGGTTGGTCATGAAGTGAGCGAGAAAGCACTCCTCGAGCTGGTCGAATGGGAAGATCGAGTTTGGGGATAATCTAGAGTACCACTCTCTCGTAGAACTTCTCAGTGTGGCAGGGAACGCGCGACAGATGAGGGCATTCAAGGCATTGTGAATCTTCATGAGGATTTTTAACTCCTCAATGTGATCAGTTGGGTCTGCATCCCCGTTATAGATCTCGAATGCAAGAGGCTTGAAGCTCTTTGGGACTGGGGCTTTGAGGATGTAGGAGGAGAAAGGAGGTCGGACTAGGCGATACCCCCTATTGAACTGCCTCTCGACTTCCCCTATCCGGGCTAGCCGGTCTTCCATCTTCTGTAGTTGCTTAAGGATTATGTCTTCTCGTCCCTTGGATTGGGTCGACCCGTAGGACTTTTCGTTCTGGATCCCACCAATATGGGGTTTGTCTGTGTGACGATCATTCCTCGCTCTGCCTTGGAGAGCTTGGAGGACCTCATTCTGAAACTCTTGGAACTCGGCCCTCATCATGTGGCCCTCTTCTCTGTGGCCATTTGGGGGTCAGTGATCCCTTAAGGAGAGACTACGTTCTTTCCCTACAGAGGTCCACTTTGTCCTGCCTGTTGTTGATAAGGTTTCGGAGTTCCGAAATTGCTGGGCATTCGATCCTCCATGTGACCGAACGAGAGGCGCTCGAAGCTGGCCTCTATTGACATTCGTCTCGCTGTTGTTGCGACCCTTGAGTAGCCACTTGGCCTACGGGATGGACGAGGAGGAGGATGGGGGTCGGTATGATGACTCGTGGTAGCGGTCTTCTTGGCCTTGGGGGCCATAGGAGAAGATGGGTACAGCGTAGGATCTAAGTGGAAGAACGGATCTGTCTAATTCCCACAAATGGTGCCAATCTGATGCTACTAATTTCTTGTGTGGGAGCAGCAGATGATGAGTTCTTTTGTTAGATGAAAATGCATATCTCAGCCTTAGATCTAATCCTGCTGAGAGGCTAGTGTATGGTTGGAATATGTGGATCTGGTGGCGGATGGCCGTCGAGCACCTGCAAAAAAGCCTGAAACATCGGGAGTTTTCTCGCCGATAGGCCCTCCGACGATCAAGTCAGCAACCAAGGGGTGTAAAAGTAAGGTTAAATGGCTAAAGACTCATTACCCAGTAACTGTGGACGTAAACCTGTACTTATAGGCCCGTAGGAATCTGTTAGAAGATGATTCCTCAGCTGCCTATTTAGATCCTGTGGATTAGGGATGTGATTGAGCAACTAATCCCCTGATTTTAGGAGATTCGATCACCAGCCATAAATGGTGGGTCAAATTTTCCTTGAGGGGCTGAGCCTAGGTGGTGGGCCTGTGGACAGCCAGTGAGCTGTCTCTGGGCCTGTAGCTGCCCATAAGATTGTTATTTTGTTCTTAGGAACCTCGAGATCCGTGCAAGAATCGTGCGGCGCCGATTAGCTGCGATTTTCACCCTCATCAATATATAAATACTTAAATGGTATGAAAGCTTAAAAATAGCTCCAAAGATTCAAAAAATCATCGTAAAAATATTATAATAAATGGCGACAAATATGTCTACCAGTTCAAATTATCTTGACAACTCCAAAATATTTTCCACTGTAAAACAAAATGATAGCAAAATAAAAAATATCAATCATCATTTAAAATTACTTCGTCTGGCAGTTTGAGAAGAAAATTCATCAATAATGTTTTCCAAATAAACTTTTTCCAACAAATCCTTTTCAATACATAAGAATGCTAATTCATTTAACCTCTCCTGTGACAAAGTTGATCGCAAATAAGATTTTAACATTTTTAATTTAGAAAGACTTCTTTCAGCGATGCCACAATCACAGGTATATTCAACAATATTCTATAAGCAATTGAAACATTAGCAAAAAATTTATCTAATGCTCCTTTTTGTGATAGAGTTAATCGTTCTAATCTTTTTTTTATCTTTTTTGTCTTTTCTCATATTCGGATTCTTGCTTCCTAGGAAACATGACAAACAAAAGTTTCAACACAATGACATAAAATAAGAAAAGTTGAACACACCTGATAAAAGTGGATCACGGATACTGTTGAAGCAATGTGAAGGGTTGTCCAGCGATGAGAAAGAAAAAGAATTGTGGAATTTCTCCAAAATGGACTGGATTTGTTCTTGGATGAGGATGAGAGAATTAGATTTGAATTAGAAAAAATTTGAAAATAAAAGTTGAATATAAAATAATAATAATGCTGCCCAATAAGCTATAATTAAATTCTTTTTAATTTTCATTTAAGATTACCAAGAATCATAATTAGTTATCATTAAAATTTTAAACTAAAAAAAATATTTGGAAAGTTTTTAGATAAGGGCCATGTGAGGTCTCAAAATTTGGGCGGTCGCCCTTTGGGACCTGCCCAAGGCCGGCCCTGTATAGGTTGGGTCATGATACTCGTTCTCCAAAAAAGAGAACCCACCCCTATAAAAGAAGAGTTCCCTTCCCAAAATACAATCACCAAACTATGTGTGTGTGTGTGTGTGTGTGTGTGTGTGTGTGAGCCTTCAGTTGTGAATGCACTTGGTGCGAACTACGTGCGAATGCTTGTTGCCGTCATTGCCAATTGCGGCATCATTTTAACTGTTGCCGCTATTGGGAGATAGCCGATCTCGTGATTAAATTTTTGTCGCTATCCCCAATAGTGGCAACTGTTAAAATGATGTTTCTATTGGCAATGACGGTAATAGGCGTTCGCACGCAGTTCACACCAAGCACACACACACAAACCCATCAGTGTTATAGTGCTCTGACCATGACCAAAACCAAAAAAAATACCACCTCCCCATGCATGTGGCCAGCTATCTCCGCATGTCGATCACTCACTATATTGTGTTCCAACCCAATTCTCAGACTTTGCCTCGTATTTGGAAGTAGTAGTATATGCATACATCTCCTACATCTTCTTCTTAAACTCAGTAATTGTCATTTGTGACCAAAATAAAACATTATATAGTATTTATCACATTTACTAGTTGTTTATGTATGAGATGCTTGTGTGTGGATCTAAAAATTATATTATTTCTTTCTAACCAGACAGTCAACAGGTCTTTGCTAACCCAACCCCCCCCCCCCCCAAATCTTAATGTCGCTCCTGCAAAAATTGAGCTCCCTCCGAGATCCCCAAATCGACTGAATGGAGTCCGGCAAAGGCGCGAATATATAGAATCTATGCAACAATTCCTTTCATAGCGGTATAGCATACCGACATGTCATGAACAGGTGATTCATTGTTTCTCTGTCGTGATTGCACATGAAAAAATCCCCAAACCTTGCCAATTACGCCTCATCAAATTGTCCCTAATGAGAATAACATTCCGAACAGCCAGCCAATTGAAGGCACAAACCTTCAGCCAAACTTTTAACTTCTAGAATAGTCGTGTCGCACCCTCATCATTGATTAATTCATAAGCTAATTTCACTAAGAGCTTTCCTCCCTTTCCAGGCCCCCATACGATTGTGTCTAGATGGTCCTCTTCTGTAGGCCTTCAGTCTTGCAAGAACTGGACGAGGTCCCTTTTCTGGTCCCTCGCCTCCCAGCTCAATTGTCCATTCATTATTGGCCTCTAGGCGTCATTCCTCCACTGTCTTGTCAACCAATCATTCTTGTCTAATGCATACATATAAGTTTTGGGAATCTTCTTTTAGGTTAGGCCGCATCACCTATTTTTCTAGAAGCAAATGTCTTCTCTATTTCCATTAGTGAATGTTGTTCCTGCAAGGAAGTTGTCTTTTGTGAGAACGTGATATTCTCCTGCTTTCGCATAGACTTCCATTTCTAAGGTATACTTCCTTAACCAATGATACCCACTTTGTCTTCTTTCGTATGTTGAGTTTCCACCACCACTTGCAAAATAGGGCTTGAATCATTTGTCAAAGGTTAATAACCCTAATCCTCCGAACTCCTTTCGTATACACACCATCCCCCATCCCCCACTTTATCAGTGGATATCCTTTCTCTTCTGCCCTTGACCCGTTTCGAAGGAAACAATGTCTTAACCTACCAATCCTTTTAGTTACCTAAACCGATATCTCAAAGAATGATAAAAAGTAGACCTATATTGAGTTGATCACCAAATTGAGCATAAGAAAGCCTATTAGCAATTCTCTAAATGAGTTCGTTTCAGTCAACCCTTCTCAGGGTCCCACTTCCAATTAGCAACCCCAAATACTTGAGTGGTCACTTCTGTACCAAGCAATTAAGTATAGTTGCAACCAAAGAGACGTCCACTCTGATATCTCCTAAAAAGTTGATGGTACGTTTATGGAAATTAACCTTAAGTGCAAACTAGTCCTCAAAAGATACAGTCCCCACTTGAGAAAAGTAGCATGTGCTGGCAGAGACCCTCTCCTTGAGCTCAACCCATTAATCAGACTATTCGCCCTGTACTAGCTCAACATCCTATGCAAACTATCTGCTATCAATGTGAACAATAGTGAGGACATAGGGTCAACCTGCCGAAGGCCCCTCCGACATTTAATTTCCCTCTTCTGGTACCCCCGTTGACTAGTACAAAAACCTTGGATGTCTACAACCAAGCTTCTATCCTTCTGATCCACCAATTACGGAATCCTTGCCTTCTAAGTACCTCCAGCAGACAGTTTCATTCCACTTTGTCGTATATTTTTTTAAAGTCCAATTTCATAAGAAAACCCGCCATCCGTAGCCTTTTAGAATCCTAGATTACCTCTTGAACCAGTGTCACACCTTCTAAAATATCCCTACTAGCTATAAATCATGTCTGATACTCGTCCATGATATCTCCTATTAGCCCCCTCAGCCCATTAGCCAAAACCTTGGATATAAACTTGATCGAACAGTTGAGCAGACTAACTGGCCTGAAATCCCCTACCTCGGTGACCACCCTCTTTTTGGGTATCAAACATACATTTTCGTAATTCAATTTTCCCATTTCCAAGGTTCTCTCGTAAAAGGCCTTCATGACGTCCATGATATCCTCCTTCTCGGTGTCCCAGAACCTTTCGTAAAAGAAGACGGGGAAACCATCTGGTCCTGAAGCTTTATCATGACCTAGCCCCCAAACCGCCGCTTTGACCTCCTCCATAGTAAATGAGTCTTGTACTGCCAGAACTCTATGCTGAAGGTCATCATCGAACACCTCCCAAAGGTATTCTGCTGACTCGTAGCGCCCTCCCTTTGAGTTACCAAACAATTCCGTATAATTATCATTAATATGCTTAAATATCCACTGATTATTTGATACTACCATCCTCGCAATTTCCAGGGAATGGATGTAATTGTTCCTACGTCGTATGCTAGATACTTTATGAAAGTACTTTCTGTTTGCATTTCCCTTTCGTAGCCATTTTACCCTGGAACGTTGATGCCATAAAACCACTTCCTTACTATAAGTCTACATGATTTCATGCTTATACTCGGCTAGCCGTCTGAATTGGCTATCATCCAGGCCATCTTCTCTCTCCTCTAAATCCTCTATCTCCTTTATGATAATCTACTTCTTTTCCAACACATTACCGAAAGTAGTCATGTTCCATCTCCTTAGCCTTTTCCTTAGTCTTGAGAGTTTCTTAGTAAGCCTTACTATTACATTCATGTGGTTGACCTCCTCTTCCAACTAGCCATGACCAAGTTCTCGCATTCCCCATTGACTAGACGCATCTTCTCAAAGAGGAAGATTTTGCTCCTCCTTCTTTCCTCCTCTCTCGTGCCAATGATAACAAGAACATGGTTTGATGTATTTTGAATCCACGACCTAACCATTTCCAGCTGGAATTTAGTTTCCCAATAAGCTGAAACGATGATCCTATCCAACTTTGTAGGAATAGGTAACCTACAATGATTAGACCACATAAAGTGACGATCGTTGACCGTTGTCTCAATCAGCATGAGACTGGAGATGAGCTGATTTAATTTTCTCCTGTCAATGCCATTACCCTCTCCTCCTTTCCTTTCGTGGGCATACTGGACTACCTTATAAGTCCCCTTCTATCACCAAGAGCAAACTCCATCTACGCCAGATTTCAACTAACGCATCCCAAAATTTTTGCCTTCCACTTATGTCATTTGGTCCATACACTGCCGTGATTATTTTTTGCCGCCCGTCCGCTCTTCTTTGAACCACACTAACATAGTTAATTCACCCACTAACAATCCAGTAAGTCGAAGTTATTGACATTGATTCCAACCATTATCCCCCCTGACACATCATGTGCGTCTTTAAACCTCCATTCCCCATTCCCTAATGTGGCTTAAATTTAAAGCCCTGAGAAACCTGTCAGTTGGTGGAGACAACTTAGTCTCCTCCAAGCAAACATTATCAACCTTTTGACCCTTAATAAGCTTCCCTACTAACTTATACTTTGCAGCCTTGTCAAGCCCTCTTACATTCCAAAATATGATATTAAACAACTATTTGATCCCCCCCCCCGCTCCGCCTCATGAGCATTAACATACCCAACCAAACCTAGGGAGGTGCAATCCATATTTGTCTCCCCTCCTAGAACATGTTGGACCATGTGAACATTGTCTTCTTCCCTAGTCCTAATTATGTGCATTATGAATGTGATGCAAATTGATACCATAAACATTTGCTAACTGAATTAACATAGGATATGGAATTGAGCCGAAAATTGAAATAGGTGCATGATTACCTGCAAGGTTCTCATACCTCTTCCGCTTCCCCACTTTTTGATAGATTTCCTTAACTGTCATCAGTTTTTTCACCTTCTTGTGTTGTCTATCGTTTCTGCAAAAGTTTGAACCCCCAACCTTGGACGTATTCCTCTTCTTCTTGCATGACGACTGTTCCTTATGCGTCCCTGCCGAAATATATTCCAACCCTAGATCCTCCTTCACTTGTACCGACCCCACTTCTTACGAAGTGTCCTCTTCTGAATCTGATGACCCATCCGATGTCATTGCTGCCTCACCCACTCTCCCCCCTAACCTTCATTCTTCTTTTCATTTTTCATTCACAACATTGACTTAACCATCTTTCTTAATTCTTTTCAGGCACGCCATTCAACTTCTAGCTTCATTAGTTCCTCTGGGGGGTCCTTCCCCCCGTATTCATCATCTTCTTCCTCTTCGCAACCAATTATATCCTCCCCTCTTTTCCCTCTTTCCCCCCTCCTCCACGGCCAACTATGTTTCTTGGGTATGTTGGGCCAAAGTTATAGGCAAATGGTCTTCCTCCCTGTTCTTTTCATTTTGTTTGGATTATTTAGAAAAGCCCAAAGCCAACTTCTTATTTCCTTGGCCCATAAATTACATGTTCAATTACCTTGTAATTTTAGAGCCTCCCTCCTTTAATCCCAAGCCCACTCTAGTTTGGCCCAACCCACCCAAACCCACATTAGTCTCAAATCCTACGGAATTTTGAAATTTCTTGGATTCTCTCACTTGTATGATGATGTCAGAATTCAGGTGCTACACCTCGACACTCGTATCTATCACGCTCCCGAATCCCATTCTGTGGTGGTGGGCCCTTCCTCTTACGACACGTGTCAATTTTCCGAAAGTGAGTGGTAATGGGCCATCCGCTTCCCCGTTATCCATTTGAACCTGATTGACATTTACACTGTTAGTCATGGCCCCTCGGTCTCCTTCTCACCATCTTATTGATCTGATGCCCTCTTCCAAACTCGAAGCTGCTTTGGCCATCCCGACGACTTTCCTATTGCCCCTTCTTTAAATAATTGTTTGCTCACTGATGGCTTTATCACCCGCTTTGAAAACCATGGTGGCTTGACACCCCTAACAGACGGCTTGACCACCACCCTCATTTCCGATGAGGTCCTCCTTTCCTCTTCTATCACCACCTTAACATGGTGCATTTTGTTGTCCACCATCGTCTTTATGACGTATGGAATGTGTTTTATGGCCTGACACGCAATCCATAGGCATGCCACATCCCTTTTCTGGCAGCTTGTAAGATTGTCTAGTTCAAGAACCACCCCGAACTTTCACACTATATCCTATAGTCCGCTCATTTCCCAACAATGAAGCGACAACCCACTAAGCCTAATCTGTATCTCCATCAGCATACCGTGCTCGATAGCCCCCTCCTCCCCAGTCCAAGGTAAAATATATCATTTTGTAGTCTCACTCAATCAAGGGGCCCATAGATATCGCTCTTGTTATGTAAGAGGGGAAAATTCTATCTAAGTCACTCACATCCCTCCGCATGATTTGTAGTATATCCAATAGTCGACTTTATAATCACCTTATCACAGGCAACATTTAACAACATTAAAATATATAACTTTCCATGTAGGGAACCGTAGTGACTTCAAGTCAAAGAACTACATACATCATGGTCACTGTGAGAACGTAACGATCCATGCAGCGTTCTCATAGTGGGTCAGTCTAGTACATTATTACTCTAATATGTACCCATGTGAAGACTTGATATCTCATATCCATGACTCATGAGATATAGTCATTAGTCTAGGCACATACTAGTCTCTATGTATTATTGTTGTCCTAATTCAAAATAATTCTTGACTAGGAAGATTTAAGAATAGTGTTCTGATTACAACCAATAGGATCTCACAATCAAGTCATGCACTTGATATCTCATGGTATTGAACCTACTATTCTAAGGACTTTATTATGTTCAGTTAATCACAATAAACAACACAATAAATGAAATGCCTCTTATATGAAATAAATATCATGATACAATGTAAACTAGTAATATGAATACACAACTGGCCTCTAGGGCATACACCAACACATTTAGCTTTGGAGGTGGGGGTGCTCTCCTCTCCTCTACCGGTTAGAGACCCAGTCCCCCGTTTTGCAACTCACAGGCTTTGTGGCTCGGACCTTTACATTCGAAGCAAGCAAACACCCCATAAGGACATTCTTCCTTGCAGTGATAATCCCCAAAGAACACACAAGACTTAGTTCGAGCCTTCACACACAGCTTCTCTTGCTTCTTTGTTGGTTTGGACCTATAATCTCCCATGGATACTCTCCTTGCTCATTGCCGGCTTTGAAGCCATCTTCTTCCCTCTGGCAAACTTCCCTGAGTGTTTCCAACATATCTTTCTCTTAAAAGACACTAAGACTTGTCAGACTCCCCATATGTGATGGCAGGGCTGTGAGGTCCCACCACACCCTTACCATCATTGATATTATGTCCTTCCCCAACCTCACCCTTCGCCCTCCAGACCATGGACCCCCCTGACCCAAGTGACGGTTGTTGAGAGATGACCTATCTCCACCTTTCCCCTTGTTAGCTACCTTCCCTATCGGAGACCTTTTGACCGATGTATAGCTAACCCTTAAGTCCCTCACCGGCAACTTGGACTGGTGACGGTGGTGTTCCCTCTGACCCTTGCCATCGCCTCCTCTCCTGAATAAGAGATGTTACAGTGGTACCAGTCCAGTATGGAGAAAGACAACCGTCCTTGCGTTCCTCGGGTTGCTTCAACGGCGATCGTTCCTGTAATATCCCGACCTGTTAAATAATAAATATTTTTATTTATTTATTTATTTATTATTATTATTTTATTATTTTATTATTTTATTATTTTATTATTTTATTATTTTATTTTATTTTTCGGAATTGAAATATTTTTGATGGATATTACTTAGTTTAATTAATAACCATCATCTGTATATATATCAATCCATATGTATGTGCCGTATACTGTTGTGTTACTGGAAACTTCCGACCCGACAATAAAATTTATTTTTATTATTATTTTCAGAATTAATTTATTTTTATACGGATTGTGCAGTTTTACAAACAAAAATTATCGGTACACTTATTAATCTATACGTACGCATATTGTATCGATTCTATGCGTCCGTATAAATCATGTAGTATGTGTTTTGGACAAAAAAAATATTTTTGTCATGATTAATCTAAAATTGGATGGCTAGGATTAAGTGGTAGGATTAAACCTAGGGTTTGGATTAATTAGGGTTACATAAAAAATCTAGGGTTAACTTCTACTAGAAGTCTCCACCTCCACCTCACCATGCCACCTCGCCCCCTCCACCTCCTCATGTCTTGGCCTGCCAACATCCCCAAGGGGGTTTTTTGAATAAAACCCTAGCACATTATGCACTCCAACCCTTCTCCTTCATCCTATAAATACCCCCACCCTCACCCTCTTGCCTCATTTACCAAAATTTTTGGAGAGAAAAAGAAAGAGAAGAAAACCCTAGAGTTCTCTTGTAGGTTTGGAGCTTTCAAACAAAGCTAGGAGGAAGGAGAAGTAGCATAGCTAGTCATTCCTACAAAGTAAAACAAAGGTGGGGGTTTCTCTACTATTTTTGTATGTTGATTTTTGTTTAATTTGCTCTCTACTTATGGTTATATGTGTGTATGTATGTTGTATGTTGATTAAAACAACTTGGACTAATTATTGGGCATATAAGTAGTGGTTTGGATCACAAGGATCCCATGGAAAGTTTTAATGGTGGAAATTAATTAAAACACATAAAGATTGGATCTTTAGCCTTGCTACTATTATTGTTATTATTATGGTTAAATTTCACTACTTGGACTAAAGAAATAAGCATAAGAATGGTTAAATTAAAAAGGGGTTTTCATATAAGGAAAGTTGAAAGGATGGAACTCACAAAAAAACACATAAAGATGAGATCTTTGAACTTGTTATGTTTATGGTTGTTGTTTTGGTTACTTGGTTAAACACAAGTTAACAACTTGGACTTTTACTATGTGCATATAAAGTTAGTAAAGTGAAAATGGGTACTTACCCATTCTTGGGGTTATAGGACTTAACATGCTTAATAAAAGATAGTATTTTTGTTGTTGTATGTTGTTTCCCATTCTAATAAAGATCATGCCTTTACTAACTTTTAGTTCTTAAAAAGCAAGTTTTGTTGATGTAGGAAATTGTAGGTTGTAGATGAATAAGTTTTGCAACATAGAAGGTTGTAGATTTAACAAGGGTTAATTTTTTTGCTTTATGTAGGAACTTGTAATTTGGTAAAACTAGTTCCTTGTGATAAATGGGACTTGTAATCCCTAAAAGAAGTAGTTCTTGTAATATGTAGGTAATCTTAGATAGTAGCTTAGTTTATATACCATGCTTGATTATAGTAAACCTACCATGCTGGAGTTAGTAGTAGAACACCATGCTTGAGTTGTAGTAGAACTACCATGCTTGAGTTGTAGTAGATCATGCTTGAGTTAGTTGTTGTTCTATGTCAAAAGAGAACCCATTCATGCTTGTGAACCCACGAACAAATACCATGCTTGATTGTAGTAGCACTACCATGCTTGAGTTGTAGTAAAGAACCCATTCATGCCTATGTGATATTCTAGTAAACCTACCATGCTTGAGTTAGTAGTAGAACACCATGCTTGAGTTGTAGTAGAACTACCATGCTTGAGTTGTAGTAGATCATGCTTGAATTGGTTGTTGTTCTATGTCAAAAGAGAACACATTCATGCTTGTGAACCCATGAACAAATACCATGCTTGATTGTAGTACCACTACGATGCTTGAGTTTTGTAAAGAACCCATTCATGCCTATGTGACATTCTAATAAACCTACCATGCTTGAGTTAGTTATTGTTCTATGTCAAAAGAGAACCCATTCGTGCTTGTGAACCCATGAACAAATACCATGCTTGATTGTAGTAGAACTACCATGCTTGAGTTGTGTAAAGAACCCATTCATGCCTATGTGACATTCTAATAAACCTACCATGCTTGAGTTGTAGTAGATCATGCTTGAGTTAGTTATTGTTCTATGTCAAAAGAGAACCCATTCACGCTTGTGAACCCATGAACAAATACCATGCTTGATTGTAGTAGAACTACCATGCTTGAGTTATAGTAAGGAACCCATTCATGCCTATGTGACATTCTAGCAAACCTACCATGCTTGAGTTGTGTAAAGAACCCATTCATGCCTATGTGACATTCTAGCAAACCTACCATGCTTGAGTTGTGTAAAGAACCCATTCATACCTATGTGATATTCTAGTAAACCTACCATGCTTGAGTTGTGTAAAGAATCCATTCATGCCTATGTGATGTTCTAGCAAACCTACCATGCTTGAGTTGTGTAAAGAACCCATTTATGACTATATGACATTCTACCAAACCTACCATGCTTGAGTTGGCTTGAGTTGTGTAAAGAACCCATTCAGGACTATGTGACATTCTAGCAAACCTACCATGCTTGAGTTGTGTAAAGAACACATTCATGCCTATGTGACGTTCTAGCAAACCCACCATGCTTGAGTTGTGTAAAGAACCCATTCATGCTTATGTGACTTCTAGTAAACCTATCATGTTTGAGTTGGTAGTAAGGAGCCATGCTCGAGTTTATGGACCATGTTTAAGTTTTAGTATAACATCATGGTTAAGTTGCTAAAGATTATAGTAAAGAACCCATCATGCTTGAGCTTTATTGTTCTATGTTGAAATGAACCCATCCACGCCTATGTGATATTCTAGTGAACAATCGTGCTTGTGTTGTATGTAGAAACCCATGCTTAGGATGAGTAGTTGTTTTTATGTGTTGTCTCATACGTAGCCCGCCTGGCCTGTATGTAGCTATTGGTCCCATACGAAGCTCATTGGGCTCGTATATAGGTATTTTCTTAAATAAGTAGGCTATGAGTGGATCCAAGGAGATTGTATGAAGTCTAGTTTAAGACTTGGTTAATTGTGTGAACAATTTGTCACACTGTCTAGAAGAGGGACACGTACGGTGCTTTTCATGACAAGTTGGAAACACAGTGCATGTCTCGCTTGTTTGGTTATAAGAGGGACACATACGGTGCTTTTCATGACAAGTTGGAAGCACAGTGCATGTCACGCTTGTTTGGTTAGAAGAGGGACACGTACGGTGCTTTTCCATGACCAGTTGGAAGCATGAGTCGCGTATCTCGCTTGTTTGACCCATATGGTGCCTTCTCATGATGAGTTGAGAGTACGACTCTAGGTTGAGAGTATCTTGTAACTCGTACGGCCCCATTTGATTGGTTAGGGTTAATGACATCGTTAGGGTAGTAACTTGTTACTTAACTATTTTTTATCTATAAATTGCCAAAGGGTGAGAGTTGGTGTTAGGGGTAATACCCTATAATCCAACCTCTCCTATAGGCTGACACTAGGTGATGTTACCGGGATGTATTCCCCTGTCAAAGGGATACGGTCGGTGCTTTTCATGACAAGTTGGGAGCACAGATTTCGTATCTTGATTGTTAATTTCTGAATGTGGCATGATAAGAACGAGAAGGTTCCCAAGGGAAATAGACCCTACGATCCCGGCAGGTTCTATGCCTTCTCATGATCAGTTGAGGGCACGGAAGAAGGTTGACAAGTATCTTGTAGTTCGTGTTGGCTTTTGAGCAAGGTCTGGTACGCCGGGCAATAGTCGCCGGTCATGTAGTATTATGTCAGGAACAGGATGGGTACAAAAGTAGAATTCATAACGTGGGTTCAAATCCCTAAATATGGAGAACGGCTTGATATGGACGCATGTAGTTATGGGATGCATACGATTCCAGATTCTCACTTGCATTAGAATATGAGCATCTTAGCCTTAGTTGACATCGCATTAGATTCTATGTCATAGCACTCACGAACACTTAAACTACACTGACAAATTTCACCTTGTTTGTATATGTTTGTTATTGGAGATTCGCTGCTAGTCATCGGCCTTTAAGTGTCAATATATGTACTAACGTCCCCACTCTAATAGGTTGTGGATACAGGATCACCAGACCGGGAGTGTAATACCCTGATTTTTCAATTAATTATTTATTTTGCACGTAGTGTGCACGTGCAATATTTTGGTTGAATTAAATCTTATAATTATTTTTATTGTGATGTGTATAAATGTTTGAATATGTGTTTTCAAATTATTTTATACAAAAGCCTTTTCTTTAAATGAATAGAAAGCCTTATTTTAAAAGCCTTTTTCTTAAAGCCAAAAATGTAATTTATTTATTTTATTTTAAAATAACCATTTTGGCCCATAAACTAAAGCCCATGGACTATATTTTTACACAACTTGTCATGTAGAATACAATTTAAAAGATTATTTTATTTTTATACAAAATTTAATGCACAATTTTGGGCCTAGTTGCATGCACGTGTACTACACGTACACGTGCAAAATGCATGCTTTTCTTGGTGGCCGGTTGTGTTCTTTTTGGAGGGAATTCAAATTTTTAATGGTGATCATGGTGGTGGTTATTTAGATGTGGGTAGTTGTTGTAACTCCTACTCTCATCCTAGCCTTCCATCCTACAACCAACCAACTAATCCTAGCCCTTCATTCTAGTTGATTTTTAGTATAAATACCCCCTCCCATGGCTAGTTATTTTGTGCTTAATATTCCCTTCCAAATCTATAGTCTAATAGTATTATCTAGTAGTAGTTGTGAGTTAAAAAGATTGAGTTGTGAGGGAGATTGTGCTTGCATTTTTCCAAAGAGAAGGGCCGGCTAGTCCAAGGAGAGGAGCTCGGTTGGTGCTTGTGGAGCTTGTGCGCGCATCGTCTAGGAGGAGGTGCATCTCGTTGCAAGGATTTTATTGCTATTGTGTTTGTTTCTCTCCATACAAGGTGGGTAAAATTCTCCATATTTCTAAAGTAGAAATGCTTGTTAGAATGAATGAATGATAGTGGGTTTAATTTTCATTAAGAATGATGCTAGTATGATATTGAGACATGATGCATGGAAAATACTAATAAGAATGCATGTTTAATTGGAAAGTTAGTTTATAAATTGATTGTAATGATTATGAATAACTTGTATATGGTTTTATTATTAAAATTGAGTTGTGGGTAAAAATTTCCCTATTCTTAAAGTAGAATTGCATGCTAGTTTAATTAGAAATTTGAAGCATGAAATTGATTAAGAAAGAGCACACTTTAATTTGAAAAGAATGACTTTCTTGAATGATTGAGATGTGAACATGCAAATTGATAAGTGGTTATATATATTGCGATGTACATGATTTGACTAGAAGCATAGGTTGATTAATGAAACCACATTTGTTACTATCAAAGAACTACACACAAAGTTAGTAGTTTGAGTTTTTGTGTTAAATAGACCCTTTGGGTTGATATGGTATGAATAAATTCAAATAAGAGTTGTATGTAGATAAATGATTAAAATCAGTGGATTAATGTGAAATGTATTGTCAAAAAGATTAGAACACTATGAGGCAAAGAAACATCAAAAAGAGAAAAATGGTAGTGTTAGAATGTATAATTTGAATTAAATGTGTAAAAAATATATTTTTATTATTACAAAAATTATTTTGCTCACACTGATATATAAATTATGTGAAGTAGAATTAATCTGGAATTATACAGTATATTTTGATGAGAGCAAAATGAAACAAAAGCTAGTTGAACATCGAAATGTTCTAAATAACAGGGAGCATAAGTTAAAGGGAATTGAAAATATACTTATGACAACTGAGCGCGTAGCTCAAGTGGTCTTGCGGTGCGGTTGGGTTCTCTGGGTTGATCGGTTCGAATCCCTGTAACCGTATATATTTTTCCACATTTTTTGTAAACATATAACTTACCGACAGAGAGTAATAAATACCTTTTTGTCCCTCTTTATACTGCTGGCACAGTTTGGCCTATCGGCGGGTGCTCTTGGCTGTGTTCTCTGTGTGCCTGGGTTCGATTCTTGCCATCCGCAAGTATGAAAAAAAATATTTTTTTGGGTTTTTAGGTGTCCAAAAATTGTGAAAAAAAATATGGTTATTCTCATAAAAATATAAGGGACTTTATAAAAATGATTTGGGCATTATTTGAAAGAGATAAACTATGGTTTGTGAATAAAAAGCATAAATAGAACTATGGTTCTAGATTATACACTTTATGAAAAATTATAGTTTATGAGAATAAATTGAAATGAAGTATTAGAAGATGATTTGGCAAAAAGAAACCTTGTTGTGTGACATAATGCAATTTATTCTCACTTGAGAATAATATGGAAAAATATGAAGTATGAATATTCATTAGTGATGTGAATTTCAAATATGAAATTATTAATTGATGAAGTGTATGAATTCATGTATGATTATGAATTAATGAATGAATTAGAGATCATGTTAATGAAAAAGAAATCCGTTGGTTATGAATTTTATGAGTTATAAGTGCTCAATGTGGAAATTGTGAATTGGAATTGAATTGAAAGAGTAGCTAAGTCTCCCCCGGCATTTTGGAAAGAAATGAAATGAAATATTGAAATGAAAGACCAAGGTTGGTCACGTTTGTATAAATGGATAAGTCCGGTTTAGTGGAAAGGCTAACTCTAGAACTTTGATTTTTATTCATGATTCTATTAAACTAAGGACTAGCACATAGTGAAGATGTGATGAAAGTAAGAGAAAAACATTGAGTATGAGGGCCATTGGATAGCGGCGAGAGCGTATCCCAGGAATTCCCATGATGAGTCTGGGTGAGGATGCTGCTCCAGAGTACCGTCCCGGTGACGACGCTCGTGGGATGTTTGAAGACTACGGGTGGTGTCATGTCTATGGTGAGAGCTGAATTACCACAGGATGTCTGCATGATGAGTCATGTCAGTGATGGGATTCCCTCCAGAGTGCCTAGACATGAGTTCGTAGGTCAGAAAACATCTAGGATACTTACCGTAATTACAGTAGTAGACTAAGTCATAACGAGGGATTGAACCCTATAAAGATGAAGAACGATTAAGGGCTTGCCCTCGGACCTATGTAGTATGCGATGCATAGATACCGAACAAGTGTGCATTAGTGTCATGTAACATAAATAATTGCATTAAGGACTAAGTGCACAATCACACCACGACATCAATAGGGTAGTCCCTTTAGTTGTAATGTGACAAGTTTGTGTTTGCTAAATATGAAAAATTAAGTTATACTATTTCTGGCATAGAGAGGATGGCCGTGTATAATGACCGTCGGTTGAATAAACTGACGTACCCACAGTCTTATATGCAGGTAAATGACATGTTAAAGATTAAAGAGGAATGGATGCTTAAAGATTACTTCATGATCGTTGTACATTTATTTAATTGTTGTAAATTTTACTTCCGCTGTGCAAATGTAAAGTGTAATCTTGATGTAAACTCTGATGTAAAGTGAAAAGTTTAAATTTCCTTATAAAATTGTACTAAAAGAAGCGGAAAGATCCTGTAGAACATCTCGAATTCAGTGTATTTGGGATTCGGGGCGTTACAGGGAGAACTCTAGTCAAGGCATGGTTTACAAGTGAAGAGCCCGATGTCTTATCATTTTCATGCTCTGATGTAATTTATCGAATCAATGGAAAACACTCGGCTGTAATATTGTATTAGTGAAAAGTTTTAAAATTTTCCTGATTTCTGTGAATTATGACTAATTGAATGTAAAGGTCCTGGCTCGTGTCTCGAATTCTCCATATATGAAGTTCGGGGCGTTACAGTTCCCGGTGATGGTAGTGCTTCCCCCTTCTCTGACCAGCTCCGTCCCATACCTCAGTCTGGGGTGGCGCCTCTCCTCATCGCTATTGTGCTCCCTAACCTCCTTCTCCCTCTCCCTGCCGCTGCCCCCACACTATCTCTTCTCTGTCTCTCTCTCCTCTGATTTTTTTTTGCTTCACCACTGATATGGCTAAAAATAGAACCAAATTGGGACCATTCAAATCGGGCACAAATCTTGAAGCTCCCAGGGGTACAACGGTAATTTCCACAAATAACCCAAAAATGGATCTGTCCTACTGGATATGGGTGACGGCCCATTACAAACCAGCCCAAGTCATTTAAAGAGTAATTCAAATTCATAGTTATTTCTAAGAAACAGTTTAAACCAAATCTCTTATCATGAAACGATTTAAACTCTGCATCTTATCCAAAAATACTAGGAAGTAGAGATAAATGATTATCTCGAAACTATTTCCAAAAGGAGACTATAAATACCCCCTCCCCCCACCATAAAAAAGGTAACCAATATTTTTTCACAAATCGCTCTTTCATAATCTTCCTGATTACTGACTTAAGCGTCGAAGGGTTCGTTGCCGGGATCCATCCTGGTGTATCGAACTTTTTGCAGGTTAACGGCAGTAGCAAGAAACAGTCAAAGTTCGGCCAAAAGTCAACAGGTTTGCCTTATTTGTTTCCAAAGGAATCCACAAAAACATCTGTTAGCTCTCACACCAAAATCAGCAGCAACAGATTGGCGCCGTCTGTGGGAATAGAAAAGGCAATCCAACCTTACTTCAGCGGTGGAGTTAGTTTCCAAGCCATGCTTCCGAAAGGGAAAGGAAAAGCAGTGGCTTCCAGCCGAAGAGCCACTCCTCTTCCTCTTCCTCCTCCACTCCATGAGGTTCTTCTTCAACTCGATCAACAAGTTCTGCAACCGCAGCCTGAACAGATCAACAGCTTCCTCCTCAGCAGGCCCCTCCAGGGTCTCGGGGGGCTGCCCCCGGGGGCTCTCATCGAAGTCATCCAAAGCAACACCCTCTTCATGACCATGTCTCGGTCCACAATCCTTCAACTAACTCTATGGCATCTCAAAGCCCTCCCGGGAAAGATCTCCGCCAAGTTATTGTTAACCGTCAGAAGGGGGTCGACCTCCAAACTCGCTTGAATGAAAGGAGAGCCCTTGAGGAAGTTCCTCAACCCGAGTGCACAGGGGCCCCGAGAGTCCAGACCCCCCGCAGGCCGAGGACCGAAGATCCCCTCGCCCAAGGAGGCGAAAAGAGTCCCCTCCATGTCGTCGGCGGAGAAGTCATACTTCAATAAGCCGAACCGGACCAGGGGACCGCCGAGCTGGAGGGGCACCAGTCACTCAGGTTGAGCTCCAGAACTTCAAATAAGATATCCTACGAGCTCTTAATATTGCCACGAGTCAGGACCAGTGTGCGCGTAGCCCTCGCCATACCGCCACTCATGAAGAAGAGTCCCGAGGGTTGACTAGATCCGACCGGAGGGATGACTCGGTCCACCGCCGTCTCCACGAGATGGAGAGGTGCCTTAACAAGATCAATCCCGAAGAAGAACAACAAACCAATAAGTTCTGCCCAAGCAGACCCCCCTTTTCCAGGGCCATCATGGAAGCTCCGGTCCCCGAAACCGTTAAACCGCCCTGCTTTGAATCCTACAATGGGGAGTCATACCCGGCCGATCATATCAAGAGTTTTAAAACTTTTATGATGATTCATCAAGCCTCGGACACGCTCTTTTGTAAGGCCTTCCAAGCAACGTTGAGGGGACCAGTGCCAGAGTGGTACTCTCATCTATCCCCAGCCTCCATCTTCTCATTCGAATAGTTTAAGGAGCTCTTCCTCACCCACTTTGTTAGCAGTCGCCAAGCCGAGAAAACAAGTGCATCTTTGCTAGCCCTCAGCGAAAGAAAGGGTGAGCGCCTAAGAGATTTTGTTCGGCCCTTTACCGCCGAAACCCGATCTATTGCCTCCCTCAACCAATCAGTAGCCTCTACAACATTCAGGCACAACACCACTAACGATGACCTCAAGGCGTCCCTTGCCAAGAAGCCTCCTCGGGACTTCTCGAAACTCCTGTTTATGAGCGAGAAGTACATCTGAGCGGAAGAAGCTCTCAACCCCCCCAGTCGAGAGGAGTCATCTTCTGTGAACAAACGGAAGAATACAAGCGAAGAAGGGTCCCAGAAATTTCAGAAAGATGACAATGGCCAGCTCTACCCAGCTCCTCATTTTGAGAAGTTCACTCCCCTCAATGCTAGTATATCAGCAGTTCTTATGGAGGTGGATAATGAAGGGCTACACCGCGGCCCCCCTAGAATGAATACCCCTGGTAAAAAAAGGAACAGGGATAAGTGGTGATGCTTTCATAGGGACCACGGCCACGACATGGATGATTATCGGGCTTTTAAGGAGGAGATCGAAGAACTCATACAGTAGGGACATCTGGCCAAGTTCGTCAGAAAGGACGGGGCCGAACCTCCACCCCGAGGAGCCAACCAGCAAATCGAGAGGCCCGTTGAGTTCCAAGACTGAGCCTGGGGCCATCTCCACCTTATCCATGGAGGTCCAATGGGGGAGAATCAAACTCCTCCAGAAAGGCCTTTGTCCAAGAGGTGAGTTCGGTCCAGATTTTTCCCTCGGCCAAGAACCCTAGGGTCTCGGTGACATTCTCAGACAAATACCTGGAAGGCGTTCGAATGCCCTACTGTAACATGCTCGTAATTAGTCTCCACATGGCCAATCACGATGTGCGCTGAACCCTGGTCGACAATGACAGTTCTGTCAATATCCTCTTCCTGGAAGCCTTCGAAGGCCTCAAACTTTCTCAATATCGTCTCAAGCCTGCCGGATACACACTCCACGGGTTTTCTGAGGTTTCAGTCCTAATCCAAGAAATAGTTACTCTTGATGTGACCTCTAGAAAAATCCTGACTACCCGAACAGAGGAAATGGACTTCATGGTCGTCAATGTGAAGGCCGCTTACAATGCTATCCTGGGCCGACCAGGCCTAGCAGTGCTTCATGTCGTACCATCAGCCTTTCACATGAAAATGAAGTTCCCAACCTCTGCGGGAGTAGGGAAAGTCAAAGGAAGCCAAGAGACGGCTCGGAGGTGTTACACCACTACAATGGGGAGCTCGGTCCTCCCACTTGAAGCATCAGAGCTCCCCCAACGAAATAGTCAAGTCCTTCTTGAATTAGTTGATGAACTCAATGAGATTCCCTTCTTCTAGGAAGACAGACTTGTAATATTAAGCATCGAATGAAGTACCACGAGGGTGCCTAACCCCCTCTCGTAGAAGTAGGTTTTCAGTTTTCAATAAGGCCGATGCTTGTAACACGGCCAAAAGCATGTAATAATGGCTCACCCCATTGAAGCGGCCACTTAGTTTGTTTCAATAAAACTTAGCTTTTTTCTATTGAAAGTTTTTGCATTTGCCTCATGTCTATCTCTCTGAGTCCCATTTACGACTCGTAATAACGGTAAGTTCGGAGTCCAGCTTGTCCCACAGGGCTGCTCCCACAACATACTAGGCTCAAAAGATGAGTTAGGAGTTTAACACTTCATTCGATCCGCTTTAGATGCTTGTAAACAAGCAAGTGCGGAGTGGCTCACCATTCGGAATTGCTCCTACAACTTGTTAACCCCCTCAAACAACAAGTTTAGAGTCCAACACTTGGTTCAACACCGCTTTAGCCACTTGCAAACAAGCAAAAGCACAGTAGTTCACCATTCGAAATTGCTCCTACAACACGTTGAAACCCCCAAACAACAAGTTTGGAGTCCAACACTTGGTTCGACGTCGCTTTAGCCGCTTGCAAATAAGCAAGTGCGGAGCAGCTCACCATTCATAATTGCTCCTACAACTCGTTGATAACTCTGTAACAACTAGTTCAAATTCACAATTATGGTTCGAAAATGCCCTCACAACTTGCAAGTATGCGGTTTCAGGGCTCAAGACGAACATTCATACTACTCCCACTACTGGTTAAATTTTGCAACAAGCAAGTTCGAAGCTCAACTCTCTCCTAGAGTTGCTCCTCAAACTCATCTCCCAAACGGCTCTCTCCTAAGTGATGCTCTTCGCTCTGCTCGCCTCCCGAGCGGCCTTCTTCTCAACGAGTTCGGAGCTCAACTAATCCCCTGGAGTTGCTCCTCAAACTTGTCTCCCGAACGGCTCTCTCCTAGAGCCTGGTGATGATCTTCACTCCGCTCGCCTCCCATGCAGCCTTCTTCCAAACAAATTCGAAGCACAACTCACTCCTAGAGATGCTCCTTAAAACTCGCCCCCAAGAACTGATCTCCCTTAGAGTCATACAAAATTCTTCTCAACTTCATGAAGGCAAAGATGTTGCGGGACTATTTTGACCGTGAATAAAGGTGATTCTTCAACTAAATTCTGAAGAGAAATTGTATATCTTTGATTCCGCTTCGAAACGAGGGGTCAAATGCCCCAATCTGACCTCCGTAGCACCGGGAAAGCCAATTACAATGCAGCTGCACAAAGCTAACCGAGGGGTTGCCTAAGTCAATGCGAACTGGGCCAAAATCTCCATGTGTCACCTTCTCGAAGTCTCCATAGACCTCAGTAGCTCTCACCGAGCATTCTTGTCACCGACGTCGAAACGATAAAAATAGCGTTGAATGGTCAACGGTTAACGGTCAAAATTCCCTACGTGTCGCTATCGAAGTGTCTCTGGACCTCGGCAGCGCTCCCCGAGCATTCTTTTCACCGACGTCGAAATAAGGAAAAAACTCTGCCTTCCGATGCACGTTCAATTGTGATCATCAGTTGTGGTTAAAACAAAAAAATTGAGAGTCAATGGTCAACATTGACCGATTCAACGGTCAACCATTGACCGCCACGTGTCAAGCCGTCGAAGCCTCTCCTGGGTTCGAAAACGCGATCCGAGCAATCTTAGAACCGAGTAGGAAATGGGAGAAAAACACTCCACCTCAAGATTTGTTCTCGATCATGATGAACGGCTCAATTCGTCCAAAAAATTCTTACGGGGTTAACGGGTCGGGTCTGAACCCGTTTGGACCCAAACCCAAAAAACCTTTCTTCTTCAAAACCCGCTTCTTCAAAACCCATCGAAGCTTCACCTTCCAAAAGCCCTAATTCGGAGCCATCTCCTCGCCAACGTCGGGCTCTGCGCCCTCCTTTGCCGACTCGCCAACCAGCCACCATCGCCGAGCTCTACCTCACCTTGCCAAGCCCCCAACGTCGAGCTCCCCATGCCGAGCTCCAGCTGCATTTCCCCACCATCGCCAGCTCGACCACACGTCGCCGCTCCCCTACACTGTCGATGGGTTCAACCCTCGACGAACTCACCACCTCCATCATTCTCGCTGAGCTCCACCACCATCGCCATCACTGAGCTCCGAACTCCTCGCCAACCTCCCACGACCGTCGAGCTCCCCTTCATACCTTCGCCGAGCTCCACCTCCAAAAGCTGCATTTCCCTACCATCGCCAGCTCGACCTCACGTCGCCACTCCCCTCCACTATCGACGGGCTCAACCATCGACGAACTCACCACCTCCATCATTCTCGCTGAGCTCCGCCACCATCGCCTTTGCTGAGCTTTGAACTCCTCGCCGAACTCCTCACTTCGTCGAGCCCCCTCCGTCAAGCCCCAGTGCTGAGCTCCGGCTCCGTCGCCCTCGACGAGCCTCTTCTTTCGACTTCTTCCTCTGACGCCCTCGGAGAAGAAGACGACGTCGGAGATGAAAGAGGAAGGCAAGGGAAGAAGAGATCAGAAGTCAAGGAAAGAAAGAAAGAAGAAGAAAAAAGTGGGGGTCGGCGTTGACTAAGTCAACGTGATCCGAGCGTTGTTGCCACCGACGCTGAAATGAAGAAAAAATCACCCCCTCGCGATTCACGCTTGATCTTGATCAACACCCCTGATGGTGCCACATGTATAGGTAATTATTAATTAGTTAATTTAATTATTAATTTGAATTAGTTATTTAAAAAATTTGAAAAATAATTTAAAAATCAAAGAAATTAATTAAAAATTCTAAAAATAATTATTAATTCGGAAAATAATTTTAAAATTCTGAAAATATAATTATTAAATTAGAATAATCAATTAAAATTTTCAAAAATTAATTATTCAAATTCAGAAATTAAATAAAAAATTCAAAAAAATGATTAAAAATTGGGAAAAAATCAGAAAAATCTGGAAAAATCACAAAAAATCCAGAAATTTCTAAAAATAATTTTGGGTATTTTACAAGCTCAGAAAAACACCGTTACACCTCGAGCAAGATCCAAACTCCCCCGAGAACGCCGATAAATTCTATATGCCATTAAAAACGGGCGAACTACTCCTCAAAGGTTATGAAACTCAGTCTTCAGAAGTGGGGGGCTTGTGATATGGCTAAAAATAGAACCAAATCGGGACCATTCAAATCGGGCAAGAATGTTGAAGCTCTCAGGAGTAAAACGGTAATTTCCACCGCAAACGGGTCCGAAATGGGAAACTGGTCTTTTCCAAGCACAATAACCAAAAAACAGATCTGTCCTACTGGGTATGGGTGACGGCCCATTACAAACCAGTCCAGGTCATTTAAAGAGGAATTCAAATTCATGGTTATCTCTAAAAGACAGTTTAAACCAAATTTTTTATCATAAAACAAATTAAACTCTACATCTTATCCAAAAACACCGGAAAGTATAGATAAATGATTATCTCGAAACCGTTTCCAAAATGTGACAATAAATACCCCTCCCCCCACCATAAAAAAGGTAATCAATATTATTTCACAAATCGCTCTTTCATAATCTTTCTGATTGCTGACTTGAGCGTCGGGGGGTTCGTCGCCGGGATCCATCCCAGTGTATCGAACTTTTTGCAGATTAATGGCAGCAGCAAGAAACAATCAAACTCCGGCCAAAATTCAACAAGTTTGCCTTATTTATTTTCAAAAGAATCCACAAATACATGTATTTGCTCCCACACCAAAATCAACTGCAACAACCACTTTCCTATACCAGTAGTACCTTCTAATTGCTTCTCCATACAACTTACACATTGGTGTTACATCTTCCACAGTTTCATCTATCTTTTCTAGTATATATATATATTAATTATGTTTAGAGGGAAATCAACAAAAGAGAATTACACACAGATGCATGCACATCTTCGTAAGCATATACATATGTAGTGACCAATTAGTCCGATAATAAAACCAAAAGCGAGCTTATGCCTCCTCATGAGAACTTCGAATTGCAATTCATTCACCATCTCCTTTTCTCTCCAATATTATTCCAACCACCGTACACACACACACACGCACACTATATATATATTAGGTTTTCCCGGTGACACATGCCTACGGCACGTCATCGGAACAGTGCACCTAGTTTGATTATATAAAATAGTTTTGGAGGTCCTGCAAATTAATTGTAGCAAACATATTATATGAGGAAGCATTATATCTACCTTTAAGCTCAATCATCGTCTTCTTGATCATTTACTTGAACTTACCTGAAATACATATAGTTTGTTAGAAACACTGCATAAAGTTTTTTTTAACTTCAACATCACTTTTAGATACTTATAATAGTTATGCAAGGATATTATCATATAAGTTTTATAGAGCTTACTCTAATCCCATAACCACTATGAGCATGTCTAAATACAATGGTAACGCAAGTGCAGGTGTGAAGGTATCTACAATCCCAATAATCTAATATTTGTTTTTCTGAGACTCAGTTTGCAATTGAAATACCTCTTATTATTATTTCAACCAAAATGAAATACATGAAGTTCTCAAAACTCTAAACCAAGCTAATCATTTCTTTTATCTCCATTTTGTCTCCCCTTTGCACCTTTATAAAAAAAATCAAAATGGATAAATAACCAATTTAATTTAGCTGTCTTTCTTGAGTGGAGAGTTTGCACCCTTCACTGGTAAACTCCAGTCATCCCAATCCTATATATCCAAACATATACTAAAAGTTCTTATATGCTATGTTATCCATGGTTTCTAATAACCAGTGAAGGAAACATTTCACGATAGTATTTTCTCTTAAAGTAAAGAAATTAGTGTTGCATATTTGCAAGTTATTTTAGGTTGCTGGTCAGCTTACCTGTCCTGCTATGGTTTGGAAGCCCAAATTGAAGCCACCAAATAATCCATCTCTCACTTGCGTACACCTTAAATCAAAACCAATAAAAACTCATCAAATAAATCACAAAATTAAAATTTTTTAAAACCAAAAATAAAACAATCATACCTCTCTCAACTTAGATCTCATGCACACACAAAATTCGAGTCAGAAAAAAACTGAGTAATCCCCTGCACACACAAAATTAAAAATTAAAATGAGGATTCGGTTAATGATGTAACATCCTGAATTTTCAAATAATTAAATATAAAATTTTTCATTTGTTTTCACGTGTTTCGCACGTACAAATTAATGTGTGTTTTTTTTTTGCTTTAAAAATTATTTTAATGTCATGAACAAACATTTTTTATTTCTCTTTTAAAAAGCCTATTATTATCTATTATTAATTCTTAGGCCTAATAGTTTAATTCTAGCCCACTTAAAATAAAATTAATTACTAATTAAGAGCCCATGGATTTTTTAGCCCATCTAACTAGCCTACTAATTAATTCTATTAGTAATTAAGACAACTTGTATGGTAGACATGATCAAGTAACTAATTAATTAATAAGTTAATGAACAAACTACTAGATGTGCATGTGAGGGCACGTGCATTGAGACAAGGAGGGAGGCCGGCCATGCTTGGAGTGGGGAAAATGGGGAGAGTGGAGAGTTGGTTGCTTGATAATGGGTGGTTCTTCTAACTCCCAAATGTATCTTAGCCATTTATCCAAACTCATCTCAACCCTTCATTTGCTCTTGAGATGTGTATAAATATCCCTTCCTTGTCATTCTTTATCACTTACACTTAGAAAATTTTAAAGAGAAAGAGAAAGAAAAGACATTGTGAGAAAAAGATTGAGTGTGGAAAAGAAAATTGTGTGAGAAAAAGAAAGAGAGAGTGTGCTCGTGTTCCATTGGAGGCCGACATAGGATCAAGGAGGGGAAGCTCGGATTCTTGCTTAGCTAGGAGGAGGAGCTTGGATTTTGCACAACCTAGGAGGAGAAGGGAAGACAATCGTGCTTTCAAGGAGTTTTCTTTAGGAGTTTTCATTATTTCTCCAAGAAGGTGGGTAATTTCTCTACTTCTAATGTAGTTACCATGCTAGGAATTTAATTTCATGAAAATGCTAAAGAAACTAATTAAAATTGCCATGTGATTGTCTAAAGAGACTAGTAGAGAAAAGGAGAAAATTTTGATTGTGATTAGTGAATTAAAACTCATCATGGTGTCTTATTAAAGAAATTCATGCTAGAATATCTATTTTTAAATAAACCATGCTAGTGTGATGATTTTGTTTAAATGAATGGCTTAGTTGTAAATGAATGGATATTGTTATGTTTAGTTGTAGATTGAGATGAATGAATATTGTCATGTTTAGTTGATAAATGGGTAAATTGTTGTTATATAATGTTAATGTGATAAAAGAAAAATTGTTAAACTCTTGTAGAATTAAAAGAGAACAAGAACCTACATTTTAGTGGATCTATATTGTTTTTTTTTGAAAGGAAACCATAGTTTTATCTTAAGTCAATAATATAAATTGTAAAGAAAACTTATTTTAATGACGAAATTAAGGTATTGTTCTTTTTCTCCGCTTATAAGCGATTCACCTCTTATAAGAGGTGGTCCACCTCTTTTTCCATAATTTTTAGCGTTCTTTTTTTACCTCTTATAAGCAATTTTACCCAAAATCGCTTATAAGCCTAAACGGCTTCTAGTTGCCTCTTTCAAATTCTTATAAGCCTTCTATCACTTAAAAAGTCTATATTACCCCGAAATTAATGATTTCTCCAGATCTTCCTTTCACACAACATGTCGGTAAGGATGTGACGCCATCGCCGGAGCGGAGCGCGAGTCCCACCGGTAACGAGCTGGAAGATTGGGAGGAGGAGGAGGAGGAGGAGCGGCCGAAGGAGAAGAAGAGGAAAGGGGCGGATTTGATGAAGATGGGGATGGGTAAAGGGGAGAGCTCGGGTTTGAGGAAAGAGAAGAGGAAGAAAGTTGAGAAAGGAGGGAGTGATAGAGGGGGGTTGGGGGAGAGTTCGAAGGGGGGATATGGGGATGATGGGGAGATGAAGGAGCTGTGGGATACGATTGCCAGAGATTCTAAGGTATAATTTGTTTTTGAGATTTTGATTGATGCGTTTTGTAACTGAAATTTGTTAATTGTTTGATAGTCTTTGATATGGCTAAAAATAGGATTAAATCGGGACCGTTCACATCGGACGCGAATCTTAAAGCTCAGGGGTAAAACGGTAATTCCACATACTGACGGGTCTGAAGTGGGAACTGGGTCTTTATTCAAAGCCCAATAATCCATGAACGGATTTGTCTTACTGGGTGCGGGTTTCAACCCGCAACGAACCCAGTCCAGCCGGATAGAATTAGGGTCCCTGATTAATACTAATCAACGGCCCTGATTCACATATATCCTTTCACTGGGAATTGGGGATTACATTCCTAATCTGATCACAGGGATTACATTCCTAATTTGATCCCAACGGCGACTATAAATACCCCCCATCCACAACTATCAAGAGGTAATCAATACTTTTTCAGATTACTGACAAGAGCATCGGAGGGTACGTCGCCGGGATCCATCCCGGTGCCTCGCACTTTTTGCAGGTTCGCAGCAGCGGCAAGAGACTAAGTCAACAAGTCGGTGAAGGTCAACAGGTCAACAGGTCTGCCTTGTTCGTTTTCTCAAGAATCCACAAATACTATCTGTTTGCCCCCACACCAGATTCAACGGTAACAGATTGGCACCGTCTGTGGAAAACGAAAAAGCAACCTGACCTAACTTCATCAACGATACTAGTTTCAAGCCATGCATCCAAAACAGAAGGGGAAGGCAGCAGTCTCCAACCGAAGAACCACTTCTCTTCCTCCTCTCCCTCCTCCGGTTCAAGGTGCTCCTACTCAACAGGCCCCTTAAGGGTCTCGGGGGGCTGCCCAGGGGGCTCCCGTCAGAGTTGTCCAAAGCAACATCCTCCTCACGACCAAGTCACGGGTCCTAATCCTTCAGTTGAATCCCTGGCTTCTCAAAGCTCTCCCGAGCGGGATCTTCGTCAAATAATTGACGACCGCCAAAAGCGGGTCAACCTTAGAACTCGCCTGAATGGATGGCGGGCCCTTGGTCGAGTCCATCAACCTGAAAACTCAGGAGCTTCAAGAATCTGAACCCCCCGACGACCGAGGACGAGAAGATCCCCTCCCCGAGGAGGCAAAGAGGGTCCCCTCAGCGTCATCGGCGGAGAACTCATTCTCCAGTAAGCCGAGCCACACATAGGGACCGCCAAGCTGGAGAGGCACCAGTCACAAGGGCAGATCTTCAAGACTTCCAAGCGACAGTCTTAAGGGCCCTCAATATCGCCCCAAAGAACGACCAGAGGCCACCTACTCATGAGCCAACTAGGAGCCACCGCCTTCAAACTCTCAGTCCTCGTCCTTCTCCAAGCTACCATCGCCGCAGTCCCAGTCCATCCTCATAAGAAGATGAGTCCCGGGGCTCGGCAAGATATGATCAAAGAGAAGACTCAGTCTACCGCCGTCTCCACGAGATGAAGAGGCGCCTCGGCCGAATTGACAAGGAAGAAGAGCAACGGGTGATAAAACTCCGCCCGAGCAGACCTCCATTCTCCCGCACCATCATGGAGGCCCCCATCCCAGAAAACTTCAAGCTGCCTCATCTCGAGACGTATACCGGGGAGTCGGACCCCACAGATCACATAGAGAGTTTCAAAACTCTCATGATGATCCACCATGCTTCAGACGCCCTCCTCTGCAAGATCTTCCCTGCCACGCTGAAGGGGTCTGCACGAGAATGGTACTCTCGACTCGCCCCGGCCTCCATCTTCTCATTCGATCAGTTCGAAGGGCTCTTCCTTACTCATTTCGTGAGTAGCCGCCAAGCTGAGAAAACAAGTGTATCTCTGGTGACCCTCAACCAAGAAACGGGTGAACGCCTAGGAGATTACGTTCGACGCTTCACCGCCGAAGCCCGGTCCATTCCCTCCCTCAACCAGTCAGTAGCCTCTGCCGCATTCGAGCGCAACGTCACTAATGCCAACCTCAGGGCGTCCCTTGCCAAGAAGCCTCCTCGGGACTTCTCAGAGCTCCTACTTAGGGTGGAGAAGTACATACGGGCGGAAGAGGCTCTCAACCCCCTTGCTCTTAAGGAGACATCTTCCGAGAACAAACGGAAGAACACAAGTGAAGAGGGGTCCCAAAAATTCCAGAAGGACAGTAATGGCCAGTGCCGCTCGACTCCACATTTTAAGAAGTTCACCCCCCTCATTGCTAATATATCAGAAGTCCTTATGGAGGTGGACAAGGAAGGACTACTCCGTGCTCCCCTAGAATGAATACCCCTGGCAAGAAGAGGAACAAAGATAAGTGGTGCCGCTTTCACAGGAACCACGGCCACGACACGGATGATTGTCGGGCTCTGAAGGGGGAGATCGAAGAACTCATACAGCGGGGGCACCTGACCAAGTTCGTCCAAAAAGAGGGGGTCGAGCTTCCCCCCTGAGGAGCAAACAAGCGAACAAAAAAGCCCGCCGAGCCTCAAGACTCAGAATCTCCCAACTCCTCCCAAGAGGTCTTCACCTTATTGTAGAAGTAGGATCTTAATTTTCAATAAGGTCGATGCTTGTAACTCGACCAACAGCATGTAATAATGGCTCGCCCTATTGGAGCGGCCACTTAGTTTATTTCAATAAAACTTTACATCTTTTCATTGAAAATTATTGCTCTTGCTTCTCTATCTCTCCGAGTCACAACTCGCTAAATGGTGAGTTCAGAGTCCAGCTTCTTCTACATGGCTGCTCCCGCAACTTACTAACTTTTAAACAACGAGTTCGGAGTCCAACACTTGGCTCGATTTTGCTTCAAATAACTTGCTCTTCAGCGAGTTAGAAGTGGTTCGCCATTCGGAATTACTTCCACAACCGTTGAATCCCTCTAACAACGAGTTCGGAGTCCAACACTTGGCTCGATTCTGCTTCGGATAACTTGCTCTTCAGCGAGTTAGAAGTGGTTCGCCATTCGGAATTGCTCCCACAACTGTTGAATCCCTCTAACGACGAGTTCGGAGTCCAACACTTGGCTCGATTCCGCTTCAAATAACTTGCTCTTCAGCGAGTTAGAAGTGGTTCGCCATTCGGAACTGCTCCCACAACCGTTGATACGCTCTTAAACGACAAGTTCGGAGCACAACTCTCTCCTAGAGTTCCTCCTCACACTCGTCTTCCAAATGGCTCTCTCCCAAAGCCGAGCTCTTCACTCCGCTCGCCTCCAAAGCGGAGATCTTCTCAACAAGATCGGAGCACAACTCTCTCCTAGAGTTCCTCCTCAAACTTGTCTCTCAAATGGCTCTCCTAAAGCCGAGCTCTTCACTCCGCTCACTTCCGAAGTGGACCTCTTCTCAACGAGTTCGGAGCATAACTCTCTCCTAGAGTTGCTCTTCAAACTCGTCTTCCAAATGGCTCTCCTAAAGCCGAGCTCTTCACTCCGCTCGCCTCCAAAGTGGAGATCTTCTCAAACAAGATCGGAGCACAACTCTCTCCTAGAGTTCCTCCTCAAACTTGTCTCTCAAATGGCTCTCCTAAAGCCGAGCACTTCACTCCACTTGCCTCCAAAGCAGAGATCTTCTCAGACGAGTTCGAAGCACAACTCTCTCCTAGAGTTGCTCCTCAAACTCGTCTGCCAGATGACTCTCCTAGAGCCGAGCTCTTCACTCCACTCGCCTCCAAAGCGGGCCTCTTCTAAGCGAGTTCGGAGCTCAAAACTCTCCCATAGAGTTGCTCCTTACACTCTCTTCAAAGAATGGGTCTTCTCCACACCTAGGACTGGGGCTCCTCTTCAAAAATCTCCAAAACCAAATAGAGCATCACCTCTTCCATATGTCGACCCCCTTCCTTGACAACCTCCGACCCATCCCCTTCATCAACTCGCCGAGCTTCTCCTCACGCTCGAGCCGTCCGAACTCCGAGCTCCACTACACCGAGCTACTACGGGCAGAGGGTGAACTACCGAGTCACCGAGCCGAGTGGACGAGGTACCAACCTCCACATATGGAGAAAAATTCTGCTGATCCCATCTCATCGTCGGATCATCTCAAAATTCATGCTAGAACATGATGAACGGCTCAGATCGTGCCACGTCTCCACAAAATGACAAGATAATGTTTTCTCGAAATTTGAGCCTCTTGTCTTGTGATTCGCGCCACGATCGTGATCAACCGTCCAGATGGATCCACGTTGCTCGGATCTGAAATCCGAACTACCGATCTACCAAACTACAAAGTGGCGAAAAATGTGCCTCAAAATTCGTGCTCGGATTCGCCGAACAAGCAAGCAGATGAAGAGGAAGAAAGAAAAAGAGGCTAACGGGTCGGGGTCAGATCCGATACCCACGGTCCAACCCATACCCTTCTTAGCTCCTTCATTCTTCTCCTTCTTCTTCAATCTTCCCGCCAAAAGTACCCAACACTTTTCCTCTTCTTCACTGTGCGAAAGAACAAGGCAGAGGAGAGAACCCAAATGCCTCTCCTCCCCTTCTTCTTTCTTTTCAGGGCCGAGCTCCGCCATGGCCGAGCTACCGAGCCGAAGGGACGAGGTACCGACCTCCACATATGGAGAAAAATTCTGCCGATCCTATCTCACCGTCGGATCGTCTCAAAATTCGTGCTAGAACATGATGAACGGCTCAGATCTCGCCACGTCTCCACAAAACGACAAGATAACGCTTTCTCGAAATTTGAGCCTCTTGTTTCGTGATTCACGCCACGATCATGATCAACCATCCAGATGGAGCCACGCAGCTCGGATCTGAAATCCGAGCTACTGATCTACCGAGCAGCAAAATGGTGAAAAATGCTCCTCAAAATCTGAGCTCGGAATTGCCGAACAAGAAGCAAAGAAGAAGAAGACAAAAAAAAGTATATATATATATTTTTGGAGAGAAGCCCTTCCCTTCTTCTTCTTCCCCATGCTCCCGCCAAAACAGAAACAAACTGACCCCTTCTTCTTCAACAAACTGGCGCCAACAACCAGACACAAGAAAAATAAACCCAACTTCACCTCCGAGCTTCGGCTCCTCCCTCACCGAGCCTCCGATGAGCTCCACTCCACTCGTCAAGCTCGTTCGCCGGAGCTCCTCGCCATGCCTCTTCTTCGTCAAAGCCTCGACGAGCTTCGACTTCAACGTGCCGAGCTCCTTCCTCGACGAACCCACGGGAGAGCTCCATTCCCCAATCGCCGAGCTCGGCCCATCTCCTTCCTGAGCTGCCTACGTCGTCAAAGCTCCGAACTCCACTCACCAAGCCTCCGAAGAGCTCCACTCCACTCGTCGAGCTGGTTCGCCGAAGCTCCTCACCATGCCTCTTCCTCGTCGAAGCCTCGACGAGCTTCGACTCCGACGCGCCGAGCTCTTCCCTCGACGAACCCAACACCCATCTTCAACATCGGACCGAGCTCCTTCAACTTGCAGCTCCACCCTCAACGAGCCACCCTTTGTCGAAAAGCTCGAATTCCGCCAACTCCTCACTGACTTTCCGAGCTCTATAAAGATCCCGCGCCGAGCTCTCCCCCGGTAAGAGCTCGAGCTCTCCTCAACTCCGAGCACCGAGTCCAAGCCCAAGCTCTCTACTGTCAATGAACCCAATTTCGAGTTCCATTCCGAGCTCGCAAAGCAATGAAGCTCCGAACTCCAACTCCCTTGTCGAGCGTCGCCATGGCTTCGCCTCCTCGCCGAGCTCGCCCATAGCCGAGCCCACCTCCCTCCGCTGAGCTCCTCTCCCATACTGACGTCGAGCTCCCTCTTCGTTGAAGCGGCGCCGAAGAGAGGAGACGAAGGAGAAGGGATCAGAGGCGAAGAGGAGAAGGAAACAGGGTCGAAGGAGAAAGAAGAAGAGAAAGAACAGCAGCAGGGAAAGAAAGAAAGAAAGAAAGAAAAAAAGGGGGGGCACGTGGCATTGCCACGTGGCATCATTTGAAGGGGTCGGCGGGTCTGAGTTGACGAGCCGAAGTGCCGAACCGAGGTGCCGAAGCACTGACCCTGTAATTGGAGAAAATACCTGCCGACCCACACGATTCGTCCGATCGTCTCAAAATTCGCGTCACGACACGATCGACGCTCAGAAACGCGCCACGTGTCCAAAGCATGATCTGCTTTGCGATGAGCGCCATATGATCACGATCGACATCTAGAAACGCGCCACGTATCCAGGTAATATTTAATTAATTAATTAATTTATTTGTTTTAATTATTTAAAAAATCCGAAAAAATAATTAAAAAATCGAAAAAAATTAATTAAAAATTCTAAAAATAATTATTAATTCAGAAAAATTATTTTAAAATTCTGAAAAAATAATTATTTAATTAGAATAATTAATTAATATTTTTGATAATTAATTATTTAATTCGGAAAATGAATAAAAAATTCCAAAAAAATGAGAAAAAATTCAGAAAAATCTGGAAAAATCACCAAAAATCCAGAAAATTCTGAGGATGTTTTTGGGTATTTTACAAGCCCAGAATAACACCGTTACACCCCAAGCAAGATTCCAAACTCCCTTAAGAACACCAGTAAAATTCCGTACGCCATTAGAACAACAAAACTACTCCTCGAAGACTGTAAAACTCAGTCTCTAGGAGTGGGGGGCTCGTGATATGGCTAAAAATAGGATTAAATCGGGACCGTTCACATCGGATGCGAATCTTAAAGCTCAGGGGTAAAACGGTAATTCCACATACTAACGGGTCTGAAGTGGGAACTGGGTCTTTATTCAAAGCTCAATAATCCATGAACGGATCTGTCTTACTGGGTGCGGGTTTCAACACGCAACGAATCCAGTCCAGCCGGATAGAATTAGGGTCCCTGATTAATACTAATCAACGACCCTGATTCACATATATCCTTTCACTAGGAATTGGGAATTACATTCCTAATCTGATCACAGGGATTACATTCCTAATTTGATCCCAACGGTGACTATAAATACCCCACATCCACCACTATCAAGAGGTAATCAATACTTTTCCAGTTTAAAGTTCTTGCTTAATCATTCAGATTACTGACAAGAGCGTCGGAGGGTGCGTCGCCGGGATCCATCCCGGTGTCTCGCACTTTTTGCAGGTTCGCAGCAGCGGCAAGAGACTAAGTCAACAAGTCGGTGAAGGTCAGCAGGTCAACAGGTCTGCCTTGTTCGTTTTCTCAAGAATCCACAAATACTATCTGTTTGCCCCCACACCAGATTCAGCGATAACAGTCTTCATTGGTGAAGCAGCAGTCTTATGGCTAACATTGATACTGACTTTAGTGGAGTTCTTCTCGCCATTTTTGTGATTGGTTAGATGAATTTAGTTTAGCAATACTTTGTATAGTTAAGTTAATAGATGAATTCATAATTACTTGCGTCGTGTCGCTCTAAATGATGAATTATTTCGATTGGCTGATGATGAGAATGCGGTTCTCAATAGTGTGGAAGAGCATGAAGGCAACAATGGCGAAGGAGAAGGCAGGGATGAAGATAACGGTGACATATTTAGGGCTTCAGAAATGTTGGCTATGAAGAACGTACGTGATCAAATTGCTAATCAACTTGGGCGCAATTATTTGGGTTGATTTCTAGATTGTGTTTTTTTCTCTTTCTTTTTTTTAAAAAAATTATTGTGTTTGTTAATTTTGAAGTTTGTGGAAGTTTTGCAATGTGTGCAAGACTTGTGTTATGAGGGTTTTTTTCGTTGAAAGAAGAATGACGATAATTATGGATTATGACCAAATTTGTCTACTGTTACCGCTGATTCTAGTGTGGGGGTAAACAGATGAGATTTGTGAGTTCGCGAGAAAAACCTGAACAGTGGATCCAAGCCTTCTGATTCCTGCCGCTACCTGCAAGGAAGTGCGATACACCGGGGTTGATTCCGGCGACGCACCCTCCGACGCTCTTGTCAGTAACCAGTGGTGATTAAGAAAGAGCTTAAGGTGGAAAAAGAGTGATTACCTGGTCACAGTGGTAGGGGGAGGTATTTATAGTCGCCATGGGAGTGATTAGGGACCTGATTTCCTGTGTAACTGTAAGGAGTAAAATCCTCACAATCTGTTTAGGAAACTGACCCCTAATCCCCGGTGGGAGCAAATCAGGCCCGTTGATTTGGTCAAATCAGTGACCCTGATTTCCTCTTGCTGATCTGGGTTTGTCTCGGGTCGGGACCTGTACCCAGTTGGAGTGAATCCGTTCGCGGGTTATTGGATCTGTAAGAAGGAGATCCAGTACCCGTTTCGGACCCGTTTGTATGTGAAATTACCGTTTTATCCCTGAGCTTCAAGATTCGTGCCCAATCTGGACGGTTCCGATTTAACCCCATTTTTAGCCATATCACGAGCCCCCCACTCCTAAAGGCTGAGTGTGATCAGCCTTTGAGGAGTAGTTTAACTGTTTTAATGGCTAGTGGAGTTTTATCGGAGTCCGAATGGAGGATTTTAAATCTCGAAGGGGGTAGTGAGGTAATTTTTTGATGCCATGTGCTGTTCTGTAGCCATATCGAGTATTTGACGGCTTTTATCTATTTTTTCGAACTATTTATTTAATTTTGCGATGCGTTAGCTAATCGTCCGGGGGCTTTAACAGTACATTCTAGGCAATAATTGTTTGTTCAGGGGTTCAAAAATATCCCCCCGAATTTTTAATTATTTTCTAGAATTTTTAGTTAATTTTCCCGAATTTTTAGCAATTTTTCACAATTTTTAAATACTGATTTATGGCGAGGCCTGATCTGGATCGTTGATCGTGGACGAGCGCGAATTTCTGAGGGATCTGACGGTTGCACTCGCTCGGCAGCCATTTTCTCGCTTTTGACGCTCGGATGGGCACTTGCTCGGTTGGCCGACCAGAGGGGTGAGGGTTCGGTCGTCCGAGCGACGTGGCACAATCTGAGCCATCGGATGGTGGCGCGAATCTCAAGACGGGCGCACTTCCCAAGAAAACGCTATCTTGTCGTTTAGTGCACGTGGCAAGATCTGGGCCGTTCATCATCAGGAGCACGAATTTCTGGAAGATCCAACGGTTGTGGTGGTTCGGGTGCTTTTTTCTCCGTTTGCGAGCTCGGAATGGCACTTGCTCGGTTGGCCGACCGGAGGGGTGAGGGTTCGGTCGGCCGAGCAGCTTTCTGGGCCGTCGGATGTGTATTCGCTCGGTTGGCCGATCGGAGCTCTGAGGGTTCGGCTGGTCAAACAACTTTCTGGGCCGTCGGATGTGTATTCGCTCGGTTGGCCGATCGGAGCTCTGAGGGTTCGGTTGGTCAAACAACGTGGCACAATCTGAGCTATTGGATGGTGTCGCGAATCTCGAGACGGGCACGTTTCCCAAGAAAACGTTATCTTGTCGTTTAGCAGCGCTGGCAAGATCTAGGCCGTCTGATTGAGATCTTATGCGAAAGTTGAGGAGAAAGTGAGTTTTCTCCATTTTGACGCTCGGAATGGCACTTGCTCGGTTGGCCGACCGGGGGTCTGAGTGTTCGGCGATCCGAGCTTGGTATGGCGATCCGGGCCGTTGACTGGCGGAACGAGTTTCGAGAAAGTTCTGCTCCCATGGGCATTAATGGTGTCCCGGGGTTTGTGCGGCGTTCCAACTTCCCGGGGTCATTAAGAATGGTGCCCTTTAATTAATGCGTGGCGTTTCAACTCCCGAGGGTCATAATGGCTGGTTCTTGGAGGGTAGGTTATAAGTACCCCATTCCCCTTGTCATTTTAGTTGCAACAATGTTGAGTTTTAGACCTCGGAGGTGTCTGCCTTGGGTGGTTGCACTTCGGCCATGGTCTCCTCCTGACTCTGACGGCCCTGAAGCGGATGTCAGGGTCGGGGGAGATCAGGGCAGAAGAGGTGACGACCGGAGTCAAGGCGGATGCCTGTCTTGTGAAATTTTAACCTCGAGAGGTTCGGAGGGGTGGTCACTCTTTTGCCTTGTTCTTCTCCCGATCCTGACGGCCCCGATGTGTGTGTCAGGGTCGAGGGAGAACAGGGCAGAAGTGGTGACGACCGTAGTCCGGACCCGAGGGACGAGTTGCTTCAGAAGGACGGGTGGTCGTTCTTCCACCATGATCTTCTCCTGACTCTGATGGCCCCGATGCGGGTGTCAGGGTCAGGGGGGATTATGGTGGAAGAGGTGATGACCAAAGTCCGGATCCGGGGGACAATGTGCTTCGGAAGGATGGGTCTTTTCTGATATCTGTCTTCCTTCCGGGCTGACGGCTTCTGATGGATGTCAGCCCGAAGGAGCTAGAGATGGGAGGTGTGCTGATCCGTGTTCTGGCCGGGCCCCACGCGACGGTGGTTTCTCTTTAACCCTCGAATGATTCGTGGTTTCGGCTTCCAAGGTCGAAGGCCTCGAGTTGCTCATGGGTGAGAGGGGAATCGACCGAGCCTTGGGGCCCGGGGGAATCGCCTAGGGCGGTGCCTTAAAACTTTTAATCAAAAATTTTTTCTGGCTTCTTCAGACAGAGGTGGGGATCTGAGGGCACGGTTGTCCGAGCGACATTCTGGGCCGTCGGATAGGCACTAGCTCGGTTGGTCGACCGGAGATCCGAGGGCACGGTTGTCCGAGCGACGTGGCGCAGTCTGAGCCGTTGGATGGTGGTGCGAATCTCGAGACGGGCTCAGTTCCCACGAAAATGCTATCTTGTCGTTTAGCATCGCTGATAAGATCTGGGCCGTCTGATCGAGATCTTGCACGAAAGTTGAGGAGAAAGTGAATTTTCTCCGTTTTGATGCTCGGATGGACACTTGCTCAGGTAGCCGACCGGGCCCTTTGCTGCTGGGTTCGGATTGCATGTAGTTCGGATTTAGATCCTGTTGTGCTGAGCTACTTGACTTGGTGAAAAGACAAAGTCGTTTTGGGCCTTCGCGATGTTTCGGGGGCAGCCCAAAAGTCGCACCCTTACGTTAGGAAGCCCAAGAGACTTCTCTTTTTACTATAAATCTTCACCCCCCTCAATCCAAGTCTCATTATTCACTTTCACTTTCTCTCTCAAGTTTTTACTTTTAACCATCAAAGTTTTTAGCTCCTGGGTGGTGCTGCTAGCTGTCGCGGCGAGGCGTTCTTTTGCTCCGACGAACTTTTCCGACCGTAACAGTCACTTCAAGGTCATTCTCTCTCCTTTCTCTTTAGAAAATGGTTAAGATTACTTCCTCGGACGAGACCCCCGCCTCGGACCAAGCCGTCGGCCGAGCGGGTAAAGGAAAGGAGGTGATGGAGCCGACCGAGCAGACCGTTGTTCGGCCGAGCAAGAGTGGCGAATTCGCCGAGCCACCCCAGGAAGTTGTGGCAAAGTCTCAGAAGGGCAAAGGGGTGGTCACAATAATCGAGCAGCCGAAGACGGCAGGGGCGTTCGGTCGGCAGCCTATCGCTCTGTCCAGTGTGGGGGGTGTTCGGAGCTACTCCGAAGAGATGTTGGAGAAGGTGACTCAGGGCACCGCCAAGTCCGTAGAGGAGAATCAGCCGAGAGAGTTATCCGAGGTGGATCATACCATCTCGTCTCTTACCGAGGCCGATCTGCACCGGATCCGAGCCGGGTTCCAGATTCCAGCCGAGTACGGGCTACTTCTCCCCGGACCGGGATTCCGAGCCTCCACGTCGTCTTCGCCTGACGCGTGTGTCTTTCCCCTCGACTCCTTGCATGCCGGGCTCCGTTTTCTGCTTCATCCATTTATTGTAGAGGTTCTCGTTTGGTACGGTTTGAGCCCCGCCCAGTTGATGCCGAACACTTGGAGGCATGTCTTGGCGTTTTTTCTCCGGTGTCAAGAGATCGGAGCTGAACCGAGCTTGTTCCTCCTTCGGAGCCTCTACCGCCCCTGCCAGCCGAACAGGAATGAGCAGAGGTTCTACCTGTCGCTGCGGACGGGCGTGAAGTTGATCAAGAACCCGGACTCGATCAAACATTGGAAGGAGAAGTATTTCATTGTCCGAGCTCCTGCACCTTGGGCAATACCGATAGCTTGGAGGAGGGAGGGCCTGCCCAAGCGAGCTAAGAAGGAGCCGGTACTGAGTGATGAGGAGGCTGAAGTCCTCAAGAAGCTCCTCGCCTTGCCGACGCTAAGTTGGAAAGACATTACCGAGGAAGCTTTGTTCCGGAGGGGTCTCAGTCCGATCGACCCTAGTATGATTCTTGTATTTTATTTCTTTGCGTAAAGTTCTTGAAAAATTCATCTAAGTTTTTTCATTCGGCTTGCGCAGAATCTTCCAAGATGGACTACCGGGCTTTGATGGCAAAGGCCAAGGCGAAGGAACAGGAGTCGAGGAAGAAGAGATCCTCAGAAGGGCCTCAGGGCGGCCGAGCCCAGAAGATGCCTTCGGTCGCGAAGACCGCCGACCCGCAGAAGGACGTTGTCCCGGAGGCCGGTCCCGAGCAGGAGAAGGCCGCGGTCCCCGATCCTCCTGTTTCAGATGCACCGACACCAACGGCGAAGGGGGATGCTCCCAGTTCGTCGAGCGGTGCGTTCGGCATGAAAGAGGTGCTATCCCTTCAAGTTCCGCCCCTTACTACCGATGCGGAGAAGATCTTGACCGAGAGGCACAAGCAGATCTTCGTCCCCGACTGGCAAGTGATGAGGGTCGACGGTTTTTTGGGCGACGGCAACATTTGTATGGAAGCGGTGAAGCACCTGCCGACCCCAAAGGATCGAGCGGCCCTTAAGGCCGGGCTGGTTGGGGATGCCACAATGCAGATCGCTCGGAACACAATGTCGGTAAGTGGACCGAACACTTTCTTATTGAAAATTTTTCTTAAATTTTCTAAGTTCCTGGGTTCGGACTCTAACGGTTTGTTCTCTTTTCAGACCCTCTGCCACTTCAACTTCTTACTCGAGGAGTTTGCGAGCAAGGAACAGGAGCTGACGGCGCAGTATGACCGGGAGAGGTCGGAGCGCGTCAAAGCTACGAAGCTGCTCGATGCTGAGCAACTCCTCTCGGCAAAATGGGGTGCCGAAGTGGCCGGGTTGGAGATGAAGCTGGCTGAGGCCGTTCAACAGTCAAAGGATGCGGCCGCCAAGCTGGAAGCCTCGGAGAAGGAGAATGCCGAGCTGAGGGAGGAATTGGCCAATGCTCGGTCGGAGGCGGAGAAGGCTCGGAAGAGGGCCGAGAAGATCATGGCCAAGCACCGGTCTAAGGTGGCGAAGGCGAAGAAGGCTGTGCAGGACGAGGCTGAGCATTACATGTTCAAGAACATGGAGGACGCATATGGCCGAGCCCTTCTTCACATTGCCGCCCGGAACCCGGGGTTCGACATGTCTTCCTACCACTTCTACGACCCTGTGGAGGGGAAGGAGGATCTTCCCCCGGCGATGCTCGGCCCTGAGGGACAGACCGAAGGTGTCGAGGGCCCGGGCGAGACTGAGGCCGAGGGTAAGGACGAGGCCGACTCCGAGGAGGAGAGCGGGAGCGATGACGAGGATGAGGACGAGGTCGAGGGTGAGGACGAGGTCGAGGGGCCGACAGACCCGAACGACAAAAAGGTCGACCCCTGACTTGGTTGCGTCTTTCAGTCTTCTGTTCCCTTTTTTTTTGTAAGCCGAACTGCGGACTGGCCACCACTCTTGTAACACTTTTCTTGAGTTTTGAATGAAAACATTTTTAGTTTGGCCAAAATTTATCTAAGTGTTTGTCCCCGGATTTTGTGTATGATTAGTCGTAAATTCTCCAAGTGTTGGCCATCAGATTTATCTCTGCTTTTCAGGTGAAGTTCGGTCCGATCACGGAGGTTTTGTACCTTCGTAAGGAGCTAACCAAAATAAAGCGAGAGCTTTCACTAAGCCGAGAGAAGCGCTTTTATATGTTCTTGAAATTGGAGGAGATAAAGGCAGCCGCGAGGGGGTATTGTCGCGAGCTGAAGCAGCTACCGAAACGACCCCAAGCCCCTTGTCCTGAAGGCGAGGTCGAGCGGCTTCGTAGAGAGCTGGCCGTCGCCGAGCGGAAGAATGACGAGCTCTCGGCCAAGATCCAACACTTGGAGTTAGCGGAGCAAGGTCGCTCGGCGGAAGAAGAGAAGCTTGCTTCCGAGCTGGAGAAGGTGTCGACCGAGCGCAAAAAGTTGTTGGCCGAGGTCGAAAAGCTTAGGAGGATCACGATAGATAGGGGGATCGAGATCACCCACTACCGACGGCTCGCGACCGATAGCGCCAATGCCTCGGGTTCATCAAGGCCTCCTCGTTTGAAGAAGTTGGCGAAGGACGATGCTTTGAGAGACAGAATCATTGAGCTGGAGGAAGAGGTCGCGTCGCTCAAGCCTCTGCCTGAGAGGGCCAACGTCCGCAGTACGTCGTGTACACGCAAAGAGAGCGAGAGAGGGATCACCTTCTACGAACTTGCGACTCGTTTTCCTGTGGCTAGGCGGAGTCCTGCCGACGCTCAGAGTAGCGTAGCCGTCTCGTCTAGCGGTGCCTCGGTCGGCGCCACAGTTAGGGTCAGCGGCGAAGGGGGATCACGCTTCGTTGGTTTGGAATCGAGCTCGGAGGTCAGGCCTCGTCGTCCTCGCGTTTCCTTGAACCGAAGCGTACCCCTTCCGAAGAGGCCCTAAACATGTTGTTTTATGTTTCTCCTGGCTGTTGTAAAACTCTATTGTAGGGTCGGTCTTGTTGTATGTAGAGCTATTATATCTGAATGCAAATCTGAAAGTTTGTTTGGAAAATTCTTGAAGTGTTGGGCTTCGGCAATGTTTTGAAATTTTGTTATTCGTTTTTTCTTCTTTTCAGCTCGTGGTGGCAGCTCAAGATGCCGATTCCAATCGCTCGAGAAATGACGTTCGGACCGACGTTGGCTCGGGAGTGACGAAGTCGCGTTCGGCGAGGTGCCGAGAGCGACTCTATGAAGTTGAGCTGGAATCACGCTGAGCAGAAAGTGAGCGGGGCCACCTTCAGCTCGTCCTCGATCAGCGAGACGCCGAGATCCAGCGCTTGGAGAACAGGATTGCCGAGACGACCCCTATAGGAGAGGACGAAGATTCGCAGACTGCTTTTAGCAAAGCCCTTCGGGTTCAGTGTATTCGGCACAATTTGTCGAAGATAATTGCCGAACGGGACGATTTGCTCTCTGAGATCCGTCACTTGCAGACCTTGGAGGCAAAGTTTTCGAAGGAGGCGGATGAACTAGCGGCCGAAGTAGCCGGACTGGCGACCGAGCGGGACGGTGATGATTTTTCGTTTAAAAACCAAGTGTAGTGGGTTGGTGATGTACTTTTTGTTTTCTAATGCCTTGTAACCGTGGAAGGATTGCTTTGTATTATGTCCCAACCATTAATAAAAAAAATTCTCGAACTAGCATGCCTTTTGTTTCTCTGCGTAATTGTCTCGCTTGTGATTGTGTTCGTCGTGCCAAGGTCTCCGAGCTGGACCCTCTTTTGTTCGCGGTTCGGCGCCTTGGTGCGTTCTGAGACGTAGGAATTAGGCACGAATCTCGAGGTGGACCAGCCCCCCACGGCAACGCTATCTTGTCGTTTAGCGACGCTGACAAGATCTGGGCCGTTGGATTCTGGTACGAATCTCAAGGTGGCTCAGTTCTCAAGAAAACGCTATCTTGTCGTTTAGCATCGCTGGCAAGATCTGGGCCGTCTGATCGAGATCCTACACGAAAGTTGAGGAGAAAGTGAGTTTTCTCCGTTTGCGAGTTCGGATAGGCACTTGCTCGGTTAGCCGACCGGGGGCAGCATGATCTGACCCTTCTTCTTGTTCGCTTTCGTCTCGGCGACAAGAGTGCTCGGCCGGTGATGCCGAACAGTGCCTCGGTCCCCCTCTTCATGCGAAGTCGAGGGGTGAGTCGAGCCCTTCCCCATGGTGGGGTTCGCCGATCATAGCGAGTGTTCGACGGTCGTGGGAGCAATTCCGTATGGCGATCCACTCCTAGCTCGCCAAGAAGCAAGCTTGGGGAGTGGAATTGAACCAAGTGTTGGATTCCGGAACCATCGTGTAGTTCAACGGTTGTGGGAGCAGTTCCGAACGGCGGTCTACCTCTGGCTCGCCCGGGGGCGAACCGAGGAGGTAAAGTCGAGCCGAGTGTTGGACTCCGAACCATCGTGTAGTTCAACGGTTGTGGGAGCAGTTCCGAACGGCGGTCTACCTCTGGCTCGCCCGGGGGCGAACCGAGGAGGTAAAGTCGAGCCGAGTGTTGGACTCTGAACCATCGTGTAGTTCAACGGTTGTGGGAGCAGTTCTGAACGGCGATCTACCTCTGGCTTGCCCGGGGGCGAACCGAGGAGGTAAAGTCGAGCCGAGTGTTGGACTCCGAACCATCGTGTAGTTCAACGGTTGTGGGAGCAGTTTCGAACGGCGATCTACCTCTAGCTTGCCCGGGGGCGAACCGAGGACGTAAAGTCGAGCCGAGTGTTGGACTCCGAACCATCGGTGTAGTTCAACGGTTGTGGGAGCAGTTCCGAACGGCGATCTACCTCTGGCTCGCCCGGGGGCGAACCGAGGGGGTAAAGTCGAGCCGGACATTGGACTCCGAACCATTGGTTGAAAAATAAAAGAAATAAAAGGTAAAGGCGGAGAGAAGCAAGCAAATTTATAAGTATGAAAGAGCATTCTTCATTGATAATTGACGGCGAACCGTTTTTACATATTACAACTTATGAAATAGATTACAAGTTAGAGGAGAGGAATGGTTCGACACCTCGTGATACTCAGAGAGGCACCGGGGTGCTTTCTTGGTATTTTAGGAGGTGGTCAGCATTCCAGGTCCTCGGAATCTCTCTGCCCTCTAGATCTTCCAGACGGTAAGCTCCGGGCCGAACAACCTTTGTGATCTTGTAGGGTCGTTCCCAGTTCTGAGCCAATTTGCTCTTCTGATTGGGGAAGGATATGGCCAGTTTTCTCAGGACCAAGTCCCCTTTCTTGAGATTGGTGGGTCGGACCTTCTTGTTGTACGCCAACTCGACCCTCCTTCGGTAGTTCTGTTGCCGAATTGATGCTCTCTCCCTCAGCTCGTCCACCAGATCTAAGTTCACCCTGAGGTCTCTGGCGTTCTGTTCCTCGCTGTAGGCTGCGAGGCGAGGGGAAGGTATTCTGACCTCGAGGGGTATCACCGCCTCGGACCCATAGGTGAGGTTGAAAGGGGACTCTCCTGTGGGCGTCCGCTTGTTCGTGCGGTAATTCTACAGCACATTGGGGAGCTGGTCGACCCATAGGCCCCTAGAACACTTGTCCAGTCTCTTCTTGATACCGGAGAGGATCTGCCGATTGGTGTTCTCTGCTTGGCCGTTCGACTGCGGATGTGAGACGGAAGAGAAGCGCTGTTGGATGGCAAGGTCCTCGCACAGAGCTCGGAACGCAGCCCCGGTAAACTGAGTTCCATTGTCGGTTACGATGACACGGGGGACGCCAAACCGACAGATGACGTTCTTCCAGAAGAATTGAAGCACCTTATTCTCGGTGATAGTGGCGAGGGGCTCGGTCTCAATCCACTTCGAGAAGTAGTCTATGGCGACGACCAAGAACTTGAACTGGCCCAGAGCTGGAGGGAAGGGCCCTAGTAAGTCCATCCCCCACATTGCGAAGGGGATAAGACTTGATAGGGAGGCGAGGTTGGCTTGGGGGAGGCGACGAATGTTGGAGTGTCTCTGGCAAGAGCCACATTGCCGAACGTGTCGCTCGGCGTCTTGGAGGAGGGTCGGCCAGAAGTATCCGTAGTTTAAAGCCTTCCGAGCCAAAGACCTAGACCCCGAATGTGCTCCGCCGATGCCTTCATGTAGCTCCTGCAAGGCGTAATCGGCCTGTTCTGGGGAGAGGCACCTTAGATATGGTCGGCCGTCAATCTGCGAGAAGGAGCGCTTGTACAAGATCCCCTCGATCAAGACATACCGCTCGGCCCTGGTTCTGACTCGGCGTGCTTCTTTGGGGTCTTCGGGGAGGAGTCCGTCCCTTAAGAACTCCACCAATGGCTTCATCCAATTATCTTGCAGCAGGACCGGCAATGACTCCACCGAGCCAGATGTCTCGTCTTCTATGCTCGGCCTTGAGAGGACCTCGATCAAAATGGTCTGCTCGAGGCCTTGGAGGGAGGATGAGGCCAACTTGGAGAGGACATCGGCCTGTGAATTCTCCTCACGAGGGACTCGTTGGATGAGTGCCTCTTCGAACCGGCTCATGAGGGCTCGGACCTTAGCGAGGTACTTCACCATCCGCTCATCTCGCGCCTCGTACTCGCCCAAGACTTGGTTCACAACCAGCTGATAGTCATTATGGATTCGGAGGCGCTGTGCCCCGGCACTCCGGGCAAGTCCGAGGCCCGCGATGAGTGCCTCATACTCCGCCTCGTTGTTCGAGGCCTTGAAGCTCATACGGATCGCATACTGGAGGACGAAGTCATCGGGGCCGTTCAGGATGATACCGGTGCCGCTTCCTTCGTTGCAGGAGGAACCATCCACGAAGACCGTCCAAATGGGGGGACCGTTCGGGACATGGCTGACCTCGGGAATGGTGGACTCGACGATGAAGTCGGCGAGGGCCTGAGCTTTGATAGCAGTCCGAGGCTGGTAGGAGATGTCGTGTTGGCTTAGCTTTATGGACCACTTCATAAGCCGGCCTGAGGTTTCGGGCTTGTGGAGGATCTGTTTCAACGGTTGGTCGATGAGGACCACAACCGAGTGGGACTGAAAGTACGGACGGAGCTTCCTTGCCGCCATGATCAGGGCGTAGGCCATCTTTTCTATCTTCGGATAACGGAGCTCGGCATCCCGAAGCACCTTGCTCACGTAGTAGATGGGCCTCTGATCCCGGTCTTCCTCCCTCACCAAAACAGCACTTAGCGTCTGCTCGGAGGCGGCTAAGTAGATGAAGAGGGGTTCCGCCGGAACGGGCTTGCTGAGCAGGGGAGGATTGACCAAGTATTCTTTTAGCTGTTCAAAGGACTTCTGTTGCAGCTCGCCCCACTGGAAACCCTTGGCGCCCCTGAGAGCCTTGAAGAAGGGGAGGCACCTTTCCCCCGACTTCGAAAGGAACCGCCCAATAGCGGCGAGCCGACCCGTAAGCCTCTGTACTTCCTTGACGTTCCGGGGCGGGGCCATGTCCAGTATGGCCTTGATTTTCTCAGGATTCGCTTCGATCCATCGCTGGCTCACCATGAAGCCGAGGAACTTTCCTGAGGAGACTCCGAACGCACATTTGTTCGGATTCAGTCTCATATTGTGTCTTCTCAATACGCCGAACGCCTCCTAGAGGTCGGCCACATGGACGGTACCTCGGATGCTTTTAACGAGCATGTCGTCGACGTACACTTCCATGTTGCGGCCTATTTGGCTTTGGAAGACTTTGTTGACGAGGTGCTGGTAGGTGGCCCCAGCGTTCTTCAATCCGAATGGCATGACTCTATAACAGTAGAGGCCCTGGTCGGTGATGAAGGAGGTCTTCGGAATGTCCGGGGAGAACATTCAGATCTGGTTATAGCCGGAGAAGGCGTCCATGAAGCTGAGGAGCTCATGGCCCGAGGTGGCATCAATGAGGGTGTCGATATTTGGGAGAGGGAATGGATCCTTTGGACACGCCTTATTCAGGTCGGTGAAGTCAATGCATATCCTCCAAGAACCGTTGGACTTCTTGACCATTACAACATTGGAGAGCCACTCAGGGTAGTTCACCTCCTGTATGAACCGAGCCTTTAGGAGTTTGTCCACCTCCTCCTTGATGGCCTGCTGTCGCTCGAGAGCGAATTTTTACCTCTTCTGCTGAACCGGTTTACACCCCGGCTCGACACTGAGGCGGTGGACTAGCAGCTCCTCGGAAATCCCTGGCATATCCGCGGCGGACCAAGCAAACAGGTCGCGGTTATCCCGGATGCATTGCACCAAGTCGGAACATAGTGCAGTAGGCAAGGACTTGCTGATTAGGAACTTCCGACTCGGGTCCTCGTCCGAAAAGTGTACTTCTTCCAACTCGTCCGCCGGCTCGGACGTGGGTCGGACATTCGGCTCGGGGATCTCTAGAGTCTCGAGGGAGAGCACCGGACCACCCGTGGAAGTCATGTAGCACTTCCGAGCCATTTCTTGGCTGCCCCTGACTTCTCCCACTCCCGACCGAGTGGGGAACTTCATTTTAAAGTGGTACGCTGAAGGGACAGCTTCCAGGGCAGCTAGGTCGGGTCGGCCTAGGATGACATTATATGCGGCCGGGACGTCGACGACCATAAAGTCCATCGGCTCGGTCCGGGTAGTAAGGGTCCTCCCAGCAGTTACGTCCAGGGTTATAACCCCTTCGACAGTTACTGGTACCCCCGTGAACCCGTGGAGCGTGTAACCGGCCGGCTTGAGACGATCCCGGGACAGCTGCAGCCCTCGGAAGGCCGAGAGGAAGAGGATGTTCACCGAACTCCTGTTATCTACCAGGACCCTCTGCACCTTGAAGTTTGCCATGCGAAGATCGATGACAAGTGCATCGCAGTGGGGAGTTCGGACCCCCTCGAGGTCTTCATCGGAGAAAGTCACTGGGACGCCGAGGCCTTTGGGAGGAGGGGCGCTGTGAACTGAGTTGACCTCTCGGACGAAGGCCTTCCGAGAGGAGTTGGAGGAGCTCCCCATGGGGCCTCCGTGGATGAGGTGTAGAACTCGTTCTTCCTCGAACTCGGGGGTCTCGTCGCGCCGCTCGGAGCATTTGTTAGCCAACCGAGGTGGGGGAGTGGTGCGGTCTCCCCGATCATTTGCCTTAACAAATTTGGCCAACTGCCCTCTCTGGATGAGGGCTTCGATCTCATTTTTCAACGCCCTGCAGTCGTTGGTGTCATGGCCGTGGTCCCGGTGGTAACGGCACCATTTCTCCTTGTTCCTTCTCTTGGCCGGGGTGTTCATCCTCGGAGCTGCAGGTATAACCCCCTCCTTTTCCACTTCCATCAGGATAGTGGAGACATTGGTGGTGAGGGGAGTGAACTTCTCGAATCTAGGAGGACGGCGCTGACCGCCGTTGTCCTTCTGCAGTTTCTTGGACCCCTCCTCCTCTGTCGCCTTCCTCTTCGATCCGGAGGCCGATCCTCCGAAATTCGGGAGGCACTCGGCCTCTTCCGCCCGAATGTACTTCTCGCATCTTAGGAGAAGAACGGCGAAGTTGTGCGGGGGCTTCTTGGCGAGGGATGACCGGAGGTTGGAGTTGAGGACGTTCGACTGGAACGCAACGGTCGCCACGGACTAGTCGAGGGTGGCTATTGACCTGACCTCCGCGGTAAATCTCCTCACATAATCCCTCAGCTTTTCTCCCCTCTCCTGTCGGAGGTGGAGTAGGGAGAGGCTAGTCTTCTCCGTTCGCCTGCTACTCACAAAGTAAGTTATGAAGAGCGTCTCGAACTGCTCGAACGAGAAGATGGAGGAGGGAGCGAGCCTGGAGTACCATTCCCGTGCCGACCCCTTGAGGGTGGCGGGGAAGGTCTTGCAGAGCATGGCATCGGAAGCTTGATGGATCAGCATTAAGGTCTTGAAGCTTTCGACGTGATCAACTGGGTCGGACTCCCCTGAGTACGTTTCAAACTGCAGAGGTTTGAAACCCCTCGGTATGGGGGCCTCCATGATCGTCCGAGAGAAGGAGGGTCTGCTGGGGCGGACGGTCCCTGCTCTCGACTCCTCCTCTTTGTCCATGCGACCGATGCGCCTCTCCATCTCGTGGAGATGACGGTAGAGGGCATCGTCCCTCCGTTGGTAATCATACGATTCCCTGGACTCTTCTTCATAGGAAGGGGAGCGGGGACTGCGGCGTCGATAGTCCTGGGATCGGCGAGGACTATAGGGGTGCAGCTGGCGACTGGGAGCCGGGAGAGGACTTCTGGATCGGTGGCTAGGACTTGGTACCCGCGGGGGTGTTGGAACCCTCTGGGCATTGTGGTTGTTGGGGCGAAGGTTGAGGGCCTGCAGGACAGTCTCCTGGAACTTTAGGAACTCGGCACGAGTGATCGGTGCCTCATTGTCCCTTGGATGATGTCGGTCAGCAGGGGAGTGCGGCCTCCTCCTACGACGCTCGGGAGATTCCCCCCGGCCCCTTCGGTCCGGAGACCTCCTACCGTCTCGGCGATGAGGAGATCGCTCACCATGATGCTGGCGGGAGGCTCCCTCTCGGGCCTGCCTCTCATCTAGGTGGTTGCGAAGGTCCTCTTCCTTTTGGCGATTCAGAACGGTGTTGCGGAGGTCAGAGGGTCGGGGGTGATGGGAAGCCATGGAGTCCGAGGAGGCATTGTGAATTGAGACATGGTCCGGGTGGAGTGGTTGCTTCTGCCTCCGCTGGTTCTGACCTGCAGGACCACTTGGGGGTTGTTGGTTCGGAAGAGGAGGCGGGCCCTGTTGGGCCGGGGGAGGAAGATTTTCGGGCTGCGGAGCAGGGTGGACAGGGACTTCCTCCTGCTGATCGGCGGGATTGGGTCCGCGGTTGGACCCCCTAGATCTGACCTTCTTGGGAGGCATGGTTGGAGAAGGGCTAGTTAAAGGGGAAGAGGCTGAGGCTATTCGTGTGGTTTTCCCACAGACGGCGCCAATCTGTTACCGCTGATTCTGGTGTGGGGGTAAACAGATGAGATTTGTGAGTTCGCAAGAAAAACCTGAACAGCGGATCCAAGCCTTCTGATTCCTGCCGCTACCTGCAAGGAAGTGCGATACACCAGGGTTGATTCTGGCGACGCACCCTCCGACGCTCTTGTCAGTAACCAGTGGTGATTAAGAAAGAGCTTAAGGTGGAAAAAGAGTGATTACCTGGTCACAGTGGTAGGGGGAGGTATTTATAGTCGCCATGGGAGTGATTAGGGACCTGATTTCCTGTGTAACTGTAAGGAGTAAAATCCTCACAATCTGTTTAGGAAACTGACCCCTGATCCCTGGTGGGAGCAAATCAGGCCTGTTGATTTGGTCAAATCAGTGACCCTGATTTCCTCATGCTGATCTGGGTTTGCCTCGGGTCGGGACCCGTACCCAGTTGGAGTGAATCCGTTCGCGGGTTATTGGATCTGTAAGAAGGAGATCCAGTACCCGTTTCGGACCCGTTTGTATGTGAAATTACCATTTTATCCCTGAGCTTCAAGATTCGTACCCAATCTGGACGGTTCCGATTTAACCCCATTTTTAGCCATATCATCTACTTTGTGAGAAACGTGGTAGTTACCATAGTTATGACCAAAGCTGTCTGTACATGGGCTCGTAACTCATAAAACATCTAGGATACTTACCGTAGTTACCGTAGTAGTTAAACTCATAGCGAGGGATCCAACCCTACAAGATGAAGTACAGTTAATGGCTAGCCCTCGGATTTATGTGGAATGGGATGCATAAGTTCGAACAAGTGTGCATTAGTGTCATAAAATAATAAGTAACTGCATTTAAGACTAAGTGCACATTCATACACGACATCAATAAGATAGTCCCCCTTAGCTTTGTTTGAGATCAAGTGTGTGCTTTCCAAGTAAGAGAAATTGATGTATTATATCCTAGCGTCAGTTATATGCAACTGACGTGCCCACAGTTTCGATACAGGATAAAATGAATGAAAGGACTAAAGAAGGAATGTTGCTTAAAGAAATGTTTAAATTGTTATTTATTTCATGTATCATGTTGTAATTATAATTCCGCTGTGTTGATGTAAACATTGTTGTATAAAATTTTTAAATTCCTTACAAAATTGTACGAAGTGAAGTGTAAAGATCCTGTGGAACTTCGAATTCAGACTTATTTGGAATTCGGGGTGTTACAAATGAGATGAAATTAGAGTCGTCGCATCGCATATAGAGGCTCTCGATTCGGTAGAGGGGAGTCCCCGATACAGAGTCGCTTGATATTCGCGCTCGATTTGGTGGAGGGGAGTCACCAATACGGAATCAGCAGCGGATCAGATATCGGCGACGACCTCTTGATTGGGGTTCGACATTGGATTTGGATTTGGATTTGCTTTGAGATTTTCAAATTTTCAAAATTTTCAAATTTTCAAAATTTCAAAATTTTAAATTTCAAATTTTTAAAAATTTTTTAAAATAATAATTTTTTTTAAAAAAAAATATAATTTTGTATAAGTTTTTGTTTTTTTTTTTGAATTATTTTTAAAGTTTTTCAAGTTTTACTTTTTTTATTTTAAAAATTTTAAACTAATTTTTGTAACATTCTTATAATAATTTTTTATGAGTTTTTGATTTTTTTTGAATTATTTTTAAATTTTTAAATTTTTTTATTTTTTTAGTTTATTTATTTATTTATTTATTTATCTTTTTTTTTTTTAATTTTTTTCTTAATTTTTTGAATAGGAGAGGGGGAGAGAGAGAGAAATAATTAAATAAATAAAGAAGTTGCTTTGGGTGGGGGGGAATTTGAATTTGAGTTTTGGGGGGGAACTTTTGGGGGGGGGGATTATGTTTTGTGAGGTTAGATCTGGGCCTTTGATTTTTGAGGGACTGAAGGAGAGCCACTTGATAGTTTTGTTTGTGTTTTATTATATATACTAGATTTGCCCGTGGTCATGTGCCTACGGCACGTCTTCAAAATGATACAGTATATGAAAAGTCTTCTAAACAGTAAATCAATAATTATGTAGCTGAAGTTTGAATAATATGACAATAATTAGTTGTAAATAAAAGTCCATGTTTCCATTAGTATATGGTAAAAAATATTTATAAATTGGGGTATAAAAGTCTATGTTTCCATATATATATATATATATATATATATATATATATATATAGAGAGAGAGAGAGAGAGAGAGAGAGAGAGAGAGAGAGAGAGATAATTAGATAAATAAATGAGTTATTTTGAGGGGGAATTGAATTTGACTATTGGGGGGAAAATGTGTTTTGTGATGTTAGATCTGGGCCTTCGATTTTGGGGGGATTGAATGAGAACCACTTGATAGCTTTCTTTGTGTATTATTATTATTATTATTATTATTATTATTATTATTATTATTATTATTATTATTATTATATATGTATATATATATATATATATATATATATATATATATATATATATATATAAAACACACACACATATATATAATAAAACACAAAGAAAGCTATCAAGTGCCTCTCATTCAATGGGGTTGAAATCAACGGTCAAGATCTAACCTCTCAAAACATATTTTTCCGCCCAAAAGTTCCCCCCCAAAACTCAAATTCAAATCCCCCAAAACAACTCCTTTATTTATTTATTTATTTATTTATTTATTTATTTATTTATTTATTTATTTATTTCCCTCTCTCTCTCTCTCATTCTCTCTCTATTAACTTAAAATTTTATATTTTCAGATTTCAGGTTTATAAATTTTCAGATTTTTTATGCATTTTTTTATTGCTCATGTTACATTTAAAATAGCAAATATCTCATCAACAGTTAAATTTTATCATTTTCCGCACTCAAAGTTCTAAGAAGTTGGATTTTACACCCCCATTTATAATTATTTTTCAACATATACTAATGGAAACATGGACTTTTATTTACAACTAATTATTGTTTTACTATTCAAACTTGAGCTACATAATTATTGTTTTACTGTTTACAAGACTTTCATATGCTGCATTGTTCCAAAGACGTGCCGTAGGCACGTGCCTGCGGGAAAATCTAGTATATATAATAAAACACAAAGAAAGCTATCAAGTTGCTTATATATATATATATATATATATATATATATATATATATATATATATATATATATATATATATTATAAAAGCCACAATAAATCTGTCCAGAGAAGATCCGCACCGCAGATCTTACTTGATATAATCTCAGCCGTCAACGTTATTTAACTAACAATTTAAATAACCTAGATACCTCATGTTGCTTTCTTTTTTCCCTATTCCACATCCAATCCACGTACCCCTCTTCTCTCTTCTCTCTCTCATCAGAATTTCACCATGGCTTCGACCGCCTCCTCCTCGTCCCTCTTCTTCCAAACCCTAGCCCTAAAATCCAAATCCAAATCCAAACCTGCTTTCCTCCACCTCCACTCTGTCCAAACCGACCTAAAACCCATCTCCCCCACCGACTTGGAATTCGACCCAATCTAGAAATACCTGAAACGCGAGTACAAGTACGACTTCTCCTCCGACTTCGAAACCTTCTCCATCGACAAAGGCCTTTCCAAACAAATAGCGTCACGCCCCGCTTTCCAAAAGAGAATACGGAATACGAATACGCAAAAAAAGCCCTGCGAATAATTTTCATCATTTATAAGTTGTTCAGAATCTTTACAATATTTCACAAGAATAATCAGAGTCAGAAGCAAGAAAAGTCAACCAAGTATGCATAATCGAATCAAAAATACCTACAGAAATTTACTTGAAACCAAAATATATTAATCTCAAATAAATCAAATCTGAATAAGTCAAAATCCTGGATCACATTGTCCAAATACAAACAAATCCAAGTATCAAATACAATTGTTCAAATAAGCAACAGAAGTAATAATAAAAACTTCAGCATTAATATCTCATATCACCAACACCATCTGGTACTTGTTCTCCAAAATCTGCAATTTAACAACTGCAAGAATAGAAAAAAGAAAATAAACTCCTGTCAATGCAAGTTTCGGCCCACTTGTAGTGCAGGATACAAGTACATGGGATAAATAACAGATATAAAATAATAACAGAACAAACATAGCATGATATAGACATGTCAACAGAACATAACATCTAACATGAATCAGGAAAACAAATCAGATAGCATGGTATACTAACAGGTATAAGTAACATGTATCAAGTGTCAACAGTATGCAGACAGGTATACGGATAACAGTATTAGGTAACAGTCAGTCAGTAACAAATAACAGTGTCAGGTAACAGTCAGATGATAGCAGGTAACATTGTCCAGTAGTATGTAACAGATGTCAGTTCTTACAGTCTTGTGTTTATTACTATCTAGGTAGCACATCATGCGCCCCAACTTTTATCACATGGTTGCTACATTCAAACAGTTTTGTTTAGATTTCGTAGGGAATCATATAGGACCATTTACTCAGGTATCAGTAATCAGACAGTAATCAGACAGTCAGAACCTAGTGGTCCTCTCCCGAGTACACCTTCCTATAGGGAAGTGTGCAGTCAGGTAATTAGTAACAGTAATCAGACAGTCAGAACCTATTGGTCCTCCTCCGAGTACACCTTCCTATAAGGAAGTATGCAGTCAAGTAATCAGTAACAGTATAACAGATGCTCCATATGGGAAACACGGACGCCCTTCCAAGTACACATTTCTAAAATTTCCCACTACTAGATCTTTCCCTTAACCCCAGCTTGGTTATTTATTATTATTATTATCAGACAGACATTTATGTGTCATAAACAGAGCAAGAATAACATAGTATAATCATGTAATAGGTTCAGGGTGATAGATAAACATGTACAGATGATAGACAGTTCATAAAGGAATAGAATAATGCAAATGCTAGCTCAGGACAGCAAGACAATATGGTACTAAAAAAGGGATTCTCATTGCTATAAAAATACAAACTGGATCCGTCGAAGAATCTGGAAAATAGACTCCCATCCAAATCCAGTAAACATATATAAGTCATATGGTATTTCACAAAAACATGTCTCAAAACAGATTTGAATCCAGAAAACACGTTCAGTCAGAAATCAGAAGATCGTATTCAAAGTCAGGAAAACAGCATGAAAACTCATTAATTAAATCTATGAAAAATCTCGGGTATTCCCCTATATATGTAGTATCAGAATATAAAGTTTCAGAATTTTTTAATAAAAATAGAGTAGTCAAGTAAAATCAGAAAACAATAAGATACAGTAGTTTTATAAATCTAGAATCGCAATGCTGCAGTACGAAAACAGCAATATCTCACAAACCATAAATCCAAATCCAAATCCGCCAAAAGGGTGATAAAATAGATACAGGAGGCTAACTTTGATATTCAGAAATATTTTAGAAACAGCAAGTAGAATTTGGTCGAAAATCAGGTTCTTTACTGAACAGTATGAAAAATCTGCTAGTAAAATCTTTATTTGTAAGCATGAAAAGGTTTGTAAAACTCCACAAATAAATCCAAAAAAATTCTGGGTAAACCGCAATCACGTCAGGAAGTACTGATCAAAATTTCAGATCAAAATAATAATTTTAATACTAGAATAAAAATAAATTACTCTTCAGAATTCATAGAAAATAAAATCTGTAAACTACTCTACACCTCTGTAGTAAAATCAATATAACTCACAACCCGTAAATCGAAACTGAGATCCGTCAAAAGGGTTGGAAATAGACAGAATTCTCTACAGTTTATGTTCACAAAATATTTTCAAATACTGACCTTAATAGGGTCTAAAATACTGAACAACATCAGGGTAACAGAAAATATGGATTTATTCTTCATACAAAATTTAACATAGATCACACGAATTTCATCCGAATCAACCCAAACAAGAAATATAGTGTACTAGATGTCCAAACAACATGGTATAGAGTATTTCACAAGTGTTCAACAAGTATATCACGAATAACACATCAAGCACAGATATCTCAACATAGTATGAACATATACATCAAAAGTGGTCAACCCTAGGTTAATTTATGTCATGTATGTCGTGAGGCAACTACGGTCGAATCATCACTATAGAGACAATATCAACAAGGAAATTCACACACAAGTTGTCTCTAGAACCCAACTACACTACAGGCAGTATTTAGTACTTGTATTACACAAAGAAAAGAATTCAAGTTACTTGCCTGAGAGACGACGATGATAACAATGCAAGGAACAAGAATAATGGGAATGGATCCCGAGGCACGAACACAAACACAACAAACAAATCACGAACCAATCACGAACACACGACCACGAACAAGATGAAGACGATCGAGATCACGAACACAATCGAACGGCTGAGATCAAAGATCAAGATCAACAAGATCGGACGGTACAGGAATCAATCAAATCAAGATGATCAAAAGATAATGATTGCGATCACGATGGTGATCGGACGGCCACCAACACACTCAATCAACACCTTGATCAACAGCACACATGTAATGAGATTCGGCTCAGACAGTGGCAGGGACAGCAACAAGGCACGGCACGGCATCGAGACAGGCGGTGACTGCGGCGCGACGGTCGGGGTCACGGCAGTGGGCGGCGCCGGCGTCCAGGGGGCAGCACCGGCGACGGAGGGCGGCGAAACAACGGTGGGAAGCGCATGTTGCCGCTGCGATGCTGGATGGCTGTGTCGCGAGGCATCGCGACAGGGGGCCTGGTGCTGTGGGGCTACGTCGGAGCAAGGGGGTGGCATGACAGGGAGAGGGGGCCATGGGTGCTGGCTGTCGAAACAGTGCAGGGGGAAGGCAGGGGAGGTTGTCTGTCGAAGTTGGGGAGGGGCACGATGCTAGGGAGGACGATCGGGAGGACGGAGGGAGAGGGAGAGGATCGGGAAGCAGGCAGAACTAAATGAGAAGATGAGAAGGATGAAGAAGCGGCTGGGTATAAGAGATGGAAGATGAACAGAATGATAGGGTAAATATATATGGGTTAGTTTAGGATTAGGGTGTACAGGGTATTATATTGGGTAACTGGTTAGGGTAATTAATAAGGGTTAATGGGTATGGGTTAGGTCTTAATGGGTTTAGGGGAAAACAGAAGGGGGGTTATATATATATAGGATAGATATAGGGTAGGATTTTGGGGTGTAATACGAGTATGGGTTTATTTAGGGTTAATGGGTACTAATGGGTTTATAAAAACAATGGGTTATTGGGTTTTATATAATGGGTATTGGATTTTTAAATAGTGGGTAGTGGAATTTGGGTTTTGGGTAACTGGGTATTAGGGCATATAGGGTTAAAATCCAATAGGAGAAAAATAAAATACCCAATAGAAATAGGATCTATAACAAAAATGTAATTTGCGTTACAAAATAGAATTTATTTAAAATAGTACAATTACAGATAGTAAATAAAAATGGATTTTTAATAACCAGTCAAAAATAACAATAATAACAATAATACTAATAACAATAATAATAATAATAGTATTAAAAATAACAGAAATAATACCTATACTTATAACAATAATAATAATAAGAAAAATGATAAAAATAGTAATACTATTAGTAATAATAATAGAAATCAAAGTGTTAATAACAATAATAAGATTTACAAATAAAATTATCGATCGAAATAGATTTTAATAGAAGATCCAACATTACATTTTAACAAAAATAGTTCGAAAGCGGAAAACTAATTTACAAAAATTTGAAATACCGAAGATACACACAAAATACATTTTTGGGAAAACAGAGGTTACAAACAGTCAGGGACTTCTCCAAGCTCAATTCTGAACCCAATTGGATGCTCCAATTCTGCCTCAATTGAATACACCTAGACCCCTCAACCAAACAGACTTAAATATCCAGTCCTCACCCTTCAAATTTTTTACCCCAAATGTTATAAATCTTCTCCAATCGCCACAGAGAGAACCTGAAGCCAGAACTCCATGTTTCTGACGAACAAAATCTATTAATAGAAAAGAATAAGAAGAAGAACAAGAAGAGGAGAGAGGGGGATGAATTGGAAGAGAGAGAAAGTTTTCGTTGTTACAAAAGAAGGGTTTTCTCCCCCAATTAAAGCCGCCTCTTTGCTGTAAGTTTCCTTCCCAATTTTTTTTTTAATTTTTTTTTATGAATATATTAATTGGTTATTTTTGGGTTTTTATTTAATTTTATTTATGCACTTACATATCCTTGTTTAGTCTAGCTGTTTTTGAGTGAAAGTTTGGATTTTGATGCAATCAGATTGATGATTGGTCGGTTTTGATTGATGGGTCTCTAATTTTTAATCTTGCAAGTCCATTGATTGGGTTGATAAAGAAAAGAGGGCTCTTTAGATCTCATTGTATTGAAAGGGAAATTTAATTTGTAGAGATGGGTACTATTCTTCCCCCAATATAATCATCTATTTGACCTCAATAAACCCAATCAACTATTTTCTTTGTGCCTTTTAGATTTCCCATTTGTAGCAAACCCATATTGTATATTAGTAGAATTTAAAATTTTAAAAAAAAAAATTTCAAGTAAATTTTTTGATAGTTTCCTTTGTTAATTTGATTGAGTGAATAAGATTTGGTTGATTTTGATGAGGAATAAAGGATAAATACTGATGGAAATCTAGAGTTTGGTTTCGGATTGGTTTATCGGATTAGGTTTTGTTGTGATTGGAAAGAAGATATTGGTGGCCTTACCTTATGAGTTTCTTGCAGACATTTAAGCTATTATAATCGCATTTGTTGGTGAATGATCGGCTCCTGTGGCATGGTCTCCTCCTCTCAAAATTCTGTGCGGAAAGCTAATGAGGTAATTCTTGATCAGAGAGCTCAAGGCATGGACATTCCTCAATTTCAATGCTATAAATTTGTTTGGAAAATGAGAGTTGGGCCAAGGGTTACATTGTGGTTGTGGAGATTATTTCATGATATCATTTCTACAAAAGCTTCTTATTTAGAAGGGGGTTTTCTTCATCTATGAGATGCCCAAGATGTTCTCAAATTGATGAAGATTCTAATCACTTTTTAATTGAATGCGCTCCATTTCATGTGTAATGTAAGGGAGTGACAAAATGTAATATTTTGAAGTGTTTTGAGTCACTAAACTTCTCAACTTGTAATGGAGTGACAAAATGTAATATTTTGAGGTTTTTTGAGTCACTAGATTTCTGAACTTGTAACTATTTCACAATGTTTTAATCCTTGTGATTGATGGTTTGTGACTATATGATCCAAATGCTTTTTAATGTTTTGCTGCCAATATGAAGCTGGCTCTTAAAATCATGAGGTAATTTTTTTATGAATTATAGGATTTTTGAAACCATAATTACAGTTATTTGTCGAATAAAGTTGTGATTTTGACTCTGCATATAGATAAACTGAAGTTGTAGTTTAAGGAGTCTGAATTAAAACCATATTGAAGTACTTGATCAGAATAGTAGGGGATAAATTTTGCGGTGAATTTAACCAAAATTTATGGATTGAACAATATAGAAATTCTAATTTTGATGATTTCTAGGGTATGCGATGTGTAACAAAAATTGATGTGTAACCAACCTTTTATAATCAATAGAATGGGTTAGATTTTGCAAGTTTGCGGAGGATATGATTCATAGGAAGGTCAAGTTGAACTCGGCAACTTTTTCCAAGTTGAGAACCAGCCTTCTGAAAATTGGTAAGGGAAGTATCTATGATCACATCCTTAGGAAGTGGATACTTGACTAAGATATAAACTTTGTATACCCTTCAATTTTAATTTATTGCTTTTATATATTAGGGCAACATATAATGTTGTATGTGCTTGAAACTATCACGGAGCTTGTGTTATCTCTATCAAGAAAGAGCTCCTTTTATTATATTACATGTTAAAGAGTTTCTTCCATATAATAATTCTGGACTCGTTACTTGGTTGATTTAGTGATAATGTATTTTTTGGGTTTTATTTATATTCTTTCACTTGCTTCTTTTAGTTACATTTTTTCTATTAAGCATTCCACCATATACCAAGTCTGGTAGATTGTCTCAATATTTGCATGGATGTTTCCTTTTTAATCACAATAAGCTGTATTATCCATTTCAGAATGATGTTCTACAGCATTTATTATCCTAGGGAACAAACTACTCCCTATTACATCGATCATTATACATATTTCTTCAATAAAAACTATTTTAAAGTATCTAATCCTTTTATCAGATTAATCTTTAATCTCGTTTTTTTTGCCATAACAACAGTAAACTGAATTTAACTTATTATCAAACTGTCAAAGTTCAGAAATTTGAGTCTCAAAACCAGAAACATCTACTAAAGAAAGTTTGCTAAATCGAAAAAAGGGAAAGAAACAGTTATTTTTTCACTGACTCAAATCAGCTGATTACAAATTAATGGCATAGAGAAATGGAAATAACTTGGTCCAAAAAAAAATGAACATAACTTTTCATAACATAAAACATTTCCATCATCCATATGATCTCTGACACCTCTTTTCGGTTCGTTCAAGTTTTTCTTGAATAACAAAAGACAGGAAAGAAAACAACATACTTTTTTTAAAAAAAAATAACAATAAAAAATATCTCAACTCAAAAACAGTAAAGAAAATAAAAGAAGACATGAACTTGAAATTGGAAAAAAGAAAATTTTGGCTTTGACATTAAGATAACAACAGCATGTATCAATCATCAGTTATAGCCTTAGAAAGTGATGAACCAAGTAACAAGTGCTGCGAAATTCTTGATAATATTTACACAAACTAGAAGAGAATAAACCAAAAAAAGAAACAAGAAAGAAAGACCATAATGTAGGGATAGATATGATGAATTCTCACATGTTATCAGTTGATTTCCTCTCGAATCTTGATGGAGCTAGCAGTTCGGTTCATTATGTGGATTCTTCGTCCTCTGTATCCGTATTTTTATGAACAGAACGATGAGCCCCCTTTCCTCGAGCAATGCCCAAACTTTTCTTCTGCTTCCTTTGCGGGTTAACATTTCTTTTACTCCTGCTTCCTTCACCCTCTGTTGTAGGAGACCAATCTGGTGACGAGTATGTAGATTCCTCGTCCTCTGTATCCGTATATTTATGAACAGAACGATGAACCCCCTTTCCCCGAGCAATGCCCTTACTTTTCTTCTGCCTCCTTTGTGGTTTAACATTTCTTTTACTCCTACTTCCTTCACCCTCGGTTGTAGGAGACCTATCTGGTGACGAGTATGTGGATTCCTGGTCCCTTGTATCCATTTTTTTATCAACAGAACGATGAGCCCCCTTTCCCCGAGCAATGCCCTTACTTTTCTTCTGCCTCCTTTGCGATTTAACATTTCTTTTACTCCTGCTTCCTTCACCCTCTGTTGTAGGAGACCAATCTGGTGACGACCTCTACAAAAGAGATAGAATCTTGGTTACACTAATCACAATCCAGAACCAAATAAGAAGAGAAGAGAAGAGAACATAACATATACCTTCTTGCGCTTCCCGGACCTCTTTTTTGGCCTCCCCCTCTTTTTACGCTTCTCCCTCTGCTCTACTTGAGTAGCTGATGTCGACTGAAATAACCATACAGAAATTACCCATCAGAAAATGAAACTAGAAAAATGATGGAAAACCTAGAAATTCAAAACACTGTACTGGGAGAAACGATTGAATGGTACCCAGAACTCAAGAAGATCACTTGCATCATTCTGTAGTTTTTGCTCGTCGGCACTAAGCGGATACATAGTTCTTGTAGCAATAAGAGCCTGTAAATACACACAAAATTATCAAGGAAGCATAGGTGAAGGATAGATGTTGATAATGGCTAAACAAGTATTAAATGTAGATTATGGTTATACAAGTATTACCTTTACTAAAGACATGTCACTCTCTTTATTATTTGATGTCAGGGCTTAATCTATTATGTAATTGTTTTGTTAAAAAGTACCAGTAAATTGTGCTCTAACAATTATTTTGTTGATGAAATCATATGGATAATGGCTAATGGCGAATGAAAGCTATGATTTATTCAACTATTGTTTGCAAGGAATATGGAATCATTTCCTAGAACATAAGCCTTGATGACACTATGACTGGAGTATTCTTGGGAAAAAGATGATTGATCTTATGAAAATTACGATGACATGAGTTTAGGATTTACTAATTTGTTTTTTTAAAATATCTTTTTAAATATCTTTTATGTTTTAGATGAGACAATTATTTACATATTATTTTGTATTTACTCTAAGACTAGATATAATATTAGTCTTTCATATTAAAATTTTAAGTTTTTGTGTACATAATTAATATATAGTGATCATATTATATATTCATTGGAGTTCTTAATAAGATTTCTTCTATGATTTATTTTTAAAAAAAAACTTTTTAAAAATAATCAATTGATACATCAAACAAGCTACTTGCACTTGGTACACGGCAAATTTCAACTAAAACCGAATACAATATATAACCGAACACTAGTACATATTGATTCTGCATTTTGTTGATATACAAGTATATGTCGATACCTAATAAGCGAACCAGCAATTCTTGGCAACATCTGCATGATCCCCAACTTAGCCTCCTTTGTGTTCTTGTCATATTGCTCTGCTAGAACTTGTCTGTCACTTAAAATTGCAGCCAAAGCACATATCATAAACTGCATTAAGATGATCAAAGTTGAGTTCAAAGAGTTGAGTTCAAAGATACTGAAAAACTAAACATTGATCCACGACTAGAAGTATATATTGATCCACTCGATTCCATAATTGATCCATGACTAGAAGGGGGCTACTTGGGTGAATCGTTGAAGAAGTTTGGAGAGATTGCGAGGAAGTGTTTGGCAGATGATGGGAGGAGCAGACCAACAATGGGGGAAGTGTTGTGGTATTTGGATTATGCATTACTACTTCATGATGCTTATAGTAAGTGTTTGGGAGGGGATTCATTTGCTGACTTGAGCTTTAGTCTCCCTTTCATTAAAAATGGCGGTGAAGGTGAAGATGAAATAGGTCAAGGAATATCATCGAGGAGGATGACAATAGGGCTGACTACTATAAACTTGGTAAGCCTCGTGGAGAATTTTTCTAATGACTCTTGCTGCTTTAAAATTATGACTCTAATATCTTGTTAAAAAAAATTGATTTGGAATTGTATGTACTCTGTAGTAACCTTAGTTTATCAGAGTTCATAATGTGAACATTCCAATATATCTAATTTTCTATCTTTCTATTTATCTCATTGATGTTAATTGTGATGCCTTTGGATGTTAAATGAGATGTATGTAGTTGTTGTACTTGGGTGTGCACACGGTTTATGTAAAAGCATGTAATTTGAAGTATCTGATGAGATAAGTTGCAATACATCGCTCTCACGAGTTCAATTAAGTTTTTGCTGGATCAATAATTATAGGAGTACTGTACTAAAATCATGTTTTGTTTCATCCACACATTCAATGTTTGTTTGTGGTCTCTTCTTTTCATTTTTCTCTGAAAGGTATATGAAATTATATATAGAAAGGAATATGAATTTGTACAAAGAAAGGAATATGAACGTAAATAATATATTGCCATCGCAGTGCGAACTTTGCAGACATATACAATGCAACTAGAAACAAGACTTATTGATAGAAAAGGCTATATTCGCATGTACATATGTAACACGATTAAAATCCCTGAAGAGTCATCACTGCATTGTAAGCAAGAGAGCTTGACACCTGATTAGATGAAACTTACTCAGTGACGGCCATTCACCACTGCAGTAACATCATATTCCTTCTTTTTTTCTTCTTTCTAGCAAGCAGTAACATCATATGATATAATAGCTCCTGCAATCACCACTTATGGTGTGTGTGAATAGGGTTAAGTTATTGTAACTGGAACTTCGTCGAGTTAGCACACCACCAAATTATAAGCTATAGTGTTGTTTATTTTTTAAGAGATCATCACAACCAAATTAAGTCAAAGATAGAGTAGACAAGGATATAGCAAGAATTTGCCTGTGAGCATTTCTTAGCACTAACTTTGATATGCTTGGACATATAGATATCTTAAGTTATGGTCAATTCTAATTGAAAATTAAGTTTGGTGTCTATAGTATGCTTTCTTTTCAAAAAATTTGATGTATAGATAAGTTTATTAAGAATAAATATGAGAAAAAAAATTATGGTTCGACAAATTCTTGATGATAATACATTATGTTGTATCAAATGTTAGTTTTATGGGGTAATAAACTCATGCACTCCATACAAAATGTATGGTTCCATATAGGAGGTCAGCCAGAAATATGTATGATATATATAATGATTGAAACAAACTGAAGAATTATCTGTAGCAAGCATTATCTCTACTACTATAATGGGAGAAGGCCTTAGTGTAATTTGTCCATCTACCAACCCGTGCAACGCACGTGCATAACTATTGTAAATGAGGTTTTTGATCAAATCCAGACTACGTCTGAATTTTTACTTTTAAAAAAAACTATATTTATTAAGACGTACATCGCACGTGTAAACTACTATATATATATATATATATATATATATATATATATATATATATATATATATATATATATATATATATATAATATTATAATGGGAGAAGGCCTTAGTATCATTTGTTAATCTACCAACATGTGCAACGCACGTACATAACTAATATAAAGAAGGTTTCCGGTTCAATTCCTCCCTGCGTCGGAGTTTTTATTTTTATTTTTTGAATTTTTTAAAACGTGCATCGCACGTGTAAATTACTAGTATATATAGAGGAATACTGGACCAATTTTACTGGTTTTGCACTTCTATATATACCTATTGATATACATTTTGCAGTGTACTTCGTTTTTCCCGATGAACGAAGATTCTAAGGATTTTAAAGCTGGCAGTTGAACGCCGCCTTCATGATTAGTGTAATTGTTTTCCATCTGCATGTATTTATTCTTCAGATTCATGAATAGTGATTGTGGTGTACCATTTTGCCATTTTGCAGCGTTCTATGTTGTTCCCGACGAGTAGAGATTCTGAGGAATTTAGAGCTGACAGATGAACACCACCTTGAGGATTAGGGAAATTGTTCTTAATAGTACCCCATGCATGTATTTATTCCTCAGATTCAGGAATAGTAATTGTGTTGTACCATGAGTATGTATGATATTTATACATTATATATATACACTAGCTCATTGGTGTGCTTCTCGGTGTTCATTTTAAAGGAGCAATCCGATCAATTATGTAGATCAAAATTATTAACCTTTTAAATTGATAAAGAAAGCCACTTAAAATTTAGAATCTGTAGATCCTAAGGTCATGTTGTTAAGCCACTTTCAGTCTGTTTATATTTGTTTATCCAACAATTAATGTTGCAAATAACTTTTCTGAATGCCCCACTTTCTATCATGTTACTAGATCAATTATTAGTTGTAATTCTACACTATTATTTTACTTTTGTTAGGGAAACTGATGTTGCATCTGGAGAATACAACTATTAATAGTTACAATGTTACTGCTATTTTGGATGTATATATTGAAGTTCTATATTTGTTATGGTGTATTAATTATCGAAAATGACAATTGACCACTAGAGATTATGATGATGTATGCACTAAAACCTCATTGGCCACTAGATAAACAATTACAATAGCGGTGAGTGAATAAGTTTTCAGTGAATAAGTTGAGAAATGATAGCATGACATTCTAATTGCAACTCTGATATGATCTAAAATTTTCACGTGGATTTACAGTTCCAAATTAGCCATGTGCACTAAGCAAACGTGCACTTGGTGCACGACTAATTTCATGAAGCAATTTGAAGTAGATGTAAGAATTGATCGTATTGTAATGAAATTGAAGATGACTGATATGAAACTGCTATACAACTAACTGCAAAGAAGAAGAGGTTGGTATATATTTAGAATACAACTGAAGTACATATAAGATTGCATGCGTGAATTCAAGTTAATGCGAGACAAACTTTATTTCACTGATAAGCTATAGTGTATGACTCGTGAGTTCATTGTACAGCCTACGTAAATTTGCATTTCTTATATTAAAGTAATGTAAAGCACTTAAGATTGTAATTCTACAATCATCATCTCATCTTTGTTAGCAACAGAAACATTTGAAATTCAGAGAGATTTAAGAATTACATAATAGAAATCTCAATTTTCTTGGGCCTTGCACATTGGTACTTCGGAGTTGAACTCCAAGACGTTAGTTATCATTATTCTTTAGATTAGAGAGGAATTCTATAAAATATTATATTCTTTGTTCTAATGGCAAAAGTTTTAAGGTTTTTTCAACTAAATTTTGAACATGAACTTGTTTATTTCATGCATCAGTGTGAAGTACTTTTGAAGTTTTAGCTCAAAATCCATGTTACAAACAAGATAACATGAAATCTTTTACAGTTTCATGTCATCTCTCGTCCAAGGGTTTACCTCAGATGCACTATGCTTAAATGTTCTAGCTTTATCTGTATTTTTGTGGTTGCATTATGATGTATATATCTATATTTTTGGAGATAATATGAGGCACGAGCCTTCCAACCTTTTCAATCATGGTTCAGAAATCAGTGTTAATATCTATGTATTAGTATGTCATTATCATTTAATCACTCAGATCCAAAAGTATCATAAGGAAAAACCCAATTTTATACATGTAGTGCATCTCGGTAGAGACTAATATTTTGAAAGCTTTGTTTCCATTGAAAAAAAACATCTCGAAGAGTTTCTTGATCTAGGATACAAACATACAAATATATGTTATGGATCTAATGGTTTCCCATACATTTTCCAGGATTTCAAGTGAATGTAGTGACATCTAATAAATATGTGAAACATGAGAATGGATTTATATATCTGGATGTACAAGTTGGTGAAGGCGATTGCCCTAAGGATGGTCAATATGTATTTCCTTTCACTGTCTCCTTAATCACGCTTTCTCCTCCCGATTTTTATTACAATAAAAATTTTCCTTTAATTTTTGATAAGTTATCTATGACCAAATCATCCATAACATAATAACATTAAGAAATTTTCAATGGCTAAATTATAAGAAACTACCCTAAACGTTTACGCTTTTTAAAGTAACTACTAACTACCCTAACTATGTTTTATTATGTGCAACCCTCCAAAATTTGTTTTTTATTATCAACAACCTACTCCTCCGTTTAACACTCCATCAAATGTCCGTTTACGCATACTGTACATGTTTTTGATGGCCGAAAATACCCTTCTATTTTATTTTCCCCCAATTTTCACTTTTTCTTATATTTCTCACTCATTCTCACCCTATTCATTATCTTCCAACTCCAAACCCTAATTTCTTCCCAAGTTTTCATCTTCTCATATTCTTCTTCGACATTACTCCTTGTCACCCACACCTCTTCTTCTTCTTCTTCTTCTTCTTCTTCTTCTTCTTCTTCTTCTTCTTCTTCTTCGACATCTCATCTCTTTCCCATATTTTCTTTACTAACCCCAATATAGGAGGAAACCCTAACTCTGTATCTTTAAAATCTGTATTCAATTAAGGATTTGAGAGAGAAGGTTGGAGATGGGAAGGTGAATGAGTGTTAGAGACCATTTAGTCCCATATCGGTTATATGGGTAGCCAATGTGGGGTTGAAATAAACTTGGGCTCCCTCCCCTTAACAGCTAGCATTTAAGGGTGAAATCTTCTAGATTCGTTTCATTGAGATGATAGTTTAGGATTGGAAAGGGAAATTTTACATTTTTGGGGAAGTAGCATGTTATGTATTTGAGAAAATGTCAAATAAAAAAAAGAGGAAACTGCAATTTTCAAAAAATTGCTTTCAAATTTGATACGGATGAAGACATTGTCATTTTAGAGTATATAAGGAGATCAAAGATGTGATGGTAGAAATTGGTAGGGATGTAAAATTTCCAAGGATTGTAATTTTGGTCTAGGTATCTTCATTGAATTCATACATGATAAACTGAAAAAAACTTGCGTCTCCTTATGGGGAATCTTGATTTGGTTTTGAGAATCGAGGATGACCAATATTATTTTTGGTTAATGAATTGAAATTAACAAATTGAGTCTTTTTACATGACATTCTTAATGATAATATGTGATATCTACAATATGTCATTTTGATGATGCATTTTATTTTACACGAGAAAATTACTTAATTCTGTATGCAGTAAAAAAATGTTGAAGAATTTTCTAGAATGACCAAGAAATGCATTGGAGATGAGTATATTTTTTTCATCAAATCACAAGTTGTCACATATTGAAGTCTAACTACAAGACCATTAACTGATGAGTATACTTTTTAATCAAGAGCTAATTACTTAATTCTATATGCAGAAAAAAATGCTTAAGAATTTAATAGAAGGACCAAGAAATGGATTGGAGATTAGTATACTTTTTTTATCAACAAGATGTCACGTATAGAACAATAACTACAAGAACACTGACTGGATGCAAAATTAAAAAGGATGAACAAGAAGTTACGAGCAGTTTTAAGTTCAAGAAAGTTAAAGTCGAAAATGATGATTGATCTTATGAAAAATACGATGATATGAGTTTGGGATTACTAATTTTTTCTTTTTTTAATATTTTTTATGTTTTAGATGAGACAATTTACATGTTATATTGTATTTACTCAATACTAAATATAATATTTAGAGTCTTTAATATTAAAATATGAAGTATTTTGTGTACATAATTATTATATAGTGATCATACTATATATTCATTTGAGTTCTTAATGTTATTTATTCTATGATTGATTTTCTCAACAACATAAAATATTGTTAAAATATTCAACTGACATGTCCACCAAGCCACGTGCACTTGGTGCACGGTAAATTTAAACTAGTATATATATATATATATATATATATATATATATATATAAGGAATGCTCCATTGAAAACGGGTCTAGTTTTCACCGGGTTGGAAAACACCAATCTGAGCCGTTGGATCGCTCATGATCGTGATCAGCGGCTCAGATCGAGCTCCCCATAACCCGTTTCAATTGATCAGTGGAGGATTATTTTGGGAATTTCGTTCCAAATAACTCTTCGCTGAACAGATTCTAAAAAAATTGATATAACCTAGGCCGTTGTTTGGAACAACGGTCTAGGTTATAAAAATTTGAATTATAGGCCGTTGTTTGTAACGGTCTTGTTTTAAATTTTTATAACCTAGGCCGTTGTTCCCAACAACAGCCTAGGTTATAAAATTTCAATAAAATTTTATAGCCAAGGTCGTTGTTCCAAACAACGGCCTAGGTTATAAAAATTTAGAACAAGGTCGTTGTTCCAAACAACGGTCTATAATTCAAAATTTTATAACCTAGGCCGTTGTTCCAAACAACGGCCTAGGTTATATTCATTTTATCAGAGCGAATCAGGCGAAGAGTTATTTGGGATAAAATTTCCAAAATAACCCTCCACCACTTAAGTGATATAGGGTGATGGGCGAAGGCGATCTGAGCCACTGATCACGATCAAAAGTGATCCAACGGCTCAGATTGGTGTTTTCCAACCCGTGAAAACAAACCCGTTTTCAATGGAGCATTCCTATATATATATATATATATATATATATATATATATATATATATATATATATATATATATATAAGCAATGCTCCCTTATAAATGCAAATATTGTAAAAATACGTGAAAATCATCTAGACCGTTGTTCCCAACAATGGCTTAGGTTATAACATAAGCCGTTATGTTATAACTTAGGCCGTTATTGGGAACAACGGCTTCAGTTATATTAAACCTTTCCAATGACTTCTATATATATATAATCCAACACAGTATCCCCGTACAATGACTAAATCCAAACATACAAGATCCTCTCTCTTATGAAAACTTTCTCTTTTTTTTTTTCAAACCCTAGGCCTACAAGCAAAGTTAAAAGGAGAGCTTTGTGGTCTTCTTCAATCTGAGCATGAAAGAAAGGAAACAAAAGCCCAAACCTACGCATATCTTCTCATGATCATCACATGGATATTGCATGGTCAATTCGAAAGTTGATGGATTTTGTCGGGCACTATTCGAATTGGCTTTGGTACGAATGGATCCATTTTGAAAGTAGAGAGATATACGCAGAGAGAGAACCAATGCTTTTTAATATATATATATATATATATGGATTGGCTTTTTACCTGTTTGTATGGGAGGGAAAGAGAAAGGACATTTGGGATCTTGGGTTTTGTTTGGTTTTGATGCGGAACTACCCTGTAGTAGGTTTAGAGGAATATATTCGATTCCGGTTGAAATTTAACATTCCTTTCAAAATTTACTTGCTGTGCAAAACTAGTATTGCATAGAGTGCATGCATGTAAAAGTAATCTCTACTATTTTAATGGAAGAGTTTGTTACCAAACAAATACGTGTATTGTAACCAAACAAACATGTCCAATGCATAACTAATATAAAGGAGGTCTTTAGGCACTATTTGGTTGGAGGGGAATGGCGGGGAGGGGAGGGTTTTTTTAAAACTTTTCTTGTTTGGTTCATTTTTTAGGAGGGGAGGGGAGGAAAATGAAGGGGTGCAAAACCCCTCCTGAGCCAATTTTGACTCCCCTCCAATATTGGGGGAATTTGGAGGGAAGAGAAAGTATGTCTAATTTTTTAATGTGATTGGACTAAATTGCCCTTTTAAATCTAAATCCTAATAATAAAAAACCTAACTATCTACCGACTGTCTCTCTCCCGCTCTCTCTTTCTCCTTCTCCTCGTCGCCTTCTCGTCTTCGTCCATCTTCCCGCCGTCCGCAGTCGCCCTCATCTCCGCAGTCCGCAGTCGCCCTCGTCTCCGTCGTCCGCAGTCACCCTCATTCAAGGTATTTTCTTCACATTCTGATAATCCCCCCACATAAAGCATTACTAGGATCGAGATGTATTCTTGGTGGGTTTGGTGTTGGATTGAGTTTGGTTGGGGAAGAATGGATTTTGATGACTGTAGAGTGGGATAGATTTAATTGATCCTTGTTGGGTAATTGAGAAATTAGAGGATTATTTGATTGATTTTTTGGGGTTTTGGCAATCTGTTTGTTCAGATTGTAGGTTGACTTTGAATGCATTTGATTCATCTAGGGGAACTTTTTTTTAGATTACAGGTTTTAGTTACTGGTTATAAATTGGTTGATCCCAATACAGAATTGACTCCATCATTAAAAGTTTTAAAACTTGGTTGAAACCATCCAATTTTCTCCCTGATCTTGTACAAAGGAAGGGTCTTTCAATATTAATGTTATTACAACTGAGTGAGTTTATTTGGATCCATATAGCCATAAGAACTGAGTGGGGAATTTGGATCCATATAGCCAATCTAAAGAATTTAAATTTGGTTTTTAGTTGTTATTCCCATTGCTTCTGTTTCTCCTCCTGTTTTTGTCAAAAATTGTAATGCAGATGATTGTTTCCTTAACAGCCTTGATTTAGTAATAGTCGTGATCGAAATTGTTGTATAATATATGTAGATGAGCAACTTGAATAAATTTTTACATTTGCAGGCAGATTTTATTTACATGGCAATGGTCATCTTATATTTGCATATAAGCTTAGATCTCTTACTCTATCTTACTGGTTGGGTCGTATTATATTTTCTTATCAATCTGCATTCTCCATAATTTCATTCAATTAATCTAGTTTGCTACAAGTAAATTTAATAATTCCAACATTGAAATTTCCATTCATCTGGTTGTATACAATGTTTCATTCTAATTTAATTTTGTGAATGTTTCATTGTGTTAGATGGATCATCAAGATTGGGAAATAACACGCAATAGATGGTTTGATTTGCGCCGAAGAGTTGTAGCTCAGTTCATATTTGTTGTTGCTTATTACTATGTTAGGATTTCTCGTAAGAGAAAAATTAGTTACAGTATGAGTTTCGAGAGAGAAAGGGTACGTGAAGAAATAATGGGTCGAATTTGTAGCAGTGAAACTAGTAGAAATATATTAAGAATGGGTCCTCAAGCTTTCTTAACCTTGTGTGGTATGTTGGAAAATGAGGGCGGGTTACGACCCACACGATGGTCAAGTGTGGAAGAACAAGTTGCAAAAATAATTTACATATTAACACACAATGCTAAAAATTGTGAAGTAAACCTTTGGTTCCGTCGTTCCGACGAGACGATTAGTCGTCATTTTCGTCAAGTGTTGAGTGTTATCCTCCAATTTGAAGAAAAGTTCCTAGTACAACCCGATGGCTCAACAATTCCTCCTGAAATAAATGGTAGCAGTAGATTTTACCCATATTTCAAGGTAAACTTTTATCATTAAATTACTATACACTCAAACATTGTCATGATACATTAATATATATTAATCTAAAAATATTGTCTCAGGATTGTGTTGGTGCCATAGACTTGACACATATACGTGTCAAAGTATCTTCTAAAGATGCTCCCCCGATATCGTGGTAGGAAAGAGTACCCAACACAAAATGTGTTAGCAGCATGCACATTTGATTTAAGGTTCACTTATGTATTCCCTGGATGGGAAGGCATTGCATCTGACTCAAGAATTATAAAGAATGCATTAAGACAAGAAGATAGGCTTAAAATTCCTCAAGGTAATTAAGACCTCATAATACATTGAAATTATTCATTTGTTTATTTTCAAACTATCACATTCATTATTTACTTTGATTATAAGAAAATATTACCATGTGAATGCTGGCATGCTGACAAGTGGACTGATTACACCATATAGAGGAGTTCGCTATCATTTGAAAGAATATTCAGCAAGAAATCCACATCAAAATCATAGAGAATTATATAATCTCCGTCATGCATCATTACGCAATGCAATTGAAAGAGCCTTTGGTGTATTAAAAAAAGATTTGAAATTTTATCTAATTCAACAGAGCCTACTTATGGAGTCAAAGCTCAAAAACTAATCATTATTGCATGTTGCATTCTCCATAATTATCTAATAAGCATAGACCCAGATGAAGACCTCATAGCTGAGGTAGATGCAGAACTTGCAAATGAAAATGTATCTCAAGACAATTACCAAGCTCCAAGAGGCGATAATGAGGAGATTGCTCAGGATGAGCTTATAAGAGATAGTTTAGCAATCAAATGTCGACAGATTATCAAAACGATTGTTTAGACTAAATTTTGATGAAAATGATTGTTGTTGCTGTGGTTTTTTCACATTAATGTATGTTGTCTTTCCTTTGAGTCAAAAGTTTGAAATGTATGATTTAATATTGGTATGTTGTAATGCTGATTTTGTTTAAATGAGACATAAAGTCTTGATTATTACAATATTAAATTTTTCCTTCTCTAATTTTATTAATTTTGTTTATGCTATATTTAATAAATATCACAGTATGGCACCAAGAAAAAAATTATTGACAAACAGTGGTAGGGAAATCTTGACCTGGACAAGAGACATGGATGATGCTCTTATCGATGCTTTCATGCACGAGTGTGAAAAAGGTGTTACAAAAATTCTTTTACAATAAACTCGATTTGATTGAGAGGCACAAAAAACAGAGAAAAAAAAAGGAGAGAAAGGAAAAATAAATAAATAAATAAATAACTTACAAAACCCAATATCATATTACAAGTTGAGAAGCCGAGGCCTGTATATCACACAGTGTCCTTAAAACAGATTTCGCCTCTTCCGGTTGCTGGAATGAACGAAGGCGTCTGTCTCCCAGAATGCAACGACCAGAGTGTTCACATAGGCACCACATAGCACCCTCGAACTGAACAGCAGCGTCAGAATCCTATCACCGACTTACCAAAATAACAGGAGTGGAGAAACGAACAGGACTCAGAAGAGGAAGAAAGAAGTGTTTCTGTTGCAGGGAAGAAATGAGAGGGGAGGCCTCTATTTATAGAGGCAGGGTTAAATCTGTAACGGCAGACAAAGCTTTGAATGCCTTTAGTGTAACGGCAGACAAGACTTTGAATACCCTCAATGTAACAGCAAACACGTAATTGAATGCCTACACTGTAACGGCAGACAGAATATTCAACACAGCACTGAAATGGCAGACAGAACCGTTTCTGCATCTATTTCAGCCGTTACACTAGAAAAAATCAAAACTGTAGCAAAAAGTGGCTCTGCACGGGGTAGGAACATGTTGGTCCGGCATTCGTATCCGCAGGTCGTGCGGGCGCACACAAGTTGCATGTAATCCGATCCGAGATTTGCACCCCCCCCTGCGCGCGAGAGAGAGAGAGCCTCTCTTCTACCTATCTTACAATGCTTAGAAGGAGGTTACTATATATCCTCTTCTATTTCCTTTGATTTTTCCGATGTGGGACTAAGTTCCCTTAACCCATTTTCAAGAATGAAAATGTCTCACTTTGAGAGACAATTTCTCATTCACCCCTTAACTGTTTTTAGCAAACCAATATATGATTTTGATCTACTCACGAAGGAGAACACAAATCAATAAAGATATCTCAATAATTCATTAAGCATCTTACTCAAAAAATTGCTCAAAAACCGGTTCGTAAATGGTGTATAAAACACCCATTTTCTAACATTTCCCACATGAATGAAAACTGACGATCATAGACACAACAGACTGACACGAAAGACTTGGTGATAGAATTCAACGGTTGATTCCTGCATAGGATAGGTAGGTGTTACCCTTTGAACCTTCCTTTATGAAAATATATTTACTTTACTAACTAAACAGTAGACGCGATGTCCTTGAACTGTTCTGTCATTTGTGTAAACGATGACATATCTCACACAGAAATCTTCCTAACGCATTTTCAGTTCTCACTGTTATGTTCGTTTTTGCCATGAACATACGTCTGGTTCTGCAAGAGTTTAACAGGAATATTGCCATATATTATTCCCTTGGAAGCGGCCCTTCTTCCCTCTTACATAGGTGATTTCTTACCTAAGAGTAATCCGCATTACTCTGCTCAGATATCCGACGCATAAGAATCATTAAAAGCCTAGCTTAACCTGTTACCTTACGAGCATCACTGTTTCATCATGGGAATGGACATAAGAAAATTCCCACAGTGATCCAACTTGGTCTTTACAATTTAGTTGTCCCTTTGAACCTAGATCTTGGGATCTCCAGTCAGCTAGGTTGGGTATCCATTGTATCGACTTATTCTTTCATGGGCTTTAGTCCCATTCCCCTCGATGATTTATCAACTAACTCTCTGTTTAACCCTTTGGTTAGCGGATCCGCAATATTATCCTTTAACTTTACATAGTCCACAGAGATAACCCCAGTAGAGAGTGGTTGTCTAATGGTATTATGTCTTCAACTAATATGTCTAGATTTATCATTATACATATTGCTCTGTGCTCTACAAATTGCAGATTGATTATCTGAATGTATACAGATTGGAGGCACAGGCTCGTCCCCCTTGGAATATCCTCAAGTAAGTGGCGTAACCATTCAGCCTTTTTCCCTCATTTGTCCAGTGCGATAAATTCAGATTCTATCGTGGATTTAGCGATCACTGTTTGTTTCGAGAATTTCTAAGAAATTGCTGCACCACCTAGTGTAAACACATAGCCACTAGTGGATTTTGAATTATCACTAGATATCCAGTTTTCATTATTGTATCCTTCAAGTACAGCCGGGTATCTTGTATAGGTATCTCGTATAGTGCAGCCCATAGTTACGAGTAAAACGCAAGTACTTCAGTACTCCTGTAATTGCTTGCCAATACTCGCTTTCAGGATTACTCGTATATCTACTTAGTTTACTCACTGTATAAGCTATGTCTGGTCTTGTACAAATCATTAAGTATATTAGACTGCCTATGATTCTAGAGTATTCTACTTGAGAAATACTCTCACCTTTATTCTTGGATAAATGTAAAGTTAGATCTATTGGAGTTCAGGCAATTTCAGAATTATTTTTATCAAATTTTCCATAAATATTGTCAACATAATGTGACTAGCTTAAGATAAGCTCATCTGATGTTCTTGTGATTTTAATTTCCAATATAACATCAGCTAGTCTCATGTTTTTCATGTCAAACCTTGAATTCAATATGTTTTTAACAGATTTAATCATCTGATCATTGCTTCCAATAATAAGCATGTCATCTACATACAAACATATAATGACATATCCATTTTCTGTGTCTTTGACATATACACATTTGTCATATTCATTAATCTTGAAACCATTGGTCATCATGACATTGTCAAATTTCTCATGCCGCTGCTTTGGAGCTTGTTTCAAGCCATATAATGACTTCACCATTTTACACACTTTCTTTTCATGACCTAGAGCCGAAAAACCCTCAGGTTGTTCCATGTAGATTTCTTCATCTAAATATCCATTAAGAAAAGTTGTTTTTACATCCATTTGATGTACTTCAAGATTGCGCAGAGCTGCTACTGCAAGTACCATCCTAATGAAATTTATTCTCGTCATGGGAGAATATGTATCAAAGTAATCAAGACCTTTCTTTTGTTTATAGCCTTTAATTACAAGTCTTGCCTTGTATTTTTCAATTGATCCATCAGGTTTCATTTTTCTCTTGAAGATCCACTTAGAACCTAAAGGTTTACTACCTGGTGGAAGATCCACTAGTTCCCAAGTATGATTTTGCAAAATAGAATCAATTTCACTCTTGATGGCTTCTTTCCATAGAGAACCATCACTATAGTTCACCGCTTCCTTGAAGGTTTGGGGTTCACCTTCAAGCATAAAAGTCAAGAAATCCGGACCAAAAGATTTTTCCATTCTTGTTCTTTTACTGTGTCGAGGTTCCTTCTCAACTTCTTCATCTTGGTCTTCACTATCTTCACTAATAGTCTCATGTATTCGTTTGGAGGAACTTGGTTCCTCCTTTGACTTACATGGAAATACATCTTCAAAGAACGATGCATTTCTAGATTCCATTATCATGTTCTTTGATATCTCAGTGATATCGAATTTGTACACCAAGAACCGATAGGCACTACTGTTAAGTGCATAGCCAATGAAAATACAATCAACCGTTTTTGGTCCTATTTTCATTTTCTTAGGTGGAGGTACTACCACTTTGGCAAGACATCCCAACATTCGCAAGTAATTGTAGGATGGCTTTCTTCCTTTCCATAATTCATATGGAGTTTTCTCTTCTTTCTTTTTGGGCACCTTATTCAAAAGGTAATTAGCTGAAAGAATAGCTTCTCCCCACAAATTTGGTGGCAAATCAGAACTTATTAACATTGCATTCATCATTTCTTTCAATGTACGATTCTTTCTCTCAGCAACACTGTTGGACTGAGGAGAATAAGGAGCTGTCGTTTCATGTATAATCCCATGCTTAGCACACGTGTCAGCAAATGGCGATTCATACTCTCCACCTCGATCGCTTCTTAGCACCTTAATTTTCTTATTGAGTTGGTTCTCAACTTCATTCTTATAGAGAACAAATTTCTCTATAGCTTCATTCTTGCTTTTAAGCAAGTATACATAGCAGTATTTCATGCTATCATCAATGAAGGTAATAAAATATTTATTACCACCTCTTGTTTGTATCATTTTCAAATCACAAATATCAGTGTGAATTAGATCAAGAGGTTCAGTCTTTCTTTCAACATTTTTAAACGATGATCTTGTTAGTTTTGCCTCAACACAAGTTTCACACTTGTGTTTGGAATCAATTTGGAATGTTGGTATGTGATTCAAGTTAATTAGTCTTCGCAAAGTATCATAATTAACATGACCTAGTCTACCATGCCATAAATTGGAAGACTCAAGCATGTAAATAGAAGAGATGGCTTTATTGATATTCTTAACCATGGTCATTACATTGAGTTTAAACATTCCACCACTCATGTATCCTCTACCAACATACATTCCACTCTTTGACAAAACAAATTTGTTCGACTCAAACACTAAACGAAATCCATGATTATTAAGCAATGAACCAGATACCAGGTTCTTACGGATTTCAGAAACATATGCAACATTGTTCAGAGTCAATTCCTTTCCAGAAGTCATCTTCAAGATCACCTTGCCTTGTCCCTTGATTTCTGAAGTAGCCGAGTTTCCCATAAACATCTTCTCCCCATTCTCTAATGGTTCAAAAGTGGAGACATACTTCTGTTGGAGCACACATGTCGAGTAGCTCCAGTGTCAATCCACCATTCCTTCGGGTTTGAACCTAACATATTCACCTCTGAGATCATAGCTGAGAGGTTGATATCGAAAACATCTTGAGCAGTGCCTTGAATCAAGTTTGCTTGTCTGTTCCTGTTCTTCTTGGGAAGTCTGCATTCAGTAGACTTGTGACCCATTTTGTCACAATTGAAGCACCTGTCTTGAAATTTTGGCTTCTTGGAGATTCCTCCCTTAGGCCCCAACTTGGGACCCTTGTTGTTGTGCTTGTGGGAACGTTATTTATGTTCCATTATATTTGCCTTAGCTGCATGACTGACAAGTCCAACTTTTTCTGATCCTCTATTGTCTTCTTCAATACAAAGTCTGACAATGAGTCAATGCCTATTTCTTTTCGCTTATGCCTTAGGTAATTCTTAAAGTCTTTCCAACCTTTTGGTAATTTTTCATTTATACATGCCACTTGGAAACTTTCACTTAAGTTCATACCTTCAGCATGAATCTCATGCAAGATCAGTTGTAGTTCTTGAACTTGACTGATCACTGTTTTAGAATCTACCATTTTATATTCTAGGAAGCGGCCCACAATGAATTTCTTGATGCTGGCATCCTCGATTTTATGCTTATGGTCTAGTGATTCCCAAAGTTCTTTAGCTGTTCTTTTATCAATGTATACATTATACAAAGAATCGGCTAATCCGTTCATTATGTAATTCCTACACAAGTAATCATCATTTTTACAAGCATCCACAGCGGCAATGACTTGGTTATCTTGCTCATCTTTCTTAATATTTGGAGGTTGTTCGTTCAAGAATCTTGCAAGATTCAGTGTGGTCAGATAGAACATCATCTTCTATTGCCACCTTTGAAGTTCTGCCCGTTGAACTTCTCAGGTTTCTCCCTATGGGAGACTGAGATAGGTACAACGGTGGGCATTGGCACTCGTGCCACAGCAGCATTTGGTTCTTGCGTCGTATCAGCAACCGGCACGTGGACCGTTTCAGACACAGCAACATTGTCCGATGCAGTAGTTATTTTGATTCTGAAAATTACACAACACGAGTGTAAGTTTTCCAGATTAAAGAAAAGAAAAAGAAAACCTGTGCCTCAAAATTGGAAATCAAGAAAATAAAAAATTTGTTTTAAGTTTGTTACAAAAATTCTTTTACAATAATCTCGATTTGATTGAGAAGCACAGAAAACAGAGAAGAAAAGAGAAGAGAAGGGAAAATACAGAAAGAAGAAAAAAAATTAATAAATAAATAAACAACTTAGGAAACCCAATATCAGATTACAAGTTGAGAAGCCGAGGCCAGTGTATCACACAGTGTCCTTAAAACAGATTTCGCCTCTTCCGGTTGCTGGAATGAACGAATGTGTCTGTCTCCCAGGATGCAACGACCAGAGTGTTCATACAGGGTTAAATCTCTAACGGCAGACAAAGCTTTGAATATCTTTAGTGTAACGGCAGACAAGGCTTTGAATACCCTCAGTGTAATTGAATGCCTACACTGTAACGGCAAACAGAACATTCAACACAATACTGAAACGGCAGACAGAACCGTTTCTGTATTTATTTCAGCCGTTACACAAGGGAAAATCAAAACTGTAGCATGTCGGTCCAGTATTCGTGTCCGCAGGTCGTGCGGGCGCACACAAGTCGCATGTAATCCGGTCCGGGATTTGCACCCCCCCCCCCTCTGCGCGCGCGAGAGAGAGCCTCTATTCTAGCTATCTCACAATGCTTAGAAGGATGTTACTATATATCCTCTTCTATTTCCTTTGATTTTTCCGATGTGGGACTAAGTTCCCTTAACCCATTTTCAAGAATGAAAACGTCTCACTTTGAGAGATAATTTCTCATTCACCCCTTAACCGTTTTTAGCAAACCAATATATGATTTTGATCTACTCACGAAGGAGAACACAAATCAATCAATATCTCTCAATAATTCATTAAGGATCTTACTCAAAAAATTGCTCAAAAATCGGTTCGTAAATGGTGTATAAAACACCCATTTTCTAACAAAAGGTAACAAAGTTAGTGGTACCTTTACCACCACTGCGTACGATAACATTGTCAATGAGCTTAGTGTATTGTTTGGGAGGAAAATTGACAAGGATAAGGTAAAAAATCGTTGGAAAACATTGAAAAAGAACTTTTCAGATGTTTACGATATTTTTAAAAATGGTATGAGTGGTTTTGCTTGGAATCCAACTACTCATTTATGGGATGCTGAGCCTGAAGTTTGGGATGCTCTGATTCAGGTAAAGTTCCTTAAATCTTGTTTTTCAAAATTATATATCATTATTGAGTAAGTGGCTAACAAGCAGTAAAACTTGCATTTTTCCAGTCAAAACCTAAAGCAACTTACTGGAAAAATACTCCAATTCCAAATTATGAGAAGATGGTGAAACTTTATAGGATTAATCGAGCTACTGGAGAAGAAGATGAGACTGCATCTGAGATGAGAAAACGAGGATATTCAGCCACTGAACAAGACTTGTTTGAATCTATTGATGATTTTGATAATCGCAGCTCTCAGAATGAGGTTTTTTTGGATAATATTGATGCTTTTGTTGATGATGGTAATGGTAACAACTTTAATTTCTCAGCTCATGAAATGCAATCACAAGAACCCTCACCTACAGCAAGTACTGGCAGCAAAAGGAAGAAATCCAAAGTGGCTGGCAACAAAGAGAAAGATAGTGAAGCAAATGAAATTACAGGGGCAATGCATGCTGTTGCAGAGGCACTAAGAGAAGACAATACCATAATGAAAGAAGGCAATGGCATAATGAGAGAACAACAAAACTAAAAGATGCCTCCAATTTCAGGGGAAGAAACTTGGAATTTAATCAAAGAATGTGGTTTTGATGCAAACTCATTAGCTCAGATCTTTTGCTCTCTAATGAAAGATGTTGACAAACTCAGGCCAATTCTTCAATTGCCATCTGAAGCACGCAAGGCAGTGATCATGCAAATGGTATTTGGCTCATCAGATCCCCCATCATGATTGATGATACATTGTTAGGATGGGATGGAGGGAACTATTGATGTCTTATCCACTTTTATTGTCTATGTTTTGAGAGGATTTTTTGTGTGTATTTGTTATCTACTTTTATTGTCTATGTTTTGAAATTTAATCAAAGTTCATGAGCTAGTCTGATAGCTATCTGGAATGGTACTTCAAGAACTGAGCATATCAAGTCTACTATGTTCTATTGCTTCCTTCGCAAGTGCTTACAATGCGATGAGTTTCATTGACAGTGTTGAGAAATGCATTACTGCAGTATCTACTACCTCTGTTGTCTTACCTAATCGGAAGTAATGGTTTTTTTTCTTGATGTCTTCTCTTGACGAGGGTTTTAACTGTTTCCTACAAGATTGAGTTCCATCTCTACTGGCCTCCTTATGCCGGAACCTTTGTGATGAGTTTGCTGGAACCTTTCAAAATGTTTTTCTTTGTGATGAGTTTTTGCTAAGCACTTTAAGTGTTACATCAAATAATTGACTAGAATTCAAATCTGAAGTTTGTGTTTCCCTTATACATCAAATAATTAATAGTTATTTCCTTTTTTGAGTAAAGAACAATTGGAGTTCACTTGATATTGACTTTGCAGTTGATGTGGTGTGAAAGTAGAATTGCAGTTGATCTGGTAGAACACTGAATTGAAACAAGGGAGATGTTGCTTGTACGGATTGCAACAACTCGAGAAGAAGTGAGGCACATGAAATTTTTTATTACATAGTTGTTAATGCAGAAGAGAAGCTTGAGGATTCAAATAAGTGTGGAGTCCATTATTGATGTAGTACTTGTAGTCCTGATGTAATACTTGTATTAGAATTCTAATTGTTCAATGTATGTTTCTGTACTTTGAGTCCATTATTTCAATTGTTATTTCTCAATGTAAGTACTTTATTCTTGGAGTCCTGATGTAATATTTGTATTAGAATTCAAATTGTTCAATGTAAGTTCAATGTAAGTGTGGAGTCCATTATTTGTCTTTTTGTTGTTGTTATGCACTTTAAGAACCTCAAACTTTACAATTAGAATCTCTATATTTATGGAGTGCTTGTTACTGATGGATATAGAATAAACATGTTCAGACAAATCAGTTCATTACCAACTGTTTAAAAGATTATAAAATTAGATGTTACTTCTCAATGCTTTCATGATCGCAGTCCTGGAACCAGATTATTACAATGTTACTTCTCAATGCTTGTACTTCCAGCTTGTTTTAGAAATACCGTATTTTCTCCTTCAACTAGCCAAGAAGTCTGCACATCTATATTATACAACAAATAAAGGCCATGGATTCCATGTCTTGCAATCGAGTTGTCTCTACCTATTAACCCCGTCGAGAAATGAGCAGGATTCACATTCATATCATTGAATCGAACCTTGAGTAGAAAAAGAGTAATTTTATTAGTTCAAATTGAAATGTAAACATATATACAAAAACTACATGGGAAGAGTTCCTACTTGTAATTTAGCAAATGTAGAAGGGTATAAAAGTAATTTTATTATAAAATTCCTTCCCTCCCCTTGTGAACCAAACAAGAAAATAATTATTTTCCCTCCCCTCCCCTCCTTTGAACCAAACAGAGTCTTCATTAAAATCCCTCCCCTCCATTAAAACCCCTCCCCTCCCCTCCTCTCCTTTGAACCAAACAGACCCTTAGGTTATTTGTCAGACAACGACGATATATATATATAGGGATTTCTTCCATTGCAAACGCAAATATTGTGCAAACGCGTGCAAACCACTTAACCCGTCATTGGCGATAACGGGTTAAGGCATAAGGCAAAATTTTATGTTTTGCCTTAACCCGTCATTGCCAATGACGGGTTAAGTGGTTTGCAAATTGCAAACGCTATATTTTGCCGTTGTTCACGGGACCCATTTTCACACCGGCTTCGGTGGTTTTCATACCCGTTTTCACGGAATCCGTTTGTAATGGAGCATTGCCATAAAACTCAGAGTACTGAGCCCATTACAAAGTCCTACAATCCATCATGTGACTATAACAAACAATGATTTTCAGTCATACGATTTTGTAATACTTCAATGAATGGGCAAATGAATTTTAAATAATTTAATTTTACATATTTAGACTAATTTAGATGTGTAGATCAATGTGAACGGTTCGGATCGTCAATACGAAGGCGGTTTTACATATATATATATATATATATATATATGGGAAGTCTTCCGTTGTGCATGTGAACTCGGCCTTCCCGCCTTCGTATTGACGATCCGAACCGTTCACATTGATCTACACATCTAAATTAGTCTAAATATGTAAAATTAAATTATTTGAAATTCATTTGCACATTCATTGAAGTATTACAAAATCGTATGACTGAAAATCATTGTTTGTTATAGTCACATGATGGATTGTAGGACTTTGTAATGGGCTCAGTACTCTGAGTTTGTTTTGTTAATCCCTTGTTAATGAAACAGAGTGGCCAGACTCTATCTTTTCTTAAAAATAAAAAAAAGATAAAAAAAAAAAATTTTAAAAGGCATAGTTTATAAATTTTTGCGCCTATGATATTAAGATAGATCTATTTCTCTTATATTTGTATTTTGGGCTAAATGGAAGTACATGGCAGTGATGGATGAATATTCCTTCTAATGTTTCAGTCAACATACATTTAGAACATTTCGCTAAGAGAGAAAATAACATTGATTTTATTTTCTTTTGAACTGAGACTAGTTTTACCTATATGTATGCACCCGAAGTAAGTAACAGCGAAGTCAGCTTCAGGTTAAATTTCTTCCCTCCTCTGTGAAGATAGAAATATCCAAACTACCACAATTGCAAATTTTCGATAGATTTCAGGCAGAAACAATTTTTCTAATTTGTGTATTAGCTCGAGACAAAAGAAATAAACAAATAGAAAAAGTTAAATTTCCTCCTTTAATATAGGGTAAATTTCAGATAATCCTAATGAAGTTTGCACTTTTTGCAGTTAACTATACTTTTTCATTTTGGCAGAAGTTAGGTTTTTTTTTTTTTCAATTTGGTATATCGTCAAAAAAATCCCACAAAGTAGGAAACCTCCGAAAATCTCACAAACGACAACCAAAAATTACGAAACTTTGCAAGTAGGTATGATTCACCAAACGCATACTAACTCAACTTGTAGAAGTGAATTTCGACTCACGATTTGCAAATACGAACATGTATCACTTTACTTTGTTTTTGCATGTATCTCACAAACCGTAAATCAAAACTCACTTATACAAGTTTTGTTAGCTTATAAGTTATGTTAGCTTATGTTTGGTAAATTCTACCTACCCGCAAAGTTTCGTAATTTTTTGTTACCGTTTATAAGCTTTTCCATGGTTTTCTAAGTGCGGAGTATGCGAAAGCCTCTAAAAAAATAACTTCAGTAGAATTTTCTGTCCAAAAAATAATCAAGTATGGTTCGCTGCCAAAGGTACAAACTTGAGTAGAGTTACCTGAAAATTATCCTTTTAATAGAACAGAACAGAACAGACCAGACTCAATGCATTGTATAAAAGTCATGAATTTGACAATAGTCAGCTCAGAAACTTCCTACATACACCTTACATATTAGTGTTACACCTTCCACAGTTTCATCTATCTTTTCTAACATATATATTATGTTTACAGAGAAATCAAATACTAATGTCGACAAGGCCAAATATCAGGCTCCGCTTCACTTCACGCATCCCACTTTGAAATATAAATACTGGATTTCTTAGTAACTGAATAAATATATCATTTGAATTCACTGGTATCAGCAATGGCAATAAAATCTTCAACCCCGTTTGACTGGCCTCTGAACGTAGGACTTGTTTGGATCTTCAGTTTTAAGCTTTGGAGGTCGAGTCTCCCCTTTCTTGACCTTTTGAAATCAAAAGCAAAATGTTTAGCATCACTGATAACAACAATTCCTATATTGTGAAAAAAAAAAAAAATCGAACAGCTTTTGTCCTCTCTTACCTTCTTTCCTCCTTTCATAAAATCTCTCCAGCTGGAAACCTAAACTCACAACAAATATAGAATTAATCAGCAAACACATTTTGGGTCTACACCTTCAGATGAATATGAGCAAAGTGTCAAAAGCTTGAAACCATTTCTTTAGTTGAACTTCAATTTTCTAGTCAAATAATGTGCAGAAAGAAGATCTAGACCCAATTTCAATATATCACTATTTTTCTTTCTCAAAATGCGCCCGAGCCAAAATATGCAAATATATTATGGACAGCCATCAATATCAAAACCTGGATAGAACAACCTTGAAAATGCATAAACTATAAAGAAAAGGATATAAAAATAGAACGTGTATTGGTATTAAGTTGAATCTTCAAGGCTGCTTGAGATATATCTATTGTGGCTTTAAATTGGGCTATCTCGAAAGAAAGAAATGGAAGGATTTTTCTTAGGAAATCTAATTATTTGCCTAATCTTAATCAATTTTCTTCATCTTTTTTATATTTTGAATAGTATCTTGTATTTTTTTTCCATTAAGAAGGAACAGAAAGAGGATTTATCTCATCAATTTGCAATTTCTTCATTGTTTTATTCCAATCCTGGTCCTGGTTCTGCTGTGTCACCTGGGAGTGACAGGGCTTATCTAGGATTTCAGTTGCCCTAGGTTTATCTGCCTAGTGCAGCTATGCTCTCTCATGTGTAGATATGTACCAAAATTGAGCTTGTTAACCTTGCTTCGTACATGATGCGCTTGCTTCTTCCGTATTTATTGTGTAGAGTTCGAGGATAACATAATGGGCTGACTGACTGCTCGCCCCACTGGCATCCCCTTGATTTAAGAATGAGGGGGTTAATGGTTCATGTGATTCCTTAATAGTAGTCATCTCTTATTGGCTTTCTCCTACTCCTACCTGTTTAATTTGAACGTGTGAAAAACAATTTAATCTATACTAGAATTCATCTTGGCATAAGAAATGAATTATACAAAGTTTCATTTCTGTAACCTCAGAAGTTTCATTTTTGATTTAATAAGAATTTTGATATGAGATCAAGAGGGAAAAGAAATCATCGGACCGTTTTTTCAGAACCAATTCCAGTTAAGACCAATCAAAATGCCAAAATATAAATTAGATTTACAGCCTTGGTTCTGAAGAAAATTCGCAAAGAAAACACAAAATTGTAAGGTCTACTGATCTCACTGCATATTTAGGTCAGTTCCTAACTTTTGGATTAGGGCCAAATAAAGATGAAATGGCAGGTACTTACAAGACATAAGTGAAAAGAAGGCGGAATAGAAATAGCTCTGAATAATTTCATGCAAGAAAAGTATAAATACTATGTGCAAGACTATAATACTTAAGCAACTTGAGAGTACCATATGCAAGGCTATAAAGACTAGATAAAAATTTTCCTTCAGGAAATCTTTATGCGCTTCTTTCTATAATTGGACAAATGAGTACTTGTCCGCAATTTAACCTGGAAAAAAAATTTAATATAAAATTGGACTCCTATCAATGTTGTGGAAAGTGGAAAGCAGAGGAAAAAGAGAAGGCAGGGTCTACACTTCGACGGCTATAGCAAGGAGTTAGGCAAAAGCACCAAAACTATTTTAAATAAATATAAAATATATAATTAAAACAACGGAAAAAAACTTAATAAAATGTACTTTAAGAAAGTGCATAGAATTAGCACTAAAAAATTATAACGGCAAAAATCAATCTCTATATACAATACTCGTACAAGTTTGAATATGGAGCTAACGTACACTAGATAACTTAGCGAAAGCAGGACAACAACGGCGCTTAAGCTAGAACTGTAGCTCTTGTAGCAGTTGCCAATGGAAACATTCATCCCATAACACCATTCATCTTACTAATGATCATACTTTTAAGCAAGAAAATACACTGTTTAGAACTACTGAAGTGTACTTGAGCAAAGACTCGGAAGAATTAATATGACAGCTCAGTCAAGCTTACTAGTTAGTGCTGAGAAATTAAGCACAATAAATAACTGCATTGGCAAGAAGAATGTTGAGATTAAGAAGTGTTGGTTTAAATGGACAGTACGAGAGAACATTGCTTGAGGTGGTTTACACAGGTGCAACTAGTGAACCAGCTAGGGTTGGGTGAACCAGCTAGGATTGATTGTAATTTGAAAAGCTACTAGGATTCGGAGTAAACCAAAGTGAGTATTTCAAGGCAGTAATAATGGAGGATGCTTAACAGAAAAGATGGTCCTTAATACAGCTGTAGGAGAACAAACATAGCTCAACCAAAAAAATCAGGCCAAAGGCTTGTTTTAGTTAATATTGTAAGGAAGTTTATCGACAATATGCATGCAAAGTGCAAATAGCAAGCATAGTTAAAACAGTAGAGTAAAGCTTTACTAATATGCAAAAGAGGAAAAAGAAAGAAAAACTAAAATAGTGTTCCTCGATATGAGCTACAGCATTTGGAAAGAATTGAGAATTTAAGTACATAATGGCAATTATAATAGGATGGATTTAGCATTTAATTAAGTTCTGTTCTTCTCTTAACAGATGCTTTAAATGCAAATAGTGTTTGGTGGAGAGAATTTTTTAATGCCCAAATATAAATTGTTAGAAAAAGAGATAATATTATTACAAAACAGTTGCATTCAGAGCCTGCCTAAAAAAACAGAATCATCTAATCAACACTGAAGTGGGATGTCCCCTTAAAGTCATGCAAAACAATTGCAGTAAAAGCTTGCCTAAGAATAATATCATTGTAGCATTATTTAATTAAGATTGCCTAAAGTCATACCAAACTATTGCAGTAAGTACATTATAGAGATTAGATCAACTGATACCATCCGTATTTAATGAAATCCACTTGTGGGGCCATGGCAATAGAATAAAAGCTTATTTCCGGAAGAAGAAAAAATCAAAGAAGTACAAAAATTTATGATAAACATACTCTCTTCTCTCTAGTTCCTTCCCATTGTTCCTCATGTTCACGCTTCCTCTTCCACATCTCCTTCGTCTCCTCTTCGTCTTTTTTCAGTCTTCCTTCCTCTTCTGATATCTGTATGTCATAAGAGAGAATATTAATGATTAGCAATCCAATACCTAAGTTAGAAGAGGTTAATAAGGCGTACATACCCTCATTTGCATTTTTCTACGTCGCCATTCTTGCTCAGTTAAAATTTCACGAACTTTCAGTTTCAACTGCTGTTGGAATTCTGCTGATTGCTCATATTGTTGTTCATACTTCCCCTGCCAAAATATGTCAAACTCACTTAGCCTCAAAGTCAACCATAAATCTCCTCAAGAAGAAAGAAACACATAAAAGAATAGCCATTAGGAATTTTAATAGTTGAAAATATGAACGTTCACTTATACCAATGATAAGCTGCATGCCTCCCTTAATAACACTGTACAAGATAATGAAAACTGGGAAAAAAACTAAAACTACCAGCAGGTTTAAGCCCAATAAATATGGTCGTCAAGAAACTCCACAATTCCAAGTTAGTTACTTCTAAAATTTCTCTTCTAGTGTTGAAAAATATCTGGTATCAAGTAGTATCTAGTGCTATAAGAAGGTCAATAGCAGAATAGGTAACAAAAGCATGTAAGTTTAAATGTCAGTTGAAACAATAATCAATCTCAATCTCAATCTATTTCCTATTCAAATGTACCATCAATAGCTGCTATGACAAAGAAGAAATCTAATATGCAGGACAAAGACAAAAAGAAGCTGTGAACCATGGAGTCTACATTATGAGAAAAACTAAATCCAAACTACAGCGAACAAACAACACTTGGGCATGGCATTTAAAAAAAATATTATATCTCGAATATAGATATAACAGACGAAGTTGAAAAGAGACCTTAATGAAGAGGACAAGAAGCACTACAGCATTATTCTCAAATGGTTATCTGGACAAAGACGTATATGCCGCTGTCACCTGATTTTATTGCTCATATTCATGACACAAAAGTTGAAATTTGTTGAGGGTCTATTTATAGGCAAAAACAGTGATCTGTAGCTAGGAAATATCAGATTCTATGGGCATTGAAGTGTTGGTTAAAATTCTTATACAAGAAGTACCAAGAGGATGAGCCTTGTATATATAGCAAGTGTTGGGTGAGATTCTTATGTATCTGATTGTTTACGTGGATAATTATATACTGTCCATTATGAATAATGTGGAGCGCTATCATCGTTAAGGTCTGTTGAATAGCAACTTCAAAATGTTACACTCAAGAATGGATGATGTCCGGCAAGGTCCAAGGAAACTGCCAAAGTTTAAGCTTATCAATCATCACAATAAGAAGAAGATATTTATCAGACTATCACCTTCTGAACATAAATTCGTGTTCATCAAAAATATCACCCAAGAAAATACACAGCTTGCTCACCATCTCATTAAAAGATAGCCAAGAATCTGATTCTTTCAATTAGCGAGCTAAAGCATAAGTCGTATGTATATTAATCCAATAAAACAACCCAAAGCCCAATTCTTTTACTCAAATGAACTAAAGGTAATTCCATATTTAGATTAGCAACAAAAGCACAAGTCAGATGTACATTAATCCAATAAAACAACCAAAACCCCAATTCTTTCACACAAATGAACTAGAGGTAATTCCACATTTAGATTAAGTTATCAAGTAAGACTCTCAACTGTGACAACCAACTTAATGTGGGAGATACAGAGCCCCAAAACTTCGTAAGGTGATAGATATCTTATTTTGTACTTTTGAACAGGTACTTTGTATTTTTGTCCAGAAGGAAGGAATAGAAAGAGGATTTATCTCATCATTTTGCAATTTCTTCATTGTTTTATTCTATCCTGGTCGAGGTTCTGCTCTGTCGCCTGGGAGTGGTCCAGGGCAACTATTCTCTCTCGTGGTGGATATGTAAACAAAATGGGCTTGTTAACCTTGATTGCTACATGAAGCTAGCTTGTTAACCTTGTTTCCTACATGAAGCACTAGCTTCTTCTGTTGAGATTAAGGAGGATAAAAAATGGGCTGACTGACTGCTTGCTCCATTGGCATCCCCTTGGTTTTAATTTGAGAATGAGGGGGTTAGTTGTTCATGTGATTCCTTTATAGCAGTTATGTCTTATCGGCTCCCTCCTACTCCTACCTGTTTAATTTGAACGTGTGAATAAACAATTTAATTTATTCTAGAATTCATCTTGGCTTAGTAAGATCAAGATATGGTCAGAAGTATCATAATTTGGATTTATTAAGGATTATGATTTGGGTGATGATTTGGATATTATTTTCTCAAGAGGGTAAAGAAATCATCTGAACCAATTTTTCAGAACCAATTCCAGTTAAGACCAATCAAATTGCCAAGATATATTAGATTTACAGCCTTCGTCTAAAGAAAATTTGAAAAGAAAACACAATTTTAAGGTCTACTAGTCTCAGCTGAGTATGTAGGCCAGTTCCTAACTTCTGGTTTATAGCCAGATAAAGATGAAATGGAGAATACTTAATAGAGATAAATAAAAAAACAGGCGAAATAGAAATAGCCTAGATTATTTCTTGTGGGAAGTATATAAATACGACTCGAGCAGCAGAACTATTTCATCATCTTGAGAATACTAAGTGCAAGATCCAAAACTATAAAAACTAAATAACATTTTCTTTTAGGAAATCTTTATGAACTTCTTTTCATATTTGGACAAACGAGAGTACTTGTTCACAGTTTAACTTGGGGAAAATTTTTATAATTGGACTCCTATCAATATTGTGGAAAGTAGAAAGTAGAGGGAAACGAGAAGGCAGGGCCCATGCTTTAAGGGCTATAGCATGCATTTAGCAACAAAAGCACCAAAAACTATTTTAAATAAATATAAAATATTTCATTCACTTAATGTGGGAGGTACAGAGCCCCGAAACTTTGGAGGCCTTATATCAAACTGACCTTTACTGCATGCACATAAGATATTCACATAAAAATATACGAGTATATTCATTGACAAAAATTAGTATCCCACCCAATTTGTTCGTAAGTCGCCATGTGAACTGGTGTAGATTCTCATCTTTTATAGCGGGAATTTGTGCCACACAAATGGATATTACAACATAAATTCAGCTGGAGCACGTGAAGTGAATACAAGTGTATTCATTTTATTGTCTTTTTTTTAATTTTTACAAAATATGGATACTGGAAATATTACACAGTTATAGTGTAATTGTGTTGTATAATTAAGTAGTTAGGGCACGATTCAAATTTGATGCAGAAAGATTTATGAATACATACGTAAAGTATAATTCACTATCCAAATTGCTAGGAGTAGCTCTAGTTGAATATGTTGAGTGCACCAGTGCAGGTCAAAGCTTTTGGTTGAACGGGACCACCAGGTGCAACATGTTGTGCAATTCCTAAACATTGTTCCGGATCTTAAATAAATATTGAATTTACGATCTGCTAGGAACCTCAAATCAACGGTCTCAGCAGTCATAGTAGTCTGTCGATTTGGAATCTTTGAAATGTAAATGTTCTTCAGTTTGTCGTTTCAGTCAGTTCTTTTAATTGTGTAACTAACGTTGAAATATATATGCTTTGATACCCAACTTACCAAGTAGATTAAATATATTGAGAAAACCTAAGATATAATACTTTTCGATATTGAAAGATTTTTTTAAAATTGTATTAACGTTTGGTTACATTTTGAGATATTTAAATGTTTCTCAATAATAATTTGAAAGGATGCTTTTTTTAATCTAAGAATATTTGGTTCAGGTGTAAACTTAACTTGCTATATTTTGTAGCTATATTTTGTAGCCTTCTAATGAGGTAGAAAAATTGTATGAAGGCAATCTTGGAATGCCTATTTCAACACAGTAGCTTCTGAATCTAAAAATTCAGAGAGGTTGATTACCAAGACCAGTGTTAGTGGTGCAGTTTTATCCCTCCTCTCCCTCATCAGTATCTCCTAATTATTTCTTGTTTTCCCCTCTTACCCTTGTTCTCCCTTCTCCACAATTTCTTTATTTAACTTTGACAAAAAAATGAAAAAGCAAGTTCCAGTTCAAGTTTGATTATAAAAAAAATAGCAAAATCTCCCTATTCTTAGCTTTATTTTTTTCCTGAAAAAAAGGTTTATAGATAGCATGGCAGTCATTTTTCTTGCCAAACTTGTTAATTTGCGGAAGATTTTGTTGATATGCAACTCTTCCTAGTATGCATGAACAACTAATTGCTCTGCAAAAAAAACGGATTGAAAATTCACCAAATTTTCCACCGTCTCCCCCAGATATGTCAACTTCTCAACTTAGCTCCTTTAATAAAGAGCCTATACAGAGTTAGCTCGTAGGTTCAGTGGTGGAGCTATGTGGGGGCCCGAGGGGGGCCGGGGAGGCCAGGGCCCGCCCAAAATTTTTGAAACCCCCCTAGGATTATTAAAAAATTTTAAAACCCCCCTAGGATTATTAAAAAAATTTAAAACGTCCCTTAAGTTTTATGATTTGGCCCCCTAAAAATTATGAAAAAATTACTATGTATCTATATATAGATATAGAATTTTTCCTTGGCCTCCGACAAAATTGTTCTGGCTTTGCCCCTGCGTAGGTTTGTCCCCCCATAGAGTGGAAGTTGAAAAGGCATTTACCCCCCACCCCTAGAGAACATATTTTAGTTAATCGTTTTTCATTCTACCTTAATGTGAAATGTATTAAGAGCAAGGACCAAAGAGTTTTGGTAAAGGATAATGATATTAATGAAGATGGGAGTTATTTTTTTAAGTAGTTTAACGAGAGTCACGCCAAAGATCCTAAGATAGAATCAAGTGAAATAGTGCCTAATAGAAGTTATACATATTGTCGGAAAATTAGGCTTGGTGAAGTAGAAGGTGCTTTGAAGAAAATGAAAGTGTCAAGGCAGTTGGACCCGATGGTATTCCTATTAAAGTTTGGAAATATTTAGGAGATAAAGGCCTGAAATGGTTAACTTTTCTAAGTCTCTAGGGAGATTTCGTGGTTGGTTTTAGAAATGAAACAAGTATCTAGTAGTTATACTGAAGTCATTAAGGTTACATATGAAGTAGTAACTTGCATAAGAACAAGTGCAGGAGAGACTGAGTAATTCCATTTTACCATAGGCATGCACCAAGGGTCATCCTTTAGTCCATATCTATTTGTTTCAGTTATGAATGAAGTAACTAGGCATATCCGAGATGAGATTTCATGGTGCATGTTGATTACTGAAGATACAGGTTTGATTGATGAGACTTGGGAATGAATAGTCGGTGTGGGAGCAAACCGATGTTATGAATTCTTTTAGAAACAATAAAAAGAACGAACATTTTAATTTTTGCTGATATTGACTATTTCCAACAGATCTTGATTCATGGATCTGACTCGTTTGAATCGTTGGATCTGATATGGATGGTGACGATCGCTTTGATTGACCTGCAAAAGTATGAATTACCGGGGTTGGCACCAGAGACAGACCCTCCAACGCTCGAGTCAGAACTCAAAAAGGTATAAGAGTTTTTAGTGATAAAATACTGATTACCTGGTTTCTGTGGAGGTTATGGGGAATTTATAGTTGCTTTGGGGACCAGTTTCAAGATATTGATTTATCTCTACTTCCCAGTGTTCTGATAAAGTTCGCTACTTTCTTCTTCATGAAGAGATTGAGTTAGGACTCTTCTCATGCTGAATAGATAAGGTTTTAAACTGTCTTTTATGGATAATTATGAGTTAAAATAATTTTTAGATAATCATGAACGCCTTCATGTTGGACTATTATGACAATCCAGTTTGACAAATCTGTTTTGGGTAGCTGGGCTTGAAAAAGGGTCAGCTCCCTTCTTCAAATCTGTTTCTGGTGGAATTTACCGTTTTGCCCCCAAGAGCTTTGAGATTTGTGCCCAATTTGGTTCTAAGCCCCCCACTCCCGAAAAATGAGTTTCACGACCTTTGCCGTTTTTAATGGTTTACAAAACTTTTCGGAGTTTTCGTGGACATTTGAATCTTACTCGGGGTGTAACAGTGTTATTCAGAGTCTGTGAAATACCTAGAATTACATTTAGATTTTTTTTGGATATTTGTGACTTTTTCCGATTTTCCTAAATTTTTCCCAATTTTTAAACATTTTTCGAAAAAAAATTCAATTTCCAATTTTTATAATCAATTTTCGAATTTTTTAATTAATTATTCTAAATTTATTATCACTTTTTCATAATATTAAATATTTTTTTCGAATTTTTTAATTAACTCATTCAAATTTTAAGTATTTTTTGAAATTTTAAGTATTAAATCTGAATTAACAATTAAAATAAGGAATTAAAAAAAAAGGATTTACCTGATCAAATCTGAGTTGTTGATCCTGATCGATGCGAAGATCTGGAAGATCGGAGGTCCACACGTGTTGTTTGCCCATTCAACCCGGTGTATGGCACCGGGTGCCACATGGCGAACGGCGGTGATGCCACGTGGCATTGACTGGTCAGCGTTTTTTCCTGCCAATTTTTCTCCTCGAATATCTGCATGTAGCTGTAGTATAACAAACTTTCTCGGTGCTATGGAGGGAGGTCCGATTGGGGAGTGTGACCCCTCGTTTCGAAAGTGACTCGAAGATGTACACTTCCTCTTCAGAAGTCAACTGAGGAATCATCCATCTTTATGGTCAAAACAGGCCCGCAATATCTTGACCTTCGTGAAGTTGAGAAGAGCTTCGATGTAGGGGATCTACTGTAGAACCCCGTATTTTTAAATATTATTTTAATTATTTGAAAATGAATTTAAATTTATTTTGGAGATTTAATTGGTATTTTCTAAAAGATTTATCTTTTGTACACGTGCAAATGACTTTTGAGATGTTTGAAAATTTTAGTTTTCTTTATGACAAATCATTATTTAATATTTGGGATTTATTTACTATTTTTCCAGATTTTTCTGAAATTAATTTGATCTATTTGCAATTTTTGATAAAAGAAGGACCTTTTCGCAAAATTGACATTTTTAGGGGTTGAAATGCAAAATGTATTCTCTGGACATTTTGAACTGTACCAATTGAGATTAATGAGTATATTTTACTATTAAATCCTGATTTAAATAAATTTTATTGAATTTCCAAGGATAAGAACTATAAATGTAAAATTATGTTTTGAAAGGACTATTTTGCAAAGGTATTCCTAAACCCTAAAAATGATATTCCCGGCCTATATAAGAGAGTTTGCAGCCGTCATTCGCTGCACAACTCAGATTCCGTAATTTTATTTCTTGGTGATTGAAGAAGAAGTTTTTGGATCTAGCAAAGGAAGGCTTTTCGTGGATTTTCTTGATTCAACAGGTGAGTGATATGAACTCTGCTTTGTTTTATGTGAATGATTATATATTGTTTGTTTTGATATTTTGTATCTTGTATGTGGTCGATGCAATGTTTATTATTTTTATTATGCATGAGAAATCCATGAATATTCAGTAGATCTTGTTTAACGAACTCTTTATTGCTCGAAACATGTTAAGATTCAAGTATGATTTGATCGAATGAATAAACCCCTGGATCTTGTGTTTATAAACAGATCTTGGTTATTTTCGGTGAAAGAATTGAGTATTAAGAAACCCTAAAGGTAGATTTAGGAATTGAGAACATGAGAATTTAGTATTGTATCCGTAATGTGGATCATCTTGAGATTGTCACTTTTGACTAAATACGAGTTACTTTCATAAACAATGAATCTTTAGAAAACACCAGTCTTGATTTCTGTATTCAGACCTAATTTGTGAAATCTGTAGGCCGACAGTCGACTGGTCTACGATTCAGTCTACTGTTGTACTTTCATTCATTTGAGAATTTTTCGGGACAGTCGACTAGGACTATTGTCAGTCGACTGGCCTACGGAGTAAAATCTGTTCAGTCCTTTCGGGACAGTCGACCATGACCTCTATGAGTCGACTGTTAGTACTTGGAATGTTTCTTGAGAATTATTGGTAATTGCTTCGGGTAAGTCGACTGATGGTTTAATGAATCGACTTATAGCACTTGTGAAAATCTTAGGTATTGGTTCTCGGGGCAGTCGACTTATTATAGTATAAGTTGACTGGTACTGATAAGTTTTACATAATCTTTAAGTGTTCTTTCAAGTCTTTAGTCTTTGTAGATGGATATACTCTGCGGTGTAAGAATCACTGTTAGTGATTGCATGCCGGGTATCCGATCTATATTGTCTTTAGTCTTTGTAGATGGATATGCTCTGCGGTGTAAGAGTCACTGTTAGTGATTGCATGCCGGGTATCCGATCTATATTATCTTTAGTCTTTGTAGATGGATATGCTCTGCGGTGTAAGAGTCACTGTTAGTGATTGCATGTCGGGTATCCGATCTATATTATCTTTAGTCTTTGTAGATGGATATACTCTGCGGTGTAAGAGTCACTGTTAGTGATTGCATACCGGGTATTCGATCTATATTATCTTTAGTCTTTGTAGATGAATATATGGGTATCCGATCTACGGCATTATTGGTGATTGATCGTTGGACATGTACCGTGGTATTGAGGATAACCGATGATCAGGTATTGGCAGTAAACAGTCGACTGGCCAATTATTCAGTCGACTGTGCAGTACAGTTGAGCTGTACTATTTCGAGAGTGATTGATTGAAGGATAACTGATCGATGGCATTGTTTCTCGACTTGGTTTCATGCATGTACTGGCCTATCGTCTCTTGTTTCACATTACATGTTCAGTTTATATATTTGGTACAGTACAGGTTGCTTGAGAATTTATACTTATTTGTTTATTTATGTTTGTTGTTTATATCACTCACACCATTTATGGTTGACCCCTTTAGTTTGGGGGTTAGGGATTCTCTCTAGCCTCATATGATGCAGGTTGTTGCTTAGAGTTTGGAGGCTTGGATGCTTTGGGTTAGCTTTAGAGATTATGAGTGATATAATAGAGCCTTGTGTAATTTTGTAAAGAGGAGTGTTGTAAAAGAATGTTTTAATTCAAGGTGTTTGTATTTCCGCTGCATTTGAAAAAGGTTATTGTAATAAGAGCTTGGAATAAAATAATTTGTGTTTTTGGTCTATGTATATTGTTACATTGAAGTGGATCGCTGGGAATGTGCCACGTATTTTCTAAGTTCTCATATTAGAAATTCGGGGCGCTACATCTACGAAGAAGAGTTTCGCCCCCGGGGAGCTACAAAGAGGAGCGAAGCTGAGGAGCTATGATGAAGAGATTCGTAAGACTTCTGGGAAGAGACATTTACGAGGCAAGTTTAGGAAGGAGCAGCTCTAGGGCCGAGCTGAGCTCCAAAAGTCGTTGTAGAAGAAGCAGGCCGCTCGAGAGGCGAGCGGGATAAGGGGCATCATCGGGCTCTAGGGAAGAGCCGTTCGGTAAGCGAGTTTGGGGAGTACCGCTAGACAAGTTGGCCTCTGAACTGGTTGTTGGTGAAGATGACCGCTCGGGCAGCAAGCAGGATGAAGGGTATCACCGGACTCTAGGGAAGAACTGTTCGAGAGGCGAGTAGGGAGTAGCAGTGTAGTTGAAGGCTCGCCTCAGGCTTAGCCTCAGGCTCAAGGCTCATGCTAATATCAGTTTTAGCCTCAAGCCTCGGTTAAGGCTCTTCCTTTGTTCGAAGCTTCACTCAGGCTTGCGCCTGGACGCGCCTTAGCAAAGGCTTGAGGCTTGCGCCTCAAGCAAAAGGCGTGCCTGAACATAACAGACCCGACTCGACCCGTTTTCACAACCCGATCCATCTTCAACCCTTCTCACATCCTGTAACTCCCCCAATTCTCTTTCACCTTCTCATCCCTAATTTCAAACTCTAGCCCTAATCTCCACATCCCTAACTCCTCAATCTGCAGTCCTCAATATACACTATCCGTCATTCTCCTCCTCTCCCCTCTCAACAACATCAGCGGCATTAGCGAAGCAGCTCAGCGGCGATACGACAGCATACAGCAGATCGGCTACACTGACTACACTCCTACTCCTCAGTCTCCGGACTCCACTCCTATTCTGGTTTCTTTCCTTTCTGATTTTACACTATGATTTCTTTCTTGGGTTTTCATCTATCTTTACTTATGATGTTTTTGCAAATTACTTTGAAACAAAATTGTGAAGCTAGTTCATTTCATAATTTAATATTATCATAAAACCATGCCTTATTCAAACAATTGCATCATATCTCGGTGTATAGCATAGCTAAATTTTATGGTCGGCTAACTTTATGTTATTACTCTAATATTTCAAAATATTTTAGTATTTTACTAAGACTGTAGTACTGTAATAATGTATGCTCATTACTGCAATATTTAATTTGACACTATTGTAGTTTGTATGCTCATTACTGTAATACTGTATGTTGTATGATAAGTATATTCGGTACTGTAATACTATAATACTGTATGCTCATTACTATATGAAACTATGAATTAAAGGTTAACATAATATTATAGTAGTTTTACAGAGGACCACATTGTATCACTTCTTCTTTGGGGGCAAGAAACACAATGTAGTTATACATTACAAAGTTACACATTGTAGTTTTACAAAAATGACAACTTACACAGTTATCTTGGTCACTGTATGATATATTTTGTTGCTATGATATCTTGTTTATATAATCTTATTTATAAATTTTAAAAACCCCAAAAAGTAATAGTACGCCTCGGTTAAGTGAGGCTTATGCCTCAAATTGCGCCTTGCACCTGAGGCTTTTTACGGGGTAGTGAAATTGCGTTGCGCCTTACGCCTTAAGACTACACTGGGGAGTAGCCCTAGGAATGAGTTGCGCTCCGAACTCGTTGTGGAAGAAGGCCACTCAGGGGGGCGAACGGAGTACTGGACTCTTTGTATAGGGTGAATGAGTTGTTGAGAGGAGCTCAGACGATGGGCTTTTCCCCGAGCGACGAAGATGAGCTTTACCAGCGAGGAGCGACGAAGAGGAGCTTTGCCAACGAAGAGCTATGAAGAGAAGCTTCGCTCCCAATGGACTAAGCACTTATGCTGGCGGGTTGATATGGATTTTTCAAGTGTTTTTGTCTCGACTCTTGCTATCTTGGTGTTGCGGCTCGTTGCTATGGGCCCATAAGTTGGAAGAGCGACTCTAGTGAAAAGCTAGACTTCGGACTCAGTGTTTTCTAGTTGACAAGTTGTAGGGGTAGCCCTAGCATAGGCATTGGACTCTGAGCTTGCTATTTGAGAATTAGCGAGTTATGGGAGAAGTTCGAGAGGGAAGGTGGACTTCAAACTTGCTGATAGTTAAGCGAGTTTCGGGAGAAGCTCTAGAGGAGATGTGGACTCCAAATTTGTTGCTTGGAGTTGGGGAGCTTTGGGAGCAGCTGTATAGAAGAGCTAGACTATGAGCCCGCGGTGGAAGCAGAAGGCCGCTTGGAAGGCAAGCAATGTGGAGAAAAGCATTGCCAGACTCTAGGGAAGAGTCGGATCATAAACTCGTTGCTTCCTTATTCCAGAGGATTGGAGGAATAGCTCTAAAGAGGCTAAACCTATAACTTGACGTGTTAAAGAAACTTATTTTGGGCGAGTGGTGATAGTAGCAGCTTAGAAGAGGGGCTAGACTCGTAATCATTGTCGAGTTGTTAGGGGTCGTCTCGAGTGGCAGCTTGGACTCCAAACTCAACTTGCTCACAAGTTTGCTTGGAGTGGTTTTTTAATCACGATTGAGGACGCCGAACAAGTTGACTCCGGGGTAGTGAGTTGTAGGAGCAGATCGAATGATGAGTCATGCTATGAACCTACTTATGAGCATATTGCTATAGCGGCATGTAGCACTATCACATTTACCCGATATCCGGATCCGAACCCAACATTGGATCGGAACCGACCCGATCTATCCGGGTCCGGGTCCGGGTCCGGGTCCGGATCCGGGTCCGCTCAAAATAGAACCGACCCGGACCCGTTAAAAAATACCCCCAAACATATAGAATTGGAATAATAGGGTTATAGGAATATACATATAAAAGTAATTGTTAAAGATAGATGTGTAAATACAATATTAATTCATGTACTTAAGTGCAAAAATTGTTGGAATCGTAGGGTATCGGATGCAAAAATTCTCAAGTGCAAATATTTATTCTCTACTGCCGAACCCAACAGGTAATTTTTTTTAACTAGGACCCGGACTCGGACCCGGACCCGATTCTTGCAAGTCCGGGTCCGGGTCCAATTTTTGGACCCGTGAGATACCGGATCCTGGTCCGGATAGTGGAGGACCCAACCCGATACCAGCTCTAGCGGCATGCGAGTCATGATTATGGACTCTAAACCCGTTGTCTAGGTACCAGCAAGTTGTGGGAGCAGACAGACCGTCATGCAAGTCAAGCTGCTATCTAACTGTAGGCAAGTTGATAGAGAGACTAGGACTTCAAGGGTATGGACTCCGAACTGGTTGTACCCTCATTTTGCCAATTCAGGGGAGTAGGTCTAGGGGAGCCAGTCCCGTAACCCAACTTATTGAGGGAGTTTTTGACAAACGTTGCTGAGGGTTAAGTTCACAACCTTACGTGGAGGAGATTTTGTGAAGAGTCGCCTTGGCGGCGAACCGAATTCCAATCTTTACTTGCCCATAAGTTTGCTTAGAGTGAATTTCATACGTGATTATGGAATTCGAACAGGTTGGCTCTGGAGGTAACACGTGGGAACAGATCGAAAGGCAAGTCATGCTCTGAACCTACTTATGTACAGATTGCCAGAGCGACATGCGAGCCATGGTTATGGACTCCGAACACGTTTTAAAGTGCCAGCTTATTTTTTGGGAGCATGTCACAAGGTGAGTCATACCTCTCACCTTGCTTGCTTGGCAAGTAGGTGGAGAGATTTTGGTCCAAGCGCGTGGACTCCACACAAGTTGTACCCTCATTTATCCAAGTGAGATGCGTGGTTAGACTCTTGACTTAGCATCGAGGGAGTTTGTTCCAAAAGCTAATGAGTCTCCTGTGTAGTTAGGTAGGAGGGTAGGATACCTGACTCATTGTGTGCTTTTGAATTATTTTATGCAAATATTGCAAAAGAAAATACCGATCTTGTAGTATAAAAGATTAACGAGTTGTGCAAGCAACTCTAGCTGGACTCCGAACCCGCTTTTGAGTTAATGAGTTGTTGGTGTAGCTCGGATGCGGAGTTAGAGCACCAGACTCATTGTAGGAGTGGTTGTTGATGTAACTCAAAGGAGGAGCTGAGCGCCTAACTCATTGTTTTGATTGGGAGTAGTACAAGAATTTTCGAAAGAAAATGCTGAACTTTTTTTTAAAAGACAAACTAGTCCGTTGCTTTGGTTGCACGCATTTATTATAAGTTCTAAACTACATGGCTGCTTCAATTGTCAATCTTTATTACATGTTGTGACCGTTATTAGAATCGGCCGTTATTCCAAGTTTGAACTAGCGGACCTGGAGGAGAGTATTAAGCACACTCAATGAACTTCATGAGGTGCTCAACGTTCCGAGTTCTTGATATCCCCCCCCCCAAGTCTTCAAATTGGTAGGCACCTGGACAGGCAACTTTTGGAGACTTTGTACGGTCCTTGTTCTCACTGATACACTTGACAATTGGTGCTTTGAGTTGAGGGGAGTCTTTTACTCACACGCAAGCTCTTAGTCTCATCATGTTTGAAGCAAAGGGTCTCTTCGAGGTCGTCAACTGACTCGAAGGCGTAGTGGCTTTTCTCTAGGGAAAACTCCATAGAATCAAGGGGCATGACCGAGCCCCCTCATCGTAGCGGTGTAACATGCTCGGACAGCTGCTTGGCCTCATTTCACTTCCCCTACTCCGTAGGATGTTAGGAATTTCATCTTCATGTGAAAAGCTGAACGTACAGCATGGAAAGCTGCGAGGCCGGGATGGCCAAGGATGGCGTTGTAGGCAGCCTTCATGTTAACGACCATAAAATATATGACCTCGGTTAGAGAGGATGGGACCTTACCAGCAGTTACATCTAGTTTGACTATTCCATCTACCTGAACAGGGACTCCGAAAAAGTCGTGTAGAGTATATCCTGTAGGCTTAAAGCGGTCTCAGAAGAGTTGACGCTTTTCGAATGCATCTAAGAAGAGTATGTTTAATGAGCTGTCATGTCAACCAGGATGTGGCACACCTCATGATTTGTCATATCTAGGTTGATGATAGCACATCGCAATGAGGTGTTCGGACACCCACAAGAAAGTCACTGGAACTTCTAAGCCTTTAGCAAGGGGAATATTATGCACCAAGTTTACTTCCCTGACGAAGACTTTACGGGAGGAGTTCGACTCCCCTCCCATTGGTCCCCCGTGGATGGAGTGGATAATTGCTCATAGTTCCGAGTCTTGAGACTCAGAGAATTTCTTTGGGCGCTTATTAGCCCCCCGGACAGGAGGAGGCCCAATGTCATTCCTTTGGGTGAATTTGGAGAGGTAGCCTCGACAAATGAGGCCTTCAAGTTCTTCTGAGAGCTTTGCAATTATTGGTGGTGTGCCCATGGTCTCTGTGAAACATGCACCACTTGTTCCTATCCCTCCTCCTGGCTGAGGAGCTCATCTTGGGAGGAGACCTTAGTAGCCCTTCCTTGTCGACCTCCATGAAGACGGTGGATATGTTTGCATTGAGTAGAGTGTAATTCTCAAAGTGTGGTCATGTGGAGGGGCAACGCTGACCTAGGATATCCTTCCGGAACTTTTTGGATCCCTCTTCATCATCACTCTAGCGCTTGTTCTTGGAGGAAGACTCCCCTGGAACCCGGGGACGAAGAGCTTCTAGAGCATCTTCGGCCCGAATGTATTTCTCGGTCCTTTGGAGGAGGGCAGAGAAATCCTGATGAGGCTTCTTTGCGAGGGATACTTTGAAAAATTCATGTCTCAAATTGTGTTCGAAGGCAACGAGTGCAATTGATGAGTCGATAGAAGGGATGGCGCATGATTCGAAGGTGAATCTTCTGACAAATTCCTTGAGTGGTTCTCCCTCTCTTTGCTTTAACTCGAGCAAGGAGGTCTTGGTCCTCGCAGTCTTTCGGCTGCCTACGAAGTGGGTGAGAAAGAGTTCATCAAATTGATCAAACAAGATGGTGTCTTGAGAGAGGCGGGAGTACCACCCCCTTGCTGGTCCCTTAAGAGTTGCTGAAAATGTCATGCAGAGAAGGGCATCAGAGGCTTGGTGGATCATCATGAGAGTTTTAAAACTCTCAATGTGGTCAGTCAGGTCTGTGTCCCCATTGTAAGACTCGAAGGTTGGTGGCTTGAACTTCTCTGGGATGCGAGCTTCAAGAATAGGCTTGGAGAACGAAGGCCTACTAGGACGATAGCTTAGGGCATGACCCACTTCCGCTTAGTCAATTCTAGCAAGGCGATCCTCCATTGCTTGGAAGCGGCGGACAACAGGGTCTTCCCTTAGCTCGGATCATGTAGAGCCATAGGATTCTTCTTACACAGTTGAAAGTGTCGACCCCTCCTTGGGGTGACTTGCAGGTGGCGGATTTCGTCTCTGAGTTCACGAAATTCGGCCCTTCTGATGGGGGCTTCTTCTTCCTTATGGACTTAGCAAGTGTGCCTATGACGGGGAGGGCTTTCTCTACCCCTTCGACCACGAGAAGGAAGAGACCTCATGTGGCGTGACCGAGAGGGAAAGGTGTTCCTCCTGCCCCTATGGTGCTCTAAGCGGGAGCCCTGGCCTTGGGCGCGCCTTTCTTCGACGGATGAGTTTTTTCTCCTACTGTCTGTTGTTTATAAGTGTACAAAGGTCTGGCGATATCAAGGGTACCAAAGGGAGCACCTCGAGAGGCACCACGGGAGGAACTGTGAACTCGATGGCTAAATGGATCAAGGGTATGTTCCCCCTCGATCGTTCAGGACGAGGTCCAGAGTGGTGTGCAGAATGACGTGGTTGAGAGCATGCTGATGCATCCCCGGTGAGAAGAGGTTGCGACGTCAAGTGATCGACCTGTTGAGGAAGAGGTCGAGGTTGCCACTGAGGAGGTTGTTGCCAAGCTTGAGGGGGTTGTTGCCCCGCTTGAAGGGGAGAATTATTGGCTGAACGGCTAGTGGTCACTGCATTCTTTCTTTTTGGAGGCATGGCTGGAAAAATCCGTTCTTTACCGGCGAAGTTTGGTTGCAAATTTTTATTGTTCCCACAAACGGCGACAATATGTTGATGTTTTTTCTGTGTAGGAGCAAACAGGTGTTGTGAATTCTTTTAGAAATAATAAACAGAACTGACCTTTTAATTTTCGCCGATATTGACTATTTTCAACTGATCTTGATTCCTGGATCTAACTTGTTTGAACCATTGGATCTGATATGGATGGTGACGATCGCTCTGATTGACCTGCAAAAGTCTAAAATACCGGGGTTAGTCGGGGCGACAGACCCTCCAACGCTCAAGTCAGAACTCAAAAAGATATGAGTTTTTAGTGGTAAAATACGGATTACCTAGTTTCTGTGGAGGTCAGAAGGTATTTATAATCGCTTTGGAGACCAGTTTCAAGAAATTGATTTATTTCTACTTTCCGGTGTTTGATAAGGTTTATTACTTTCTTCTTCACGAAGAGATAGAGTTAGGACTCTTCTCTTGGTGAAGAAATAAGGTTTTAAACCGTCTTTTATGGATAATCATAAGTTTAAAATAATTTTTAGATAATCATGAACTCCTTCATGTTGGACAGTTATGACAACCCAATTTGACAAATCCGTTTTGGGTAGCTGGGCTTGCAATAGGCCAACTCCCTTTTACAGATCCATTTCTGGTGGAATTTACTGTTTTACCCCCAAAAGCTTTGAGATTCGTGCCCGATTTGAATGGTCCATATTTGGTTCTATTTTTATCTATATCAAATAGCTTCTAATTAGAGAGATGGAGAGAAGCATTATATTCCAAAGGATATGTATATGTATTGTAATTTAGAATTAGTAGGACTAAGACAACGTATATGCATTGTAATTTTAGTAAAACAATGAGAATTGCTGAAAGTGCTAAAATATGCCAAAGGTTTACACTAGCTAAAACACAAAAACACAGAGTCAGTATCAGGTCTTGACTCATGCAACTATGAGTGGTGTTATAGAGCCCAAAAATGATTAGGCAGGCGTAACAAAAACACAGAGTGAGATCAGGTCTCGACTCATGCAACTATGAGTGGTGTTATAGAGCCCAAAAATGATTAGGCAGACGTAACAAATTATTCATGCAGTTTAAGGTCATGTAACTAACAAGCAATTATCAAATTTCAGCTAGACTATAGCAGATCCACATGGAAAAATGGTTATCTATATAATAAAACACAAGGCAGTTCAAAAAAAAACTATCAAGTGGCTCTCCTTCAATTGAAAAGAAATCAACGGTCCAGATTTATGCCCACAAAAGACATTTTTCCATTCCACCCGTTACTGTAGCTACATTACCCGTTACTGTAGCTACAGTAGCCACATTCAAATTTATACTTTATGTTGTGTGAAGTAGTTGATATTTATTTGAATTTTGAAATTAATTAATCTTTAATCCCTACTTTTAATTAATTAAGAAAAGACTAATTAAAATCACACTAATCTTAATTAAGAAAAGCTTTTATTGTTGTGGTTTAATTAGTCTTTTCTTATTTAATTAAAAATTAGGGATTAAAAGTTAATTAGTTTCAATCTAATTAAGCTTAATTAACTCATCCAAAACATTAGGGATTAAGCTTAAATAAAATTAATTAATCCCTAATTTTGGATTAATTTCATGTAAAACAAAAAATTAAAAGTGTTTTAAATTACTTTCGCTATGGTATCACTACAACCAAAAAAAGCTAACATTTAATTATTGCTACAGTAAATCTATATTCAACCAAAGCTACTTTTAAGAAATCAAATCCAAGGAATTGCTTTCGCCAGTGTTTTTCTCTCTCTTCATTTTCTTTACAACCAACCAAACCACTCCTAATTGTTTTAGCATGTAATTATTTTACGACATTCTAATTATTTTTTATAACTTATCGTTTAGTCACTAACCATATGGTATTGCATATAAATGTTGACCTATGTGATTTGTTAGTCAAATAGGATTGCATATATTTTACTGTTTACAGTGTTCTTCATATATTGCATCATTCAGAAGATGTGACATAGGCACGTGTCCACGGGTAAACCTAGTTAATGTATAATATAAAGTCCTGGAAAATTAGGTATTGGAATTAGAGGTTAACCAACCACCAAAACGAAGAACAGATACACTTAGGGTGCGTTTGGATCGGGTTTTAAAAACAGTTTTCAGTTTTTAAAATCAAAACATAGGGTAATTTTGTTTGGATACAAATTTTTCGAAAACTCATTTTTAAAATTTCACACTCAAAACCTATGTTTAAAATGAGTTTTTTGAAATCAGAAAAAACCTATTTTATTTTTATGTTTTTTTACTCAAGATCTCCCTAACCTCTTCAATTGTAAATGGCGCAACATATAATATATTTAGGAAATCAAAGCTGGCGCAACTAAAAATATGCAATGAGATGATGAGATACAATTGAACCCAGGGGAGGAGCTATGCCGGGCCCTCCAAAATTTTAAAAATCACCCTAAAACTATTAATTGTATAGGCTGACACACTAACTACATATTGCAAAAAAAACAGTTGGAGGTAAGAAAATCAGTTCAAACTAAGAAGACAAAAATGCATGAGTATCCTTATATTACCTCATCTACCAGTGATTTAATTTTAGAAGCATTGTCTTTCTTTAATTGTTTCTTCCTCTTAGCCTTGAGTTCTTCTGCAAATCACAATATAGAACTTCAATTATTATCCTTTAGTTTATAAAAAATATCATCTCATTTGGAAAATGGGCGAGAGAAAAGTAATATCCATTGAAAAACAAAATGTTAGGTGGCAATCATACTGAGCAACGTGGCCTGGATGACCATAAAATTTATTTGGTTAATATAAGCAACATTCCCAAAAAGAACTCATCAAAAATTATCTGACAAATTTCATATAAAATTTTACTTGGTTGTGGATCAGATCATGCTTTATTATATACTTTTGTAGTTCAAAACCTAACGCCATTATTAAAATGGAGGGAAACTCACTAACAGGACAAAGTAGCAATAAAAGAATGTGTAAGAAAAATGTATCGAGGTCATAAACCAAGTACTACAGGAAGATATAGATATGTTATATACGAGCCAATTCAAAAATCTCTAATATTATAATGGGAGAAGGGCTTAGTGTCATTTGTAAATATTTGTCATTTTGTCAACAAGTGCAGCGCACGTGTTTGTAGATTTTTTTTTTGTCCTTTTCATTCCCCGTCCCCATTTTCCCCACGTGCAATGCACGTGTATAATACTAGAATTTTTTTGTCCTTTTCATTCCCTCTCCATTTTCCCCACGTGCAACGCACGTGTATAATACTAGTATATATAATGATACATTGGATAATAAGTCATAAGATACCCACGTTTGGCATTAGTAACTTGGCTCAGAACATATTCCCTTTCCTGTGGATCAAGTAACAACTGTTGAGCTTTGGCTAATGCTGCAATTATAAATAATTTACCCATTAGCAACATGAAAAAACTTATGAAAGAGCAGAGAGATGTACATGAAAAAAACACAACAATTCAAGACCAATTTGATATAGGTATTCATAATTTCATATCTGAAGCTTAGAGGCTCAGTCACACATCAGAGTCTAAAGAAAATAGATATTAATAGCAATAGTTTCAACCAATTTGATGTTAATAGAAATAGTTTCAACTTTCAAAGCCCTCACTTTTAGATATTCATGCATCAGTATGCAGATCTCCAAGCAGCACTTAGTGTAAGGAGACTAGAACTTCCGTAAACTTTCTGGTTTATTGAAAAAATGCATGCGATGTTAAGGGTTTTCCTTCTATTAATTGATTTAATTCTTGTAAGGTCTTTGGAGGAAGAAAAAAAAGTTGAAGCATCTATTGATTATCAGGAAATTCCTGATCATGATGCTGTGACTAGGATCATTTAGCAAGAAAGCATTAATAATAATAATAATAATAATAATAATATATATAATAATAATAATAATAATTATTATTATTATATATATATATATATATATATATAGGAAGGTAATCCCCTAAGGCCCTACCTCACCCTTATTTTTTAGGCCTCGTATGTGGTACAAACCTCCTATGAAAAATCTGAACCGTTCATATTGTTCTACAAGCCTTAAATAGCCTAAGGGTGTAAAATCAAGTTATTTGACATTCATTTCCCCATCCATGAGGTCGTTAGAAAAATAAAGAACTTTTAACCACATAATTTTGTCACGTTGTAGAACATATATTAATGAACTTCAAATCGGAACAAAATACATTTAACTTGAACAAGATGAACAGTTCGGATATTTCATAGGGGGTTCATATCATGGAGGGCCTTACAATAAGAGGTGAGGTAGGGCCTTAGGGGATCACCTCCATATATAAAACCGTTCACCTTGTTCTACATGCCTAAGATAGCTTAGGGGTGTAAACTCATGTTATTCGACATTCATTTTCCCATCCATCATATCGTTAGAAAAATAAAGAATTCTTACTCATACAATTTCGTCATGTTGTAAAGCATAAACAATGAACTTCAAGTAACTTGATTATACACCCTTAGGTAATTAGGTTATCGAAGGAATGTAGAACAAGATGAACATTTTGGATTTTTTATGGGGGGTTCATATCAATGGGGTCACATATGAGGGTAGCCCCCCCCCCCCCAACCCCCCCCCCAACCACCTATATATATATATATATATATATATGGAGGTGATCTAGTAAGTGACATTGGTTAAGTGAAAATGAGTGAACCTTATTTCGCACATCTCTACGTCTCAAATGCATGATTCACACTATTCAAGTCATTAACATGTATTCATTATAGGAGGATGAAATATCATAAAGTTTGAACATGTTTTGTCTATGCATTGAGGTATTTCATTTGTTCTATTGCTGAAAAACCGTTCATTACGCAACCACTTGTTACATGGACAAATAATGTTCAAACTCCGTGATATTCCATCCTCCTATGTTTTAAGACATGTTGATCACTTTGAATAGTGTGGATAGGGATGATAATGGGCTAGGGTCGGCCAATGGGGCTCCTAACCCGGCCTTAAAAAATCCCTACCCCGACCCTCCTGTAAACAAGTAGGGCCATGACCTGAAAGTTAGGCCCTTATAAAGGTAGGGTCGAGACTGGGGTTTGACCTAGGCCCTACCCCGACCTGGCCCTGACCCTAGCCCTTTTAAGGCCTTTAGTAATATATATATATATATATAACTTATTTACACAAAACCTTAATCTTGGCCCATGTTACGAAGCCCATACCTACTTATCCAACATTTACATTACTAACTCTATCATGAATGTTCGGTTGACGACGATGTCACTATTGTTATCTTTGAGTCAAAAAATACCAGTTGGCTATTTTTCTTTTTTATTTCTTAATGTTGTTCTCGTAGTGGAATCATGTGTCATATTCATTCAATTACAATTGACAAGAGTATTGGATTACACCTAAAAAAAAGTATAGAATATTAAAATGTTTAAGTATTGTTTGTGTAATAGCCAATAATTTTTAATAATTTATTCGTCTAAAATAAAAATCTAGGGCTGAATGAAGGCCCAGGGCCGGCCCTAGGCTTTGATAGAGTAAGGTCGGGGCTTAGGTAAATGAAGCTCAGAGCTGGGGCCAGGCTGAAATTAAATCCCTTTAGAAAGTAGGGACAGGGTTTATGCAACGCCCTACCTTACCAGGGCACATTATCATCTATAGGTGTGGATCATGCATTTGAGAAGTGGAGATGGGTGGAAAAAAAACTTCGCTTATTTTCACTAATTAAATGTCACTTACTAGATCACTCCCTATTATATATATATGGAGTGATCATGTGAGAAGTAGTTCTCACGAAAAGCTTCGTGTGAACTCTTTACATAGTCATCACATGGATGATCCGAACCGTTCACATTGTTTAGAATGACTAAATTAATCTAAATATGTAAAATCAAATCATTTAAAATTCATTTGTTCATCAATCATGTCATAAAAAATCAACGATATTTAGCCATACAATTTGTAACACTTCAATACATGGACAAACAAATCTCACATGCCCTGATTTCCCATTGTAGACAAATTTAGACGTGTGGATCAAAATGAACAGTTCGGATTTTTCAATTTATGTCCCAAAAAAAGTTCACACTTGGTTCTCACTAAAGGAATTCTCACATGATCATAGCCCCCCCTCTCTCTCTCTATATATAGGGGAGTGATCCCCTAAGATCTCATCTTATTTCTTAGTTTAAGATCATCTTCCGCAGAGATCAGAAGGTCGTCCGATTGAATCAACACAATGCAAGAAAAAACAAACCCAAAAAACTCAGTTCAAGCCCAAGACAAATATAAACTTAAGTTTTATGATGGGCACAAATCATAGAACGATCGAAGCGCATATTTTGGGAAGATCGGACGGCAGCAAAGTTCTTGCCCCACCTTCAATTAAGTTTTATGATGGGCACGAATCGTGGAACGATCGGAGCGCACTCTTTGGGGAGACCGAACGGATGCAGAGATCTGGCCCACCTTCACTTAAGTTTTATGATGGATGTGAATCGTAGAGCGATCGGTGCACACATTCTGAAAAGATCTAACGGCTGCAGTAGAAGCAGTCTGGTTTAATTGGTTCGTGAGTGAACCGGACCAGGTTTTTGTTGGGTTTATTTCTGCCCTATATTTAAATGAAGTGTTAGGAGCCGTTGGATCTGAGAAATCTCATATCTGATGGCTCTTATAGCTTAGCAGGTGTTAGATCTTAAACTAAGAAATTAGATCAGACCTTGGGGGATCATATATATATATATATATATATATATATATATATATATATATAGAGAGAGAGAGAGAGAGAGAGAGAGAGAGAGAGTTCTCTTTGGTTGCGCACGCCTCTGGTGCGCACGCGCCCTCAGCCGTCCAATCTACCCTGTGATCATGATCGTGATCTAACAGCTAGTAGATTCTCCGCTCATCTCACTTAGGATAGGGGGTTATTATGGTCACTTACATACCCCATGTGAAATCCCCAACTCAGTTTCTCCTCATCATTCTCACGCTCTCAATCTCATCCTTCTTCTTTTCATCGCGTCGCGCCAAAGCGAAACCCTAGCCCCCCAAATCGAAATCGATGAAACCCTCTTCCCCAAATCGAGACCCTAATCCTGAATTTGAAATCAAAATCAATTTCCCCAAATCTCATCGCCCCAAATCGGAACCCTAATCCCCAATTCGAAACCCTACCTCTCTTCCCCATAACCGTTGCTCGCTCCCGAAATCGAAATCCTACATCTTGGGAACCCGACGAAACCCTAATTCCGAATCCCCTCGCTTCCCCTTCGCCGCTACTTGCTCACTTCCACTTTCCTCCTGCGAAAATCTAGCTCCAGACGTAGCACCATCTCCTGACGATCTTAGGTATTTTTTTTCTTGATCTTCCTCATTAATTAGAACCCTAATTTCTTGAAGAAATGTAGTGGAATGTAGCTGATTATAATTTAATGAAATTCTTGAAATAATGTATGTGCTAGTATTTATAACTGTAGTCATTCAAAAAAAAATTCTTGAAATTCTTTGAATTCATGAAATAATGTAGCTGATTATAATTGTTGTAATTTCTTTTTACTGATCTTCATCTTAATGAATTATTATGTAGGGTTTTTAGTAATTCATTTCTTCAAATTAAGTGTATTGTGTGGCTACTAATAGAATTTTGTTGTATGCAGTGAAAATTTATACATGTATTTATGATTCATTTCTTGAAATTTGATTATATATTGTTATTTCCTAATAGGTATGGAGATTGGGGAAGGATGCTCACAACTCAGTGACAATTTTTTGTCGGTACAAGAAGGTGATTTTACACCCATAGTTGACGAGCATCTAATACCAAAGCAAGGTATGACATTTGATACCCTTGAACAAGCAAAACATATTTATGACAGTTATGCGAAAGGTGGTGGTTTTCAAATGCATAAGGGAAGTCATAATCTCAAGGATGGTGAGGTAATGGACAAGACGTTTCTTTGTAATAAAGCAGGGGTGTCGAAAAGTAAGAATAATAAAGTTAGGATGGGAACTACATCTAGAACTGCTTGCATTGCTTTGGTTCGTGTGAAATTAAATAAAGTAGAAAATTTATGGTCATTTTATTAATTTCATGAAGTACACAATTATGCTTTCACCTAAGAGTGGCAATCGGATCAGTCGGGTCGGGTCAGACCCGCTCGGGTCGGACCATTATTCAGGCGGATCCGGGTCGGGTTGCCAGCCTAACCGGGTCGGGCCGAGCTGGGTTCGAAATGCAAATATTAGACCCTGTCGATCCGCGAACCCATTAAGGTCGACCCCGTCTCGGGTCGGGCCGGGTCGCGGGTTGGTCTGGTTAATTTTTATTTTTTACAACTTCACTTACAAAAAAAAAATTATAACAAGTATAACTGTTTAAGAGTGAAAAATGCATATATTATTCTTTTTACAATTTTTTAACATACAAATACAAGTAATAGAAACTCGTAAAGAACATACAATATTTCGTGATTTACATTTGCTGATTTACATGATAATCAGAATCTTGAGTTCGAGATAGCCTAAAGTTAGATTGAAGAGGGGGCATTGGACTACCGTCGTGCACCTCTACTTAACCCTATGAAGCACTGATACGGGTACGGTGATACGTGTATAAGGACACGGGTACGGGGGGTACGACAATTTTCAAAAAAGTAGGATACGGAATACGACGAGGATACGGCTGTGTGTGTGTATGTACACACACACATAATAATATCTCTTGTTAATAAGAAAATGGTATATCTTTCATTAAACATAAATAAGATAATTCATAAAGACTACAATAATTGTTCATAAGCATAAGCAATGGCATAAATAATATAAGTAAATAAAGCAAGTTCATAAGCAATATAACATAAGCAGACAAATCAAACAGTGGGGCAAGTTTCAGCTGTAACAAATAGTTGGATAATAAAAAATGCAGGACACGGGGACACGAGTATTGGATACATACACGATACGAGAACGGCACCCTCCGTGAAGTATCCATGCTTCAGAGACTTAACCTAAACCTAGGATCTCATTGTCCTAAATTCCCTAATCTTGTTGTTGGACTTCAAGCGAGTTGCTTGAAATTTATTCATTTCATGAAGTACACAATCATGCTTTCACAGGCGAGTTCACTTCAACCTTCATCCAATCTTCAGTGCACACGAGCATCTCTAACAAATTCGGCTTCAAGCGATTCCTGTAATCTGTTAGAACCCTGCCACTTGTAGAAAAAAACACTTTCTGAAGCAACTGTGGACAGAGAAGGAGTTAGTAGATCTCTAGCCATATGTGAAAGAAAAGGAAAAATGATTTTCATGTTCTTTCCACCATTGTAGCTTCAATCTTAGTACTAGAACTCTCACTGTCTTGATTATACCAATTTAATTCATTCGATTGATTAGTTCTAGATTTTTTTTATTGAATTTGAGCAAGTAAATTAAAAGTGGCATCGATTTACTCTTACCCTTACCTCTAGAAGTAGAAGAAGAAGTAACTATACTAGTTATACTACTACTACTAGATACAAAAGTTCTATCATAATAATCATACAAGTTATTCAATGTTGATTCAAAGCTAGCTAAAAATTCATCGCAATCAATTTCAGATTTATCTCCAAGTAAAGTAAAATGCATTTCAATCAAACTCCTCGTACCCGCTAATTTGATACGAGAATCCATAACTATAGCAATACAATACAACATAGGACTAAAATATTTCAAAAATTTAGTGTATGCAGGTTTAACAATATGACCAATATAAATGTCATTAATCATTTCTTGACAAATTTGCATCATAGTAATTAGTGAAATAAAAATACTTTTAGAAGTAGAATCATAAGATTTTGAAAATTTCAATGTTGCGGTTTTAAAAGATTTTAAAAATCGTAACAAAGATTCTGCATATTACCATGATTGTTCATTCATTTGAAAAAAATTCATATTTTTTGCAAGACAAAAATCATTTATACAAGTTTACAATGAGTAACGTTTAATAAATCAAAAGTAGAGTTCTATAGGTGTTTAACATCCATAGAAAATTTTCTAAAATGTACACCCTTAAGCTTACACCATTCTTTAAATTGTCGAAGCATAAAGCCACTTAAAGCAATAAAATGTAGACAATTTCTAATGTTATGCACAAATGGTTCGGCTATTTTTAATGCATCTTGAACACATAAATTTAAAATATGACATACACATCTAACGTAAAAAATTTCTAAACATGGAGTTAACTATGTTTTTAATGTACTAATCGAAGCATTGTTGTTAGATGCATTATCAAAACTAATACAAAAAAATTCATCATGAATATGAAAGATATCACAAACTTCTAAAATACGATGTACAATTACTAAACCACTATGGGGATACGGCAAAGCCGCAAGTGATATGATTCTCTTTTGAATCATCCAATCACTATCGATCCAATGACAAGTTATGCCCGTCATTGAAACATCGTTACAACTTTTCAACAATCGGAAGTTAACAATACTCTACAAGTTAAACTATACAAAAGTGCAATTAAACTATCTCTCATTTCATTGTAAAGTTTAAACAATCGGATTTAAGTGTATTTCTAGGAATTCTTCTAAAATGTGAATTTAGTTCATTTTTGTTAAATTCCTCTATGCTCCTACTCTCGAAATAGAAAAAAGGTAACTCCTCCTTAATAACTAGACAGGTCATTTCCTGTCGAACATTTTCAGGATCATAGGGTGGCTATCTACATGTCCGGTCTTAGGATGAATTTTTTGTTGGTCGGGTTGGTTTTATAATAGTTTCTTGTGTACATTTTGTATATGTCATTTAATTGTACTCGTTCCCTCACCCTTCCTCCATTTGTAACTCTTAAAACAAGTTTTACAAACCTTATGTCCTACACCCGGATTATCCTCTTCGGAGATATAGTTATAATATTTGTGTCAATCACTTGTTTCCCCCTAGTTTTTCTACTAGTGAGTTCGGTTTGTTGTATTTCTATGTCAACATCATGCATTTCTTCTTCTATTTCATGTGCAAGGATATCGGGAGTTCCTACCATAGGATTCGGTGTAAATTCGGATTCTCTTTGTGGGACTATTGAAGGCCAACGTGACCAACCGATGGAATCTTGTCCACTTTGGCTATGGCCGCTACCTCGTGATCTAGACATGGTAATAGTGTATATGAAAAATAATAATTTCTAGTGTTTTACTAGTGTGAAATAATACAAAACAATCTAGGAGGTATATGTTAAAAATAAGAATCTAAAAAATAATAGGAGAGTTGAAAGAGAAAAGCAAAAAACCAATAAACAAATATGATACAAAAATTTAGAACTACAACAAAAATCAAGACAATAGGAGCGTTGTGAAATTTTGATGTCGTACTTCGCGAATAATCGCATATAGAAATGAGAGAGAAAATGAAAGTAATAGTAGACGTGGTCGATTGAGAAATGTAGTAGACGTAGTCACGTAGTCCAATATTCGTTGAAAGAGAAAGAGAGAGAGCTTCTTTGTTAGAGGAGTTAAAGTAGACGTAGTTGAGAGTTGAATCAACACAATTCGATACGATCGAAATTTTTCACTTCTTTGTTGTTTGCTTCTTTGTTGAAAAAACTTGAATGAATTGAGATTGAATTAAGTAGTAGTAGTAGTAGAGAGAGTAAGAGGGTAAGGTGTTGAAATTTTTAGATTGAATTAAGGGGGTATTTATAGAGAACCCCCCCCCCCCAAAAAAAAAAAACCCAGCCAACAGCTCTGTTTTCTGAGTTTCAGACCGTTCGACCGGCAGGTCGAATTTGGGTCAAACGGGTTCAAACCCGCGGCGGGTTACGAGCAGGTTTGACCTGGTCAAGGGGTTCGTGGGTCGGGTTTACGAAATTGGCGACCCGGACCCGAACCGCCTAATTGCGGGCCGGGTTCGAGTGGGCAGATCGTGGGTCAACCCGACCCGATTGCCATCACTACTTTCACCTCATCCGGTAGACAGCATTTGTTGCTGCAAAACCGTGTTGTGTTAAGTTCAGATAAACTAATAATGGAACAACTTTGGGGTGCTAAGATTCCTACATAAAAACAAATAATTTTTTGTGAAAATACTAGTGGGGGATATGATAACTTTGGATTTACTAGAACCGATGCTAGAAATCATGAAAGAGACTTGAGGGAGTCAGTAAAAGGTCACGGTGACCAAAATGTTGATTGACTTTTTCCAATGGAAAAATGAAAAAGATCCTTCTTTTTTTTATTCGAGCAAGATGAGTATAGTAGATTGTCTCATGGTAGATTGTCTCATTGTATTTGGGTGGGAGTATTTGGGTGGATGGAATTGTTCGGATGAGTGTGGTAGAAAATAGCAATATATAATCAAATTTCAAGAAATGAATCATACATACATGTATAAATTTTCACTGCACACAACAAAATTCTATTAGGAGCCACACAATACACTTAATTTGAAGAAATGAATTACTAAAAACCCTACATAATAATTCATTAAGATGAAGATCAGTAAAAAAAATTACAACAATTATAATCAGCTATATTATTTCAAGAATTCAAAGAATTTCAAGAATTTAAAAAAAAATTGAATGACTACAGTTATAAATACCAGCACATACATTATTTCAAGAATTTCAGTAAATTATAATCAGCTACATTCCACTACATTACTTCAAGAAACTAGGGTTCTAATCAAAAAGGTAGATCAAGAAAAAAAAATATACCTGAGATCGTGGGGAGATGGTGCTACGTCCGGAGCTAGATTTTCGCAGGAGAAAAGTGGAACCGAAAGAGCAGTGACAAAGGGGAAGCGAGGGGATTCGGAGCTAGGGTCTCATCGGGTTCCCAAGTTGTAGGATTTTGATTTCGAGAGTGAGCAACGGTGAAGGGGAAGAAAGGTAAAGCATTTCAAGGAGGTATAGGGTTTCGATTTGGGGATTTGGGCCGATGAGATTTGGGGAAATCGATTTCGATTTCAATTTCGGGATTAGGGTCTCAATTTGGGGAAGAGGGTTTCGATTTGGGGAGCTAGGGTTTTGCTTTGGCGTGCGACGCGATGAGAAGGATGAGATTGAGAGCGTGAGAATGATGAGTAACTACATTGGGGGATTTCACATGGGGTATGGAAATAACCAAAATAACCCCCTATCCTAAGTGAGATGAGCGGAGGATCTATTGGCCGTTAGATCGCGATCATGATCACGGGGTAGATCGAACGGCTAAGGGCACGTGCGCATAACTATGCATACCAGAGGCGTGCGCAACCGAAGAGAACTCTATATGATATATATATATACTAAATTTGCCCGTGGGCACGTGCCTACGGCTCGTCTTCGAAACGATACATCATATGAAAAGCCTTGGAAACAGTAAAACAACAATTATGTAGCTCAAGTTTGAATAGTATGACAATAATTAGTTGTAAATAAAAGTCCATATTTCCATTAGTATATGTTGAAAAATAATTATAAATAGGGGTATGATATGGCTAAAAATGGGGTTTAATCGGAACCGTCCAGATTGGGCACGAATCTTGAAGCTCAGGGGTAAAACGGTAATTTCACCCACCAACGGGTCTGAAGCGGGCACTGGATCTCCCCTCCACAGATCCAATAACCCGCGAACGGATCCACTCCAACTGGGTACGGGTTCCGACCCGAGACAAACCCAGACCAGCAAGAGGAAATCAGGGTCTCTGATTTGACTAAATCAACGGGCCTGATCCACAGTTATCCTCTCACCGGGAATTAGGGATCAGTTTCCTAAACTGATTATGAGGACTTTACTCCTAACAGAATCACAGGAAATCAGATCCCTAATCAACTCCCCATGGCGACTATAAATACCTCCAACCTACCACTGTTATAAGGTAATCACTCTTTTTCCAATTAAAGCTCTTTCTTAATCATATCACTGGTTACTGACAAGAGCGTCGGAGGGTGCGTCGCCGGGATCAACCCCGGTGTATCGCACTTCCTTGCAGGTGAACGGCGGGAGTCAGCAGCCCAATTCCAACGAACAGGCTTGGATTCGCTATTCAGGTTTTTCCACGAACCCACAAATTCTATCTGTTTACCCCCACACCAAATTCAGCGGTAACAGATTGGCGCCGTCTGTGGGAACCCATACGAATAGCCCCCGCCTTTTTCTCGTCGACTAGCTCTTCTCCAGCCATGCCTCCCAGAAAGGTCAGGTCTAGGGAGTCCAACCGTGGACCCAACCCCGCCAATCAGCAAGAGGAAGTCCCCGTGCATCCTGCTCCGCAGCCCGAGCAACTTCCTCCCCCGGTCCAAGACCATTTCCAACAGGGCCAGCACCCTCTTCTAAATCAACAACCCCCTAATGGTCCCACTGGTCAGAACCAGCGGAAGCACCCAGACCATGTCTCAGTGCACAATGCCTCCTCGGATTCTATAGCCTCCCATAATCCCCGAGCTCCCGACCTCCGCAACACCGTTCTAAATCGGCAGAAGGATGAGGACCTTCGCTGCCGCCTAGATGAGAAGCGGGCCCGAGAGGGAGTCTCCCGCCAACATCAAGGTAAGCGATCTCCTCATCGCCGAGAAGGCAGGAGGTCTCCGGACCGAAGAGGACGGAGGGAATCTCCCGAACATCGTAGAAGGAGGCCACATCCCCCTGCTGATCGACATCTTCCGAGGAACGATGAGGCACACATCACTCGTGCCGAGTTCCAACAATTCCAGGCAACGGTGTTGCAGGCCCTCAACCTTCGCCCCAACAACAATAATGCTCAAAGGGTTCCAACACCCCCAAGGATCCCAAGTCCTCGCCACCGATCCATTACTCCTCCCCCGGCTCCTAGTCATCAGCAACACAATCATAGTCCTCGCCGCTCCCAGGACTATCGTCGCCGCAGTCCCCGCTCCCCTTCCTTTGAAGACGAGTCCAGGGGATCGTTTGACTACCACCGGAGGGACGATGCACTCTACCGCCGTCTCCACGAGATGGAGAGGCGTCTCGGTCGAATGGACAAGGAGGAGTCGAGAGGAAGGACCGTCCGCCCCAGCAGATCCCCCTTCTCTCGGACTATCATGGAGGCTCCCATCCCGAGGGGTTTCAAGCCTCCGCAGTTTGAAACGTACTCGGGGGAGTCGGACCCTGTTGATCATGTCGAGAGCTTCAAGACCTTGATGCTAATCCACCAAGCTTCCGACGCCATGCTTTGCAAAACTTTCCCCTCCACTCTCAAGGGTTCGGCGCGGGAATGGTACTCCCGGCTCGCTCCCTCTTCCATCTTTTCTTTTGAGCAGTTCGAAACGCTCTTCATAACCCACTTTGTGAGCAGCAGACGAACGGAGAAGACCAGCCTCTCTCTACTCCACCTCCGACAGGAGAGAGGAGAAAAGTTGAGGGACTATGTGAGGAAGTTTACTGCGGAGGTCAGGTCCATCGCCTCCCTCGACCAGTCAGTGGCGACCGTCGCATTCCAATCCAACGTCCTCAACTCTAACCTTCGGTCGTCCCTCGCTAAGAAGCCCCCGCACAACTTCGCCGACCTTCTCCTTAGATGCGAGAAATATATTCGGGCGGAGGAAGCCGAGTGCTTCCCGGGTTTCGGAGGATCCGCTTCCGGGTCGAAGAGAAAGACAACGGAAGAGGAAGGGGCCAAGAAGCTACAGAAGGATAATAGCGGTCAACGCCGTCCTCCTCCCAGGTTTGAAAAATTTACTCCTCTCACTACCAACGTCTCCACCATCCTGATGGAAGTCGCGAAGGAGGGAGTTATACCTCCCGCTCCGAGGATGAACACCCCAGCCAAGAAGAGGAACAAGGAAAAGTGGTGCCGTTACCACCGAGATCATGGCCACGACACCAACGACTGCCGGGCGTTGAAGAACGAGATAGAGGCCCTCATCCAGAGGGGGCAGTTGGCTAAGTTTGTGAGAACAAATGATCGGGAAGATCGCACCACCCCTCCGCCTCGGGGGGCTAACAAGCGCTCCGAGCGATGCAATGAAACCCCCGAGTTCGAGGAGCGTGTTCTGCACCTTATCCACGGAGGTCCCATGGGGGGCTCTTCCAACTCCTCTCGGAAGGCCTTCGTCCGAGAGGTCAATTCAGTTCACGGCGCCCCTCCCCCCAAAGGCCTCGGCGTCCCAGTAACTTTCTCTGATGAAGACCTCGAGGGGGTCCGCACTCCCCACTGCGACGCACTTGTTATCGACCTCCGCATGGCGAACTTCAAAGTGCAGAGGATCCTGGTAGACAACGGGAGCTCCGTGAACATCCTCTTTCTCTTAGCCTTCCGAGGGCTGCAACTATCCCGGGATCGCCTCAAACCGGCCAGCTACGCGCTCCACGAGTTCACGGGGGTGCCAGTAACTGTCGAAAGGGTTATCACCCTAGACGTAACTGCTGGGAAGACCCCTACTACCCGGACAAAGCTGATGGACTTTATGGTCGTCGATGTCCCGGCTGCATACAATGTCATCTTGGGCCGACCTGGCCTAGCTGCCCTGGAAGCCGTTCCTTCGGCGTACCACCTCAAGATGAAGTTCCCCACCCGGGCGGGAGTGGGAGAAGTCAAGGGCAGCCAAGAGACGGCTCGGAAATGCTATATGACTTCCACTGGGGATCCGGTGCTCTCCCTCGAAACTCTAGAGATCCCCGAGCCGAACGCCCGACCAACGTCCGAGCCGGCGAACGTATTGGAAGAAGTACTCTTCTCGGACGAGGACCCGAGCCGAAAGTTCCTCATCAGCAAGTCCTTACCGACGGCGCTATGTTCCGACTTGGTGCAGTGCATCCGGAAGAACCGCGACCTATTTGCTTGGTCCGCCGCGGATATGCCCGGGATTTCCGAGGAGCTTCTAGTGCACCGCCTCAGCGTCGAACCGGGGTGCAACCCGGTTCAGCAGAAGAGGCGTAAATTCGCTCCTGAGCGACAATAAGCCATCAAGGAGGAGGTGGACAAGCACCTAAAAGCTCGGTTCATACAGGAGGTGAACTACCCCGAGTGGCTCTCCAATGTCGTCATGGTTAAGAAGTCCAATGGTTCCTGGAGGATATGCATCGACTTCACAGACTTGAATAAGGCGTGTCCAAAGGATCCGTTCCCTCTCCCGAATATCGACACCCTCATCGACGCCACCTCAGGCCATGAGCTCCTCAGCTTCATGGATGCCTTCTCCGGCTACAACCAGATCCGAATGTTCCCCCCGGACATTCCGAAGACTTCCTTCATTACCGACCAGGGCCTCTACTGTTATAGAGTTATGCCGTTCGGATTGAAGAATGCTGGAGCCACCTACCAGCGCCTCGTCAATAAAGTCTTCCAAAGCCAGATAGGCCGCAACATGGAAGTATACGTCGACGACATGCTCGTGAAGAGCATCCGAGGTACCGACCACGTGGCCGACCTCCAGGAGGCATTCGGCGTACTGAGAAGGCACAACATGAGGCTTAATCCGAACAAGTGTGCGTTCGGGGTCTCATCAGGAAAGTTCCTCGGCATCATGGTCAGCCAGCGAGGGATCGAAGCAAATCCTGAAAAAATTAAAGCCATACTGGACATGGCCCCACCCCGGAACGTCAAGGAAGTGCAGAGGCTTACGGGTCGCCTTGCCGCTATTGGGCGATTCCTTTCGAAGTCTGGGGAAAAGTGCCTCCCTTTCTTCAAGGCACTCGGGGGAGCCAAGGGTTTCGAGTGGGGTGAACTGCAACAGGAGTCGTTCAACCAGCTGAAAGCCTACTTGGTCAATCCTCCCCTTCTCAGCAAGCCCGTTCCAGGAGAAACCCTCTTCATCTACTTAGCTGCTTCCGAGCAGACCCTAAGTGCTGTTTTGGTGAGGGAAGAAGACCGGGCTCAGAAGCCCATCTACTATGTGAGCAAGGTGCTTCGGGACGCCGAGCTCCGCTACCCGAAGATAGAAAAGATGGCCTACGCCCTGATCATGGCGGCAAGGAAGCTCCGCCCATACTTTCAGTCCCACTCGGTTGTGATCCTCACCGACCAACTGCTGAAGCAGATCCCCCACAAGCCGGAAACCTCAGGCCGGCTCATGAAATGGTCCATCGAGCTGAGCCAACACGACATCTCCTACCAACCCCGGACTGCGATCAAAGCTCAAGCCCTCGCGGACTTCATCGTCGAGACCACCATTCCCGAGGTCAGCCATGTCCCGAACGGACCCCCTATTTGGACGGTTTTTGTGGGCGGTTCCTCTTGCAACGAGGGAAGCGGCGCCGGTATCATCCTGACGGGTCCAGATGACTTCGTCCTCCAGTATGCCCTCCGCATGAATTTCAAGGCCTCAAACAACGAAGCAGAGTATGAGGCACTAATCGCCGGCCTCGGACTTGCCCGAAGTGCCGGGGCACAGCGCCTCCAAATCCATAGTGACTCTCAGCTAGTTGTGAACCAAGTCTTGGGCGATTACGAGGCACGAGACAAACGGATGGCGAAGTACCTCGCCAAAGTCCGAACCCTCATGGCCCGGTTCGAAGAGGCACTCATCCAACGAGTCCCTCGAGAAGAGAATTCACAGGCCGACGCCCTCTCCAAGTTGGCCTCATCCTCCCTCCAAGGTCTCGAGCAGACCGTCTTGATCGAGGTCCTCTTGAAACCGAGTATAGAAGACGAGACCCTCGACTCAGTGGAGTCATTGTCGGTCCTACTGCAAGATAATTGGATGAAACCGTTAGTGGAATTCCTAAGGGACGAACTCCTCCCCGAGGACCCCAAGGAAGCACGCCGAGTAAGAACCAGGGCCGAGCGGTACATCCTGATCGAGGGGATCTTGTACAAGCGCTCCTTCTCGCAGATAGACGGCCGACCGTACCTGAGATGCCTTTCCCCAGAACAGGCCGACTACGCCTTACAGGAGCTCCACGAAGGCATCGGCGGGGCACATTCAGGGTCTAGGTCTTTGGCTCGGAAAGCTCTGAATTACGGATACTTCTGGCCGACTCTCCTCCAAGACGCCGAGCGACACGTTCGGCAATGTGGCTCTTGTCAGAGACATTCCAACATTCGTCGCCTTCCCCAAGCTAACCTCGCCTCCCTATCAAGTCCTATCCCCTTCGCAATGTGGGGGATGGATTTACTAGGGCCATTCCCTCCAACTCCGGGCCAGTTAAAGTTCTTGGTCGTAGCCGTTGACTACTTTTCGAAGTGGATTGAGACCGAGCCCCTAGCCACTATCACCGAGAACAAGGTGCTTCAATTCTTTTGGAAGAACGTCATCTGCCGATTCGGCGTCCCCCGTGTCCTCGTAACAGACAACGGAACTCAGTTTACTGAGACCACGTTCCGAGCTCTATGTGAAGACCTTGCCATCCAACAGCGCTTCTCCTCCGTCTCCCACCCACAGTCGAATGGCCAGGCGGAGAACGCTAACCGGCAGATCCTTTCTGGTATCAAGAAGAGACTGGACAAGTATTCCAAAGGCTTATGGATCGACCAACTCCCCAACGTGCTGTGGAACTACCGCACCAACAAACGGACCCCCACAGGAGAGTCCCCGTTCAACCTCACCTATGGGTCCGAGGCAGTGATACCTCTCGAAGTCGGAATACCTTCTCCTCGCCTCGCAGCCTACAACGAGGAACAGAACGCCAGAGGCCTCCGGGCGAACTTAGACCTGGTGGACGAACTGAGAGAAAGGGCGTCGATCCGCCAACAGAACTACCGAAGGAGGATCGAATTGGCGTACAACAAGAGAGTCTGACCTACCAATCTCAAGGAGGGGGACTTAGTCCTCAGAAAACTAGCCATCTCCTTCCCCAGTCAGAAGAGCAAACTAGCCCCGAATTGGGAAGGACCTTACAAGATCGCAAGGGTAGTTCGGCCCGGAGCTTATCGTCTGGAAGACCTCGAGGGCAGGGAGATTCCGAGGACCTGGAATGCCGACCACCTTTTAAAATACCAAGAAAGCGCCCTGGCGCCTCTCTGAGTATCACAGGGTGTCGAACCGTTCCTCTCCTCTAACTTGTAATTCCTCTCTTAAGTTGTCATATGTAAAAACGGCTCGCCGTCAATTATCAATAAAGAATGCTTTTTCGTACTTATAAAATTGCTTGTGTCTCTCCGCCTTTATTCTTTATTCAATCAATGATCCGGAGTCCAATACTTGGCTCAATTCTACTCCGCAAGCTCGCTTCTAAGCGGGCTAGGAGTGGGTCGCCATTCGGAATTGCTCCCACGACCGTTGAACTCTAACGATAGTTCCGGAGTCCAACACTTGGCTCGATTCTACTCCGCAAGCTCGCTTCTAAGCGGGTTAAGAGTGGGTCGCCATTCGGAATTGCTCCCACAACCGTTGAACTCTAACGATGGTTCCGGAGTCCAACACTTGGCTCGATTCTACTCCGCAAGCTCGCTTCTAAGCGGGCTAGGAGTGGGTCGCCATTCGGAATTGCTCCCACAACCGTCGGACTACTCTTACGGTGGCCAGCGAGCCCACTATTAGGTAAAGCTCGGCTCATCTCGCAAGTTCACAAGATTAGGAGACCAAAGCGCTGCTCGGCACCACTGGCCGTGCGAGCAAGAGGTCGACTCAGAGACCTCGGCGCGATGAACACAGTCACAAACAAAACGACTACACAAAGTTACAAAGGGCATGCGAGTTCGAAAAAGAAATGTTATTAATAATTGGGATACAGTACAAAACGACTCTTCCGTACAACAAGATCACAAGGCCTTAAAGCACAAAAATTACAATGCCGACCCACTACACTTCGGTGCGTCGACCTCGGCCGTCAGCTCGTCCCGCTCGGTCGTCAGTTTGGCCACCTCGGCCGCCAGTCCCTCTCCCTCCATCCGAAGCTCCGCCTCTACAGTCTGCAGGTGACAGATCTCGGAAAGCAGATCGTCCCTCTCCGCTGTTATTTTTGACAAATTGTGCCGAACACACTGGATCCGAAGAGTGTTGCTAAAGGCGGTCGCCGAACCTTCATCCTCTCCTGCGGGGGTCATCTCGGCGATCCTGCTCTCCGGACGCCGTATCTCGATGTCCCGCTGACCTAGGACGAGCTGAAGATGGTTCCGCTCGCTTTCGGCTCGGCGCAATCCCAGCTCGACTTCGTAGAGCCGCTCTCGGCACCTCCCCAAGCACGGCCTCGTCCCCCCCGAGACAGCCTCGGCTCGAGGGTTGTCATCCGACCGAGCAGGCTCGGCGTCTTCGGCCACCACCACAAGCTGAAAAGAAGAAGAGTCAAACAACAAAATTTCAAACACTGCCGAAGCCCAACACTTCAAGAATTTTCAATCAAACTTTCAAACTTTGCGTAAGTTGTCAGAGATCGGAAGTTACACAGAAGCAAAGCAAAGGTTTTTATTCAAATAAAGTAGCCCTACATACAACTAGACCGACGCTACAACAGGGTTTTACAATAACTTAGAGAGACATAATACAACGTTTAGTGCTTCTTCGGAAGGGGAACGCTCCGGTTCAAGGAAACCCGGGGTCGGCGACGCCTGACCTCCGAGCTCGACTCCAAACCAGCGAAGCGAGATCCCCCTTCGCCGCTAACTCTAACTGTGGCGCCAACTGAGGCGCCGCTAGACGAGACAGCTACACTACTCTGAGCGTCAGCACGACTCCGCCTCACCGCAGGCAAACGAGTCGCAAGTTCGTAGAAAGTAATCCCTTTCTCGCTCTCTTCGCGAGTACACGACGTACTACGAACGTTGGCCCTCTCAGGCAGAGGCTTGAGCGACGCGATCTCTTCCTCCAGCTCGATAATCCTATCTCTCAGAACATCATCCTTCGACGACATCTTCAAACGAGGAGGTCTCGACGAGCCCGCAACATCGGCACTATCGGTCGCAAGACGTCGATAATGTGTGACCTCGATCCCCCTGTCTATCGTAATCCTCCTAAGCTTGTCGACCTTCGCCAACAACTTTTGGCGCTCGGATGACAACTTCTCCAACTCGGAGGCTAACTCCTCTTCTTTCGCCGAACGTTCTTTCTCCGTTACCTCCAAGTGACGGACCTCGGCCAAGAGCTCGCTATTCTTTTGCTCGGCAACCAAAAGCTCCCTGCGAAGCCCCACTGTCTCGCCTTCGAGACGAGAAGCTTGGGGTTGCTTCCGTAGTTGCTTCAACTCACGACAATACCCCCTCGCAGCCGCCTTTATCTCCTCCAGCTTCAAGAGCATATAAAATCGACTCTCTCGGCTATGAGAAAGCGCTCGCTTCGTCTCTTTTAGCTCCTTACGAAGATACGAGACCTCCGTGATCGGACCAAACTTCACCTGAAAAGCAAAGATAAATCCGAGGCCCAACACTTGGAAAAATTTTGCAACTAGTCAAACATAAAATCCGAGCCCCAACACTTGGAGAATTTTTGGCCAAACAAAGAGTGTTTTCATTCAAAACTCAAAACGCATTACAAGAGCGGTGGCCAGTCCGCAGTCAGGCTTACACATAAAAAGAAGAACAGAAAAGGAGGACTAAAGACGCAACCAAGTCAGGGGTCGACCTTTTTGTCGCTCGGATCTGCCGACCCCCCGACAATTCCCAAGTCCTCGTCCACGTCCTCGTCCTCAGAGCTATCCTCCTCTTCATCTTCGGCCTCGGTCACGCCCGTGCCTTCGACACCCTCAGTTTGTCCCTCGGGGCCGAGCATTACCGAAGGGAGCTCTTCCTCGCCGTCCACAGGGTCGTAGAAGTGGTAGGAGGAGGTGTCGAACCCCGGGTTCCGAGCTGCGATATGAAGCAGGGCTCGGCCGTACGCATCCTCCATGCTCTTGAACATGTGCTCCTCGGCATCTTGCTAGACAGCCCTCTTCGCCTTCGCCACCTTCGACTGGTGCTTCGCCCTGATCCTCTCGGTCTCCTTCCGAGCTTTCTCCGCCTCCGACCGGGCTTTGGCCAACTCCTCCTTAAGCTCGGCATTCTCCTTCTCCGAGACCTCGAGCTTGGCAGCCTCGTCCTTCGACCGCTGAATGGCTTCGGCCAGCTGCACCTCCAACCCTGCCACTTCGGCACCGCATTTTGCCGAGAGGAGTTGCTCAGCATCGAGCATCGAGCAGCTTTTGCACGCTCCGACCTCTCCCGGTCGTACTGCGCCGTCAGCTCTTGTTCTTTGCTCGCGAACTCTTCGAGCAAGAAATTGAAGTGGCAGAGGGTCTGAAAAGAGAACAAACCGTTAAGGTCCGGACCTAGAAACTTAGAAAATTTTGGAAAAAATGCTTCAAGAAGAAAGTGTTCGGTCCACTTACCAACATCGTGTTCCGAGCAATCTGCATTGTGGCATCCCCGACCTCCCTGGACTTAAGGGCCGCTCGGTCCTTTGGGGTCGGCAGATGCTTCACCGCCTGCATACAAATATTGCCGTCGCCCAAAAAACCGTCGACCTTCATTACTTGCCAGTCGGGGACGAAGATCTGCTTGTGCTCCTCGGTCAGAATCTTCTCCGCTTCGACAGTGAGGGGCGGAACTTGGAGGGATAACACCTTGCTCACGTCGAACGCGCTGCTCGACGAGCCGGGAGCATCTGCCTTCGCCATTGGAGTCGGCGCATCCGAGACAGGAGGATCGGAGGCCGCGACCTTCTCCTGCTCAGGATCGGCTTCCGGAACAACGACCCCCTGCAGGTCGGCGGTCTTTGGGACTGAAGGTATCTTCGGCGCTCGGCCGCCCTGAGGCCCTGTCGAGGGTCTCTTCTTTCTCGTCTCCTGCTCCCTAGCCACCTTGGCCTTCGCCATCAACGCCCTATAGTCCATCTTAGAAGACTGCACAAACCGAATGAAAAAACTTAGAAAAATTTTCAAGAACTTCAAGCAAAAAATAAAAATACCAGGGGCGTACTGGGGTCTATCGGACTGAGACCCCCTCGGAACAGAGCCTCCTTCCAACTAAGCGTCGACAAGCCGAGGAGTTTCTTGAGGACTTCCGTCTCCTCGTCACTAAGCACTGGCTCCTTCGCTCGCTTGGGCAGGTCCTCCCTCAACCAAGCTATCGGAATTGCCCAGGGTCCGGGAGCTCGGACAATGAAGTACTTCTCCTTCCAATGCTTGATCGAGTCCGGGTTCTCGATCAACTTCACGCCTGTCCGCGGCGAAAGGTAGAACCTCTGCTCGTTCCTGTTCGGCTGGCAAGGACGGTAGAGGCTCCGAAGGAGAAACAGACTTGGCTCGGCGCCGATCTCTTGACACTGAATAACAAACGCCAAAACGTGCCTCCAAGTGTTCGGCATCAGCTGGGCGGGGCACAGGCCGTACCAATTGAGGACCTCGGCAATGAACGGATGCAGCGGAAAGCGAAGCCCGGCGGCCAAGGAGTCGACCAGAAAAACGCACGCGTCAGCCGAAGACGACGTGCAGGCTCGGAAACCAGGCCCTGGGAGAAGCAGCCCATATTCGGCAGGGATCTAGAATCCAGTCCGGATCCGATGCAAATCAGCCTCCGTAAGAACCGAAGTGATATGGTCCACCTCGGACAACTCTCTCGGCTCGTTCTCCTCTACCGACTTGGCGGTACCCTGGGTCACCTTCTCCAGCATCTCTTCGGAATAGCTCCGAACACACCTCACGCTCGACAGAACGATCGGCTGCCGACCGAACTCCCCTGCCGTCTTCGGCTGCTCTATGATCGTAACCACTCCCTTACCCTTCTGGGACTTCGCCACAACCTCCTGGAGTGGCTCGGCGACCTCGCCACTCTTGCTCGGTCGGCTCTACCACCTCCTTTCCTTTACCCGCTTGGCTAACGACTTGGTCCGAGGCGGGGTTCTCATCCGAATAAGTAATCTTAACCATTTTTTCTAAAGAGAAAGGAGAGAGACTGACCTTGAAGTGACTGTTACGGTCGGAAAAGTTCGCCGGAGCAAAGAAACGCCTTGCCGCGACAGCTAGCAGCGCCACCCAGGAGCTAAAAACTTCGATGGTGAAAAGTAAAAACTTGAGAGAGAAAGTAAAACTGAATAATGAGATTTGGGGTGGGGGAGTGAAGATTTATAGTAAAAGAGAAAGTCTCTTGGGCTTCCTAACTAAAGGGCCCGACTCTTGAGCAGCTTTTGAAGCGTTATGAAAGCCCAAACGACTTTGTACCCGAGCAGCAACGGTTGGCAAAAACACAAAACGTTTCGATACAAGTCAAATAGCTCGGCACACACGGAATCAAAATCCGAGCGACGTGCGATCCGACCCCAACATCAAAGAGCCCGGTCGGCTACCGAACAAGGGCCCGTCTCGGGATTCGTGCCACCATCCACCGGCTCAGATCGCGCCACATCGCCCGGATGAAGCCCTTCGAACCCGGCACCCCGCATCTGTCCCAGGAAGCAAAAGAAAATTTGGATTAAAAGTTTTAAGGCACTCGCCCTCGACGAGTGCCCCGGACCCCAGGACTCGATCGGTTCCCCAGTCAAAAGGCAGATCGGCCCACCTCCCATCTCTAGCTCCCTCGGACTGACAACCATCAGAAGCCGTCAGCCCGGAAGGAAGACAGAGATCGGAGAAGACCCATCCGTCCGAGGCACCTTATCCCCCGGGGCCGGACTCCGGTCGTCACCTCTTCTGTCCTGATCTCCCCTGACCCTGACATCCGCACCGGGGCCGTCAGAATCAGGAGAAGATCACGGCAGAAGAGTGACCACCCATCCGACGCTCTCAGGGTTAGAATTTTTCAAAAAACAGGCATTCGCCCAAGGCAGACACCTCCGATGGTCGATGAACAACCATTGCTGTGATCGAAACTACAGGGGGAGTGGGCTATTTATAACCTCCCCCCAAGGACCAGCCATTATGGCCCTCGGGAGGCCAAGCGACGAATGCCCAGCAGTCACGCCTAGGGAGCTGAAGCGCCACGCATTAATTAGAGGACGCCATTCTTAATGACCCCGGAAAGTTGGAACGCCGCACAAATCCTGGGACGCCATTAATGCTCTTGGAAACTGGGCCCGTCTCGAGATTCGTGCCACCATCCAACGGCTCAGACCGCGCCACCACGCTCGGACTGCCGAACCATTAGACCTCCGGTCGGCTAACCGAGCAAGTGCCCATCCGAGCCCCAAAACGGAGAAAATTCACTTTCTCCTCAACATTCGTGTAAGATCTCGATCAGACGGCCCAGATCTTACCAGCGTCGCTAAACGACAATATAGCATTTTCTTGGGAACTGAACCGTCTCGAGATTCGTGCCACCATCCAACGGCTCAGATCGCGCCACGTCGCTCGGACAGCCGAACCCTTAGACCTCCGATCGGCTAACCGAGCAAGTGCCCGTCCGAGCCCCAAAACGGAGAAAATTCACTTTCTCCTCAACATTCGTGTAAGATCTCGATCAGACGGCCCAGATCTTGCCAGCGTCGCTACACGACAAGATAGCGTTTTCTTGAGAACTGAACCGTCATGAGATTCGTGCCACCATCCAACGGCTCAGATCGCGCCACGTCGCTCGGACAGCCGAACCCTTAGATGTCCGGTCGGCTAACCGAGCAAGTGCCCATCCGAGCCCCAAAACGGAGAAAATTCACTTTCTCCTCAACATTCGTGTAAGATCTCGATCAGACGGCCCAGATCTTGCCAGCATCGCTAAACGACAAGATAGCGTTTTCTTGGAAACTGAACCCGTCTCGAGATTCGTGCCACCATCCAACGGCTCAGATCGCGTCACGTCGCTCGGACAGCCGAACCCTTAGACGTCCGGTCGGCTAACCGAGCAAGTGCCCATCCGAGCTCCAAAACAGAGAAAAAAGCCGCCGAGCGACCACAACCGTTGGATCTTCCAGAAATTCGCGCTTCTGGTGATGAACGGTCCGGATCGTGCCACGTGCGCTAAACGACAAGATAGCATTTTCTTGGGAACTGAGCCCATCTCGAGATTCGTGCCCAGATCCAACGGCTCAGATCGCGCCACGTCGCTCGGACGGCCGAACCCTTAGACCCCCAGTCGGCCAACCGAGCAAGTGTCCATCCAAGCTTCAAAAGCGAGAAAATGGCTGCCGAGCGACTATAACTGCCAGATCTCTCAAAAATTCGCGCTCGTTCGAGATCAACGGTCCAGATCAAGCCACGCCACAAATTGGTATTAAAAATTAGCTTTTATTTATTTAATCGTTTTATTTATTTAAAAATTGTGAAAAAATTACAAAAAATTCGGGAAAATTAACTAGAAATCCTAAAAAATAATTATGAATTCGGGAGAATATTTTTGAGCCCCTGAACGAACAATTATTGCCTAGAATGTTTTGTTAAGGCCCCCGAACGACTGGTTAATACATCGCAAAATTAAATAAATAATCCGAAAAAAATAGATAAAAACCGTCGGATATTCAATAAAGCTCAAATTCAGCAGTAAAAATCACCTCACTACCCCCTTCGAGATACAAAACCCTCCATTCGGACTCCGATACGACTCCACTAGCCACTAAAACAGTTAAACTACTCCTCAAAGGCTGATCACACTCAGTCTTTAGGAGTGGGGGCTCGTGATATGGCTAAAAATGGGGTTTAATCAGAACCGTCCAGATCGGGCACGAATCTTGAAGCTCATGAGTAAAACGGTAATTTCACCCACCAACGGGTCTGAAGCGGGCACTGGATCTCCCCTCCACAGATCCAATAACCCGTGAACGGATCCACTCCAACTGGGTACGGGTTCCGACCCGAGACAAACTCAGACCAGCAAGAGGAAATCAGGGTCTCTGATTTGACTAAATCAACAGGCCTGATCCACAATTATCCTCTCACCGGAAATTAGGGATCAGTTTCCTAAACTGATTATGAGGACTTTACTCCTAATAGAATCACAGAAAATCAGATCCCTAATCAACTCCTCATGGCGACTATAAATACCTCCAACCTACCACTGTTACAGGGTAATCACTCTTTTTCCAATTAAAGCTCTTTCTTAATCATATCACTGATTACTGACAAGAGCGTCGGAGAGTGCATCGTCGGGATCAACCCCGGTGTATCGCACTTCCTTGCAGGTGAACGGCGGGAGTCAGCAGCCCAATTCCAACGAACAGGCTTGGATTCGCTATTCAGGTTTTTCTACGAATCCACAAATTCTATCTGTTTACCCCCACACCAAATTCAGCGGTAACAGGGTATAAAATCTTACTTCTTAGAACTTTGAGGGTGGAAAATAATTAACTATTGAAGAGATATTTGTTATTTTCAATGTAACATGAGCAATAAAAAAAACATAAAAAATCTGAAATTTACAAACCTGAAATCTGAAAATCTAAATTTCCGAGTAAATAGAGAGAGAATGAGAGAGAAAAAGAGAGAAAAAAAATTAAATAAATAAATAAGTTTTTTAGGGGGGATTTGAATTTGAGTTTTGGAGAAAAACTTTTGGGGAGAAAAATGTCTTTTGGGAGCTTAGATCTGGACCATTGATTTCCTTACTATTGAAAGATAACCACTTCATAGCTTTTCTTTGTGTTTTATTTTATATATATAGAGAGAGAGAGAGATAGAGAGAGAAATATTCCTTTGTGCACTAGGCCTTCGTGTGCACTCGGCCTTTCCGCCTTCGTATCGACGATCCGAACCGTTCACATTGATCTACACATCTAAATTAGTCTAAATATGTAAAATCAAAACATTTGAAATTTATTTGTCCATCCATTGAATTGTTACAAAATTGTATGGCTAAAAATTATTGTTTTTTATAGTCAAATGATGGAAGGGCAAATGAATTTCAAATGATTTGATTTTACATATTTAGATGTGTAAATCAATGTGAACGGTTCGGATCGTCGATACGCGGGAAGACTGAGTTCACACGAATGCACACGGAGACCTAGTGCATAACAGAACATTTTTCTCTCTCTCTCTCTCTCTATATATATATATAACAAGATGAATAGTTGAGATTTTCATAGGGGGCTAAAAATAAGGGGTGAGGTGGGCCCTACGGATCATCCCTATATAGACAGAGAGAGGGGAAAAAATATGAGCTACTAGCTCATTTATTATGTGAGCAACTGATGATGTAGCAACTATACATTAATGGTTGGGGTGACTACTAAATAATTGTTGTGCAATTACTGTCTGACACATCATTAATTGCTCACCTAAAAAGTGAGCTAGTAGCTCATAACCCTTTTACTCATATATATATAGGTCCCTTCGGTTGCGAATTGGGGTGCGAACGCCTGTTACCGCTATCGCCAATAGCAGCAACAGTGCAAATTTTAAAAAAGTATACAGTGATGTCGCTATTCTCCCAATAGCGGGATCATTTGCATTATTGCCGCTATTGGCGAAGGCGGCAACAAACGTTCACACGCTAGTTCGCACCAAATTTCCGTTCGCAATCGAAAATTTCCAAATGTTATCACAATGCCCCTTCTTTCTATTTAGCATTTTCATGATTCGACGAAAGGGTTTCACAAATTCCATGTTAATCCTTAGTTTTTTTTATAATTAGTTGAAGTTTGTTACTTTCACATGGACTACAATCCTATCTAGGGTTTTTCAATTTCGGTTTGCTCATTTTACCGTACCGGAAAGAGATCGTTCCATGTTTTGAAGCAAACGTTCCAAACCGGAAAGCGCATGGGTTTGAGCAAATTGGGTAACCTAGATCAATACAACAAAAACAACAAAGCCTTTATTCCAAATTTTTTGGGTCTCCTACATGAATCCTTCTCCACCCAACTTTACAAAGGGTTACCCCCTTCGTCAAGTTAACACTTTTTAAATCCCTATTAATAACTTAAACCCAAGTTCGTTAGGGTCAACCCATACTCGTTTTTCCCCCCAACTCCGGTCCTATCAATTTTCCTACTTGGGGCAGTTATCCATCTTCGTAGTCTGTAAAAATACTGCACATCGAGTTATTATTCAAATGACTTTAACCAAAAAAAATCGAACATGATAACTGTTTGAGTTGCACAACATGTCTCTCTAGTTTGACTTATTCCGCCTTAATCCACTTCACAAAACAATGAGTTGGGAGAAAAAAAGAAAGACAAAAAATGTGAGCAAATAATATATATATATATATATATATATATATATATATATATATATATATATATATATATATATATATACCTCCAAAAGCCTCCTTTGCTTGAGGATGCTTGCATTTATCAGGGTGAACCAGCAAAGACAACTGCAAATAAAATTTTAAATTTTATTTTAAAATAAAAATTAAAAAATATATAAGAAACTAGGTGAAGTTACCTTTCTGTACTGCTTCTTGACTTCATCAATTGACGAATCAAATGACAGGTTCAGATGCTCGAAGGGGTTCAATTTGAAGCATGAAAGTATCCTGTGAAAAATCATGCAAATTTTCAAATAAATTGACAAATAATTCAAAGAACAATAACATAAGCAAAAGAAAAAGGGGAAATTGAATAGAAAGGTTTAAATTGCAAAATATAATTGAGACCTGAGGACCTCGTTGTCTCGCTCGACTTCGCTGACCTCGGCCATGAAGCTTTTCAGAAGAAGATCCTCCTCCGTCTGTTTCGACATCGCTTTTATATTTATTTTTATTTTTATTTTTATTTTATTTTTGTGGGGGGGGTTTGATTTTATTAACGGAGAGAGGGCAGAGGTCCTGTAATCGGAAACTGGCAAGGGGGGGGAAGAAGAAGAAGAAGGGCGAGTTTGGTTTGTGTTGTGCGTTCCATGCGGAACCCCTCCTTACTGGGTTTCATGTGTTCACGGGTCGGGTTTTGGATCAGATCACATTTTGCAATTGAGCACGCTATTAGTGGAGGATATTATAAAATAGGTGTAGAATATTCAGGGCCGACTCTAAGTTCCAGAGATCCGAGGCGTTAGGCCAAAATAATTATTTTTGGGGTCCTAATAATAATTTTTTACACGTAAAATATGTACATATATTTACAATGGAAATACAAATTTGGAACCTCCTAAAATTGTGAAAAATCTGGGAGTCTGAGGCGGCTGTCTCACCTGCCTCAAGGTGAGAGCCGGCTCTAATAGTATGTGGTAGAAACCTACAATAGTAGTGTCACCGAAGGTGTAATACCCTGATTTTCATTTATGAAAATTATTTTTTTTGTACGTATTGTGCACGTACAATTTTACAGTATAAAATTTTATAATTATTTTCATTTCATAAACAAATAAGTATACATATATATATATATAGGTCTCCTCCATTTGTTTTTATTAAAGCTCATTTTTCTTTAATGAACATAAGTTTCTTTTATAGCCCAATTTAATTTATTTTTTAAAATAATTTGGCCCACTAAATAAAGGCCCATGAATTTATTTTCTCTTTTAAATACAACTTCTAATGTAATACCCTGATTTTTCAATTAATGGAAAATTATTTATTTTGCACGTAGTGTGCACGTGCAATATTTTGGGTTGAATTATTTTTATTATGATGTGTATAAATATATATAAATTTGTTCTCAAATTATTTTGTACAAAAAGTCTTTCTTTAAAGCCTTATTTTGATTTAATTAAAAAGGCCTTTTCTTAAAAGCCCAAATGTATTTTATTTTATTTATTTTTATAAACTATTTTGGCCCAAAAAGAAAGCCCATGAATTAATCTCCTTTAATTAAACTTGTCATGTAGAAGACTTTTTTTAACTAATTTATTTTTTATACAAATTAAAAAGGTACAAATTTGGCCTAGTTGCATGCACGTGCACTACACGTACACGTGCAATGCACACCCTCTTTTCTAGGCCGGGTTACATTCTTTTGGAGGGATTTTCAAATTGATCATGGTGATCATGGTGGTAGTTTCATGGAAGTGGGTAGTTTGCATAACTCCTACTTTGATCTAGGCCCTTCATTCTACAACCAACCACTCAATCTTGGCCCTCCATTTCACCTATTCTCTAGTATAAATACCCCCCCTCTCATGGCTATTTTGATATGCAAATTATATTTCCAAGCTATAGTAGTATTGTTGTAATAGTGTGAGTTATAAAAAGATAGAGAGTTGTGTGGGTTTTGCTTGCTTGGAGTGGCCGGCCATCACAAAGGGGGAGCATTCGGTTGTGCTAGGAAGCATTCGGCTTTGGCTAGGAGGCTTGGAGCTTGTGCGCGCTTTGGCTAGGAGGAGGTGCTTTCATTTGCAAGGCTTGTGTTGTTTAGTTCTCTCCATTCAAGGTGGGTAAAACATTTCATATTTCTAATATAGGAGTGTATGCTAGATCTCATTAGCAAATTGCATGAAAAATGATTAATAAGAATGCGCCTTTAATTGAATAAATAATCTCTAGTTGATTGAATTATTGATATGTGAATTATGTGGGATTGTATGCCATAAGAATGTGATTACAAAGTGAGTTGATTATCTTTGTTCCTAATTAGAAATAATCTATGGAAAATGTTAGTAAAAATACATTTTTGGGAAAGTTAGTTTACAACTTGATTAGCATATTAATGAACAATTGCATGTGCTTATTAATGTTAATTGAGTTGTAGATAAAATCTCTTCATGCTCATTAGAATAAATGGATGACGTTAGTATTGATGTTTGAAAATGCTAGTTTAATTGGAAAAGATGAAACATGCAAATTGATTAAGAAAGAGCACGCTTCTTAAAGGAGCAACTTTCTTGTATGGTGATATGTGAACCTAATAATTGATAAGTGCCTACATATTTTTGTGATGCACATGATTGAACTAGAAGTATATGTTAAATTAAAGGAAACACTTTTTGCTATCACTAATTGTATGAAAAAGAAAACCCATATCTTGTTAGTACTAATTTGTGAAGAGACCTCCTTAATTATTGTGAGGATGGGTAAATTAAAAAGAAGTAGATTTGTGTATGTTAGAGGAAAGATTAATATCAGCAAAAATGCACAATAATTTTGGGATGGAAGAGACTTGGGGACTAATTGTAATCAATGTCGAAAATAAAGAATATAATGATTTGTGATTAACAATTCATGGTTTTGTGTGAAAAATATACTTTTATTTATGCAAAAAATTATTTTAATCTTACTGACATGAAGATGATGTAAGAGAAAGATAATCTGGAATTTTTCAGTACCTTTCATAAAAGCCATATGAGACTAAGTGTAGTTGAACATCGAGTTGTTTTAACCACAGTATCAAAATAACTTATTTAGACTTTAAACCAATACTTGGACAACCTGAGCTAGTAGCTCAGGCGGTCAGCGTCGGCGTGTGGCTTCTCTGGGTCGAGCGGTTCGAGCCCCAGTGATTACAACATTTTTCTACAAATTTTGAGAACTTATAACTATCGGTCTGTACACCATATATACTATTTGACCCCCTTTCATACCGCTAGCACAGCTTGGCCGGTTGGCGGATGCTCTTGGCTTGTTTCCCGTTGTGCCTGGGTTCGATTCCTCCCTTCGGCACTTATAAAAAAATATTTTTTTGTGAGTTTGTGATGTCCAAAAAATGTGGAAAAAATATGGTAATTCTCATAAAAATGCAAGGAATTTTATAAGATTGAGTTGGGTATTATTTGAATGAAATACAATATGGTTTGTGAACAAAATGCACAATTAGAGCTATGGTTCTAAGATACACTCATAAAAATTATAGTTTATAAAGATAAATTGAAATGGATTTATTAGAAAGCAATTGGCAAAAAGAACCTTGTTGTGTGACATGATATTATTAATTCTCACTTGAGAATATTGTGCAAAATATGAAGCATGAATGTTTATTAGTAATATGAATTTCAAATGTGAAATTATGAAGTGCATGAGTTCATGTATGATTATGGAATTAAAATCATGTTGATGAAAAGAAAAAGAAATTTGTTTGGCTATGAATATGAATCTTATGAGTTGTAAGTACTCAAGTTGAAGATTGTGAAATGAAATTCGAACTAGAGTAGCTAAGTCTCCCCGGCATTGAAAAAGAAAATGAATTGAGATGAAATTAGACCATGGTTGGTCATGATGAAACAAATGAATAAGTCCGGTTGATGGAGAGGCTAACTCTAGAGATTATTTTGTTCATGATTTTTTTTATAAAACTAAGGATTAGTACATAGTGGAGACGTGATGAAAGTAGAAGAAAAACATGGGTATGGGGGCCATCGGATAGTGGTGTGAGAGCGATCCACAGGCTGCCTGCTTGATGCGTCAAGACATGGCGTGAGCGCTACTCCAGAATTATCGTCCCGGTGGCGACGCTCGTGGGATGTTCGAGTGGCTATGGGTGGTGCCATTGTTCCATGGCGGAGGCTGAATTGTCCATAGGTTGCTTGCTCGATGCGTCGTGACAGTGCGTGGGATTCCCCTCCAGGCTGCCTGGATATGGGCTCATAGATCATAGGACATCTAAGACACTACCGTAGTTACAGTAGTAGACTAAGCCATAACGGGGGATTGAACCCTATAAAGATGAAGAACGAATAAGGGCTTGCCCTCGGACCTATGTAGTATGGGATGCATAGAATCCGAACAAGTGTGCATTAGTGTCATGTAACATTAATAGATGCATTAAGGATTAAGTGCACAATCACAACACGACATCAATAGGGTAGTCCCTTTAGTTTGAATGTGACAAGTTTGTGTTTGCTAAATATGAAAAGTTAAGTTATACTATTTCCGGCATAGAGAGGATGGCCGTGTGTAATGTTCGTCGGTTGAATAAACTGACGTACCCACAGTCTGATATGCAGGTAAATGTTATGTTAAAGATTAAAGAGGATTGGATACTTAAAGATTATATCAAGCTGTTGTACTTGTATTCAATTGTTGTATTTTACTTCCGCTGTGCAAAAGAAAGATGTAATTTGATGTAATCTCTGATGTATGATGAAAAGTTTTAATTTTCCTGTAAAATTGTACTAAAGAAAGTGAAAAGATCCTGTAGAACATCTCGAATTCAGTGTATTTGGGATTCGGGGCGTTACATCTAATGTAGACAATTTTTTTTTTTTAGATTATTTTTATAAAGAATAAAATGTACAAACTTTTAAAAGGGGGACTATTGAATGCACGTGCATTGCACGCACACGTGTAGTGTGCACTCCTTTGGCCGGTTTTTGAATGGGAGGGAAAAGAAAAGAGAAGTGGAGTTGTGGGAGGTAGTTGTTTGGATCATGGTTGGTTACTACAACTTCCCCTTAAATCCTAGCATTTGATCCTTAACTCCTAGATTAATCCTAGCCCTTTATTTGTCCCAAATTTTAGTATAAATACCCCCCCCCCCCCAGCCTAATTATTCTTGCACTCTTCATTCTCCAAACCTATAGTAAAAAAATACAATTATTAGTAGTGAGTTATTAGTAGGAAGTGAGAATAAAAGATTGAGAGTTGAGTGTTTGTGCTTGCATTCAAGGACGCCGGCTACTAGGAAGGCTCGGGTTGCACTTGGGAAGCATCGGTTTACACATCAAGGAGGAGGAGGAGCACCCGTTTGGCAAGCTTAAGAAGGACTCTTTCGTTTAGGAGGTGTTGTGAATTTTTCTCTCCAAATAAGGTGGGTTGTTTTTCTATATTTCTAACTAGATACCATGCTAGGGGTGATTGAAATGATAATGCATGAAAGAAATTAATAAGAGTACACTTAATTGGAAAAGGGACTTGCTAGTTAATTAAATTGATTGCTTGATAGATTGTATGATAACTTGTTATGAATCTTAATTTTGTGTGTAAATTGTTTGTAGTTATGGAAATATTGAATTGGGATTGTTGATAATGTCAAAACTAAGTACAAAATGCTAGTAGATGAAATTGTTGCTTTATGTGCTTAGATGGACTTTCGTGATGTTGTTTTTGGGTTTATGAAAGAGGGGAAAACTGGGAATTAATGTAGAAATCTTTAATACTAAGTTGTGTGAGAAATGTCAAAATGATTTATGAAAATAGTAGCATGCAATTTAAATTAATTGTATGAGAAATGTTTGTTTAATTACTGAAAAAATTATTTCTAAATTACTGGAGTGTTGAGTTATATTAAAATAGACTTTCTGGAGATTTACAGGAATTTTAGTGAAAGCAAAACTAAAATAAGAGCTTTTGAACATCGAAATGTTCTAATGAACAAAGAGTTTAATTAAATAAAATTCGAGTTGTAGTTAAGACAAAGCTCAAGTGGTCGGTGAGCCCTTTGGCGCTACAGTAGCGCGGGTGTGTGGGTTGAGGTCGCTGGTTCGATACTTGTGGCCATCATTCTTTTATTTGTATTTTAAAATTTACTCAGTTCTCGAATCGAGAGCATATAAGTCTCTGTCTTCTATTTAAGCGCACGTGGCCAGGTGGCTAGCGCGTGCAGCTATTTTCTCTTGGATCGTGGGTTCGATTCCTGGTGCGGCCAGAATGTTAATTTTTTTAAGAAATGATTGTTTTTTGGGTTTTCTTGAGGTGTAAAAATTCCGATAAAAATACTATTATTATTCTAAAATCATGTATGACTTATAAAAATTTATTAGGAGTTATTAGAATGAAATAAAGTGTATTTTGGAGGTAAAAGTGTAATTGGAACTATAGTTTTTACACTCGTATAATTTCATAAAACAATGTGTTTTACGAAGAAATTGAGATAAGAGTTAGAAAAGGAAAATTGAAAGAAAGAAAGTATAAATGTGAAGTTTTATATGAGTTATTCTTATTAAAAAATAGTGTGACAATAGTGAGTTTGTGAATATTCACTTTGACTAGATATTTTGTTATATGATTTTAATGTGGAAATACATGTTAGTTATGAAATGCATGATGGATAATTGAACTCCATGTATGATTATTGACTAATGAAAAGGTTAGAAATCATGTGATTGAAAAAGAAACATGTTCTTGAGTATGACAACTCAGATTGTGAATTTGTGAATTGAAATTGAAAATTAGGGTATAGCCAAAACTCACACCGGCAAGTGAAAAGTGATGAGATATGATAATTGAAATTGAAAAGACCAAGTTTGGGTCATTGTGAAATAAAAGAAATAAGACCGGTATTGGTAAGAGGGCTGACTCTAAGAGATTGATTATGTTCATGATTTCATTAAATTAAGGATTAGTTACATAGTGAAGATGTGATGAAAGTAAGAGAAAAACATTGAATATGAGGGCCATTGGATTAGCGGCGTGAGAGTATTCACAGGATGTCCCATGATGAGTCATAATAAGGCATGGACACTGCTCTAGAGTACCGTCCCGGTGGCGACGTCGTGGGGTGTTTAACGACTGCAGATGGTGTCATGTCTATGGTTGGAGCTGAATTACCACAGGATGCCTGCATGATGAGTCATGTGTCAGTGCGTTGGGATTCCCTCCAGAGCGCCTAGATATGAGTTCGTAGGTCAGAAAATATTTAGGATACTTACCGTAGTTACAGAAGTAGATTAAGTCATGACAAGGGATTGAACCCTACAAGATGAAGAACGATTAAGAGGCTTGCCCTCGAACCTATGTAGTATGGGATACATAGAATCCAAACAAGTGTGCATTAGTGTTATGTAATATAAATAATTGCATTAAGGACTAACTGCACAATCACAACACGACATCAATAAGGTAGTCCCCTTAGTTTGATATGTGAACAAGTTTGTGTTTGTTAAATATGAAAAATCAATTATATTGTTTCCGGCATAAAGAGGATGGCCGTGTATAATATTCGTCAGTTGAATAAACTGACGTACCCACAGTTTTGTATGCAGAATAAATGACATGATAAAGATTAAAGGAGAACTAATGCTTAGAGATTATTGAAATGTTGTTGTACTTGTATATAAATGTTGTAATTTTGCTTCCGCTGTAAAATGTAAAGTATAAAGATTTCTGGTAACTCTGATGTAAAGTGAAAAGTTTTAAATTCCTTGTAAAATTGTACGAAAGAAGCGTAAAGATCCTGTGCAATCTCAAATTCAATTGTATTTTAGAATTCGGGGTGTTACAGAGTGGTATCAGAGCCACGCTTCACACTAGTACAAATTTATAAGGAACGACAACCTAGAAGTGGACATTAGAGTGTGTGTTGAGTCTAGAGATTTAAATGTACGTTTCTTACATTTGTGTTGCTCTATGACTTATGCTTCTTCCTCTCTTTTCTAAGATGGCTGATCACTTCGACCCTGCTAGAGACAACAATTGGCATATCATAGAGGAAGATTATTATTCTGGACAAGCGGATTCCGAGGAAGAGTACTACCCAGGGCTAGCAGACTCCGACGGAGAGGAATGGCCTGAGTCCCGAGAGATCACTCCTCCTCCGGACTCATCTGATGACTCTTCTGATGAAGAGGAACCAGTTCCAAGTAGTCTTGTGATATCTCTTCAGAGGCAGGTGGAAACACTGCGGGAGAGAGTCGGACTATTGGAGGCTCAGTTGGCAAAGGGCAGGGATGATTTTGCAGTTCTCAGTCATCGTGTATGGGAACTCGAGAAGAGAAAAAACATGACCGATGTAGTGAAGGAAGAAGTTGAAGAACTACGGGGAGAGCTTCGTGAAGCCAAGAGGAACCGTAGGAGTTAGACCGTTGTATCGTCTACTGCTTTCATTTTGATGTCAAAAATGTTTTAAATTTGAATGTATAAAGTTTGAAATTCAATGAAATGGAAATATTGACTTAAAAGTTCATGTTTCACACTTCGAATTTAATAGATCTTTTGCATCAGAATATGGAATGAAAGCTGTTGTTTTGTTCAATACTGGATCCTCTCATACTTTTATGTCTCCTAAATTTGCTAAAGTGTTGGGAGTTGAACCGAAGATTTTTCCAGGCAAGATCTTAGCAGTAGCTACTCCATCAGGGGAGACTTTAACCACTGATCGGTACTATGCTGATTGCGAGATTGTGATTGGGGACAGAATCTTCGGAATTGATCTAATCGAGCTGACTATCTTGGGAGTCGATGTTATCATTGGCATTGATTGGATGTCGGTGTACAGTGCAAGCATCGAGTGCAAGACCAAGACGGTAACAGTGAAGGCTCCAGGTGGACCTGAAGTCACTTTCCAAGGGAAGAAGAAGTGTTCCAGGCTTGTGGCAGCTATCCGCAAGGAAGAGATTCCTGTGGAAGTGCAAAGGATTCTTGTGGTTCGGGACTATCCGACTGTGTTCTTGGATGATTTGCCCGGGTTACCCCCGCAACGTAATGTAGAGTTCAGCATCACTATTCAACCGGGAAGTGCACCCATTTCTAAGGCACCGTATAGGATGGCTCTTGTGGAACAGGATAAGGTGAAATGGCAGATTGAGGAACTGTTGGAGAAAGGCTTTATTCAACCTAGTGCATCACCTTGGAGAGCACTAGTGCTTTTGGTAAAGAAGAATGATGGATTGATGAGAATGTGTATCGATTACCGAGAGCTGAATAAGGTCACTGTTCAGAATAAGTATCCTATTTCCCGAATTGATGACTTGTTCGATCGTCTACAAGGAGTTGCTGTTTTCTCCAAAATAGTTCTTCGATCAGGATATCATCAAGTTCGAGTGAAAGCTGAAGATGTGCACAAAACTGCATTTAGAACTCGACATGGGCATTACGAATTCTTAGTTATGCCATTTGGAGTGACGAATGCACCCGCAATCTTCATGGACATGATGAACAGAGTTCTGAGGGCGTTCATTGATTCTTTTGTCGTGGTGTTTATCGACGATATTCTCGTGTACTCCAAGTCATAAGAAGAGCACACCGAGCATCTGGCAGCAGTTTTGAGGAAGCTGAAAGAGCAGGAGTTGTATGCCAAGCTATCCAAGTGCGATTTCTGGAAATCTGAAGTGGCATTCCTAGGTCATATCCTTTCTAAGGAAGGAGTGGCAACTGATCCTCAGAAGATAGAGGTAGTGAGAGATTGGGCAAGGCCTACCACAGTGAAGGAAGTCAGGAGTTTTCTTGGATTGACTGGATACTACAGGAGATTCATTCAAGGTTATGCTCAGTTAGCCGTACCGCTTACTGGTTTGACCAAGAAGAATGTGGACTTCAAGTGGACTGAGCAATGTAAGGCAAGCTTTCAGGAGTTGAAGGAGAAGCTGACTACTGCACCTATTTTGGCTTTGCCTAGAGCAGGTGTAGAGTATGATGTTTACAGCGATGCTTCACATCGTGGGCTTGGTTGTGTCTTAATGCAAGAAGGAAGGGTGATCGCTTATGGGTCTAGACAACTACGACCACATGAGAAGAATTATCCGACTCATGATTTAGAGTTGGCTGCGATTATCTTTGCTTTGAAAAATAGAGACACTACATGTACGGTGAGAAATTGAACATGTACACGGACCACAAGAGTTTGAAGTATATATACCAGCAGAAGGATCTGAATCTGAGGCAGCGGAGATGGTTGGAAGTGCTTGAGGACATGTGACCTGAGATCAAGTATCATCATAGGAAAGCTAATGTTGTTGCTGATGCTTAGTCGCAAGAGCAGTTTATCCAGTTTGATTACAACTCAGAAGCATCTGGCGGAAGAATTGGATCGAGCCGGTATTGAAGTTGTTTTGCATGGATTGGGAACATTTTTAGCTCAGTTGAGGCTTCAGCCTACTTTGAATGGAAAGATTATTGCAAGTCAGGAGGTTGATGCTGATATCTTAGAGATGAAGGAGTAGGTTGGTGCTGGCAGGTTGCCCGGATTTCAAATCAGGGATCGAGTATTGTGGTTCAGAGATAGACTGTGCGTTCCAAATCAGGCGGACCTGAAAGAGAGTATTCTTCAGGAGGCACATGCTACTCTTTTGTCGGTACATCCTGGGAGTACTAAGATGTACAAAGACATCAAACTGCATTTTTGGTGGTCAGGTTTGAAGTGGGATGTGACTGAATTTGTGGCGAAGTGTGAGGTTTGTCAGCAAGTCAAAGCCGAGAATCAGAGATCCGGAGGTCCATTACAGCCGTTACCTATTCCGGAATGGAAGTAGGATAACATCAGTATGGATTTCATCATGGGATTGCCCAAGAGTCCTAAAGGCAATGATGTGATTTGGGTTATAGTCGATCGACTGACCAGGTCCGCTCACTTTTTGGCGATGAATCTCACTGCTTCGATAGACAAGTTAGCTGAGTTGTATGTTGGTGAGATCGTCAGGCTCCATGGTGTTCCGTCAACTATTGTGTCTGATCGAGATGCGTGGTTTACTTTGCATTTCTGGAGGAGTCTTCAGACAGTTTTGGGTACCAAGATGGATTTCAGCACTGCTTCTCATCCGCAAACCGATGTGCAGACCAAGAGAGTCAATCGAATTCTTGAGGATATGCCTCGGTGTTGTGTACTAGACATTGGAGGCAGTTGGGAAAGGCATTTACCTTTGGTAGAGTTTGCCTACAACAACAGTTTTCAGACTAGCATCGGGATGGCACCGTACGAAGCTTTGTATGGCAGGAAGTGCAGAACACTTGTTTGTTAGTTTGAAGTTGGGGAGCGTCAGTTGTTTGGGCCTGAGCTTGTGCAGCAAACCTCTGAAAAGATTGATCTGATCAGGAAAAGGTTAGTAGAGGCTCAGAGCAGGCAGAAGAGCCATGCAGACAACCGGAGAAGGGACCTTAAGTTTAAGGAAGGTGACTTCGTCTTTCTGAAAGTATCGCCCAGTAAAGGTGTGATTCGATTTGGCAAAGGCAGAAAGTTAGCCCTGAGGTTTATAGGTCCATATAAGATATTGAAAAGGATCGGGAAAACTGCTTACCGGCTTGAGTTACCGGAAGAGTTATCTCAGGTGCACAATGTCTTTCATGTGTCTATGCTAAGAGGTTATATTCCAGATCCAAGTCATCATTTGCCTGAAGTACCGGAAGGTTTACAATGATCTCAATTACATCGAGTCTCCTGTCGAGATTGTTGATCGTCGAGAGAAAGTCTTGAGGAATAAGACAATACCGATGGTCAAGGTAGTCTGGAGAAACCATCTGGTTGAAGAGGCTACTTGGGAGTCTGAGGAGAGGATGTTGAGGGATTATCCTGAGCTTTTTGCTTGATTTGTATTTTGTCTCTTTCTTTTTTTACTTGTTGTGAGTGTTTTATTACTCGCTCTTGACTGTAGTTCCGGGGACAGAACTATTCTAAGTAGGGAGTGTTGTAATACCATAATTTTCATTTATAAATTTTTTTTTTGTATGTATTGAGCAAGTGCAATTTTGCAGTATAAAATTTTATAATTATTTTCATTTCATAAACAAATGAGTATACATATATATATATATAGGTCTCCTCCATTTGTTTTTATTAAAGCTCATTTTTCTTTAATGAACATAAGTTTCTTTTATAGCCCAATTTAATTTATTTTTTTAAACTAATTTGGCCCACTAAATAAAGGCCCATGAATTTATTTTCTCTTTTAAATACAACTTGTAATATAGACAAAAAAAAATTTAGATTATTTTTATAAAGAATAAAATATACAAACTTTTAAATAGGGGACTATTGAATGCACGTACACGTGTAGTGTGCACTCCTTTGGCCGGTTTTTGAATGGGAGGGAAAGGAAAAGAGAAGTGGAGTTGTGGGAGGTAGTTGTTTGGATCATGATTGGTTACTACAACTTCCCCTTAAATCCTAGCCTTTGATCCTTAACTCCTAGATTAATCCTAGCCCTTTATTTGTCCCAAATTTTAGTATAAATATTCCCCCCCCCCCCCCAGCCTAATTATTCTTGCACTCTTCATTCTCCAAACCTATACTAAGAAAATACAATTATTAGTAGTGAGTTATTAGTAGGAAGTGAGAACAAAAGATTGAGAGTTGAGTGTTTGTGCTTGCATTCAAGGAGGCCGGCTACTAGGAAGGCTCCGGTTGCACTTGGGAAGCATCGGTTTGCACATCAAGGAGGAGGAGGAGCACCCGTTTGGCAAGCTCAAGAAGGACTCTTTCGTTTAGGAGGTGTTGTGAATCTTTCTCTCCAAATAAGGTGGGTTGTTTTTCTATATTTCTAACTAGATACCATGCTAGAGGTGATTGAAATGATAATGTATGAAAGAAATTAATAAGAGTACATTTAATTGGAAAAAGGACTTGCTAGTTAATTAAATTGATTGCTTGATAGATTGTATGATAACTTGTTATGAATCTTAATTTTGTGTGCAAATTGTTTGTAGTTATGGAAATATTGAATTGGGATTGTTGATAATGTCAAAACTAAGTACAAAATGCTAGTAGATGAAATTGTTGCTTTATGTGCTTAGATGGACTTTCGTGATATTGTTTAGAATGAATAAATTATAATATGTTTTTGGGTTTATGAAAGAGGGGAAAACAGGGAATTAATGTAGAAATCTTTAATACTAAGTTGTGTGAGAAATGTCAAAATGATTTATGAAAATAGTAGCATGCAATTTAAATTAATTGTATGAGAAATGTGTGTTTAATTACTAAAAAAATTATTTCTAAATTACTGGAGTGTTGAGTTATATTAAAATAGACTTTCTGGAGATTTACAGAAATTTTAGTGAAAGCAAAACTAAAATAAGAGCTTTTGAATATCGAAATGTTCTAATGAACAGAGAGTTTAATTAAATAAAATTCGAGTTGTAGTTGAGACAAAGCTCAAGTGGTCGGTGAGCCCTTTGGCGCTACAGTAGCGTGGGTGTGTGTGGGTTGAGGTCGCTGGTTCGATACTTGTGGCCATCATTCTTTTATTTGTATTTTAAAATTTACTCAGTTCTCGAACCGAGAGTATATAACTCTCTGTCTTCTATTTATATCGTTGAGCGCAAGTGGCTAGGTGGCTAGCGCGTGCGGCTGTTTTCTCTTGGGTCGTGAGTTCGATTCCTGGTGCGGCCAGAATGTTTATTTTTTTAAGAAATGATTTTTTTGGGGTTTTCTTGAGGTGTAAAAATTCCGAAAAAATACTATTATTATTCTAAAATCATGTATGACTTATAAAAATTTATTAGGAGTTATTAGAATGAAATAAAGTGTATTTTGGAGGTAAAAGTGTAATTGGAACTATAGTTTTTACACTCGTATAATTTCATAAAACAATGTGTTTTTACGAAGAAATTGAGATAAGAGTTAGAAAAGGAAAATTGAAAGAAAGAAAGTATAAATGTCAAGTTTTATATGAGTTATTCTTATTAAAGAATAGTGTGACAATAGTGAGTTTGTGAATATTCACTTTGACTAGATATTTTGTGATATGATTTTAATGTGGAAATACATGTTAGTTATGAAATGCATGATGGATAATTGAACTCCATGTATGATTATTGACTCATGAAAAGGTTAGAAATCATGTGATTGAAAAAGAGACATGTTCTTGAGCATGACAACTCAGATTGTGAATTTGTGAATTGAAATTGAAAATTAGGGTGTAGCCAAAACTCACACCGGCAAGTGAAAAGTGATGAGATATGATAATTGAAATTGAAAAGACCAAGTTTGGGTGATTGTGAAATGAAAGAAATAAGACCGATATTGGTGAGAGGGCTGACTCTAAGAGATTGATTATGTTCATGATTTCATTAAATTAAGGATTAGTTACATAGTGAAGATGTGATGAAAGTAAGAGAAAAACATTGAGTATGAGGGCCATTGGATTGGCGGCGTGAGAGTATTCACAGGATGTCCCATGATGAGTCATGATAGGGCATGGATACTGCTCCAGTGTACCGTCCCGGTGGCGACGCTCGTGGGGTGTTTGACGACTGCGGGTGGTGTCATTTCTATGGTAGGAGCTGAATTACCACAGGATGCCTGCATGATGAGTCATGTGTCAGTGCGTTGGGATTCCCTCCAGGGTGCCTAGACATGAGTTCGTAGGTCAGAAAACATCTAGGATACTTACCGTAGTTACAGTAGTAGATTAAGTCATGACGAGGGATTGAACCCTACAAGATGAAGAACGATTAAGAGGTGATATGGCTAAAAATAGGGGTTTAATCAAGGCCGTCAAGATGGGGCACGAATCCCGAGATTCGGGGGTGAAACAGTAATTTTACCTACAAAACAGGTCTGAAGCGGGTACTGGGTCTCCTATTCGCAGATCCAGTAACCCGCGAACGGATCCACCACAACTGGGTGCGGGTTTCAACCCGCAACAAACCCGGTCCAGCAGGATAGAATTAGGGTTTCTGATTAATATTAATCAACGGCCCTGATTCATATCTATCCTTTCACTGGGGATTAGGGATCACATTCCTTATCTGGATACACAGGAATTACTTGCCTAATCTGTTCCCTGAGACGCCTATAAATACCCCCCATCCATCTCCATTAAGAGGTAATCAATCTTTCACCAGTTTTTGCGCTCTTTCATAGTCTGCCAGATTACTGACTTGAGCGTCGGAGGGTGCGTCGCCGGGAACAACCCCGGTGTCTCGCACTTTTTGCAGGTGCACGGCAGGAACGACGATCGGCGCCCGACGGAACAGGTACACAGGTTTTCTATTCAGTTTCCCTAAGAATCCACAAGTTCTATCTGTTTGCCCCCACACCAAATTTAGCGGCAACAGATTGGCGCCGTCTGTGGAAAACTAACGAATAGAAACCTCTCCTCTTCCCCGAAAACAGGTCTTCTCCAGCCATGCCGCCTCGCAAAGTTAGGTCAAGGGGGTCTAATCGAGTACCCAACCCTGACCAGCAAGAGGTCCTTCCTGATCCCGCTCAGCAACAAGGGCAACTTCCCCCTACCACGGAAGAGCCGCTCCAACAGAACCTTCCCCCTCCTGATCCAAAGGGTCCTAACCCTCAGAAACAGCCTCTTCACCAAGAGAACCTCTCCATCCACAACGCCTCCACTGACTCTATGGCCTCCCATCATCCCCGAGCCTCTGATCGCCACCATGCCGCCCCCAAACGCCCGAAAGATGATGACCTCCGTCGTCATCTGGATGAAAAGCGGGCTCGGGAGGAAGCCTCCCGCCAGCAAGAGCGATCCCCTCGTCGCCGAGAGTACAGGAGGTCACCAATCACCCGTGCCGAGTTCCAGCAGTTCCAAGCGACCGTCCTGCAGGCCCTCAACCTCCGTCAGAATCCTATTGAGCCGAAGCTCCCATCTCCTCCTCCGATCCGAAGCCCTCGCCGACGGTCCCCCTCTCCTCGACCCGCTCCTACCAACTCCAGGCGCACCCCAAGTCCTCGTCGTTCTCGAAGTTACCATCGCCGCAGCCCTCGCTCCCCCTCATACGAAGACAAGTCCCGTGGCTCAGCAGATTACCGTCGGAGAGATGACACCGTGAACCGCCGTCTTAACGAGGTAGAAAAGCTCCTGGGTCAGATAAACCGAGAAGAGGAGCTCAGGGGGAGGACCCTACGTCCTAGCCGACCCCCATTCTCCCGGACCATAGTGGATGCCCCTGTGCCGTTCGGTTTCAAACCTCCCCAGTTCGAGAATTACACCGGGGAGACCGATCCAGTTGATCACATCGAAAGCTTTAAGACTTTGATGCTCCTCCATCAAGCTTCTGATGCCCTCCTCTGCAAAACATTCCCCGCAACTCTCAAAGGCCCGGCTCGAGAATGGTACTCTCGCCTTGCCCCAGCGTCAATATTCTCCTTCGAGCAGTTCGAAACCCTCTTCATCACCTATTTTGTCAGCAGCCGAAGGGCTGAGAAGACCAGCATCTCACTATTGCACCTCCGTCAGCAGAAAGGGGAGAAATTGAGGGACTACGTGAAGAGGTTCACAGCTGAAGCCAGAACCATCGCATCCCTCGACCAGTCGGTTGCTACCGCAGCGTTCCAATCCAATATCCTCAATTCCAACCTCCGCTCCTCCTTCGCCAAGAAGCCACCACAGGACTTTTCCGACCTCCTCCTTCGCACAGAAAAATACATTCGGGCCGAAGAGGCCGAGCAACGACCCAACTGGGAGGTGCCTGCCTCCGGGTTTAAGAGGAAGGGAACGGAAGAAGAAGGAGCCAAGAAGCTCCAGAAAGATAACGCCGGCCAGCGCCGACCTCCCCCTAGATTTGAGAAGTTCACTCCCCTCACCACTAACATCTCCGCCATTTTCATGGAAATCGAAAAAGAAGGGGTCTTGCCTCTTGCTCCGAAGATGAACACCCCTGCCAAGAGAAGAGATAAAGAGAAATGGTGCCACTATCACCGGGACCATGGGCATGACACCAACGACTGCCGTGCACTAAGAAACGAGATCGAAGCCCTTATCCAGAGGGGGCAGTTGGCGAAATTCGTGAGAAAGGACCGAGCCGAGCTTCCTCCCCAGCCTCGGGGGCTAACAAACGTCCGGAACGAGAAGAGACGCCAGAGTTTGAGGAAGAGCGAGTCCTCCACCTCATCCATGGGGGTCCAATGGGGGGCTCCTCGAACTCCTCTCGGAAAGCTTTTATTAGAGAAGTGAACTCGGTCCGAGCCACCCCTCCTCCCAAAGGCCTCGGAGTGCCCGTCACCTTCTCTGACGAAGATCTCGAGGGTGTCCGCACCCCTCATTGTGACGCACTCGTCATCAGTCTTCACATGGCCAACTTCAAAGTCGAGAGAATCTTAGTGGATAACGGTAGCTCCATCAACATCCTCTTTCTCGACGCTTTCAAGGGCCTGAAGCTCTCCCGAGACAGACTCAAGCCCGCCGACTACACGCTCCATGGGTTCACGGGAGTGCCGGTGACTATTGAAGGGGTGATTACCCTCGATGTCACAGCCGGCAAAACTCCTACTACCCGCACGGAGTCGATGGATTTCATGGTCGTAGATGTCCCAGCAGCCTACAACGTCATTTTGGGTCGGCCCGGCCTAGCCACCCTTGAAGCCGTCCCTTCCGCCTATCATCTCAAAATGAAATTCCCCACCCGGGCCGGAGTAGGGGAAGTGAGGGGCAATCAGGAGCAGGCCCGCAAGTTTTATATGACCTCCACCCTCGGGCCCGTTCTCTCATTAGAAACACTGGAAATTCCCCAAGAATCCGCTCGGCCGACTTCCGAGCCGGTGGACAAATTGGAGGAGGTGCTCTTCTCGGAGCAAGAGCCGAGCCACAAGTTCTTCGTTAGCAAGACCCTCCCGTCCGCCCTATACTCAGATATCGTAAAATGCATCCGGGCCAACCAGGACCTCTTCGCATGGTCAGCTGCAGACATGCCCGGTATCTCCGAAGAACTCTTGGTCCACCGCCTGAGTGTTGATCCGGGGTCCAAACCGGTTCAGCAGAAGAGGCGCAAGTTCGCCCCCGAACGTCAGCTCGCTATCAAAGAGGAGGTAGAAAAATTGTTGAAGGCCCGATTCATACAGGAGGTAAATTATCCTGAATGGTTGTCAAACGTAGTAATGGTGAAGAAGTCCAATGGGACATGGAGAATTTGTATTGATTTCACCGACCTCAACAAGGCCTGTCCCAAAGATCCCTTCCCTCTGCCGAGCATCGACACTCTGATTGACGCAACCTCGGGACACGAGCTCCTAAGCTTCATGGACGCTTTCTCGGGTTACAATCAGATAAGAATGTTCCCCCCGGATATCCCTAAGACATCTTTTGTGACCGACCAAGGCCTTTATTGCTACAGAGTCATGCCGTTCGGCCTAAAGAATGCCGGGGCAACATACCAACGCCTCGTCAACAAGGTTTTCCAAGCCCAGATTGTCCGGAACATGGAAGTGTACGTCGATGACATGCTTGTGAAAAGCATCCGAGGCGTTGATCATGTGGCCGACCTCCAAGAAGCATTTGATGTTTTGAGAAAGCACAATATGAGACTCAACCCGAACAAGTGTGCGTTCGGCGTCTCATCAGGGAAGTTCCTCGGCTTCATGGTTAGCCAACGAGGAATAGAGGTAAATCCGGAAAAGATCAAGGCCATACTGGACATGGCCCCTCCCAGAAATGTCAAAGAAGTTCAGAGGTTGACTGGTCGCCTAGCCCCCATAGGGCGCTTCCTGTCGAAGTCCGGGAAAAAGTGCTTCCCGTTCTTCAAAGCCCTCAGGGGGGCTAAAGGATTCGAGTGGGGGCAGCAACAACAAGACTCCTTCGACCAGCTTAAAGCTTACCTCGTCAATCCACCTCTTCTCAGCAAACCCATACCGGGCGAACCACTCTACCTCTACTTGGCAGCTTCCGAACAGACGCTTAGTGCGGTCTTAGTCAGAGAAGAAGAAAGGGCTCAGAAGCCCATTTACTACGTCAGCAAAGTGCTTCGGGACGCCAAGCTCCGGTACCCGAAAGTTGAGAAAATAGCCTATGCCCTGGTAATGGCCGCAAGAAAGCTTCGGCCCTACTTCCGGTCCCATTCGGTGGTCGTTCTTACCGACCAGCCGCTGAAACAGGTCCTTCACAAGCCAGAGACTTCCGGCCGCCTCATGAAGTGGTCGATCGAGCTGAGCCAACATGATATAACTTATCAGCCTCGGACCGCGATCAAGGCTCAGGCGCTGGCCGAATTCATAGTTGAAACAACTATCCCCGACTCCGAGCAAACAATGAAGGGACCATCCGTCTGGTCGGTCTATGTCGATGGATCCTCTTGCAACGAGGGAAGCGGGGCAGGGGTCATCCTGGCGGGCCCAGACGACTTTGTCCTCCAATATTCCCTCCGTATAAACTTCAAAGCCTCGAACAACGAGGCCGAATACGAGGCACTCATAGCCGGCCTTGGAATGGCCCGAAATGCAGGGGCACGACGCCTGCGGATCTTCAGCGACTCTCAGTTGGTCGTCAACCAGGTCCTCGGCGAATACGAAGCCCGTGATAACAGGATGGTTAAGTACTTGGCTAAAGTGAAAAGCCTCATGGCACTCTTCGAGGAGGCCCTCATCCGTAGAATCCCCAGAGAAGAAAATGCCCAGGCCGACGCCCTATCCAAGTTAGCTTCCTCTTCCCTTCAAGGCCTCGAACAAACTGTTCTGATAGAAGTCCTCCTGAAGCCGAGCATAGAGGACGAGGCTCTCGACTCCGTTGAAACACTGCCAGTCCTCCTCGAAGACAATTGGATGAAGCCCGTCGTCGAGTTTTTAAGAGACGGACTCCTCCCCTAGGATCCGAAGGAAGCCCGAAGGATAAGGACCCGAGCCGAGCATTACATATTAATCGAAGGCATTCTATATAAGCGCTCCTTCACCCAGGTGGATGGTCGGCCCTACCTAAGGTGCCTCTCCCCCGGGCAAGCCGACTACGCCTTGCAAGAACTTCATGAGGGCATCGGCGGAGCCCACTCCGGCTCCAGAGCCTCAGCGCGCAAAGTGTTAAACTACGGGTATTACTGGCCCACTCTCCTACGGGACGCCGAACGACACGTTCGACAATGCATCTCCTGCCAGAAGTATTCCGACATCTGACGCCTTCCGCAAGCACCACTCACCTCCCTATTAAGTCCGATCCCCTTCGCAATGTGGGGGATGGATTTACTAGGGCCATTTCCACCAGCTCCCGGACAATTAAAGTTCCTAGTCGTGGCAGTCGACTATTTCTCGAAATGGATAGAGGCCGAGCCCCTGGCTACAATCACCGAGCATAGAGTTGTTCAATTCTTCTGGAAAAATGTAATCTGCCGATTCGGCGTTCCTCGGGTCATAGTTACAGATAACGGAACGCAGTTCGCTGGGGCTGCCTTCCGAGCCTTATGTGAGGACCTGGCCATACAACACCGCTTCTCCTCTGTCTCTCATCCCCAGTCAAATGGCCAGGCCGAGAATGCCAACCGACAGATCCTCTCCGGCATCAAGAAGAGACTAGACAAGTGCTCCAAGGGCTTGTGGGTCGATCAGCTGCCCAATGTGTTATGGAATTACCGCACCACGAAGCGGACCCCAACAGGCGAGAGTCCGTTTAATCTCACCTATGGGTCCGAGGCCCTCATCCCGCTAGAAGTTGGGATACCCTCTCCTCGTTTGATAGCTTTTGAAGAAGAGCAGAATGCCAGAGAGCTCAGAGCAAGCCTAGACTTGATAGACGAAATTCGAGAAAGAGCGGCTATACGGCAACAAAGTTACCGGAGAAGAATTGAGCTCGCCTACAACAAAAGGGTCCGCCCAACAGACCTCAAAGAAGGGGATCTGGTCCTCCGAAAATTGGCCATCTCGTTCCCTGGACAGAAAAACAAACTGGCTCCGAACTGGGAGGGACCATACAAGATTTCAAAAGTGATCCGCCCCGGTGCGTACAAGCTAGAAGATCTTGAAGGCAAAGAAATTCCCAGGACTTGGAATGCCGACCATCTTTTGAAATACCAAGAGAAGGCAGCTACGCCTCTCTAAGTAACTCGAGATGTCAAACCATTCCCTTCCTGTTACTAGTAGTAATTTTTCCTTTATTTTTTCATTGTAATAACGGCTAGCAACTTTAGAAGCAGCCGATCATTGGATATTAATAAATAAAGTTTTTCATATTTTTGATACTATCGCATCTCTCAGCCTTTAATTCTTTAACCACGCGATGGTTCGGAGTCCAGCACTCGGCTCGACACTTCTTCCTCGGCTCGCCTACAGACGAGCCGGAAGTAGATCGCCGTTCAAAATTGCTCCTGCAGCCGTTGAATGGATCGGAGTCCAACACTTGGCTCGATTCTACTTCGCAAGTTCGCTCCTAAGTGGACCAGAAGTAGTTCGCCATTCGAAACTGCTCCTGCATCCCTTAAACTAACCACACGATGGTTCGGAGTCCAGCACTCGGCTCGACACTTCTTCCTCGGCTCGCCTACAGACGAGCCGGAAGTAGATCGCCGTTCAAAATTGCTCCTGCAGCCGTTGAATGGATCGGAGTCCAACACTTGGCTCGATTCTACTTCGCAAGTTCGCTCCTAAGCGGACCAGAAGTAGTTCGTCATTCGAAACTGCTCCTGCATCCCTTAAACTAACAACATGATGGTTCGGAGTCCAGCACTCGGCTCGACACTTCTTCCTCGGCTCGCCTACAGACGAGCCGGAAGTAGATCGCCGTTCGAAATTGCTCCTGCAGCCGTTGAATGGATCGGAGTCCAACACTTGGCTCGATTCTACTTCGCAAGTTCGCTCCTAAGCGGACCAGAAGTAGTTCGCCATTCGAAACTGCTCCTGCATCCCTTAAACTAACCACACGATGGTTCGGAGTCCAGCACTCGGCTCGACACTTCTTCCTCGGCTCGTCTACAGACGAGCCGGAAGTAGATCGCCATTCGAAATTGCTCCTGTAGCCGTTGAATGGATCGGAGTCTAACACTTGGCTCGATTCTACTTCGCAAGTTCGCTCCTAAGCAGACTAGAAGTAGCTCGTCGTTCGAAACTGCTCCTGCATCCCTTAAACTAATCTAACGATCAATCTCTCCGACTCGTCCTCAAACGGGCCAGAATTAGATACGAATCACAGTCCTGACGCGCCGAGCCGAGGTACCGGGGTACCAACCCTCGTATATGGCAAAAAAACCTTCCGAGACGAAACCACCGTCAGATCGTCTCAGAAAGTGTGCTAGGGCGTGATGAGCGGATCTCATTCAGCCACGTGTCCACAAAACGACAAGATAGTATTTTCTTGGGAACTGGACCCGCCTCAAGATCCGTGCAAACATCAGACGACCCTGATCACCTCACCTCGCTCGGCGGAAGTCACCCCGGTCCCTAAGCAACGATCAGGCCACGTGGGCGCAGTCGAGAAACAACTGCGCCTTAACAGCCAAACCAATCCGCACCTAAAGGGACCGGGTTAGGCTCAGAAGCGCAGCAAAAAAGGAAATTTCGAGGCCAAGGAGTTCGGCGAGGCGAACACCAGCCTCGTAGTTCGTCTCGAGCCTACTCTAGTTAGCACGACAATGGCACAAATAAGGAGACAGCCGGAGATAGTTCGGATAAAACAACTCCAATTCCATTAATAAATTTGATAAGAGTTACAAAGTGGATTACAACAGCAAAAACTTGCAAGTGGGTTGCAACAACAAGACACGACCCGTTTACTACTTTCGAGGTAGGGGTATGCTCCGGTTCAGAGACACTTTGGGTCGGCGTTTCCTGGCCCCCGAACTCGTCTCCAGCCCGACGAACCGAGACGCCTCCTCGCCGCTGACCCTGACAGTTGCTCCAACCGAAGCACCGCTTGAAGACACCGCCACACCGCTTTGGGCGTCGGCGGCTGACCTGCCTACGATAGGAGTCCGGTTCGCCGCTTGATAGAACGTGATCCCTCGCTCGATCTCTTCGCGAATGCACGAGGTGCTCCGGACGTTAGCCCTCACCGGCTGAGGCTTGAGCCGAGCAACTTCTTCCTCCAGTTTGACGATCCGATCCTTCAATGTGTCGTCCTTCATTATCACCTTAAACCGAGGAAGTTTTGCTGAACCAGGGTACTCGGCGCTGTCGGATATGACGCGGCGTAAGTGGGTCACTTCGATACTCTTGTCGACCGTCACCCTTTGCAGCTCTTCCGCCTTCTTCGCTAAGACATCTCGTTCGGACGAAACTCGCGCCAGTTCCTCTTCTTTAGCGGACAGCTTGGCCTCGACTATCCGTAGGTGATGCAACTCGACCAAAGCCTCGCTATGCCTAATCTCTAAGTTGTGAAGTATCCTCCTCGTCAAGTGAACCTCACCCTCGAGACGGTCCTCCCGAGATCGCTTAAACAACTCGGCTCGGCTCAGTTCAGCCGAGGCGTTGTGAGCCAGCACGGCAGTCTGAAATAAGAAAGGGACAGCATTGAAATATCACACTACCGAGCCAAACACTTGGACAAATTTTGAAGTCAAATTCCAGAGTCAAAACACTACACTACCGAGCCAAATACTTTGATAAATTTCCGAGTCAAAATACTTTTCATTCATCAAAAAGCGGTGGCCAGTCCGCAAAAGGCATTACAATGCTCAGAAAAAAAAAACAACAAAAACTACAAGAAACTTAACATGGGGATCAGGGGTCCACCTTCTTCATCGCGTCGACCAAAGGCGCATTCACGGATGGCCCCTCGGTCCGCCCTTGACCCGACCGTCCGCCGAGGGCTCTTCGGCCACTTGTTCCTCGTCCTCCCCTTCGGACTCATCGCCCTCGACCTCCTCCTCACCGCCTGAAGGCGACCCTGGCCACAGGCGGTAGCTGACCCGCTCGAAGCCGGGGATTCGCTCTTGCACATGGTCGAGTACCGTTTGATAAGACCGCTCCATGTTCTCGGCCATGTGCTTCTTCGCTTCGGCCTCGACCTCCTTCTCCACTTCGGCCCGGATCTTCGCCGCCAGGGCCTCCTTCTCCACCTTCTCTTCGGCCAAGGACTTTGTCGCCGCAGCCAGCTCCTCGACGGCCTTAGCAGCCTTGGCAGACTCCGCCTCGAGGCTCGACTTAACTTTATCCAAGTCGGCAACAAGGTCGGCCACCCGGACTTCCAAGGCCTCGGCTCTCCTCTGCTCGGCCTCGAGTTCTTTGACCGCCCTCACCTTCGCCGACCGGTCTTTGTCACTGGCGGCCCTCAACTCCTTCTCCTGCTCGGCGAACGTCTCGAGGAGATGGCCGAAGTGACAAGGGGCCTGCGAAGACAACAATGAACGCACTGAGCAAACCGAGCAATAAACTTGGGAAAATTTTTAGAAACAAGAAACTTACCGAGACGAGTGACCGAGCCACCTCGTAGGTGTCGTCACCCACCGTCCCCGCCTTCAGCACGGCTCGATCCTTCGGGGTTGCCAAGTGCTTGACGACCTGCACTGACATTTGCGAATTGCCGAGGAACCCGTCATGGTTCTTCACTCGCCAATTCGGCACGAACAGCTGCCTGTGCTGTTCGGTCAGAATTTCCTCGGAGTCCTTGGTCAGCGGTGGCGCCTCGATTGACAGCGCCGCGTTTATGTCGAAGGCCCCCTCTATCACACCTGGGGCCACGGAGGACGAGGGCGCCTCGGCAACAACAACCTCGGACGGCGCTTCGGCAGTCGGAGGGGGAGGAGCAATGGTGGAAGCAACGGTTGGCGGCGGAGTCGAAGAGGCAGCCTTGGTCGCCCTCTTCCTCTTTCGACCCCCGGTCAACTTGGACCTATCGGCCATCATTGCGTTGAAATCGATCTTCATCGCCTCTGTGTCGAACAACAAAAAAGAGACAAATCAGGAAGACGAACCAAAAACTTAAAAGAAAAACAAAAATAAGTGAGATGTCAGGAGCATACTCGGGTCGATGGGGCTTAGGCCGGACCCGAACAAAACCTCCTCAGTCAAATCTCTCCAACTCAAGATCGGAAGAGCCATTATCTTCATCGCCACGTCCTCCTCGGCCTCAGACAATACAGGGTCGGCACGCGCGAATTTCGGCACCTCCACCTTCCAACGGGTCGGAATAATCCGAATCGCCTCGCCCCTTACTATGAAATACCTCTCCTTCCAACCCTTGATTGAGTCGGGGTTTTCTATAATCTTAACACCCTTCCTCGGCCCCAAGTAGTATCGATACTCCGTCTTGTGCTGCCGGTTCACTCGATACATGCCTCGGAAGACCGTGAGATCCAGCTGCACTTCGGCTCGGCAGCACTGAAGCAAAAAGGCATTCACATGGCGCCAAGTGTTCGGCATAAACTGGGTCGGCGCAAGGCAGTACCAGCCAAGTATCTCAAGGATGAAAGGGTGCAGAGGGAAGCATAACCCGGCATTCAAGGAGTCGACGTCGAACATGCACATGTCCGACGACGGCAGCTTCGAGTTCGCTCGTATCCCGGGTCCGGGAAGGATCAGCTTATACTCCGGAGGAATGGCGAAGGCACTCCTAACCCGAAGTAGATCCTTCTCGGCCAACAAGGTGATGAGCTCATCGGCTTCGGTGGGAAGGACCGGGTTAGGTTCCTCGACAATCTTAGACTTTCCATAGATCGCCTTCTCCAGCAGGTCGCCCTGATACTGCCTGACCCCCGAATGACCGGACAGGACAGAAGGATACCGTCCCATCTCGGGGGCTTGCTTCGGATTCTCCACAATCACCTCCACTACGGGGGATTGGGCTTCCACCCTCCTCTTCTTCTTCTCCTTCCTCGTCTTAACCATAGACGGTTCGGCAACCTGTTTACCCTTCCTCCGAATCTCCGACCTCCTCCTCTCCTCAGCACCTTCATCGCCCGAAGACGAGGCCCCACTCCCCGAGTCCACTCGAGACATCTCTAGAAAGATTATTTAGACTAAGTAAACTGACCTTTTGAAGTGACGTTCACGGTCGGAGTGCTCTCGCCGGAAATCGCCTGGCCCACACGACAGCTAACGGCAACGCCTTGGAGAGAAAAGCTCCGCTAGCAGAATCTTAGAGATCGAAAGTAAAAACTTGAGAGAGAAAAGTAAGAAATGAGCTTGAGAGCGAGGGCGAAAGCTTATAACAGCTGACAAGTTGGGCCTCCTTGGGAAACGCAAACAGCCCACTAAGAAGCCAAAGCGACAAGCGGAAAAGTTACGAAGTTACGAGAAGCAAGAAACTATTCAAAATACCAAGTCAACGATTCGGCCACCGGTCTGCCAGGCCGAGCTATCGAACAGCACGGCTGGGCAACCGAGCTACTGCGCTCCTACGAAACATCCAACTTAGCACCTCGGTCCAACAGTCCTGATGCGCCGAACCGAGGTGCCGGGGTACCGACCCTCGTATATGGCAAAAAATCGTCCCGAGGCGAAGTCACCGTCGGATCTCTTCAAAATTCGCGACGGAATCTGATGGACGGTTCAGATCATGCCACGCCCACAAAACGACAAGATAACGTTTTCTCGTGATCTGAACCCCATCCTCGTGATGCGCACCATGATGAACGGCTCAGATCCATCCACGCGTATCTTCCGAGATGCCTGCCACCGGCTCGCCCAGCCGAGCTACCGAACAACTCAGCCAAGCAGTCGAGCTACTGGGCGCGGAAGGACTTCGAAACGTCCAACTTAGCACCTCGGTCCAACAGTCCTGATGCGCCGAACCGATGTGTCGGGGTACCGACCCTCGTATATGGCAAAAAATCGTCCCGAGGCGAAGTCACCGTCGGATCTCTTCAAAATTCGCGACGGAATCTGATGGACGGTTCAGATCATGCCACGCCCACAAAACGACAAGATAACGTTTTCTCGTGATCTGAACCCCATCCTCGTGATGCGCGCCATGATGAACGGCTCAGATCCGTCCACGCGTATCTTCCGAGACGCCTGCCACCGGCTCGCCCAGCCGAGCTACCGAACAGCTCAGCCAAGCAGTCGAGCTACTGGGCGCGGAAGGACTTCGAAACGTCCAACTTAGCACCTCGGTCCAACAGTCCTGATGCGCCGAACCGAGGTGCCGGGGTACCGACCCTCGTATATGGCAAAAAATCGTCCCGAGGCGAAGTCACCGTCGGATCTCTTCAAAATTCGCGACGGAATCTGATGGACGGTTCAGATCATGCCACGCCCACAAAACGATAAGATAACATTTTCTCGTGATCTGAACCCCATCCTCGTGATGCGCGCCATGATGAACGGCTCAGATCCGTCCACGCGTATCTTCCGAGACGCCTGCCACCGGCTCGCCCAGCCGAGCTACCGAACAACTCAGCCAAGCAGTCGAGCTACTGAGCGCGGAAGGACTTCGAAACGTCCAACTTAGCACCTCGGTCCAACAGTCCTGATGCGCCGAACCGAGGTGCCGGGGTACCGACCCTCGTATATGGCAAAAAATCGTCCCGAGGCAAAGTCACCGTCGGATCTCTTCAAAATTCGCGACGGAATCTGATGGATGGTTCAGATCATGCCACGCCCACAAAACGACAAGATAACGTTTTCTCGTGATCTGAACCCCATCCTCGTGATGCGCGCCATGATGAACGGCTCAGATCCGTCCACGCGTATCTTCCGAGACGCCTGCCACCGGCTCGCCCAGCCGAGCTACCGAACAGCTCAGCCAAGCAGTCGAGCTACTGGGCACGGAAGGACTTCAAAACGTCCAACTTAGCACCTCGGTCCAACAGTCCTGATGCGCCGAACCGAGGTGCCAGGGTACCGACCCTCGTATATGGCAAAAAATCATCCCGAGGCTCGTCATGACACCGCAACCCTCGGACCATCCGAATCGAGGCACCGAGCCATCTAGCCGAAGAGTCTAGCCGCCGAACCGAGGTGTCGGGGTACCGACCCTCGCATATGGCGAAAAATCACACCGAACCACATCGGCTGTTGGATCTTGTGAAAAAACGTGCTCGTCATGATGGACGACCCAGATGATGCCACGTACCTCGGAACCATCGAGCCGAGGAACCGACCGCCCGAGCCGAGGCACTGGGCCTCGAGATACCAATCCGAACTGAGGCACAGACTCGCCGAGCCGAGGTGCCGGGGTACCGACCCTCGTATATGGCAAAAAATCGCTCCGACGCGCATCAGCCGTTGGATCTTGAGAAAAAACGCGCTCGTCATGATGGACGGCCCAGATTTGGCCACGTTCACTAAACGACAAGATAGCGTTTTATGGAGATCCACGCTGAGATGGACGGCTCAGATGATGCCATGTACCTCGGAACCATCGAGCCGAGGCACTGATCATCCGAACCGAGGCACTTTGCTTCGGCACGACAGGCCAAGCCGAGGTACCGAGGTACCGACCCTCGTATATGGCGAAAAATCGCACCGACCCACATCAGCCGTTGGATCTTGAGAAAAAACGCGCTCGTCATGATGGACGGCCCAGATTTGGCCACGTCCACTAAACGACAAGATAGCGTTTTATGGAAATCCACGCTGAGATGGACGGCTCAGATGATGCCACGTACCTCGGAACCATCGAGCCGAGGCACTGATCATCCGAACCAAGGCACTGGGCTTCGGCACACCAGGCCGAGCCGAGGTACCGAGGTACCGAACCTCGCATACGGCGAAAAAACGTGCCGAGGAACAGGGACCACATGATCTCTCTGAAAATCGCGCTCCGCTCTGATCGAGGGCTCTGATGACGCCACGTCATAAATAAATATTAAAAATTCGGTTTTTATTTATTTAAATCATGTTATTTATTTAAAAAATCGCGAAAAATTACTAAAAATTCGGGAAAATTGGCTAAAAATTCCAGGAAATAATTAAAAATTCGGGGGATATTTCCAAGCCTCCGAACGAATAATTATTCCCTAGAACGCGCAGCTAAAGCCCCCGAACGACTAGCTGACGCATCGCGAAATCAGATAAATAGCCTGAAAAAATAGACAAAAACTCGATACACCATATGGCTTCAAGAAGGAGGAAGAAATTGCCTCACCACCCACTTCGGAATTCCAAAAACGCCCATTCAGACTTTGATACAACTCCCTTAGCCAATAAAGTAGTCGAACTACTCCTCAAAGACTGAATGACCTCAGCCTTTGGGAGTGGGGGGCTCGTGATATGACTAAAAATAGGGGTTTAATCAAGGCCGTCAAGATGGGGCACGAATCCCGAGATTCGGGGGTGAAACAGTAATTTTACCTACAAAATAGGTCTGAAGCGGGTACTGGGTCTCCTATTCGCAGATCCAGTAACCCGCGAACGGATCCACCACAACTGGGTGCGGGTTTCAACCCGCAACAAACCCGGTCCAGCAGGATAGAATTAGGGTTTCTGATTAATATTAATCAACGGCCCTGATTCATATCTATCCTTTCACTGGGGATTAGGGATCACATTCCTTATCTGGATACACAGGAATTACATGCCTAATCTGTTCCCTGAGACGCCTATAAATACCCCCCATCCATCTCCATTAAGAGGTAATAAATCTTTCACCAGTTTTTGCGCTCTTTCATAGTCTGCCAGATTACTGACTTGAGCGTCGGAGGGTGCGTCGCCGGGAACAACCCCGGTGTCTCGCACTTTTTGCAGGTGCACGGCAGGAACGACGATCGGCGCCCGACGGAACAGGTACACAGGTTTTCTATTCAGTTTCCCTAAGAATCCACAAGTTCTATCTGTTTGCCCCCACACCAAATTTAGCGGCAACAAGAGGCTTGCCCTCGGACCTATGTAGTATGGGATGCATAGAATCCGAACAAGTGCGCATTAGTGTCATGTAATATAAATAATTGTATTAAAGACTTAGTGCACAATCACAACACGACATCAATAGGGTAGTCCCCTTAGTTTGATATGTGAACAAGTTTGTGCTTGTTAAATATGGAAAATCAATTATATTATTTCTGGCATAGAGAGGATGGCGGTGTATAATATTCGTCGGTTGAATAAACTGACGTACCCACAGTTTTGTATTCTGGATAAATGACATGATAAAGATTAAAGGAGAACTGATGCTTAGAGATTATTCAAATGTTGTTGTACTTGTATATAAATGTTGTAATTTTGCTTCCCCTGTAAAATGTAAAGTGTAAAGATTTCTGGTAACTCTAATGTAAAGTGAAAAGTTTTGAATTCCTTGTAAAATTGTATCAAAGAAACGTAAAGATCCTGTGGAATCTCGAATTCAGTTGTATTTTGGAATTCAGGGTGTTACATAAGGTGTAGTATTACTCTTTGCAATTTAAGGGTTTTTATCCCTGTAGGTCGCTAACAAATTTGGAATTGTTAATATTCACTCCTTACAAATTGTTATTTATACTTGTCTTGGGCAATGGTAGTCCACAATCAAGTTTTTTTTCTTTTTTCTGTTTTTTTTTGGTTGATGGATGCAATACAAATGTTACTTCAAACTTTGGTTTGTTGGAGATCCAAAAAGTTTGACATATTCAGCTATATTCGATCATCAAATGCATTGAGCTAAATGTTGTCTAATCGAGTTGATCTCAAATTGCTTTTACAGTTCCAACAATTTTTAAGTGCTTTAGCAATGTTCTGCAAGGAGGAGATAGCTCCAGATGTAATTATCTCAATCAGTGTAAAGTATGGTGTATTTGCTTATTGATGTTGAATTAAAGAGACTCATGACTAGCAGTGTCATATTTACCCGATCCCCAAACCCGACCCGGACCCGACATTGAATCGGAACCGACCCAATTTATACAGGTCTGGATTCGGATCCGGATTCTAAAATAAGACCCGATGCACTTCTAGGTTCGGGTCCGGGTCCGCTCAAAATAAAACCGCCCTGGACCTAGACCCGTTAAAAATACCCCAAAAACTATGGAATTTGAATAATAGGGTTATAGAGATATACATGCAAATAGTAATTGTTGAAGATAGATGTATAAATATAGTATTTATTCATGTACTTAAGTGCAATAATTGTTGGAACCGTAGAGTATCGGGTGCAAAAATATTTAAGTGCAAATATTTATCCCCGCTCCTGGACCCGATGGGTAGATTTTTTTAAACTATGACCCGGACCCGATTCTAGCAAGTCCAGATCCGGGTCCAATTTTTTGATCCGTGATGTACTGGGTCGATCCAGATAGTGGGGGACCCGACCCGATAGGACCGGATACCATCTCTACTTATGACATTCTGTATATATGATTATATGAGCTGAATCAAGGTTGGTTGGGATGATGCTCCTTGCTTTGATCATGACGACTCGTGCTAATAATACTTTACATCGACCTTTTATAGCATTAGGACTTAGAGCATCCACAATGGTGTTTTTCATTTTTGAGAAAATGGAATCTACAGTAATAGGAAATAGGGATTATGTCTGCAGTGGTGGTTTGCTAAAATTTTGTTAAAATTTGAGAAAGACGAGACATGTTGTTTCGTCCAGTTTTTTTTTCTCAGTCAGTTAATTAATGATTAGATCTTAAAATAGGTTAATTAAATAAATTAAATAATAAAATATAACCTAAAACCTAATTAATTATATACTAAACCTACTTTACACTTACCTAATCCCCCCCCTTTGCTAGACGGGACATGTTGTCCCGTCCAAGCAAAAATTGCTTGAAACGAGACAACATGTCTCGTTTCAGCATTTTTTTGATTTTTTTTAAACAGTACATGTTGTACCGTCTGATTAATTCATTAAAAAAAATTGTCAGACGAAACAACATTGAAAAAAAATAGAGACGGAACAACATGTTTCGTCTGATCCCATTAAAAAATTGAAAAAAAAAATAAAGACGGAACAACATGTCTCGTCTTTTATAATTTGAGAATCGCAATTTCGTTTCCCAAAAATGAAAAGCGATTGTAGCGATTTATGGTAAAATAGCAAACGACTGCAGCACCTACTTTCTCAAAAAATGAGAAATTGGCAAATATAGCAAACGATTGTGGATGCTCTAAAGGAATGTGATGTCTATCACAGCTAATCAAGTAATCATCGCGACTTTGAAAAGGGAAAACATACTGGTCAAGGACAAGAAATTCGACATTTCCAGCCAATGCGAGCCTTTTCTATAATTTGATGGAACGGTGAAATCAAGTATTTAGCAATATAACCAACCAGGTGGAGACTCTAGATTTCTAGTGTGCATTTTTAGTTGGACCGCATGGATCACCATCATCCAATCCACATATGATGTGTAAACAATGAAAGTTGTGTTACATAGTCAGCAGCTAGGTATGAATAGAGGGGACATGGAGAGCTACAATTATAATTAAAGAGCTTAATATATCTAGATTAAGAGATAATTGACCATGCCATGATTTGTTAAGATTTCATAGACGGTAAAAATTTCTCAAAACACGGAGATTGACAATAAGTTTGGATATTGAGAGTTTTGAACTTTGATCTCTCACAGTATTTGGGCTTGGGCGGCAATGCCAGACCGAAACTTCTGACTACTTACTTTTATCGGGCCGGGTCGGCCCACTCCATAGTCTGGACTTAGGGTTGGCAACCAATCCGGGAGGGCCGGTCCGGGCCGATGCCCTCTAGGTCTAGGTTGGACTGGCTTGAGAACTGGTTTGGTCCCATGGCCAATTAAAAAATAAGGGAGGTGAGCCCGGACCGGCCTCCCAGCCCGACCACTCAGGTCCTAGGCCGGGCCAGGCCAAGCGGGATTATTATTATTATTATTATTATTATTATTATTATTATTATTATTATTATTATATATAGAGTAATGCTCGATTGAAACGGATTTCGTTTTCAACCGGGTGTGAAAACAACGATATGAGCCGTTGGATCGCTCTTGATCGTGATCAACGGCTCAGATCGCTTCCGCTTTTATAGAGCGGAATAGGCTAAGTGGCGGAGGGCCATTTTGGGTACTTCACGCCAAATAACGCTTCAGACTTAGCGTTATTTGGCGTGAAGTAATTTTTTTGCGAAAAAATACACTTAGGCCGTTGTTCCCTAGGTTGTTTTTTTAAAAACAAATTCAAATTAGGCCATTGTTCTCAACAAAGACCTAGGTATGTACAAGTATTTTTCCAAACACTTGTATATACTCCGATCCCTCTCTCCCTCACTTTCGCAGCCAACTCTCTCTCTCTCTCTTTGGAGGCAAAACCCATTCCAAAACCCTAGCTCTACTCCGATCCACGCCGCCCGACCTCCTCTTCTCGATCTCCCCCTATTCTCGAAGCCTCTCTATCTCTCTCTCCCTCCCCCGAATACCCCAAACCCTAACCCTACCCGACATCCGAAATCACCCAAACCCTAGACAAAATTTTCAAAACCCTAGAGTCTACAACTACTTCGTCTACAGCAAGCACTCCTATCGGCCCCTATATCCTTCCCGAATATCCACATTGTGAAAGGTATTCACTTTTTCACAATTTAGTAGAATTAACTATGTTAATTTATTGAATTTTGTTTCAATATTCTTTGGTTTACAATTTTTGTATTATGCGTAGTTTGTCTACAATTTGGAGAGTGTACAAATTTTTTATCATGTGTGTTGTATACATTTGCTGATATTTTTGTAGATTTAGTATTAGTTGAAGTTGTAGAACTTAGGAAAAGTAAACAAATGAGATCCAAAAATTCCGAAATTTGACGAGTAGGTCGGAGTCATCACGCACAAGGCAATGCAATTTGTCAAGGCGATTTCCAACTCACGGTTTGCAAGATACGTCCGTATATCGTTTTTATTCAATAAAATCAAAATAAAGCAATACACGGTCGTATATTACAAACCGAGAGTCAGACTCACCTCTGCAAGTTGCGTTGGCTTATGTTTGGTGTGCTAGACGTGACGGCCAAATTTCAAAATTTTTGCATCTCGTTTGCATTGTTTTCTAGCTATATCAAACAAGTACTATATACGTCGGAACTTTTTGAGTACGGTCTCATCTCACTAGAAAACTGCTGAAACGAAGTCCAAAAAATACGAAACGTGTGATTAGGTCGGGCTAACCATTCACAACCCAACGCAACTTGTAGTTGCGAGTTCCGACCCACGGTTTGCGAGATACGCCAATTATCGCTTTCTGCTCCTTTTTCAAGAGTGAAAGCGATACACGGCCGAATCTTGCAAACCGTGGGTCGGAACTCACTTCTACAAGTTGCATTGGCTTGTATGTGGGAAGCCCGACCTAATCGCAAAGCTTTGTATTTTTTGTTTGTATGGTTTTCTCACGTATTTTGTTATATTTTGAGCGAGTTTTTAATAGAGAACCCACTCAAAAAATATAAAATTTTGCTAGTATGTCAGTTTCGCCACTCACAAGCTAAAGCAACTTGTAGTTGCGAGTTCTCACCCACGGTTTGCTATATGCATTTGTGTATCGCATTCCGCTCTTTTTTCAAGAGTGAAAGCGATACACGGTCGTATCTTGCAAACAGTGAGTCCAAACTCGCTTCTACAAGTTGCGTTGGCTTGTGTGCGGTAAGCCCGACCCAATCGCAAAGTTTCGTATTTTTTGAACGTCATTTGTGTGGTATTGTCACGTATTTTATTTTGTATCTATATATATGCCAATTTTTTGATAACAAATTGTTTTATATATGATGTGTGTATTAATAAAAAAAAAAAATTTAGATGAACAACGATACGGAAAGTTGGTTGTCGGCGATAATTTTTAGGGGTAGAACAAATTGTTGATTCCATGCTGTTAGTCGAAGAGCACCTAAAACCAAAGTTAGGTATGACGTTTCCTACTTTAGTTGAGGTCGAAAATTTTTATACATCATATGCTCGATGTGGGGGTTTTGCAATGCGTAAGGGTGAGAATAAATTAAAGGGAGGAGTAGAAGTAGATAAGCCCTATATTGTGTAATAAAGCCTGGTCGTCACCGAGTCAACATAGTGATGGTAGACGGGGAACAACCTCTAGAATGGGTTGCAAGGCTTTAGTTCGTGTAAAACTGAACGAAGCAGGTAATATGTGGGTGTTGTATTCATTTCATGAAGCACAAAATCACAAATTCACCTCACCCGGTAGAAGATATCTTTTGCCCCGAAACCATTCTGTGTCAAATACGGATAAAAGAAAAATAGATCAATTTAACCAAGCTAATATCCAGACATGTCGACAAATGCTCTTCTTCGAAAGTTCTAGTGGTGGTCATGATCAAATATGATTCACCGAAAAAGATGCTAGAAATTTACTAAGAGACTCGCAAGAAGCATTGAAAGGACACGACAGGAATATGCTAATCGATTTTTTCGAATCGAAGAAACAGACGGATCCTTCATTTTTAAATGACATTCAAGTAGACCCCGAAGGCCGGTTTTCCCATTGTATTTGGGTTGATGGTATTTCTAGGATGAATTACGAAGAATTTGGCGATGTACTTTGCTTTGATGCCACATACAACACGAGCTGGTATGGAATGTTATTTGTCCCTTTTGTTGGAGTCAATCAACACTGGCAATCGACTTTTTTAGGAGGCGGGTTCATTCCAAATGAAACGGCCTCTTCGTTTGAATGGTTCTTTGAAAAGTGGTTAGGAGTAATGAATCGTGCTCTATCCGGCATCGTGACCGATCAAGACCGTGGGATCGACGCTGCAGTGAAGAAAGTTTTTCCCCAGACTTGGCATCGGTTTTGCATTTGGCACATATTGGATAAGTTTCCGCAGGAGGTGCGTATGTCGAACGATGTCGACAAATTTAAGGAATTATTGAAGACTGTCATCTACGATTATGAATATGTACATGATTTTGAGAAAAAAAGGAATTTATTGCTTTTGCAATACGGATTACAGAATAACAAATGGTTGAACGATCTATTTGAAATCCGTGAAAAATGGGCACCCATCTATGCAAAAGATTCATTTTGGGCCGGCATGTTGAGTAGCCAACGGGTTGAGTCATCGCATTTTGTCCTAAAGCATCATACAGAAAAGAAATACTCCTTGCATGAATTTACCGACATCTTCGATCGTTTTTTGGAAAGACACGATGAACTGAAAGAAAATTATCGTAACCGTGAGAAGAGACCGAAATTGAAGAGCCCATGGGCTTAGGAGGAACAAATTGCGTGAACATGCACTTTAATTTTTTTTTACAAATTCCAAGATGAAGTTACAAAAATCTTCATGTATAATGTGACTTTCATTGCCAATCTTGAGACACCGGATAGTTCAACCTTCCAAGTAATACTTTGTGGAGAATCAGAACTAGCGCGTCAACTTTAGTTATGCAAACTCCGTACAATTATTACGTGTTCTTGTCACTTCTTCGACTTCGTTGGCATTCCTTGCAAGTATATTTTAGCGGTTCTTCGGTTCAGCCATCACACTTTTCTTCCGGATGTATATATTAAAAGAAGATGAAACCGGGATGTGATGAGAAGAAGCTATACATCTGTTCCAACTGAAGGTAATAGTAAGAATTTTGCTTCTCGATATTGTGAATTGAGCTACCACACAAAACAGATTTTTGGTCTTGGTTGTTCCTCCAATGAAAGTTACAAATACACGTTCGAGAATTTTGTAAAGATCATTGACGGTGTCTCTCGGCTACAACCCGGATTTGGCGAACATCCCGAAGAGGCCGCACAACTGCATGATAGTGCACAACCGCATTGTAGTGCACAACCTCATGATTAAGGTAGTAGACATGTACCTGCACGCGTGAGAGAACCACAATAATGCATTACAAAGGGAAGGCCTCGCATCAAGAGATTGGGGCCGATAAGAGAGCAACTACGCAATACAAAACTGAGACGGTGCAGAACGTGCGGCATTGTGCAAATGGATCATGATTCAAGAAACTGTCCAACCTTATTTGAAGGGTAATACATTTTTTTTATTTGGTTATCATTAATTTAAATTTATTATTTTTGATTTGTGGTAATAAATTTGTCACTAACTAAAACTTGTCATTCAATTCAGGGCAACTAATCTGCAAGAAGTGAATCCATCCGAAGAAGAGAGTTCCGACGAGAGATTTGATGAAGCATTGTGAATTTTTTTTAATGTAAACTTCGAGTATGTTAGATTTTGATGTAATAATTGTTGATGTAATACTTTATGAATTTGAATGGATGAATGTAAATTTTCTTCGTATTTATTTTGTTTTTTGTAATTGATACTAATTTTGCTGTTAATGTTAGTTTGTGGATGTAATACTAATTTTGTTGTTAGAGTTAGATATACTGAAGTGTAGCAGCTGTAGTAACTGTTTACACTTGTGTATATTTTTTTTTAAAATTTATACTTAGGATGATGTCTCCAACAACGGCCTAAGTAATATTATAAAATTGAAGACTTGAATACTTGCTCTCTGTCTTGGCCAAACCATAAGGAGCAGCAGCTCATCAAGATCCAATTTTTTTTATAACCTAGATTGTTGTTGGAGACAACAACCTAGGTTATATGAAAATTTTGGATTTCGATGAGTTGCACTCTATCTTGGCCAAGCCACAAGGATCAACAACCCATCAAAAATCCATTTTTTTATTACAACCTTCCAACAATGGCCTACGTTATATGAGAAAATTAGATTTTGATGAGTTGCTATTTGTCTTGACCAAGCCATAAGGAGCAGCAACTCATCAGTTTGCCATTTTTTTTTAAACGTAAGCTGTTGTCTCTAACAACGGCCTAGGTTGTAATACCCTGATTTTCATTTATGAAAATTATTTTTTTAATTTTTGTACGTATTGTTCACGTGAAATTTTGCAGTATAAAATTTTATAATTATTTTCATTTCATAGACAAATGAGTATATATATATATATATATATATATATATGTGTGTGTGTGTGTGTGTGTGTGTGTGTGTGTGTGTGTGTGTGTCTTTTCTAATTGCATTTATTAAAGCCCATTTTTCCTTAATAAACATAAGTTTCTTTTATAGCCCAACTTAATTTATTTTTAAAGTAGGCTAATTTGGCCCATTAAATAAAAGCCCATGAGTTTATTTTCATTTTTAATACAACTTGTAATGTAGAAAATTTTCATAGATTATTTTTATAATAAATAAAATGTACAACTTTTAAGATGGGGGACTATTGGAAACACGTGCATTGCACGTGCACGTGTATTGTGCACTTTATTCTTGGCCGGATTTGAATGGGAGGGAAAAAAAAGAAGTGGAGTTTGTGGGAGGTAGTTTTGGGATCATGGTTGGTTACTACAACTTCCCCTTAAATCCTAGCCTTTGATCCTTAACTCCTAGATTAATCCTAGCCTTCTATTTGCCCCCCCCCCCCCCCCCCCCCCCAGCCTAGTTATTCTTGCACTCTTCATTCTCCAAACCTATAGTGAAAGAATACAATTATTAGTAGTGGATTATTAGTAGGAAGTGAGAATAAAAAATTGAGAGAGAGGGAATTGTTGTGCTTGCATTCAAGGAGGCCGGCACTTGGGAAGGCTCGGGTTGCACCATTGAAGGCTCGGGTTTCACATCAAGGAAGAGGAGGAGCACTCATTTGGCAAGCTCGAGAAGGACTTTTTTGTTTAGGAGGTGTTGTGAATCTTTCTCTCCAAATAAGGTGGGTTGGTTTTCTATATTTCTAGCTAGATACCATGTTAGGGATGGTTGAAATGATAATGCATGAAAGAAACTAATAAGAGTACACTTAATTGGAAAAAGGACTTGCTAGTTGATTAAATTGATGCTTGATAGATTGCATGTTATCTTGTCATGAATCTTAAGTTGTATGCGAATCGTTTTGTAGTTATGGAATATATGAATTAGAATTATTGTTAATATCAAAACTAAGTACAAAATGCTAGTAGATGAAATTGTTGTTTTGTATGCTTAGATGGATTTTCGTGATATTGTTTAGAATGAATAAATTATAATATGCTTTTGGATTTATGAAAGAGGAAAAATAGGGAATTAATGTAGAAATCTTTAATACTAAGTTGTGTGAGAAATGTCAAAATGATTTATGAAAATAGTAGTATGCAATCTAAATTAATTGAATAAGAAAGGTGTGTTTAATTATTGAAAAAATGATTTTAAAAATACTGGAGTGTTAAATTATGTTAGAATATACATTCTGGAGATTTACAGAAATTTTAGTGAAAGCAAAACAAAAATAAAAGCGTTTGAACATCGAAATGTTCTAATGAACAGAGAGTTTAATGAAATAAAATGCGAGTTGTAGTTATGACAACTTGAGCCTATAGGTGAGCCCTTTGGCGCTACAGTAGTGCGGGTGGGTGTGTTATGAGGTCGCTGGTTCGATACTTGTGGCCACCTTTCTTTATGTGCGTTTTAAATTAATTTAATTTTTGGACAGAAAGTATATAACTCTCTGTCTTCTCTTTATATCGTTGAGCGCAAATGGCCAGTTGGCTAGCGTGTGCGGCTGTCCGGGTTCGATTCTTGGTGCGGCCAGAATGTTATTTTCTTTTAAAAAGTGATTTTTTGGGTTTTCTTGATGTGTAAAAATTCCGAAAAAAATACCGTTATTATTCTAAAATCATATAGGACTTATGAAAATCAATTAGGAGTGATTGGAATAAAATAAAGTATATTTTGGAAGTAAAAGTGTATTTGGAACTATAGTTTCACACTCGTATAATTTCATTAAAAAATGTGTTTTCACGAAGGAATTGAAATAAGTATTAAAAAGAGAAATTCTATAGAAAGAAAATATAAATGTGAAGTTTTATATGAGTTATTCTTACTAAAGAATAGTGTGACAATAGTGAGTATGGGAATATTCACTTTGACTAGATATTTTGTGATATGATTTTAAATGTGGAAATAAAAGTTGTTTATGAAATGCATGATATATAATTGAACTATATGTATGAAATTTTGACTCATGAAAAGATTAGAAATCATGTGATTGAAAAAGAGAAATATTCTTGAGTTTGACAACTCAGATTGTGAATTTGTGAATTGAAAATGAAAATTAGAGTATAGCCAAAACTCACGCCGGCAAGTGAAAGTGATGAAATATGATAATTAAAAGTGAAAAGACCAAGTTTGGGTCATTGAGAAATGAAAGAAATAAGACCGGTATTAGTGAGAGGGCTGACTCTAAGAGATTGATTTTCTTCATGACTTCATTAAATTAAGAATTAGTACATAGTGAAGAGGTGATGAAAGTGAGAGAAAAACACGAGTATGAGGGCCTTGAGTCTACGATGTGGGTGTGATTCACAGTTCGTCTTCACGATGCGTCGTGACATAACGTGGGCACTACTCCGGACCTCCTTCTCTTTACCCGCTCGGCTGACGACTCGGTCCGAGGCGGGGGTCTCATCCGAAGAAGTAATCTTAACCATTTTTCTAAAGAAAGAGGAGAGAGACTGACCTTGAAGTGACTGTTACGGTCGGAAAAGTTCACCGGAGCAAAGAAACGCCTTGTCGCGACAGCTAGCAGCGCCACCCAGGAGCTAAAAACTTCGATGGTGAGAAGTAAAAGCTTGAGTAAGTAAAAGTGAATAATGAGATTGGGGGTGGGGGAAGTGAAGTTTTATAGTAAAAGAAAAAGTCTCTTGGGCTTCATTACGTAAGGGCGCGACTCTTACGAAAGCCCAAACGACTTTGTGACCGAGCAGCAACGGTTGGTGAAGACACAAAACGTTTCGATACAAGTCAAATAGCTCGGCACACACGGGATCAAAATCCGAGCGGCGTGCGATCCGACCCCAACATCAAAGAGCCCGGTCGGCTACCGAACAAGAGCCCGTCTCGAGATTCGTGCCACCGTCCACCGGCTCAGATCGCGCCACATCGCCCGGATGAAGCACTTCGGACCCGGACACCCCGCATCTGTCCCAGGAAGCAAGAGAAAATTTGGATTAAAAGTTTTAAGGCACCCGCCTTCGGCGAGTGCCCCGGGCCCCAGGACTCGGTCAGTCCCCCTCTCACCCGTGAGCAACTCGAGGCTTACGGCCTCGGAAGCCGAAACCACGAATCGTTCAACGGTGGGAGAAAAACCACCATCGCGTGAGGCCCAGTCAGAAGGCAGATCGGCCCCCCTCCCATCTCTAGCTCCTTCGGGCTGACAACCATCAGAAGCCGTCAGCCCGGAAGGAAGACAGAGATCGGAGAAGACCCATCCGTCTGAGGCACCTTGTCCCCCGGGTCCGGACTCCGATCGTCACCCCTTCTGCCCTGATCTCCCCTGGCCCTGACATCCGCAGCGGGGCCATCAGAGTCAGGAGAAGATCACGGCGGAAGAGTGACCACCCATCCGACGCTCTCAGGGTAAGAATTTTTCAAAAAACAGGCATCTGCCAAAGGCAGACACCTTCGATGGTCGATGAACCACCATTGCTGTGATCAAAGCTACAGGGGGAGCGGGGTATTTATAACCTCCCCCCAAGGACCAGCCATTAAGGCCCTCAGGAGGCCAAGCGACGGAAGCCCAGCAGTCACGCCTAGGGAGCTGAAGCGCCACGCATTAATTAAAGAACGCCATTTTAATGACCCCGGGAAGTTGGAACGCCGCACAAATCCTAGGGCGCCATTAATGCTCCCTGAGGGCAGCCAGTAGCTCAGCTCGGCCTTCTCACGAAGGCCCAACGGCTCGCCATCGCCCTTGCCGACCCATAAACCCTCAGACTCCCGGTCGGCAAAATGAGCAAGTGCCCATCTGAGCCCCAAAACGGAGAAAATTCACTTTCTCCTCAACATTCGTGTAAGATCTCGATCAGACGGCCCAGATCTTGCCAGCGTCGCTAAACGACAAGATAGCATTTTCTTGGGAACGGAGCCGTCTCGAGATTCGTGCCATCATCCAATGGCCCAGATCTTGCCAGCGTCGCCAGACGACAAGATAGCGTTTTCTTGGAAACAGAGCCCGTCTCGAGATTTGTGCACCATCCAACGGCTCAGATCGTGCCACGTCGCTCGGACAGCCGAATCCTTAGACTCCCGGTCGGCTAACCGAGCAAGTGCCCATCCGAGCCCCAAAACGGAGAAAATTCACTTTCTCCTCAACATTCGTGTAAGATATCGATCAGACGGCCCAGATCTTGCCAGCGTCACTAAACAACAAGATAGCATTTTCTTGGGAACGGAGCCTTCTCGAGATTCGTGCCAGCATCCAATGGCCCAGATCTTGCCAGCGTCGCTAAACGACAAGATAGAGTTTTCTTGAAAATGGAGCCCGTCTCGAGATTCGTGCACCATCCAATGGCTCAGATCGCACCACGTCGCTCGGACAGCCGAATCCTTAGACTCCCGGTCGGCTAACCGAGCAAGTGCCCATCCGAGCCCCAAAACAGAGAAAATTCACTTTCTCCTCAACATTCGTTTAAGATCTCGATCAGACGGCCTAGATCTTGCCAGTGTCGCTAAACGACAAGATAGCGTTTTCTTGGGAACGGAGCCGTCTCGAGATTCATGCCAGCATCCAACGGCCCAAATCTTGCCAGCGTCGCTAAACGACACAATAGCGTTTTCTTGGAAACGGAGCCCGTCTCGAGATTCGTGTCACCACCCAACGGCTCAGATCGCGCCACGTCGCTCGGACAGCCGAATCCTTAGACGCCTGATCGGCTAACCGAGCAAGTGCCCATCCGAGCCCCAAAATGGAGAAAATTCACTTTCTCCTCAACATTCGTTTAAGATCTCGATCAGACGGCCCAGATCTTGCCAGCGTCGCTAAACGACAAGATAGCGTTTTCTTGGGAACGGAGCCGTCTTGAGATTCGTGCCAGCATCCAACGACCCAGATCTTGCCAGCGTCGCTAAACGAAAAGATAGCATTTTCTTGGAAACGAAGCCCGTCTCGAGATTCGTGCCACCACCCAACGGCTCAGATCGCGCCACGTCGCTCGGACAGCCGAATACTTAGACGCCCGGTCGGCTAACCGAGCAAGTGCCCATCCGAGCCCCAAAACGGAGAAAATTCACTTTCTCCTCAAAATTCGTGTAAGATCTCGATCAGACGGCCCAGATATTGCCAGCGTCGCTAAACGACAAGATAGCGTTTTCTTAGGATCTGGGCCCGTCTTGAGATTCGTGCCATCATCCAACAGCTCAGATCGCGCCACGCCGCTCGGATAGCCGAACCCTTAGACCTCCGGTCGGCTAACCGAGCAAGTGCCCATCCGAGCTCCAAAACAGAGAAAAAAAGGCGCCGAGCGACCACGACCGTTGGATCTTCCAGAAATTCGCGCTTCTGATGATGAACGGTCCAGATCGTGCCACGTGCGTTAAACGACAAGATAGCATTTTCTTGGGAACTGAGCCCGTCTCGAGATTCGCACCACCATCCAACGGCTCAGATCGCGCCACGTCGCTCGGACAGCCGAACCCTTATACCCCCGGTCGGCTGACCGAGCAAGTGCCCATTCGAGCTCCAAAAGCGAGAAAATGACTACCGAACGACCACAACCGTTGGATCTTCCAGAAATTCGCGCTTCTGGTGATGAATGGTCTAGATCAAGCCACGCCATAAATAGGTATTAAAAATCAATTTTTATTTATTTTAATCGTTTTATTTATTTAAAAATTGCGAAAAAATTACTATTAGGTTTCTCAAAAAGAAACTTAAATTTACAAAAGACAACTAGTGTTCATAACCAATAGTGATATTCTCATTTTTACACAAATTACACTTTTATAATAATACTAGTGTATTCACTTGAACAAGAATACTCTTTCATCCAATAGTTCATATTTTTCTCAATTAGGACATACAATGTCAATACCTTACAAAACACTAACTAAGATTTCTTTCTTTCTTTCTTCTTTTCTTAGTTATTAAAGCATAATGTGGTCACAAATTTCACTAGCACAACATTTGCAACCTACTAATATAGTTTATGACAAAGAAGAGACTCTTATCTTTAATTAGCATGGTATTTATTTCTTAATCACAACAAAAACTACTTTCATACATATCATACTACACTAACATGGATTCTATGATTTTCTCATCAAATTCTTTTTATAATACTCATTTTAGCATGCATGTCATACATTAGAAAATAATAAAATCACCCACTTTTTGAAGCTCGACTAATGAAAGAAAAGAAACAAAACTCCTAGCTCCAAAGTGACATCCTAGATCTTCTCCTCCTAGCATGAGCCTCCAAGCACAAAACTCTCTTCTCTCTTTCTTTTTCTCTCTTTCTCTCTTTCTTTTCTTTCTCTGGATTTTTGTTTCGTTTTTGGTGTGAAGAAAAGAGAAGAGAATTGTGTGCTATTTATAGGTCTAGGTTAGGATCTCATTTGCAAAATTTCACAACCTAATAAATTATTCAAATTTAATCTCCATTTCTTCATTTTCTCAACTCATCATTTAACCTCTCCAATTTCTCTAACTTCCAAAACTCCCAACCTCTCATCTCCCCACTCCTACAAGCCTTAACTCTCTCATCTTGCCCAAAAAATGGTCCAAATACATTTGTGTGTGCATGCACACATGCACAAACAAATATGAACACATTTCTATAACTCTAAATGTGTACTATAGTTTGTAACTTGCAATGTAATAGTGCATGTTTAACTAAAAATGTGATTTTATTAGTGGACTTGCTACATGGGCTCATTTTTAATTAATTAATTTAGTTATCTAGTGGGCTTCTCTCCTAATGGGCTAGATTTTAGTCTATAGGTTCATGGATCAAAGGAAGGCTAATTAAAACTTATGCATGCTAAAAATTTGTAAATGAGAATAAAATTTGCACGTGCATCATACGTGCAAAAATAAAAAAAATGCATTTTTAATCAAAATAGGGAAAATAAATTTCCATTTTATAAAACGAGTTCGAACACGTAAAATAAATAGTCAATACACATAGAAATATCACACTTAGTGATGAAAAAATACGCAATTGATACGTGCATTGAAAATACATAAAAAGCACGTAAAAATACAGAGATTGAAATATTTTATTTTTGTTGACTCAAAATAGGGTGAAATCAACATGGAAAATGCATAAATAGTCGGTAATCAAAATGCATAGTGAAAATACGTTACAAAATATACGTGCGTAACACACAAGGACAAAATTATAATTTCCAATTTGCAGGGTGTTACATTCACATTGGAGAAGGTCTTGCATATTCTTTTGATGAACGAAATCTGATATCATTGAAAATTATGGAAGCACAGGGCTGCAAGTACATAGCTTGAGGTGGAGTTCTATCAGTTTGGGAAGGTCGCCGTAAGGTGATGAAGGAAATGATGGGTGTTCAGCACACCTCTGCAAGCGTTTTGTGAATGGGAAGACTCGACTAAGTGTTTTGAAGTCCATCGTTCCTAAAATATTTTCTAGTTCGCCACCACTAGAATCACTGAAGCGAGATCATGACGTTTGAATATCGTCGGGTGGTGGAGGATGATTCGGAGTAGGTAGAGTTCATGCAGAGGGTGATGCCTTCGTGTTGATGCCTACTGCGATATGCCCTTGAGGGGGCATACGATCGGAGAAATAACAACTGGAGGTAAATTCGACTAGTAGAAGTCATTGAAACGAGTTTTTTACAAGAGGGGAAAGGAAAGAGTCTAGAGGCAATTAATCACACAGGTGTATAAGCATGAGTATGCAATCCAATGTGGAGATTGATGGGTTTATGTATTACATACTAGGTTTGATGTGAAGAGAAGACGATGAAGTGAGAAGGGGATTAGGAGAGAATGTGGAGATGGAAGATTCTTCTATTTCTGGTGGTGACGCTCGACTGTTATATTAGCAGTCGACCAACAGCGACGAAACAAAAGTTTTGGGTTGGGTCTAGTGGATCTTTTTGAAGCCCAGTTTCTTCTACAAGTTAGATTGTTCCGCTCCTATCATGTGGCTTTCTCTTCATGGTATATCAGACGGTGATTGTATGAAGACTGCAACCTAGAATTTCTCTAGATCTCTATATAATATTGTAATGGCCTCCATTGAGAAGTGTGCCAAAAGCATTGAGTACTTCATCTAAGAGTTTTCTATTGTAAACAGCAGAGTATCTTTTAGTGAGGCTTGAGAGATAGATTGGTTCTTGGTGAGAGTGATTGTAACTATTGTATGTTCTATAGTTGAATAATATCTCAATTATTTCTCTCATGGATTAGGTGAAGCCGACCAAGATAAAATTGTGTGCTTTTATGTTTGGTTTGGTCTACTATTACTTGGTTGTTCATTGAATCGGTTTTCACATAACTCAGCATATATCCTAACACTAGATTAGTTTCATATACCTTATGCCTTCTTTATAGTGAACAAGAAATAAACTTAATTGTGGTGATAAGCCATAAAACTTTGAAGTGGGGAATATGCAATTTAGTTTTCAAGTATATGTTAGAAATTTGATGGGTTTGCGACAACTGATCCAATGAACAACCAAGCAATAGTATACCAAATCAAACATACATGTACACAATTTTGTCCCGGTTCGGCTTCTGCTAATTAGCGAAAAATTTAACCGAGATATTATTCAACTAGAGAAGATACAAGAGTTATAATCACTCTCACCAAGAACCTATTTATCTCCTAAGCCTCAGTAGAAGATAGTCTGCTGTTTATAATAAAAAACTCTCAGATGAAGTACTGCAATGTCTTTGACACACTTCTTAATGGAGGCCGTTACTCTATTATATAGAGATCCAAAGAAATCATAGGTTGTAGTCTTTGATACAATAATCATCCGATATACCCTGAAGAGAAAGACACACGAAATAAGTCGTACGATCTAACTTGGAGAAGAAACTGAGTTTCAAACAGATCACCAAGACTCGACTTAAATCTGCTATTACGCTCAATCAGTAGTCGACGGCTCTCTCAAGTCAAAGAGTAGACCAAACTCTTGCAATCAACTGCAATCTTATGCAGGCGACTACAATCTGATAATGCTTCTTTCTGTTGCTTCTAGTGTTCTTTTCATTTCAACTATTCGCTTTGAATTATTTTTTTACTTGATCGTCTTCTCTTCGCATTAAATTTAGTGTGCAAGACATGAACACAGAGTATAGGTCAACCTTTCTATGCATGTTTTCTTTATGTTGGATTCACACCTCCACCTCAGCATATTAAGCAGGGGCGGATCCAGGGGGGCTAGGGAATGCTACAGCCCCCCCCCCCCCCCCCCCCCCCCCCCAACATTTAACATTTGGTTGTATTTTTTGTTTTTGTTTTTTTTTTTTTTGTATAATAGTGTGAATTTATGTTTCAGCCCCCCCCAAAAAAAATTTAAAGCCCACCCCAAATATATTTTAAAGCCCACCCCATATATATTTGAGCCTTCTATTTATTTTTTTGGGCCCAAGCTCAACTCTATTCTATCTAGTATCTATAACAACTTTACTTCTCTAATATCTATAACAACTTTATATATATTTTGCATGTTACCTTGTGCAAAAAAAAATTTCAGCCCCTCACATTTCAATTCTGGATCCACCTCTGATATTAAGGCATCGATCATTCTAAGTCAACAATATACAGCTATCAAAACATTTAGTTGTAATAAAAGTAATTCCCATCATTCCATGTGCAAAGTGCCAAAGTGTACCTTCACCTGAATTTTACTCCTGACCCAGAAAAGCACTATTAATTTGAAGATGCTTCTGTGAAGTTTCTGTGAACGTGAGGATGATGCCCAGTTTTTAAAATTCCCCTGCTTTTTTTTTTTAAATTTTCTTTTTTAGCTTTTAATTAAGCATGTTTTAAAGGCAGTTGATAATATGCCTGGTATTCCTGCAATTTCCATTTTATATTCCTATCGGGATTGGTAGGAGTAGAGGTGACGTCAATAATTAATATTTTGATTTTCAAATTGCCGATGTATGTACGTCTATGCTCTAACTAGGCATGACGGAGTTTATACTGTGTGAGTGAAATTGAATTGCTTGTACTAACCTTATCAATTCAAAAAATCAAAATAAATTCTTGAAGAGTCTATCTGTAAACATTTAAGTTGGAGAATAAAAATGAATGAAATGAAAATGAATGGAGATGAATGGAAAGAAAGGAAAATTGTTTGGCACCTGGTGAAATGAAATTGATTTTTTTTTTCCCATTCCCTAGTCTTGTTTGGCAAACAATAGAATACTATGGATTACGGCTTTTTGAAAAAAAAATTTATAACATTTGTACATGGACATACTTCTGCCATTTTGCATTTTGGGTTGAGTAATAAATAAAACTGTTTTCCTAGAGAGAAAAAACATACTTTTAACACTCCCACAGTATAAAGTATGGATTATGACATCATCCTTCAAACTCAAGCTAGAGCACTCTCCGTTCCGATCAACAAAATATTTCGAAACAACACAATATCTAATCCCCCCAAAAAATAACTCCAAAACTTTGTACAAAAATTATGAATAAACCAGATCTAATCAAGAAAATGAGGGACAGAAAGACAATACAATAAAGATTCTGAGTCTGCACTCTGGGGCTTTGTCAACACCAGTAGTTTTCATTGCGAGAGAGTTTTCATAGTTTCTACTTGTAGATCATGAAGATTCTACGGTTTCACATAGAACCGAGTGATGGTGAAGAATTTATCAGAGCTGAAGGACAAGATAACCAAGAAGAAAGACAAGTCCTGGTCTGAAGACAATCTTAAAGGTAGAAGCCCTGGAAGATGATATTACAACATGAAGTTGGAAGCCGTCAGAGTAGAGCCATGGTGGATACTGGAGATGGGTTAATAGGATAGGATTCCCCTTAACAAATAAAGAAGGGTTTTGCTAGCGAGTGCAAATAGGACACTCGTTAGCAACAACAAATTAATGTACAGACAAAAGCCTAATAAACAAGCTGCTTAATAGATAAATACAAAATCGATCAGAGGAATGACCACAGCGAGGAAGAACGAGTGTGTTGCTCATGGCAGAAATCACGCCTAGCATCAAATTTAATTCAAGCCAATCACGAGATGCATCTACCAGAACAATAGACCAACATATCACACTCGAAGTCATTGTGAATTGGCCCAGTAGCGCAACCACACAAAAAATTGATATAGAAAGATTGAAAACCACAAGCAGCAATTCATAAGACATTAACAAGAGATACAAGCAGCTAATCTTTATCATCTTGCCATTTTGTTCACTGCAAAATACTAAGATTTCTATAATCTTAGTATTTGATGAGATCGAGGGGAGTGACGGCCATGTGAGTCAACCCACAGCTCAGAATCCCACCGGTCGTACAGGCAGCGTAGAACGCCGGCGAGTACATCTCGATCTTCCTCGGCTCGCTCGGCACCTAGATCATGAACGACACCGGCTTCTCCGCAGCCGCCGACGCCGCCGGAGTGAGGGAGGTGCGAAAGTTGAGGATGGAGTCGGCGAAGGTGGATCTGTTCATAGACGTCGTCTTCGTCATCATCGGAGAAGAGTAGGGGAAGGAGGGGATGAGAGACTGGCGGCTGGATTTATCGGAGAGAGCCATTTGAGATTGATTATTATGGTGTAAAATAGCCATCAAAGATTTGAAGTAGTTCCCGCGCTATCAAAGAAGAATGTGAACTCAGGTCTCTTGATTCTCCATTCCTTTATCCAGCTTTCCGAAGAGGTGGAGCTGGAATAGAAATCGGCTGAAATCTTTCTCTAGGGAATGAAATTTAGTTGTTTCCTTTGTTTTCTTTTTCAAAACAAACAGGCTGTGGAAGAGGATAAGATGGACCTATCCGCAGTATTCCATTCCTTTCCCTAGTTTTTTTGGTTCCCAAACGCGCCCTAATTGATATTTGGAAAGTGGCATTTCATTTGAGCTCAAAGCTGGATAATAATGTCGATGAATATAATTAAAGTCCTTATTATATATCTGATGTGGAATAGATGGCATGGCGCAATCAGGGCCCTCAGATCTTCTCAGATCCCGCTTCCCTATGATCATCAGGTCCAACCAATCCAACAGGCTTCAACCAGTTCAGGCCTATGGGCAAACGGGTTCAACTCGGCCCGTTAGGATCTCAGACCTGTTTACCCCCCTCTATAAATATTATCCCCCCTCCTCACTTTGAAAGTTAATAAATCCACTACAAAAGATACTTGTTTTACCGGCGAATATTCCCCAGCGTTTTACTACTAGCGCCGGGGTAGGGAGCGAATAGGAATGGGGCTCCAGATGGAATGGTTATACACCGGCGGTCGCTTTAAAACGCCGGTCAATCTTCGTATTCACCGGCGTTTTATTTAGAAACGCCGGTGAAGTGTATTATTCACCGGTGTTTTGATAATAAACGCCGGTGAATATACGGACACATTCACCGGCGTGTCTAATTGAAACGTCGGTGAATAAGCTGCGATAAAACCCGCGAACCCTAATCTTTCGCTCGCCATTTTCCCAACCCCCCCCCCCCCAAAAAAAAGGGGGCGCTTCGTTTCCTTCCTTCCTCGCTCTACTTCCCGCGCGTTTTCCTCCGCCGCTTCGTCCTCTTCGACGGCCTTCGGCCTTTCGAAATCGTCCCTTCTTCCCTTCGTCATTTTCGATTTCCCTCTTCCCTCTCTCTATTTGGAGGTGAATCGTCGATCGCCCCGCTCTCTCTCTCTCTCCCCTACGCCCCCGCGCTCGTCGCCCCGCTCTCTCTCTCTCTCTTCGGTATCATCTCTTGATTTCCCTTATTTTTCAAAAAAAGCATGTTTTTTCAGAGTATGCATCTTGATTTCCTTAACATGAATGGTTTAGTTGGGATGAAGAATGAATAGAAAAATATATGCTTAGATACTGGACATTTTCATCTTCTTTTACTGTTAATGAAGCTGATTTCATGCATCTGATTGTCTTCTTGGCATGTTTGTTTTTTTACCCAAAATGGGTTCACTGTGAACTGAGGACGCTCTAGGTACGTATGCCAAAATCCTCCGACCGGATATGCACAACAATTGGATTTTAGATTTAGTTGGGCACAGTGAATTAGTAGAGCAACATATAAGCTCAGATAATGGAAATTTTCATTTTAAGATACTGTTAAAGTTACCTGTTTGCCCTCGTTGGCATGATTTTTTAACAAAAAATGGGTTCACTTCCAAACTAAGTATGCTGCTAGCATACCCATTTTCTTTCACTGTTAATGAAGCTAATTTCATGCATCTGATTGTCTTCTTGGCATGCATGTTTTTTTGACCAAAATGGGTTCACTGTGAACTGAGGATGCTATAGGTGCGTATGCCAAAATCCTCCGGATATGCACAACAATTGGGTTTTAGATTTAGTTGGGCTAAAGAAGTAGTAGAGCAACATATAAGCTCAGATAATGGAAATTTTCATTTTAAGATACTGTTAAAGTAACCTGATTGCCATCTTTGGCATGATTTTTTAACCAAAAATGGGTTCACTTCCAAACTAAGTATGCTGCTAGCATCCCCATTTTCTTTCACTGTTAATGAAGCTGATTTCATGCATCTGATTGTCATGTTGGCATGTTTTTTTGACCAAAATGGGTTCACTGTGAACTGAGGATGCTATAGGTGCGTATGCCAAAATCCTCCGGCCGGATGTGCACAACAATTTGGTTTTAGATTTACTTGGGCTAAAGAAGTAGTAGAGCAACATATAAGCTCAGATAATGGAAATTTTCATTTTCAGATACTGTTAATGAAGCTGATTGCAATCTTTGGCATGGTTTTTTAACAAAAAATGGGTTCACTTCCAAACTAAGTATGCTGCTAGCATCCTCATCTTCTTTTATTGTTAGTGAAGCTTATTTTCATGCATCTGATTGTCATCTTGGCATGTTTTTTTGACCAAAATGGGTTCACTGTGAACTGAGGATGCTATAGGTACGTATGCCAAAATCCTCCGGCCAGATATGCACAACAATTGGGTTTTAGATTTAGTTGGGCTAAGGAAGTAGTAGAGCAACATATAAGCTCAGATAATGGAAATTTTCATTTTCAGATACTGTAAGAGAAGCTGATTGCCATCTTAGGCATGATTTTTTAACATAAAATGGGTATACTTCCAAACTAAGTATGCTGCTAGCATCCTCGTCTTCTTTTATTGTTAGTGAAGCTTATTTTCATGCAACTGGTTGTCATCTTGGCATGTTTTTTTGACCAAAATGGGTTCACTGTGAACTGAGGATGCTATAGGTACGTATGCCAAAATCCTCCAGTCGGATATGCACAACAATTGGGTTTTAGATTTAGTTGCGCTAAAGAATTAGTAGAGCAACATATACGCTCAGATAATGGGTATTTTCATTTTCAGATACTGTTAGATAACCTGATTGCCATCTTAGGCATGATTTTTTAACCAAAATTGGGTACACTTCCAAACTAAGTATGCTGCTAGCATCCTCATCTTCTTTTACTGTTAGTGAAGCTTATTTTCATGCATCTGATTGTCATCTTGGCATGTTTTTTTGACCAAAATGGGTTCACTGTGAACTGAGGATGGTATAGGTACGTATGCCAAAATCCTCTGGGTATGCACAACAATTGGGTTTTAGATTTAGTTGGGCTAAAGAAGTAGTAGAGCAACATATAAGCTCAGATAATGGAAATTTTGATTTTCAGATACTGTTAGAGAAGCTGATTGCCATCTTAGGCATGATTTTTTAACAAAATGGGTTCACTTCCAAACTAAGTATGCTGCTAGCATCCTCATTTTCTTTTACTGTTAATGAAGCTTATCCCATGCATCTGATTGTCATCTTGGCATGTTTTTTTGACCAAAATGGGTTCACTGTGAACTGAGGATGCTATAGTTGTATGCCAAAATCCTCCAGATATGTACAACAATTGGTTCACTCTGAAAAATATATGCTTACATACTAGACATTATCATTTTTCTTTTACTGTTAATGAAGCTGATTTCATGCATCTGATTGGCATCTTGGCATGTTTTTTACCAAAATCCTCCAAATCTGTACAAGATTTGGGCTGAACAAACCTCGTGCAGGTTTCTTTTGGCGCTACAAGCATCAATGATTTAGTTGGGATGAAGAATTATTTTAGAAAAACTTATTAGTAGCCATATTAGTTTCTTTTGTTTAGTATTATTATTATTATTATTATTATTATTATTATTATTATGAGATAAGTGATTATTAGTAGCCATGAACAGAATAGTTCATGAGTCATCAGATCTTCTTGTTACCGTAGTTACAGCACGACGCGCTCATTATTCGGCCGATTCCTCTTCATCAGCAAAATACCCTTTACCATCATCATCTCCTTGAACGGAAAGCCAAATACAGGGGAGACTATAGTCGATTTTTTTTTATGCTCGAACACAGGGTGTGCGATAAAATACCACTAAGGTGGTTGTGATAATTTCCACAAAAGGTAGTTTAGGGTTATGTGAATAGAGTAGATTGTGTTAAGATGTAGTTTTTTTTTGTACATTTTTTGGAACCACAATTTCTTTATTTTACAGTTAAAGATTATATCGTTTATTTATTTGTAGCTAGGGATGGTTTTCAAATAGGTGAAATTTAATATACAAAATGCCTTTTACTGTTATTACTATTTAATATATCAAATTTTAATTTCAGATTGTGTACTATTGATATAATGGATAGAAGTTGGATTAGTAAACCACGATTATCCAAGGAGTACCGTGATGGTATTAAAGATTTTATTATCTTTGCCAAACGACATTCCCGTGATCCCAACCTAATCCTTTGTCCATGTCTCCGGTGTACAAATTGTATGCTGAGGACATGTGACGTAGTACATACACACTTGGTTGTCAACGGTTTTCTTCAAGGGTACACAAGGTGATTTTGTCATGGAGAGGATCATACGTCAACTCCTGTTCATCCGGTTGTATTAGAAAATGAAGCTGAGCCCTTAGTGAACAAAGACTTAAGCGTTTCCGATGAGATGCATGCTTTGTTACAAGATGCCATGGGGATTCATAATGTTTCTTTCCACACTAATAACCCAACAACCGAAGTTCACAATGAGTCAACAGAAACAAACCAGATTGGTGGTGGGGTGGACGAGGAAATGTCTGGCCCCACCCCTGAAAATAATAAGCAGCAAGAATCCTTCGCTAAGTTACTTGAAGATGCTAGTACTTCGTTGTACCGCAATTGCACCAAAATTTCTAAGTTCTCATTCATTGTCAGACTATTTCAGATTAAATGTTTAAACGGGTGGTCTGCTAAGTCCTTCACTATGCTACTTGAATTGTTGAATGAAGCATTTCCTGAAATCTGTATTCCAAAAACTCAGCCTATAAAATTAAAAAATTCCTAAGTTCTTTCGATCTAGGATATGAGAAGATAGCAGCATGTTCAAATGACTGTATGCTTTTCACGAGTGGTAAGGAAAGTCTGGAGAATTGCGAAGTGTGTGGTTCTTCGAAATGGAAAGAAAGACCAAATCAAGACGAGGGAGCCAATGGATCTACTAAGCGAAGTAGGAAAAAGAAGCCTGCCAAAATACTGCGTTGCTTTCCTCTGATTCCTAGGCTACAAAGGTTGTTTATGTCTACGAAAACTTCTTCTGATATGAAATGGCATGCTGAAGATCGCACTAATGATGAGATTCTTAGACATCCTGCTGATTCTCAATCTTGAAAAAAATTTGATGAAAGATATCCTGATTTTGCGGAAGATCCTCGAAATGTGAGACTTGGACTAGCTAGTGATGATTTCAACCCTTTCAGGCAAATGAGTAGTACATACAGCATATGGCCGGTTGTGTTGATACCATACAATTTGCCGCCTTGGAAATGCATGAAGCAGTCCTCATTTATTTTGTCCATGATAGTTCCTGGACCGAAAGGTCCTGGAAATGATATAGATGTGTACCTACAACCGTTAATAGATGAACTTCAGAAGTTGTGGGTGGGTGTTCCAACCTATGATGCTGTGGCTAAAGAAACATTTTCTCTTCGGGCCGTGTTGTCTTGGACAATCAATGATTTTCCAGCATATGCAAATTTATCTGGATATAGTACTAAAGGACGTTATGCATGTCCACGTTGTGCTGACCAAACTAGTTCAAGGTGGTTGTACAATGGCAGAAAGTTTTGCTATATGGGTCATAGAAGATGGTTGCCTGACCCACATATATTTCGGACAGAGGCAGGGACATTTGATGGTACTGACGAGTGGGAACATGCTCCTGGGTCTTCTTCTGGTTCAGATATTTTGAGGCGGGTAGATGGTCATCAATTCAAATATGGAAAAGAACTAGAAGTCAGGACAAAGGGCAAGAAAAGGGCAAGGCCGGAGCAAGGTGAGGAGACCGATCTATATGGCGAAGATGAGGATCAAAACATGACGAGTTTAGGTGCATGGAAGAAGAAGAGTATTTTCTTCAAGTTGCCATATTGGGAATTCAACTTACTGCGACATAATTTAGATGTGATACATATCGGAAAAAATATTGGTTAAAATTGTATAGGAACAGTTATGGGAGATGATCGGAAGACAAAGGACAATCTCAAGAGCCGACTTGATTTGAAGTCAATGGGCATCAGACATGAGTTGCACCCAGAAGAATTGCCGAATGGGAAAGTGCTCCTACCTCCTGCAATCTATTCAATGTCAAAATCGGAGTTGGAATTGTTTTGCAAAGTACTACTTGAACTTAAAGTCCCTGATGGCTATTCTTCTAACATGGCAAGATGTGTCAACTTTAAAGAGAAGAGGCTTCAGGGTCTAAAGTCACACGACTACCACATCCTAATGCAGGATCTCCTTCCTGTGGCCCTAAGGTCTTCAATGTGTGAGCAAGTCACTATTGTCCTGAAAGATCTTTGTAGCATATATAAAGGTATTTGCTCAAGAATGCTTCGTGTTGAAGATCTGGACCAATTGGAGCATCAGGCGGCATTGACACTTAGTAAAATGGAGATGATATTTCCTCCATCGTTTTTCACTATTATGATTCACTTGATAATCCACCTTGCTGGTGAAGCCAGAATCGGTGGTCCTGTTCACTATCGGTGGATGTACCCCATTGAGAGGTAAAATAATTCATTCATCTTACGAAATTGAATTTTCAAAAGCTCATTTCTTTTAATCCCCTAATCCGCTCTAATTCATTAATTGTACATGTTCAGGTACCTATACCGGCTAAAGGGTTATGTGAAAAATAGAGCATATCCTGAAGGGTCAATAGCCCAGGGATATCTATCAGAGGAGTGCTCACATTTTTTTTCCAGGTATTTGCCGGGTGTGGAGACATCTTCTAGTAGACCACGTAGAAATCCAGACATTTACAACCTTGATGGTGCTCAATATCTTTTTGATACCGCTGGCACTACTGTTGGTAAAGTTGATGCATTTGAGCTAGATAACTTAGCGTGGGAACAGGCACATCGATATGTGCTAGACCACCATGCATCAGTGGAACCATTTCGAAGGTAAGTTGCTTTTGAATTTAAATCGAATACAGTGAAAACCGCGGAGTTCGATATTAACTTACTTTTTTTATTCCTTATTTCAATTGCTTGTTTTTTAGCGAATTTGTCAGGGACATCAAACGAAGGGCTAGACCAAGAAGACTACCACCACGTGAACAAAACAAGTTGATGAATGAAAAATTTCATAAGTGGTTTGAATCTCATGTAGGTGAATTACAGTTATGCGAGTTAATCTTCACTCTATCTACATTTTTTATGGTGATGATACGATTTGCGCAAAATTAATAGGTACATTCTTTGGGTCCTGAAGGTGCGTCATCTGAAATACAAGTACTTGCCAAAGGTCCCTATAAGATGGTCAAAAGATACGGAGGATACATATTCAATGGTTTTAGATTTCGTACTAAGGATCGTGAATGTCATTTGAAGTCTCAAAATAGTAGAATGGTAGTGACGTCTAAGACTAGAAGTTATGCTTCCAAATCGGACACGAGGCCTGTAGATGGAGATCTCGACTACTATGGAGTGCTTACGGATATCATTGAGTTGAATTATTTTGGTCATTTCCGTGTTGTCTTATTCGTGGGGATTGGACTGAGTTTGATAGGAATTTTGCTAACAACAATGATAAGCTTGGCTTCACAGTTGTAAACTTCTCAAAATTGATTCACATCGGTACACACATTAGCCATGAGCCATTTGTGTTTCCATCCCAAGTGCAACAAGTGTTCTACATTGAAGATCCAACCCTGCCAAAATCGTATGTAGCTCTCCCTATGCAACCAAGAGATGTATTCCAACTGGGCGATACTTAAGAAGATGAAGACGGTGAAGTCATGAACAGTTACATTGCTTCTGAGTTTCCTGTGTTTGATGTAAACACAACCGACATTGGAATTTGCGGGACTTGGCTCCGCAAGGATGGAGAAGAGGGCGATGTACTGGAAGATGTCGTATTGTAGTTTACATGATTTTCAATTGAGTTTATTATATGTCTGTAATTTTATGTCTTAAATCTTGTTGTAATATTATGTCTGTAATTTCGAATATGTTCATTGTGAATTTAATACACCGGTTAAATTATCTTTCTATTTTCTACTGCTTGGTATTATTTACATTAAACTATGCTTAGTGTCATTTGAACCAAACTATCGTTGTAATTTAATCTGTTACAAATCTCATTTTTTTAATTTTTTTATAATTATGTTGGTTTGTTAATCCTACTAAAGTACAAATTTTATGATAGTTATTATAAACATGTTATTAATTAAATTTGCATCTCTAAGGAAGTTATCGGATCCTTGACAGGTACAACATGCCGAGGCGTGGAAAGAGGGTAAATATAAATGATGGCAACGAGAGCCATGGGGATGAGCAGCCACTAAATAATAGTGGCAGTCAAACATATGAGAGTGAGGGTAGCACGCCGCCCACTGTCAAAAAACATCGGTAAGTCTTTAAATTGGTATTTTTAAAGAGATTATGGTCTTGAATGCATGAAAGACACGTACTAGTGTTTGTGAGTCTGCATTGTGGCTGTCGTCTATAAGCATTTCGTCTATGTTTCTTAAGTGGGCTGTGATTAGAAAGAAAGGGCTGGAGTGGAGATCTGGAAACCCAAATAGAGACATCTCGTTTATTATAATCTACACTTATTGTTGGACCAACCCCCTCTTGCTGTTGTTGCTGATGTCTCTTTGTGTGGGTGTGTTGAAGAGAATGAAGGGATGAGAGAGAGTCGAGGAAAATGCCGCTATGTTAGCCTGGTGTATCCTCATTCTCTACCATCCCTCTTTCTGGCTCCATATATGGCTTCTATATTAAATTGGTTTCCTTCCACGATGACAGTCCGTAATACTACACTTGATATGAGCCCTGTTCATAGCTGCACCCTATTGCATACTCACAAACAACTAATACGTGTCGTTCATGCATTGTATAACCAACCCCACTTTGGCACATAACATGGTATAGATGACATTGTATGACCTGCAAACAAGGTTTGTTCAGCCGTGTTGTTGTACTGATTTGGAGGATTTTGGTATGCTAGCAGCATACTTAGTTTGGAAGTGAACCCATTTTGGTTAAAAAATCATGCCAAAGATAGCAATCAGATGCATGAAATCAGCTTCTTTAACAGTATCTGAAAATGAAAATTTCCATAATCTGAGCATATATGTTTCTTTAACAGTGACTGTGAACAATTGTTCTTAATTGGGCTGTGATTAGAAAGAGACGAGTTGGAGTGGAGATCTGGAAACCCATATAGAGACATCTTGTTCATAATAATTTATTATTATTGTTGTTCTTGTCGCTCTTACTGTTGTTGCTGATGTCTCTATGTGTTCGTGTGCTGAAGGGAAAGAAGGGATGAGAGAGAGATGAGGAAAATGCCGCTATGTTAGCCTGGTGTATCCTCATTCTCTACCATTCCTCTTTCTGGCTTCTATATTTGGTTTCCTTCCACGATGACAATTCCTTTAAACTACACTTGATATGAGCCCTATTCGTATTTTTCTTCAATGAAGAATTGATCTATGACTACAATCTCCATTCAAAACCCAATTGTTCTATATTTGGTTCCCCCTTGCTGTTGTTGCTGTTATTGCTGATGTCTCATCTTCTTTTATTGTTAGTGAAGCTTATTTTCATGCATCTGATTGTCATCTTGGCATGTTTTTTTGACCAAAATGGGTTCACTGTGAACTGAGGATGGTATATAGGTACGTATGCCAAAATCCTCCGGCCGGATATGCACAACAGTTGGATTTTAGATTTAGTTGGGCAGAGTGAAGTAGTAGAGCAACATATAAGCTCAGATAATGAAAATTTTCATTTTAAGATACTGTTAAAGTAACCTGATTGCAATCTTTGGCATGGTTTTTTAACACAAAATGGGTTCACTTCCAAACTAAGTATGCTGCTAGCATCCCCATTTTCTTTCACTGTTAGTGAAGCTGATTTCATGCACCTGATTGTCTTCTTGGCATGTTTTTTTGACCAAAATGGGTTCACTGTGAACTGCGGATGCTATAGCTGTATGCCAAAATCCTCCAGATATGGAAGTCAATTGGGTTTTAGATTTAGTTGGGCTAAAGAAGTAGTAGAGCAACATATAAGCTCAAATAATGGAAATTTTCATTTTAAGATACTGTTAAAGTAACCTGATTGCAATCTTTGGCATGGTTTTTTAACACAAAATGGGTTCACTTCCAAACTAAGTATGCTGCTAGCATCCCCATTTTCTTTCACTGTTAGTGAAGCTGATTTCATGCACCTGATTGTCTTCTTGGCATGTTTTTTTGACCAAAATGGGTTCACTGTGAACTGAGGATGCTATAGCTGTATGCCAAAATCCTCCGGATATACACAACAATTGGGTTTTAGATATAGTTGGGCTAAAAAAGTAGTAGAGCAACATATAAGCTCAGATAATGGAAATTTTCATTTTCAGATACTGTTAAAGTAACCTGATTGCAATCTTTGGCATGGTTTTTAAACACAAAATGGGTTCACTTCCAAACTAAGGATGCTGCTAGCATCCCCATTTTCTTTCACTGTTAGTGAAGCTGATTTCATGCACCTGATTGTCTTCTTGGCATGTTTTTTTGACCAAAATGGGTTCACTGTGAACTGAGGATTCTATAGCTGTATGCCAAAATCCTCCAGATATGCACAACAATTGGGTTTTAGATTTAGTTGGGCTAAAGAAGTAGTAGAGTAACATATAAGCTCAGATAATGGAAATTTTCATTTTAAGATACTGTTAAAGTAACCGGATTGCAATCTTTGGCATGGATTTTAACACAAAATGGGTTCACTTCCAAACTAAGTATGCTGCTAGCATCCCCTTTTTCTTTCACTGTTAGTGAAGCTGATTTCATGCACCTGATTGTCTTCTTGGCATGTTTTTTTTACCAAAATGGGTTCACTGTGAACTGAGGATGCTATAGCTGTATGCCAAAATCCTCCGGATATGCACAACAATTGGGTTTTAGATATAGTTGGGCTAAAGAAGTAGTAGAGCAACATATAAGCTCAGATAATGGAAATTTTCATTTTCAGATACTGTTTAAGTAACCTAATTACAATCTTTGGCATGGTTTTTAAACAAAAAATGGGTTCACTTCCAAACTAAGTATGCTGCTAGCATCCCCATTTTCTTTCACTGTTAGTGAAGCTGATTTCATGCACCTGATTGTCTTCTTGGCATGTTTTTTTGACCAAAATGGGTTCACTGTGAACTGAGGATGCTATAGTTGTATGCCAAAATCCTCCAGATATGCACAACAATTGGGTTTTAGATATAGTTGGGCTAAAGAAGTAGTAGAGCAACATATAAGCTCAAATAATGGAAATTTTCATTTTAAGATACTGTTAAAGTAACCTGATTGCAATCTTTGGCATGGTTTTTTAACACAAAATGGGTTCACTTCCAAACTAAGTATGCTGCTAGCATCCCCATTTTCTTTCACTGTTAGTGAAGCTGATTTCATGCACCTGATTGTCTTCTTGGCATGTTTTTTTGACCAAAATGGGTTCACTGTGAACTGAGGATTCTATAGCTGTATGCCAAAATCCTCCAGATATGCACAACAATTGGGTTTTAGATTTAGTTGGGCTAAAGATGTAGTAGAGCAACATATAAGCTCAGATAATGGAAATTTTCATTTTTAGATACTGTTAAAGTAACCGGATTGCAATCTTTGGCATGGTTTTTTAACACAAAATGGGTTCACTTCCAAACTAAGTATGCTGCTAGCATCCCCATTTTCTTTCACTGTTAGTGAAGCTGATTTCATGCACCTGATTGTCTTCTTGGCATGCATGTTTTTTTGACCAAAATGGGTTCACTGTGAACTGAGGATGCTATAGCTGTATGCCAAAATCCTCCGGATATGCACAACAATTGGGTTTTAGATATAGTTGAGCTAAAGAAGTAGTAGAGCAACATATAAGCTCAGATAATGGAAATTTTCATTTTCAGATACTGTTTAAGTAACCTGATTGCAATCTTTGGCATGGTTTTTAAACAAAAAAAGGGTTCACTTCCAAACTAAGTATGCTGCTAGCATCCCCATTTTCTTTCACTGTTAGTGAAGCTAATTTCATGCACCTGATTGTCTTCTTGGCATGTTTTTTTGACCAAAATGGGTTCACTGTGAACTGAGGATGCTATAGCTGTATGCCAAAATCCTCCGGATATACACAACAATTGGGTTTTAGATATAGTTGGGCTAAAAAAGTAGTAGAGCAACATATAAGCTCAGATAATGGAAATTTTCATTTTAAGATACTGTTAAAGTTACCTGTTTGCCCTCGTTGGCATGATTTTTTAACAAAAAATGGGTTCACTTCCAAACTAAGTATGCTGCTAGCATACCCATTTTCTTTCACTGTTAATGAAGCTAATTTCATGCATCTGATTGTCTTCTTGGCATGCATGTTTTTTTGACCAAAATGGGTTCACTGTGAACTGAGGATGCTATAGGTGCGTATGCCAAAATCCTCCGGATATGCACAACAATTGGGTTTTAGATTTAGGTGCGTATGCCAAAGATAGCAATCAGATGCATGAAATCAGCTTCTTTAACAGTATCTGAAAATGAAAATTTCCATAATCTGAGCATATATGTTTCTTTAACAGTGACTGTGAACAATTGTTCTTAATTGGGCTGTGATTAGAAAGAGACGAGTTGGAGTGGAGATCTGGAAACCCATATAGAGACATCTTGTTCATAATAATTTATTATTATTGTTGTTCTTGTCGCTCTTACTGTTGTTGCTGATGTCTCTATGTGTTCGTGTGCTGAAGGGAAAGAAGGGATGAGAGAGAGATGAGGAAAATGCCGCTATGTTAGCCTGGTGTATCCTCATTCTCTACCATTCCTCTTTCTGGCTTCTATATTTGGTTTCCTTCCACGATGACAATTCCTTAAAACTACACTTGATATGAGCCCTATTCGTATTTTTCTTCAATGAAGAATTGATCTATGACTACAATCTCCATTCAAAACCCAATTGTTCTATATTTGGTTCCCCCTTGCTGTTGTTGCTGTTATTGCTGATGTCTCATCTTCTTTTATTGTTAGTGAAGCTTATTTTCATGCATCTGATTGTCATCTTGGCATGTTTTTTTGACCAAAATGGGTTCACTGTGAACTGAGGATGGTATATAGGTACGTATGCCAAAATCCTCCGGCCGGATATGCACAACAGTTGGATTTTAGATTTAGTTGGACAGAGTGAAGTAGTAGAGCAACATATAAGCTCAGATAATGGAAATTTTCATTTTCAGATACTGTTAAAGTAACCTGATTGCAATCTTTGGCATGGTTTTTAAACACAAAATGGGTTCACTTCCAAACTAAGTATGCTGCTAGCATCCCCATTTTCTTTCACTGTTAGTGAAGCTGATTTCATGCACCTGATTGTCTTCTTGGCATGTTTTTTTGACAAAAATAGGTTCACTGTGAACTGAGGATGGTATATAGGTACGTATGCCAAAATCCTCCGGCCGGATATGCACAACAGTTGGATTTTAGATTTAGTTGGGCACAGTGAAGTATTAGAGCAACATATAAGCGCAGATAATGGAAATTTTCATTTTAAGATACTGTTAAAGTAACCTGATTGCAATCTTTGGCATGATTTTTTAACAAAAAATGGGTTCACTTCCAAACTAAGTATGCTGCTAGCATCCTCATTATCTTTCACTGTTAATGAAGCTTATTTCATTAAGATCCAGGATGGCAAATTTTGATTGGGCTGTGATTGGATTGTTTAGTGGCTGTTTTCTATGTTCTTAATTGGGCTGTGATTAGAAAGAGAAGGCTCGAGTGGAGATCTGGAAACCCATATAGAGACATCTTGTTCATAATAATTTATTATTATTGTTGTTCTTGTCGCTCTTGCTGTTGTTGCTGATGTCTCTTTGTGTTCGTGTGCTGAAGGGAAACAAGGGATGAGAGAGAGATGAGGAAAATGCCGCTATGTTAGCCTGGTGTATCCAAAGTCTCTACCATTCTTCTTTCTGTTTCCATTTCTGGCTTCTATATTTGGTTTCCTTCCACGATGACAGTTCCCTAAAAATACACTTGATATGAGCCCTATCTTTTTTTTCTTATTTTTCTTATATTTGGTTTCCGTCCATGATGACAGTTTCATGGATTGTCTGAACAATCCATGAAAGACATGCTTAGATACTGAATTTTCATTTGTTTTACTGTTTTAGATAGTGGATATTCCCAATCAGAGGAGAATATAAAGGTTTCAAGTTAGATACTGAATTTTCATTTGTTTTGTTATTTTAGATATATTTAAAAACAAAATTAAGTACTAGATTTTTAGCATTGCAATATAATTATTTTACCTCTGTATATATCATTAACAATTCCATTTGCAATTGGCACTATGATCTTATAATTTAAGATACAGGTAGATCTTTTTGCAAGTTCAAAAAATATGTATATTCTGTATTGTGGTCTACTGTTGAATTAAACTATTGTTTTTTTTTTCACAGAGCGGTCGCCCAGATGAAGAAAATTCTGATGATCAGAACTGAAGCTACTCGAGGGGTATAAAGCTGCGGTCCTCCTTACTGTTCTTATGTCCTCCTTGCTGTATGGTTGTTGTTCTTATGTCCTCCTCCTTGCTGTTGTTATGTCAGACTGGTTTTTTTTTTATGAGAGTTATGTCAGTCTTTTAATTTGGGATATTTTGGATATTTGTCAGACTGGTTTGTTTGGATATTTGGGATGTTAGTCCCTATATTAATTTGTTGATTATGACACTGTTAATTAATTAATGAATTTGGACGTTGATATGACACGTGTGAAACTTTATTATGTTTAATTATTCTTGTGTTTGGTTGTGATTTGCGCAGTAATATGCAACGAAATTGGTTGAATAAGTTGTGAATTAGTTTACAAGTTTTGTAAATGAAACTGTGAATTGAAATCGAACGGAAAACCGAAGTATCGAAAATAAACGGGCATAGCTAGACCGGCGTTTTAAAAAATGTCGGTCTATCTAATCAATTTGTTGGAGTGTGCGATATACCGGCGTTCCCACACACGCCGGTGTATGTCGTCAGTTGTAACGGCACCGAGGTACACCGGCGTTTTACGAACGCCGGTATACCTAACTACACCGGCGTTTTTTGGTCGCGCCGGTGATTATAAGTAGAGAAACCCAGGCACTCATAAACGCACATACACCGGCGGTCGTCGACCGCCGGTATACATTCATTCTACATCGGCTTTTCTATAAACGCCGGTGAATTGATAAACACCGGCGGTCGTAAACCGCCGGTGAATGTATATTGGGGGGTAAAAGAACGGCACCCAGAGACCCCCATACACCGGCGTTTTCTGGCCGCCGGTGTAGTTATCACATTTACCGGCGTCCACGAAAACCGCCGGTGTAGACCCCTTCTTTTCCGCGATGCTCGCTTCGGCGGCATTTGGACCGGCGCTATTATAAACGCCGGTGAAAGTTTCACCGGCGTAAAAAAACGCCGGTAAAGACGTAAAAAAATGCCGGGAAATCGAGTATCTTTTGTAGTGATCTCTCCCCACCTGAACCCTAGCTGCTGTTGCTTTATCAGTGACTGACTAGATCGTCGGAGAGTCTGTCGTCGGAACTTCTCCCGGTGTCTCTAGGTAGTGTGCAGGTACAAGAGTCCGAGCCGAGCCTCGAAGATCCTAACTGAGCTACTTCGTCCGAGCCGAGCTACTAGATCCGAGCCGACCACCCGGCCTCTACCTTTCTCCTGCTACCTCCGAGCCGGCCCTATAGCTTAGAATCGGATCGACGCCAGTACCACATCTTTCACTACACAAATTATAATATTTCACACCTGTTGTCCCACACTCCAAAAACAAACAACATCAATATCCCTTTCATTAATTGCTCTTTTATTGGCTATAGAAAACTTGTAGCTAAAATCCAAACGAACCAACCAATAAGGCTTACCATCACAGATCGTAGGCTATTCTAGGAAATGTTCCTTCTTAATTTGGTTCAACTTAAGGTATGTTTGATGGGCAAGCTTCCAAATTCCAATAAGTGCTTGTTTTGTTTTTTTTTTTGTTTTGTTTTTTTTTTTGAATAAATCCATGTTAGCGTATGAACATTAGATGGACATAAAGTAGCATTTATTAAGCCACTAGAATAATAAGAGCCAATTAGAGCATCCACAGTCGTTCGATGTAAAAAATGGCAAAATGCATATTTTGCCCATCCAATTCGATGAACATCCACAGTCGTCGAATGAAAAAAAAAATGCATAAAGTCGTTAAAAATGAAACAGACGAAACATTGATGTTTCGTCTGTAATTTAAAAAATAATTTATACTGATAAAATGTTAATAAAACATATGGGACGAAACAGTCCCAAAAAGGAAGAAGTTTTTTTTGCAAAAACAATTTTTAAAACTAGTTTGTAAATAATTTTTGCAAAAACAATTTAAAAAATTGCAAAATAAATTTAAAAATTTGCAAAAACAATATAAAATTTTACAAAATGTGCACAAAAAATCACAAACCCGGACGATACATCATGGTTCGTCCGGAATTTGTGGAAGTTTTTTTTGTAAAACAAAATTTGCAAAAACAATTTAAAAAAATATTTTGTAAAAATTATTTGCAAAAACAATTTAAAAATTTGCAAAATCAGTTTAGATAATTGCAAAAAAAAATTAAAATTTACAAAATTAAATTTTTAAATAAATTTTTTAAAAAAATATTCGATTGGGACGAAACATGATGTTTCGTCTCACTTGGGACGAAACATCATGTTCATTCCCACGCTTAAATTTATTTTTATTTGGTTTTTATTTATTTTTTTACTTCGGACGAAAATCATGTTTCGTCCGATCAATTAAAATAATAATTAAATAATCCAGACTGCTATAATATGCATTTTGCTATATGGAATGCTACTTTTTCCTATCTACTGTAGCAAATTTGCCAAAAAATGACAAAATAGCTCACGAGTGTGTGAGCTACAGTTAAAAAAAATGAAAAAAATGACAAATAAGCAAACAACTGTGGATGCTCTTATTTCACAACCAAAAGGCCAAACAATGGTACAATTAATGTTGAACATCACATGTTTGAAGTATACAAGTTTGAGAAAGTTGCTTCGGGACCCTTATGTTAAATACTAAATACTTAAGTTAATTTGTTTCAATTTAGTTAAAAGAAACAAAGGGGGATATTTTTTATGCACAACAAGTGTATGTTTTTTGAAAGAAAGAAAATACAGATTGTGTCTTTCAAAAGATCGATCGGGTACCAAAGTGAGATCGATCGGGTACCAAAGTGATTTCTCTAAAAATGGGCAAATACAAACAAGGGTGGTCATGGAGGGTTATGCATCATTGACTTGAGAGACATGAATTTAGCCATCATCGGCATGTAGTAGTGAAAATTGTTCCACCAAAATGACGAAGGTTGACAAGATTATATTCATTCTTACCTTCAGAAAAAAGGGAAGCAAAGGTCTGGATTTCGGATGTGACCTAAAGTGTCTTTGTTTTGGCGAGGGGTCGCCAAAGCCTATGATCCGTTTCACAGCTGTGTCACGTCCTTCATTAGCAATGACCTAACGACTAGGTTCTGGTGGGACAAATAGTGTGGTGCTCACTCTCCAAAAGAGTTGTTCCTACATCTTTTTAAGAGAACTTCCCAACCCAGCATTATAGTGGCCAAAACTTGGAAGCGAATGTCATGGAAACCCTCATTCAGATCCCGATTTGGTCCGGAATCCTAATTAAGATTAGGACCTTTACAATCTTACATTGTTCAATCGGAGTTAAATGTTCTTAAGGATCAGACCGGAAGGTATGGGGTTAGAGAATAGTGGATCATTCTGTAGGAATATGTCTTAAATACTCGTGGTTCAGATTAGAAGAAGGTATGATGAAGTACAAAGGTCAAAGCGTCGAAGATAGTAGAAGGAAAAACAGCAGCAACAAGGTGCAACAGAGTGACGGGTCAACTGTCCTAGGAGACGGTTGATCGCACCCCCGACTGCACCGCCGACCACACACCCGACCGCAGTTGTACAAGGTTTGGCCGAGAGGAGGACGGTCGACCTCCCGCGACGCTGTGTTGGACCGCCCACGGTGCTGTGTTCATTTCAGGCCTCGATTTGTTAGGTCATTCAGCACAATCTTTAACTCCAAATCATATCGTACGATTCCTATTCAGTTACTTCTGCTACAGGTTATATCGGACGAATGAGAATCAAGATTAAACCTAGGGTTCTCTTTATTCTTCTATATATATTGTAAACTCCTCCAATATGAGAGATGAGTACTTCATAGATTATTTTCTCCATTGCAAAGAGAGACTTGAGAGATAGATAGTTCTTGAAGAGTGAGTTTAATTCCTTATAATGAGTGAATCAGTAACTCCTTATAATCTCTTCTAGTTGAATATCAATTCTCCTTATATTTTCTCCCAGATTAAGCAAAACTAATCGGAATAAATCCTTGTTGTATTTGTGTTGAATTTCAGGCCTCTACTTGCTTACTTAATTGGTTTGTCTCATCTACTTCGACTTCCTCATTGCTCTATTTAGTTCTACTGTGCCACTGAGGTGTTTGGTGACTCCCCAATCCCAACACCTTCACGGTTCAGTCACTATATAACCGAATCCACTTTAGAGGGTGTAGTTCGAAATGGTCTACGAATATTTTGAAGGCCAAAGCACCCCTGAAAGTTAGAGTCTTCATGTGGCTAGTACTCAACGATGTGATTATGACTAGGGAGAATCTGGCTAAGAGACAGTCGATCATCGCTACTAACTGTGGCTTTTGCAATGCACACACAAAGTCAAAAAGTCATCTTTTCTTAGATTGCCCCATAAGTAAGGTCGTTCTGTGTGAGGTCCTGAGGGCCATCGGCACATCGATATACCCACAGGTCTACGAAGATTTAAGGATAAGACCCAAGTTCGCTAGCGAAAGACTTGAGATGAAGGAAACATAGTATATCGTCATCACCACACTGACCTGGGTTTTATGACTTGACAGAAATAACATTTATTTTTATTGGACTTTTAATAGTATGTTTGGTAATCTTACTCATATCATGCATCTTATTTTTTTTTGGGCTACAACCGCGGCAACAGATCCGAGAGGAATGATAGCCAGAGCATTTGAGGTAGAGGAGTATCAACTCGGGACTGATGTGGTGCGTCACGACTCGGTTGCCCACCTTCTATACTATGTTAGAGGGACATCTTTTATCTTGTTATACTCGTTTTGATGCTCCTGTACGTCTAAATTTTATTGTATCTGTCACACCCTTCTAGGCGCTTTGGAGGTACTATATTTTATATCCTGCTCTACTTTTTTAATTGTGTCCAATACTTTTAGTTTATTTTATTAATTTCTTATTAATAAATTATGGTGATTGTACTTTTTTATATATGAAAAAACAAAAAGGAAATCCAGATTATGTACATATGATGGACGTAAAGTAGCCTCTGAGCCAATAAGAGCAAACCATTACACAAACTAAAGGCTAAATTAATATGGTACAAATTGATACAGCAGGTGTTTATTCAAAGGCAAACTTTTTCAAATTAATTAATGCTACGTATCATTTCAGTAATTAATTAAGTACTGGAAGTATTTTAGTTTCTCTAAGTACAAAGCAAGTACAAAGTAACTACTCAGAAATATGATTTCACTCACCATCCATTTACAAGCCTATGTGATGTGAAGCACTAAGGACCCAGCTAGCCATGTACAAATGGTCAGACTTATCCGGATAGGTTTTTATTTTTAATTTTACATTTTTTAAAATCAACATAACAGGTTTAATTTCAGATTCATTATTCTCGAAGAACCTTAAACCATTTGCTATCACTATAATTAATTTGTTTCTCTTATTAATTTTCCTGTTTATCCTTTTCCTGCAGCTTTTCTGTTTTCTGAATGTTAAAAAGTTGTTCCTTTAACCAATTGAAGAAACATCGTCTTTTAACCAATTGAAGAAACATCGTCTCTCCGAGATCTACACCAATCAGATAGCTATTTAGGTTGTGATGCGGTTTGTTTCTGAGAGACGTGTGGATGCACCAGGTGTGAGTTCTTACTCGATTTGTGTTGAAGGAGAAAGCTGCTGGTCAGACAACCCTCGGCTGGCCAGCGGTACCTGCGACGGGCTTGGAGTGAGGTGGATGTCTGGGCTCGGATCCGAGGTCTTGTATACCTGCAGACGGTCTAGGAATACCGGGGTTGGTTCCGGTGGCAGACCCTCCGACGATCTAGTCAGTGACTAGGATAGAGCAACAGTAACTAGGGTTTTAGTGGGAAAAGTTTGATTACCTGTAGGCAGGGGGGAATGTCTGGTATTTATAGGGGAAGCCAATCGGGTCCAGACCCGTTTGGGGCCGGGTCTGGACTCGGTTGCCTGAGTGGCTGAAGCGGTGGAAAGCCGGGCGGTATAGGGCTGACGTGGCAGACGCCGGAGTGGTTTCCGGTCTGACGTGGCCGTGTTCCGGGCGGTTTTCCGATGATGACGTGGCAGATCAGAAGGATCAGATGGGGCGCGCATCTCTAAGGGGATCCAGTGGTCCAGGATGGGCCACGCTATTTCTGACCCATATCACAAGCCCCACGCTCCTGTAGGGCTGGGTGATCCAGTCGTGTAGGAGCGACTCTTTGCCTCTGGGGGAAGAGCAGACGTCGGGGTGAGAAGGTAGGGTCTGTGCTTTTCCTTAAAGAGGCCAGGGGTCAGGAGTAATGGATCCCTCTTGGGAGTTTGCGCGGGAGGCTGTGTGGTGGAGTAAGAGAGTCATTAGTGTTTTTGCGGCTCGGGGGTCGGTGACGAGGCCAGAGGCTCGGCGGCGAGCCCTTAGGGTCGGCAGACGACCGTCGCGCCGGCTCGAAAAGGCAGGAGGTCGAGGCCCTTCCGCAGGGTTCGTTGGGCGAGTGTGAGGAGTTGGCAGACGACCGTCTCGCTAGTTGGAAGGGCGAGGGGTCGTCGAGGCCCTTAGGGACCGATTGTCGAGCGTGAGGGGTCGGTGGACGAACCCCAGGGGTCAGCAAACGACCGTCTCGGTAGTTGGACGGGTGAGGGGTCATCAGGCCCTCAGGGGTCGATTGTCGAGCGTGATGGGTCGGCGGACGAACCCCAGGGGCCAGCAGACGGCCGCCTCGCTAGTTGGAAGAGCGAGGGGTCGTCGAGGCCCTCCTTTGGGGTTCGTTCGTCGAGCGTGAGGGGTCGGTGGACGAACCTCAGGGGTCAGCAGAAGACCGTCTCGGTAGTTGGACGAGCGAGGGGTCGTCAGGCCCTCAAGGGTCGATTGTCAAGCGTGAGGGGTCGGTGGACGAACCCCAGGGGCCAGCAGACGGCCGCCTCGCTAGTTGGAAGAGCGAGGGGTCGTCGAGGCCCTCCCTTGGGGTTCGTTCGTCGAGTGTGAGAGGCCGGTGGCTGTGACCTAAGGGAGGTTAGTCCGATCCGAGATCCGAGCCCTGAATGAGGAAGGGGGAGGCATCGTGGCTCGAGCTTCGATCCGAGCTCCGAGTCCCACTCGAGAAGGGAAAGGCGGCCAGGCTCGAGATTCGATCCGAACTCCGAGCTACAACTTGAGAAGAAATAGGGTGACTTGGCTCGAGATTCGATCCGAGCTCCGAGCGGCAACTGAGAGAGGAAAAGACCGCATGGCTCGAATTTCCATTCGAGCTCCGAGTCCCTATCGAAGAAAGGAAAGGTGACTGGCTTGACATTCGATCCGAGCGTCGAGCGGAAACTGAGAGAGAGGAAGACCGCATGGCTCAAGTTCTTATCCGAGCTCCGAGCCCCAATCTGAGAAAGGGAAGGCGGACTGGCTCGAGGTTCGATCCGAGCTCCGAGCCCCACTTGAGAGGGGAGATGTCCTCTTGAGAAGGCGAAGGCTTGTACGGCTCGAGATCCCATCCGAGCTCCGAGCCCTAATCTGAGACAGGAAAGGTTGTATGGCTCGAGATTCTATCCGAGCGTCGAGCGGCAACTGAGAGAGGAAAAGACCGCATGGCTCGAATTATCATCCGATCTCCGGGCCCCCATCGAAGAAAGGAAAGGTGACTGGCTCGACATTAGATCCGAGCGTCGAGCGGCAGGCCAGAGAGGGAAGACCGCATGGCTCGAGTTCTTATCCGAGCTCCGAGCTCCAATCTGGGAAAGGGAAGGTGGACTGGCTCGAGGTTCGATCCGAGCGTCGAGCGGCAACGGAAAGAGGAAAAGACCGCATGGCTCGAATTTCCATCCGAGCTCCGAGCCCCAACCTGAGACAGGAAAGGCGACTGGCTCGACATTCGATCCGAGCGTCGAGCGGCAGCCCAGAGAGGAAAGACCGGATGGCTCGATTTCTTATCCGAGCTCCGAGCCCCAATCTGAGAAAAGAAAGGCTTGTATGGCTCGAGATACGATCCGAGCGTCGAGCGGCAACTGAGAGGAAAAAGACCGCATGGCTCGAATTATCATCCGAGCTCCGAGCCCCCATATGAGAAAAGGAAGGCGGACTGGCTCGAGATACGATCCGAGCGTCGAGCGGCAACTTAGAGGAAAAAGACCGCATGGTTTGAATTATCATCCGAGCTCCGAGCCCCCATCGGAGAAAAGGAAGGCGGACTGGCTCGACCGAGCGTCGAGCCCCAATCTGAGAAATGAAAGGCTTGTATGGCTCGAGATTCGATCCGAGCGTCGAGCCCCACTTTAGAGGTGAAAAAGCTGTATAGCTCGAATTATCATCCGCGCTCCGAGCCCTCTATCTTGGTGATATTTTTCCTGTCGAGAAAACTGGGAGGGGTAGTGTGGTAATCTCATGCCTTTTTGCTGACGTCATGGCGCAAAGATCTAAGTTGGTTTAGATCTTGGCGGCCGTTGGATCTTGCCAGATAAGATCCAACGGCTAGATCTTTATTTGCGAAAATCGAGGAGTCGTTCTCCTCTATAAAAACCCACACCCTCCTCTCATTTCTTTATTTACATTCTCACTCATCATTTTTCAACTTTTAACTAGGGCAGACATTTCAATCGCTGTCGGTGGATTTTCGCAGAAAACGTAACCTTCCACGCATCAGGTTAGTAATTTTTCTTTTTAGAAATGTCGCGTACTCAGTCTGGATCCGAGGCTAGTTCGTCTGGTCGCTTGGGGCAGGAGTCGGAATTGGAAACGTCCTCGTCCCTGGGTAAGTACCAGGTCAAAGAGGAGGTCTTCTCCGAACCTGGCTCCGAAGGTGACGATGACGTAGTCTTCGTGGTGCAACTGCTGAGGTCCAGGAGGCCAGGGAAGGAGCCGATGGAAGAGGGTGGTGCGGACGAGGATAGTGATGATGAGGACGAGGAGTCGGATCAGGACGCCGGTAATGATGAAGAGGAGGGGGATGATGATGAGGATGAGGATGATGATGAAGAGGGTGACGAAGGAGAGCAGGTCAACGCGAAAGGCGAGGGAGGAGAGGGTGTTGGTGCGCAGGAGGCCAGTCAGAGTATGCCGGAGGGGACAGCCGGGGTCGGAGAAGATCTTCCTCCGTTGCCCCCACTGTCGACGCCCTCCCCCGAGCGTAAGCCTTGACCACGTCGGAAGAAGAGAGTCCTGACAATCCCTCAAAGTCCCTCTTCGCCTGATGAGGACGCGCCGAGGACGGGCCTTGATGTTCCACCGGTTACCTTTCGGAATCCCGTGACGATACGAATGTATCCTGACGATATCAAGGACATTCAACCGATCCCTCCCGTGCCTGGGGAGAACACACGGACGAAGATCCGCGCGGACAACACCCCGAGCGTCTTGAGACCGGAGTATCTCAATATCATCAGGGCCGCTTACTACATTCCGAGGGAGTACGAGCTTCTACTACCGAGCCCAGGTATTCGCCCCACGACAGTGTTGGCTCCGGGCTATTGCATATTTCCAGAGGACGCCTTCATCTCGGGACTGAGGCTGCCTCTGCACCCTTTTGTAAAGAGGGTCTTGAACTGGGCAGAGCTGTCCCCCATGCAATACGGTCCCAACTCGTGGAAGCACCTTATCTGTTTCATCCTGAAGTGCCAAGAGAAGGGGGTGAAGCCGAGGCTTTCCTACTTCCGGGCTATCTTCGGTATTGGATCGCTCGGAGATATTGAGGGCGTATTCTACTTCACGCCGAGGCCGAACAAGAAAGTTGTGCACGGCCACCCGGATTCGATTAAGCTTTGGAGGGATAAGTACTTTGTTGTGAAGACCGAAGGGTTATGGGGTATTCCAACTCAGTGGAACTTCGTGAAGCCGAAGCGCAAGCCTCCGAAGAGGAGCGAGTTATCTGCCCGGGAGTGGGGGAAGGTCGATGAGATAGTCGGGGGTCACAGCATCTCATGGCCCCGGGTGACTGAAGTTCACCTAGCGAGGGCCGGACTGAGTCCTGCCGACCCTAGTATGTTTCTTTCCTTATTTTTTCATCTTTCTGCCTTCGTGTTAACGTTTAGCCCTTCTTTTCTTATCTTGTTGTAGGGATGTCGGCACAACAGGCACAAGCCAAGAAGATTCTGCTCGCCGCGGCCGAGAAGACGAGGCAGGAGAAGAAAAAGAAAGAAGAGCAGGATCGTCTTGCTACCGAGAAGAAGAAGTTGGCTGCCCAGGCTCCGCAAGCCGGAGGGGCCTCGCAGGCGCCCCCTCCAGCGCCCGAAGGGCAATCGCCTGCCAAGAAGCAGAAGAAGCAGCACCAGCACCCCTCCCGCTCGACGAGATCGGCTCGGGACGCGGCAGGCGGCTCGGGGAAGACAGTGGAAGCGCCGTCGCAACACCTTCCTCCGGTTCGACCGAGCGCCGCGGAGCTGGTGGGGAGGATGGCAACGATGCCTTTCGTCCCCGACTGGTCGATTTTGAAGGGGGACACTATCCTCGACGGACCCATTTCGATGGAGTTCGTCTCGAAGGCCATCACCGATCGTGATGGGATGGCCCTGGCGGCTCAGACGGCCGACCAGGCGTATATGCGATGGGCCCAAGCTAATCTCTCGGTAAGTCGGTTGAGGTCTGTTTGTTGACTTGGTTTATAATTGTCACTAACATTGGTCTCTTTGAAACAGGCGATGCTCCACGGCCAGCACGTCCATAAGTGCCTGGAGAAGGAAATTCTCTACGAGCGGAAGCAGTCGGAGAAGTTCCTTCGGGAGCTAACTAAGGCGACGGACGACCTGAAGGAGGCTCGGGATCAAGTGACCGTTCACGAGGCTCAGTTAGAGTCTCTTGTAAAGATTCACAAGCAGGACCGGGAGGACCTGCTGAAGAAGGTCGCGGCCGAGGCGGCTGAGAAGGACAAGGCGAAGAAGGCCGTGGAGGATTTGGAGGGTGTCTTGGGGGAGACTTTGGTGGCGGCGCAGGACGAGGCGTATGAGCAGGCCAAGTCCCACTTCAAGTATATCTACCCCGAGTGCAGCGTCGACCACCTCAGCTTCGGATGGAAACCGGACCTGCCTCCGACCCCTGGTGGTGATGGTGGCAAAGAAGGCCACGGCGATGAAGAGGTGCAACTCGACCCCCAAGACTAGATGTTTTTGTTTTTATATTTTTTTGATGTAAATGCCTTCGGCGGACTGGCCCCAGCAACTTTTTGTACCAAAAATTTTGAGATGAAATGAAGCAGACTTTTTGTTCCGACCCTTCGACACTTGCGTTTTTGTGATGTCTGTTTTTCTTTTGATAGACTTTGGCTCGTCAACATAAGTTGGCTCGGGACCGAGAGGCCGCCAAGAATTATTTTCTGAACAAGTCAAGAGAGCTCGGCCTAGAGGTGGCTCGTTTGAGAAAAATCGTTGCCGACCGGGACTGGTGGGTTATCGAGACGGACTGGTCGGCTTCGAACACCTCTAGTGGGCGCACGGCTTCGGAGTCTTTTCTTCGCGAGGCCGTCGTGGAGAAGGAATTGGAGGTTCGTCGGCTGAAGCTCATTTTGGGCGCGGGCCTAGTTGAAGAGGCGAGCAACTCCACCCCGGGACGGTCGCTGCCGCTCTCGCCGGTTGAGGCCCAGCCAGACGATGCGGAGAGCTCGGTGGCGGGCGCATCTTCCTTGGTCGGCCACGCCGAGCGTCATAGGAGCCCCGAATTCGAGTTCCCTGCCGAGTGCGAGTGAGTTGAAAGCCTTCTCTGTATTTGTACCTTCGTTCATTGAGTTGTAAGCAATGAGTAATGAATAAGATCATTTGTTCTCCGGAGCCTTGGTTGCCTCGGATGCAGGGTAGTTGGTGTGGAATCTTCGAAGAGTCGCAATTGACGGGACTGCATCAATAATTGTGATGTTTCGCATTCCTATGAATATTTATGGCAACGTTTTGCCTTCCATCGTTTCGCATTCCCATGCATAATAAATGAGGCCTCAATGAGCTATATAATCACTACTCCCCTGATCAGTTTTTAAGCAGCGAGACATCCGACTCGGATGCCTGCCAAAGGCGGGCGTCCAAAGAATATAACATTTGCGAGCTTCCTGGATCGGGGGCACACCGATCACCCTCGAACTATTCGGGGTTCAGGCCGTCAGGGCCATGGGACCCCGGGTTGTTCGTTGGTGAGCGGTGGGCCGACCGATCGTTTGGGAGGTTCGGAGAGATCCGAAGCTTGATGGCTCTTCTGCCGTCCGGGAACAATTTGGGGTTTTTGGGCTCGTACGAGCTGTAAACCCCGAGTTTTTCTCGGGCGATAGAAGGGTCGACTGCCGGCTTGAACGGGGAGAGCCGTGAGTCGATGGCCCCCCTGCCATCCTCGAACAGTTCGGGGTTTAGGTTTTGCAAAAACCGTAAACCCCGAGCTGTTCGCGGATGGCAGGGTGGCCAATAGTTCGACTCGAGGCTCGGGGCGTCTGCCGAAGGCAGACGCCTTAAACCTTAATAAAATTTTTCCAACATGCGGTGAGGGAACGAGCCGCGAGAGCGTCGGGGTCGCCGCCGAGTATCAAGGGTCACGGTGCCCTCGAAGAGGACTCCCGCCTTGCTCGGTGTCGACGCCGAGCTCCTGCACATGTTCTCGGGGAGAGACGGCGCGGGCGTGGCTGGCGGATGTCGCCTCGCACATCGGTTGATGGCCTCCGAGGAGGCCAAATCGAGCGAGGGACGGATGCCGAGCCTCCATACCGGTGAGAAAGGCAATTGCAGGCGTAGCGGAGCGTCGCCGCCGAGTGTCGAGGTCGCGGTAACCTCGGAGAGGGTACCCGCCTTGCTCGAGGTCGACGCCGAGCTCCTGCACATGTTCTCGGGAGAGACGGCACGGGCGTGGCTGGCGGATGTCGCCTCGGCATCGGTTTATGGCCTCCGAGGAGGCCAAACCGAGTGAGGGACGGATGCTGAGCCCCCATACCGGTGAGAAAGGCAATTGCAGGCGTAGCGGAGCGTCGCCGCCGAGTGTCGAGGTCGCGGTAACCTCGGAGAGGGTACCAGCCTTGCTCAGGGTCGACGCCGAGCTCCTGCACATGTTCTCGAGAGAGACAGTGCGGGCGTGGCTGGCGGATGTCGCCTCGCGCATCAGTTGATGGCCTCCGAGAAGGCCAAACCGAGCGAGGGACGGATGCCGAGCCCCCATACCAGTGAGAAAGGCAATTGCAGGCGTAGCGGAGCGTCGCCACCGAGTGTCGAGGTCGCGGTAACCTCGGAGAGGGTACCCGCCTTGCTCGGGGTCGACGCCGAGCTCCTGCACATGTTCTCGGGAGAGACGGATTGAAAGTCTGTTTAGGGCTCGCGCTTTTATCCGAGCGCCGAGACCCAAGCTTGTAAGAGAAGCCTGTTTCGGCTCGCGCTTTTATCCGAGCGCCGAGCCCCAGGCTTGTTAAGAGAAGCCTGTTTGGGCTCGCATTTTTATCCGAGCGCCGAGACCCAAGCTTGTAAGAGAAGCCTGTTTGGGCTCGCGCTTTTATCCGAGCGCCGAGACCCAAGCTTGTAAGAGAAGCCTGTTTCGGCTCGTGCTTTTATCCGAGCGCCGAGACCCAAGCTTGTAAGAGAAGCCCTTTTTGGCTCGCGCTTTTATCCGAGCACTGACACCCATGCTTGTAAGAGAAGCCTGTTTGGGCTCGCGCTTTTATCCGAGTGCCGAGCCCCAGGCTTGTTAAGAGAAGCCTGTTTGGGCTCGCGCTTTTATCCGAGCGCCGAGACCTAAGCTTGTAAGAGAAGCCTGTTTGGGCTCGCGCTTTTATCCGAGCGCCGACACCCATGCTTGTAAGAGAAGCCTGTTTGGGCTCGTGCTTTTATCTGAGCGCCGAGCCCCAGGCTTGTTAAGAGAAGCCTGTTTGGGCTCGCACTTTTATCCGAGCACCGGGACCCAAGCTTGTAAGAGAAGCCTGTTTGGGCTCGCGCTTTTATCCGAGTGCCGAGCCCCAGGCTTGTAAGAGAAGCCTGTTTGGGCTCGCGCTTTTATCCGAGCGCCGAGACCTAAGCTTGTAAGAGAAGCCTGTTTGGGCTCGCGCTTTTATCCGATCGCCGACACCCATGCTTGTAAGAGAAGCCTGTTTGGGCTCGCGCTTTTATCCGAGCGCCGAGCCCCAGGCTTGTTAAGAGAAGCCTGTTTGGCCTCGCGCTTTTATCCGAGCGCCGAGACCCAAGCTTGTAAGAGAAGCCTGTTTGGGCTCGCGCTTTTATCCGAGCGCCGAGCCCCAGGCTTGTAAGAGAAGCCTGTTTGGGCTCGCGCTTTTATCTATCTACCGTGGGGTGTTCCTTATTTGTCTATAAGATTGGGAGTTATGAGCTCGTTTTAAGAAAGCTGGCATGTTTATAATATAGGAGCTTTACAAGCAGTCTAGGCACGATGTGCCGTTTACAGGACTTTACAAAACACTAGGCACAACGTGCCGATTACGATCGCTACATTTTTACATGAAGGTTACTCTCCTAAGAACTTAATCAAGTGCTCCGCATTCCAGGTCCTCTTGACGGGCTTGCCGTCGGTGTCGGTCAGGCGATAGGTACCCGGTCGTACGACCTCTGAAACCTTATAAGGGCCCTCCCAGTTTGGTGCCAACTTTCTTTTCTGGCCGGGGTTGGATACCGCCAGTTTTCGGAGGACAAGATCTCCGATGCAATGTTTGTTGGGCGCACCTTCTTGTTGTAGAACCTCTCGATCCTTTGCTGGTAGATGTTCCTTCTAATGGCCGACTTCTTCCTGACCTCGTCAATGAGGTCCAGGTCTGCTCGTAGTTGCATGGAGTTGCTTGCTTCGTCGAAAGCCATGATTCGGGGAGAGGGGATGCCTATTTCCAGGGAAATAACGGCCTCAGCGCCGTAAGTTAAATTGAAAGGTGACTCCCCCGTCGGGATTCTTTTCGTCGTTCGGTGGGCCTAGAGAACGCTTGGCAGTTCGTCGACCCATAACCCCTTGGAGGAATTATCGAGTCACTTCTTGAGTCCGTCGAGGATATGACGATTCGCATTCTCTGCCTGCCCGTTGGACTGGGGATGGCATACTGAAGAGAAGCGCTGCTGGATATCGAGGTCTTCGCAGAACTTGCGAAAATGCTTGCCTGCAAACTGGGTCCCGTTATCCGTGACGAGTACTTGTGGGATCCCGAATCGACAGACAATGTGCTTCCAAAAGAACTGTTGAGTCTGCTGCTCGGTGATCGTAACTAATGGCTCCACCTCGATCCATTTTGTGAAGTAGTCGATTGCAACTACAAGAAAGGGGCCTACCAGATCCATCCCCCACATTGCAAAGGGGGTCGGACTGGCCATGGACCGGAGGTTTGCTTGCAGAGCCCTTTTGATGGGCGAGAATCTTTGACAGGGGCCACATTTTTTGACAAGGGTCAGAGCATCCTGCAACATGGTGGGCCAGTAGTACCCGTGGTTCAAAGCCTTTCGCGCGAGCGAGCGACTTCCCATGTGGCATCCGCCGATCCCTTCGTGTAATTCCTTGAGAGCATATTTGGCTTCATCGGGAGTGAGACAGCGGAGATAGGGTCGACCATCCGAGGTAGTGTAGGACCTCTTGAAGAGTGTTGAGTCGATCATTGTGAACCTTTCCGCTCGGACCCTGACCCTTCTTGCTTCGGCTTGGTCTTCGAGGAGCTCTCCCTTGACGAGAAATTGCCTAATCAGAGTGGTCCAGTCTTCGGGGGGAGCTCCGTCTTCAATGCACAGGACCTCTGGGATGTCGATGCTTGGTTTTAGCATGACTTCGATCAGGACTGTGCGGTCGAGACCTTCGAAGGAAGAGAAAGCCAGTTTTGATAAGGCGTCAGCCTGGACATTCTGTTCCCTCGGGATTCGCAAAACTGCCGATTCGTCGAAGGACGCGAGTAGGCGTTGAACTACAGCTCGGTACCGGACCATGCAATCGTCGTGGGCCTCGTACTCCCCAGTGATCTGGTTGACCACGAGCTGGGAGTCGCTAAAAGCCCTGATCTACTTGGCGCCGGCCTGATGAGCTAGAGTGAGCCCGGCGATCATTGCCTCGTATTCGGCCTCATTGTTGGAGGCCGGGAAGTTAAGACGGAGGCAGTATTGCAGAAGAAAACCGTCCGGGCCTCGCAGGATGATGCCCACTCTGCTGCCTGCCTCGCAGGAGGAACCATCGACGTAAACTTCCCACGTATGGTCGCTTTCCTTGTTTGCAGGGTGCTCGGAGATGGTGCACTCCGTGATGAACTCTGCGAGCGCCTGCCCCTTGATGGCTGTTCTGGGTTGATAGCCAATGTCATACTGGCTAAGCTCAATCGACCACTTCACGAGTCGGCCCGAGCTCTCCGGTTTGTAGAGTACGGCCTTCAGGGGTTGGTCCGTCAGCACCTGGACAGAATGGGATTGAAAATAGGGGCGGAGTTTTCGCGAGGCCATGACCATGGCGTACGCTACCTTCTCCATCCGAGAGTACCTGGTCTCGGCATCGAGCAGGACCTTGCTGACGTAGTACAGAGGCTTCTGTGATCCCTCCTCCTCCCGAACGAGAACGGCGCTGAGCACCTTCTCCGAGGCTGATAGGTAAAGCCAGAGTGGCTCTCCTGGTTCGAGCTTGCTGAGGAGTGGAGGGTTTGCGAGGTACTCCTTCAATTGGGCGAAGGCCTCTTGTTGTTGGACTCCCCATTCGAACCTACCGGTGCCGCGCAGGGCTTTGAAGAATGGAAGAGACTTCTCTCCAGACTTGGAGAGGAAACGGCCGATGGCCGCCAGTCTCCCCGTCAGTCGCTGGACCTCTTTGATGTTCCTGGGAGGAGCCATATCTATGATTGCTTGGATCTTCTCGGGGTTTGCTTCGATTCCCCGTTGGCTGACAATAAAGCCAAGGAACTTTCCCGCGGAGACGCCGAAGGCGCATTTGCTCGGATTGAGCCTCATATCATGAGTCCGAAGTACCCCAAAGGCCTCCTCCAGATCGGCCACATGGTCCTCCCCCTGCTGGCTCTTGACGAGCATGTCGTCTATATATACCTCCATATTGCGCCCGATTTGCTCCTTGAAGACCCGGTTGACGAGCCTCTGGTATGTGGCACCAGCGTTCTTCAGCCCGAAGGGCATGACCCTGTAACAGTACAGCCCCTGGTCTGTAACGAAGGGCGTCTTAGCGATATCGGGAGGGAACATGCGGATCTGGTTGTAACCGGAGAACGCATCCATGAATGATAGGAGCTCGTGACCCGATGTCACATCGATAAGAGCATCGATTCTAGGGAGGGGGAATGGATCCTTCGGGCACGCCTTGTTGAGGTCCGTGAAATCTATGCAGATCCTCCAGCTCCCGCTCGCCTTCTTGACCATGACGACATTCGCCAGCCACTCGGGGTAGCTGACCTCTTGGATGAAGCGCGCGGCCAGGAGCTTGTCGACTTCTGCATTAACTGCCTGTTATCCCTCTGGAGCGAACTTACGTCGCTTTTGGACCACCGGTTTCGAGCCGGGGATCACGCTAAGTTTGTGCATGATGAGCTCCTCGAAAATACCGGGCATGTCAGATGGCTTCCAGGCAAACAGATCGACATTGTGCCGGATGCAGGTGATGAGGTCGGATTTAAGGCGGGGTGCGAGGGAGCGACTTACTCGAAATTGTTTCGACGGATCCCCTGTCTCGAAGGAGACATCCTCCAGCTCGTCTGCCGACTCTGGCTCTGGCTGGGTTCTTTGGGGCTGCATCTCCACGGCGTCGAGGGGAAACACTCCGCTTCCTATTGCTGTCATATAACAAGAGCGAGCGGCTTCCTGGTTCCCCCGGACCACCCCTACCCCGGTATTGGTAGGGAACTTCATCTTCTGGTGGTAGGCCGAGGGGACAACCTGGAGAGTGCAGAGGCTCGGACGACCGAGTATGGCATTGTAGGCTGCCTTGACGTTGACAACCATGAAGTCCATGGACTCGGTTCTCCGGTTTGGGGCCGTACCCGCCGTGACGTCCAGTGTGACGATCCTCTCGATCGTCACCGGAACTCCAGAGAATTCATGCAGAGTGTACCCCGCTGGCTTGAGTTTGCTACGGGGCAGCTTTAGGTTCTCGAAAGCTTCGAGGAACAGAATGTTGACCGAACTTCCGTTATCTACAAGGATTCGCCGAGCATCGAAATTTGCCATGCTGAGATTGATCACGAGGGCATTGCAATGCGGGAGCCGCACCCCCTCCAGGTCGTCACCCGAGAAGGAGACGGGGAGTGATTGAATTTGAGGGGGGAGAGGTCCTTGGACGGAGTTAACATCTCGGATGAACGCCTTGCGGGAAGTGTTGGACTCCCCTCCCATGGCCCCCCCTTGGACGCAATGCAATACGGCTTGGCCATCAGGCTCGTCAAGCTCATGCTCTCGCTCGGGGAGCTGCAGGGGAGCTCGAGGAGGAGGTGGGGTTCTCTTGTTCCTCGTGTCCCTCTGCCCCCGAGCGTCGTCCCTCTTGTACTCCCGGAGGTACCCTAACTGAATGAGGGCCTCGATCTCGTCTTTTAGGGCACGGCAGTGATCCGTGTCGTGCCCGTTGTCTCGGTGGAAGCAGCAGTAGAACCGTTGATCCCTTTTCTTGCTAGTGTTGTTGGACTGTCGAGGGGGATACTGAACGAGGTCCCTATCCTCGATTGCCAGGAGTATGGAGGACACATTTTGGGTGAGTGGGGTATACCTCTCGAAGCGAGGGACCGGCGGTACTTTCTTCATGGTGCCCACGTCCCTTGGGGCCTTTTTAGATGGCTCGACTTCCTCGGCCTTCCGCTTTCCTTTTCCGGGTACTTCCCTGGACTCATCTGGGTTTTGGGCTTCCTCCGCCCTGATGTATTTCTCAACCCTGTTGAGGAGGTCGGGAAAATCGATGGGAGGCTTCTTCGCCAGAGAGGCTTTCAGCTGCCCATGACGGACGTTGTGCCGAAATGCCGCGGAGGCGACGCCCGGATCGAGAGAGGAGACCGACCTTGTCTCTGCTGTGAACCTCCGGACGAACGCCCTGAGTGATTCTCCCTCCTTCTGTTTGAGTCCAAGTAGGGAAGCACTTGTCTTCTCGGCCTTCCGGCTGGTGACGAAGTGGGCGAGGAAATTGCCTTCCAGCTGGTCGAATGAGTAGATGGAACCGGGCGTCAGTTTGGAAAACCATTCGCGAGCCGGACCCCGGAGGGTGGCAGGGAAGACTCGACATAGCAGGGGATCCGAAGCGCTGTGAATCATCATGAGGGTTTTGAAACCCTCCATGTGATCAGCAGGATCTCCCTCGCCGTCGTAGGTCTCGAACTGAGGTGGTCGGAAATTCCAAGGTATTTCTGCTTGGAGAATGAGGGCGGAGAAAGGGGGTCGGACAGGTCTGTACCCCTGAGCCGCTCCTTGGCCGCCGTTGCCTATGTGATCGAGGCGATTTTCCATTTCTTGGAGGCGCCTTAGGAGTTCGCCGTCATCCTCCAGCGGGTTTGTTAAGGGGCGGGACACGCTTGCCTCGGCGTCCGACCTGGTTCGGGAATGGCGGGCTTCTTCTCTGGGGGCCCGTCGGAGAGCCCCAAGAATTTCTCTTCGGAAGTCCTGGAACTCCTGTTGAGTGACTGGAGCTCCCTCGGCTCGGACCGGTTGTACCGGAGGTTGTCTTCCGACTCGGCTGAGTGCTGGCCTCCGTTCTTCCGGCGGTGGTCTAGGATGGTTCGGGGCCGAGTTGGAAGCGGCCCTCCCCCCACTGCGACTAACCTGCCGGTTGGTGATTACCCTTCGTAGGTCGGGCTGGACTGTACGGGTGGCGCTCCGCTGGGATCCCTGATGGGAAGCCCTGTGCTTTGATGCGCGTGGCCCGGCATTGGCATTTGGTTGGGGTGTGTCCCGTCGGTTGACGGAGGACGCAGCCCCCTTGCCTTTGGAGGCCATGGGAGTTCGGCTGTCGAGGTACCTTGGCGGTCGGACTCGGGTCGGCTTCCGAAGTAGCTTTCCCATAGACGGCGCCAACCTGATGCGGTTTGTTTCTGGGAGACGTGTGGATGCACCAGGTGTGAGTTCTTACTCGATTTGTGTTGAAGGAGAAAGCTGCTGGTCAGACGACCCTCGGCTGGCCAGCGGTACCTGCGACGGGCTTGGAGTGAGGTGGATGTCTGGGCTCGGATCCGAGGTCTTGTGTACCTGCAGACGGTCTAGGAACACTGGGGTTGGTTCCGGTGGCAGACCCTCCGACGATCTAGTCAGTGACTAGGAAAGAGCAACAGTAACTAGGGTTTTAGTGGGAAAAGTTTGATTACCTGTAGGCAGGGGGAAAGGTCTGGTATTTATAGGAGAAGCCAATCGGGTTCAGACCCGTTTGGGGCCGGGTCTGGACCCGGTTGCCTGAGTGGCTGAAGCGGTGGAAAGCCGGGCGGTATAGGGCTGACGTGGCAGACGTCGGAGTGGTTTCCGGTCTGACGTGGCCGTGTTCCGGGCGGTTTTCCGATGATGACGTGGCAGATCAGAAGGATCAGATGGGGCGCGCATCTCTGAGGGGATCCAGTGGTCCAGGATGGGCCACGCTATTTCTGACCCATATCAGGTTGTTATTTTAAATTTTGACAATTTAAATGGCAACTTTATTCTACACCCATAATTGTCATTTGAGTTACCAAGTTTGTATATAATAATATATAAATAGTGTATATATATGTGTGTGGGAAATGCTCCATTGAAAACGTACTGTAGTGTGAAAAACATGAAACAAACCTAAGTCGTTGTTCCTAACAACAGCCTAGGTTATTTTACGGGTTTTCACAACATTTACGTTTTCAATGGAGCAATTCCATATATAAATATATATATATATATATATATATATATATATATATATATATATATATATATATATATATATATATATATATATATATATATATATATATGAGAGAGAGAGATAGAGAGAGAGAGAGCATCTACACCAATTAGATAGCTATTTGGGTTGCTATTTTAAATTTTGACAATTTAAATATCAAATTTTCTAAAAAATTAGAGGTGACAATTTAAATATCAACTTTTCTAAAAAATTAGAGGTTATTCTAAATCCATGATTGTCATTTGAGTTATCAAATTTGTATATAATAATATTTTAATAGTGTATATATAATAATAATAGTGTGTGTGTATATATATATATATATATATATATATATATATATATATATATATATATATATATATATATATATATATATATTATATTCAAATTTGGTGGGAAAATAGAAAATAGTGTGGTGGGAAAATAGAAAATAGTGTGGTGATGGAACATTTGTGGTTTACCAAATTTGACCAAAAAAATAAATGATTATTCTCAAATTTAACAACCAAAATGATATGCCGGTGTTAGAGGTTTTTGGATTTAGATTACCAAATATGAATATAACAATCTAAATGGCATGTTGGTGTGGATCCTCTCACACATTCACATGTGGTCTGCCCTTACATATAAGAGGTGCAAACAATTCCCTTATATATCCAGTTGCCTCTTTTCATAGCTAAATGTTTCAATCCCAAATGAGTTTAAAATTAAATCTCACTTTTAATTAGCAAAGAAACAAATTAATTATGTCTCCTTTTTTGGGGAGGTGATTGAAGCTATTGACTGTTCTCTATGTTTGTTTTATGTATTGGAGAACAGATTTACAGTGATTGCGGTGAACAATATTTATCTTTTTGAGAAATTTAAGGTGGAGAGTAACTACATGTTCATCAATGAAAATGGTGCAAATATAAAATGTAATGCATGTGGAATTTACGCGTTAATTTTATAGTGGAATATGGAGGGGGAAATGAATATACTGAGAGCAATGAGCTTAGAACAAATTTATTAAATATCAATCTAATGAGCAATAAGGAGTAGTGACGGGCCTTAATTATACTTGCTTGAATGACCCCTTCCATTTCATATGATCAATTACTCAATCCTATACTCAAGTCTTTTTCCCTCCTAGTCCTTATACGTAGCATAAGGGATTTCATTAAATTTTTGATTGGGCTACTTATCATTTAAGTCACATGTTTCATGTTTTCACCCATTTGAATAAAATGTAATAATAATGTTTATCAGCATAAATTAAGATTTTGTTTTTCTCCTTACATAGCTTGGCCCATTGACGATGCATGTTGAAATATATCTCAAATATTTCTCTATATTTAGAATATTTATTTTTGGTTATAATCTTTTAATTTGACTTGGCACCCAAGTCAAATATATTTATTTGGCACCCAAGTCAAATAAATATTTATTTTTGGTTATAATCTTTTAATAAGTAAACTTGGCACCCAAATATATGTTTTCACCCATTTGGAGAATATATTTTTGGTTATATTTGACTTGGAGAATATATTTGATTTGGAGAATATATTTTTCTCCTTAAGTCAAAGACTACTAATCTTAACGTTTATCTCTAGATTACTACTCTATAAATACATGAGAATAGATTGTATCTAAGTAAGCTCTGAAAGAGTCAATATAAATAAGTCAACAACTAAGAACCATCTATCTAATTGAGAGATTATTGTAATCAGAGAGAAATAAAGAGACTAAGAGGTATGTCTTGTAATTCTCCTATTATCTAACTGAATATTAGCTCCAAAAAATCTTCTTTGTTCTACTTTTTACTACTTTTTTACTTATTGCAAATCCGATTTATTTTGCAGAATTCTTAGAAGAATAACTAGTTGTTGGGTCTTTATCTAATTTTTCGATTTTGACCCAACAACTGGTATTAGAGCTAGGCTAGTGCTAAACTTGAAGATCCAACCGAAGGTGATCGTGGTGTCAACAACTTGTTTCCCTATGGAGAGATCGATGACAGTATGATTGATCTACTTTTGCAACATTATCTATCTTACAAAGAGCGAGGACAATCGAAGATTGCGAGGACTACGAATATGATGGATGAGACGTTTGTGTAGGCAGGCTCGAAGATAAAGCAATACTTATACTATCATCCTCCTCAACATAAGTAAGTGAAGAACGCCCACGACAATGCTAAACACCCATCGATCCATACTCGAAAGAGGAGTCACTACCGAATTGACAACTCTTCCAGCTACAACATCTAAGAAATCCAACTCGGCGTTGAACCAAGAAGAATGTCCAAACTAGCTAAAAATCGTACGTGTCTATCCATGTCTGAAGGAGGAGTCACTACCGAATTGACAACTCTTCCAACTACTACATGTGAGAAGTCCTACTCGACGTTGAACCTAAGAAAGAATGTTAGGTAATGAGAGTTAAGAAATGGAGTCATGTTGAAGGTAAGTACACATAGCTCGTTAAATTATGAAGAGCTTCTAATTTGAGGGGGAGAATCATATCTGAGTCAACCAGGAGATTATTTGAAATATTCCTCAAATATTTCTTTAGATTTGTAATATTTATTTTTGCTTATTTTCTTTTAGATTTATTTGATATAACCTTTTGTCATTATCTTGAGATATTTGTTAGGAATTTATTCATAATTTGATTAGGAGAATATATTTGGCTTGGACACTAAGTTTACTTGACAACTAAATCAAATACTACTAACCCTAACTTTTATCTCTAGATTACTACTCTATAAATACATGAGAATGAATTGTAGCTAAGTAAGCTGTGAAGAGAGCCAATAGAAAAAACTAAGAGCTAGTTATCTAATTGAGAGATTATTTTAATCAGAGAGAAAAATAGAGAAACTAAGAGGCATGTCTTGTATTTATCTTACTATCTAACTGAATATTGGCTCCGAAAAATCGTCTTTGTTCTACTTTCTACTTCTTGTTGCGAGTCCGATTTATTTTGTAGAATTCTCTGAAAAATAACGAATTGTTGAGTCTTTATCTAATTCTGCAATTTTGACCTAATAATAGAGACAACTGAATACCAGATATCAACATGGTATATATACCATGTTTGTTACGATTATGTCTTTCTTACTCATAGTACGATGAGTAGCTGGTGAAGTGAAGGAGGTCGAAGCATCATAGAGTGAGAAGTCAGCAGAATCAGCAACAATAGCAACACAGTGGACTGCACCGCGGTCGACTGCCATATATGATAGTCGACTACTAATCCCCTTGTTTCAAATAGAGGGATTAGCGGTTGACTGCACCCCTATCGCAGTCGACCGCCGACAGCGCTGGGGCTCCTTTTTGGGCTGTTCATTCAAGCTCATCTTCTCCTCCAATCAGATCGTACGACTCCAATTCAATATCTTTTTCTACAAGATATCGAATGATTGAGATATCAAGACTAACATAGAATTCTCTTTGTTCTTCTTCTATTTATTGTAATGGCCTTCAATATGAGAGGTCAAGTACTTCATTCTTCTCCATTGTAAGTAAGGCTTGAGAGATAGTTATTGGTGAGTGAGTTTAATTTTTTGTATTGAGTGAATTTGTAACCCCTTATAATATTCTCTAGTTGAATATTATATCTTCCTATATTTTTCTCCGGATTAAGCGAAAGCTAACCGGGACAAAATCATTCACTATAACACACGATGGATTTGGTGGCTTTTTTTTATATTCATCAGCGTTTTAAAACGCCGGTGAATAATTCACCGGCGTTTTTAAAATCGCCGGTGCTAATGCCGCCGAAGAAGGCGTCGCAGAAAAAGGGGGGTCTACACCGGCATTTTTTACGAACGCCGGTATTTCTGTAAGATACACTGGCAGTCGCAAAAACGTCGGTGTATGGCGTATTCAAGGCTGCCCTCTTCTTCCCCTATAATCATTCTACACCGGCGTTTTTACAAATGCCGGTGTAGGTAAATAAATTTTTTTAAAAAGTAAATTTTTATTAAAAAAACATGCAGCACTCTTTCAATCAAAACTAGAATATGGAGTTCAAATTATTGAATTACAAAGAGTGAAAAAGAATACTTTCACTGTCAAATTCAGGTAAAAATGTTACTAACTGAAATGAAACTTATACTTTCTAATACTCATGAGATAACTGTCAATTGAAACCACAACATAAGTTCAAACAGAATTATTTCATCACTAGTCACTCCTCTGTAAATCATAGTATGCAACTTCAGTTACATAATCCATCTCATCATCACTTAAAACCATACGGCAAAGAACAATCTCATTTTCAAACCCAAGCAACAAGCATGAACATTACGTTAGAAACTGATACTCATGTAGACATCATGATATAATTGTATATAAAGTTTAGATAAAAAATTTCCATCACTAGTCGCTCCTCAAAAAATCATAGTGTGCAACTTCAGATACATGATCCATCTTATCTCCAAATTCAGACAAAAAAGCAACTAACCCATCTCCAAATGCATAATAATTCCAGTTTATTCTGAACCAAACTCAAACTCAAATGCATATATAATAACCTATCTCCAAAAGCAACTAACCCATTTCCAAATGCATAAGAAAGCAAACTCAAATTGAAGAATGAAAAAAATGAACCTGCATGGTCCCAATTTTTGTTTTAATTCTGATAAGCTTCAAGTATTGAACAGTGAAAAAATGATGCCCATACTACAAAGAACCCAAACTAAAGACCCCTTTCTTCAATCTAAACCTGAATATGAAGATCAAAGCTGGAAGCCCCCAAAAGCAAAATCATTTGCTATTATATATCCTGATATTTTCCCCCCATTATTCATATACCCTAACATTACCTTTTGCATAACATCATAATAAAATGAGCCAAATATAATAGATTGCCAGAATGGAGAACATAACTTCCTTTTTGGCTGAACCAAACATTAATTCAATGTGAGCTGAATGACATTTAAAGATGAGCCAAGTTTAAACTTTAGGTTATATAAATAGAGGTAGAAAAACATAAAGGCATATAAGTGAGAAGTAGGCAAAATAGGTTACTTATCCTCAATTTACCCTTCCTTTTCATTGGTATTTCCCAAAAGAATAGAAACAAATAGATGAGCAAGACAATGATTGGTGATAGAATTAATCCACGATGACAAACTAAATAAGAGAACGACGCCCAATATCTTGCTGAATATCTATAAACCAACTACATTACATTTATTAATAATGAAACTGACCACAAGCAATTATGAACCAAATGAACAAATAAGTAAACACATATACCAATCCTAGAATCTCTCTCAGGACAATAAAGCACTTCATCTTGTCATTCCCATGCATCACTAACATTAACAATGCATAAAAATTGCAATCATCAATTAACCATAAATGGGTACATTCTATTGCTTTTACTTAATAAAAAGGACAGTAAACTCCTAATCTGAGTATATGGCCACATTTTTGGCAAATTGAGTTTCAAATCTCCCCTAAATTAGTCCTTACAAAAACAGTGAAGCAAAAATGCCGAAGCAAAAATAGATCCAATCACAGAGTAAACAGAGATTCGAGATCTTCCCTAAATTGAGTTTCAAACCATTACCACCCAAAATTCCCACAAACATAAACAGAGATTAAATCCCTCAAAATCTCAAGAACAACAAGTCAGTAAAATTAAAACCTAGCTAGATCCAATCACAGAGTAACACATTGAAACCTAGATCCAATCACAGAGTAACACAGTGAAGCAAAAATAGGGACGAGATTCGAGATTGCATGAGTTCTTGAGCATAGATTCCAAAACAAAATCAAGAAGGGGAGAGAGAGAGAGAGAGAGAGAGAGAGAGAGAGAGTACTTGCGATGAGAGAGAAATGAGTGAGCGGGATAGAGAGTGCGTGAACGTCGATCGGGGCACAGCGATGGCGGCCCTGAACCGGCGTCGATGAGTGGCGGGAGATCGCAAGAGAGAGAGAGAGGGAAAAATGAAATTGAGAGTAAAAAATTTGGGGAGTGAAATAGGGTTCGGATTGGGAAAATTTTACTGAAGCATACATACCCTAGACCGGCATTTTTTACAAACGCCGGCATAGATTACCAAAATTTTATAGTTCTTCGATTCCCCGGCGCGACTACTCAAACGCCGGGGTAGGTTCGCCGGGGTATACTAAAAATCTTGTAGTGATTGTGTGTGTTTTGTGTTTGATTGGTGGATTTACTTATTTGGTTGTTCTATTGATTCGGTCTTATCTACATCGTCATCCTCATTGCTCTAATTTGTTTCACTGCGTTGCATGTGTTCGTCGAAATTCTCCAGCGAAAGTTGTGGTGAGTTCCCTCTCCCTGTCACAACACTCCAACAATGTTCATTTTTTCCCTAGCTATGTGCATCCTCTTAACCGCTTAACCTATATGATTCAAGTATTACATTTAGCCCCTCCCATTTTATTCACTGAAAACTATAACACTGTAATAGACAATGAAGTAGGGTACCGTTTGGAAGAGAAAGGTGTCCTATAACTCTTAAAGTGGAGTGGGTTCAATAATACAAAAGAAAAAAATGCAAAAAATGCAAGGACTTAGGGTTAGGGTAGTGGGGGTAAAGGAAGGACTATCCTTGTGTTTTCCCACCAATATTGTAAAGAGATAGATGGGCATCCATTAACTGTGGGGCTTCTATCTAGCTTGCTCTTGGCTGCAGGCAAGTACAATTGGAATTGGAATGTAGCCAGCTATACTTCTCTACTTCAATTTCTCTTCAGTTTCAAACATGGACTTCAAATATATTCCAAACTTACTTAATTTATATGCTATAAACATAAGTGTATTATTCACTGTGTGTGACCAATTCTGTCCATTCTATGGATATGGACTGTGAAGTGAAACCACTTAATTGGAGCAGGGTACATATCATGGACCTCAATAATAATGATAGTCTCCTTATCGTCTTCACCACCCAAAGGTAAGGGTCCATCTGAGTCTTTCCCTTAACTTTTTAGAGATCTATCACAATTGATCATCAGGTATTGATGCATGTATCATCAATTTGATATTTAAAGCGATCACATGTTACAGCCACACGTATTAGAGATCTCTAACACTATCACATGTGTGGGGGAGACATAATTCAGGCCATTGACATGTTCTTTTTTTCTCTAATTTATACATACATAATGCATAAAACTTGAGATACAGAGGATTAGAATTGACGGTTTAGTTGGTCGCTTAATTTGCTCCTAATTAGGTTAAAATTCACCTCTAACAAATTCAAATTAACCACCAAGCTAACCTGGATTATTACTGTGGACATCGGTCCTTTATACCGCTGTTAACAATAGCGTATGTTCAGACCATTTGACCGCGGTAAGTGAAATTTGGAGTTGCGAACAATGTCCACTCAACTGACCAACAGACCAAATTGGTAAACTGGATATATCACTACCTTGCACATTAAGAATTCATATTACCCAGTCAAACTGTTTAAAACACAAAAGTATAATGAAAATACAGGGGAAAAAATATAATCATACATGTAGAAAAAGACATTAGATTTGATATGGGTAAAACTAGAACTAAATCGGGTCAAATCGGACACGAATCGTAAAGCTTTCTGGGATAAAACGGTAAATTTAACTAGAAACGGATTTGTAAAAGGAATTTGGGCCTCTTTCAAGCCCAGCTACCCAAAAAGAATTCGTTAAACTGGGTTGTCGTAACAGCCCAACACGAATGAGTCTATAATTATTTAAATATGATTTAAACTCGTAATTATCCATAAGCGACGGTTCAAAAACCCTCTCTTATCAAGAGAAGAGTTTTAACTCTATCTTCACAACCGCTTCCATCTCTTCATGAAGAAGAGAATAACTAACTCTATCAAAATACCGAGAAGTAGAGATGAATCATTATATTGAAATTGGCCCTTTAAGCTACTGTAAATACCTCATGACCTCTACAGAATTCAGGTAATGATCAGTATTTGGCTACTAAATGCTCTAATATATTTCTAGAGTTCAGACTTGAGCGTCAGAGGGTTTGTCACCGGGGCCAACCCTGGTGTTTTAGACTTTTGCTGGTCAATCAGAGCAATCGTCATCATCCAGACTTTTGCTGGTCAATCGGAGCAATCGTCATCATCCAACGGTTCAAACAAGTCAGATTCTGGAGTCAATATCAGTTTGCAGCAGCCAACACCGGCGATAACTAAAAGGTTAGGTTTCTTATTATTTTAAAAAGAATTCACATCATCTGTTTGCTCTCACACAAAAATAATCAGCAACAGATTGGCGCCGTATGTGAAAAACATCAAAGATCTTCGACCAAACTTCGCCGGTAAATTACTGATTTTTCCAGCCATGCCTCCAAAGAGGAAGAATGCAACGACCACTAGCCGTTCAGCCGACAATCCTCCTCATCCCCTTCAAACGGTGCAACAACCCCCTCAAACAGGGCAACAACCTCCTTAGTGACAACCTCCACCTCTTCCTCAATAAGTTGATCACTCGACGTTACAACCCCCTCTCACCGGGGATGCATCAGTAGGCTCTTAACCGCATCATTCTGCACGTCACTCTGGACCTCACCATGAACGATCAAGGGGTAACAGACCCTCAGTCCATTCAGCCATCGACTCCACAGTTCCTTTTATGGTGCCTCCCGGAGTGCTCCCTATAGTACCCTTGATACCGCCAGACCTTCGTACAGTTATGAACAACAGACAGCAGGAGAAAAGCTCCGGCATTACCATGAAGAGAGGCGCGCCCAAGGCCAAGGCTCTTGCTCAGAACATCATGTAAGCAGGAAGAGAACCCCCCCCCCCCCCCCCCCCCCCCCCCCCCCCCCCCCCCCCCGCGGTCACGTCACAAAAGGTCTCCTCCCTCTTGTGGTCGAAGAGGCAGAGAAATCCCTCATCTCCATCATAGGCACACTCTCAAAGACCATAAGGAAGAAGAGGCCCCCATCACAAGAGCCGACTTCCATGAACTCAGAGACGAAATCTGCAAAGTTCTGCAAGTTACCCCAAGGAAGGGCCAACACACAAGTAGGAATCGTCTCTCAACTCTGTAAGAAGAAGAATCCTATGGATCTACAGGATCCGAGCCAAGGGAACACCCTATTGTCCACTGCCTCCAAGCAATGGAGGACCGCCTTGCAAGAATCGACAAAGAGGAAGTAGGTCATGCTCTAAGCTATTGCCCTAGTAGGCCCCCGTTCTCTAAGTCTATCCGTGAAGCCCATATCTCAGAAAAGTTCAAGCCACCAACCTTCGAGTCTTACAATGGAGACACATACCCGACTGACCACATTGAGAGTTTTAAAATCTCATGATGATCCACCAAGCCTCTGATGCTCTCCTTTGCATGACATTTTCAGCAACTCTCAAGGGACTTACAAGGGAGTGGTACTCCTGCCTTTCTCCAGGCACCATCTTCTCGTTCGATCAGTTTGAGAATCTCTTTTTCACCCACTTCATAAGCAGCTAAAAGACTGTGAAGACCAAGGCCTCCTTGCTCGAATTAAAGCAAAGATATGGAGAACCACTCAAGGACTTTGTCAGAAGATTCACCGCCGAATCACGTGCCATCCCTTCTTTCGGCTCATTAATTGCACTCGTTGCCTTTGAACATAATGTGAGACATGAATCTCTCAAAGTATCTCTCGCAAAGAAGCCCCTTTGGAATTTCTCCACCCTCCTTCAAAGGACTGAGAAATACATCCAGGCCGAAGATGCTTTAGAAGCTCTCCGTCCTCGGGTTCCGGAGAAGTATTTCTCAAGAACAAGCACAAGAGTGATGATGAAGAGGGACCCAAAAAGGTCTGGAAGGATACCACAAGTCAGCATCACCCCTCCACAGGATCACACATTGAGAATTATACTCCACTCAATGCAAACATATACACCATCTTCATGGAGGTTGAAAAGAAAGGGCTACTAAGTCCCCCTCCCAAGATGAGCTCCTCAGCCAGGAGGAGAGATTGGAACAAGTCGTGCGCGTTTCATAGAGACCATGGGCACACCACCGATAATTATAAAGCTCTCGGAGAAGAACTTGAATGCCTCATCCGATGAGGTTACCTCTCCAAATCCACCCAGAGAAATGACATTGGGCTTCCTTCTGCCCGGGGGGGCTGACAAGCACCAAGAGAAAACCTTCGAGTCCCAAGACTCGGAACCAAGAGCAATTCTCCATTCCATCCACGGGGGAGCAATGGTAGGGGAGTCGAACTCCGCCTGTAAATCCTTTGTTAGGAAAGTAAACTCGGTGCATAACATTCCCTCCGCTAAAGGCTTATGAGTCACAGTGACTTTTCAAACTGGGACCTTGAGGGTATCCAAACACCTCATTGCGATGCGGTAGTCATCAACCTAGATATGGAAAATCATGAGGTACGTCGCATCCTGGTCACCAATGGCAGCTCAGTAAACATACTTTTTCTTGATGCATTTGAAAAGCTTAAGCTCTCCTGCAACCGCCTTAAGCCTATAGGATATACTCTACATGGCTTCTCCGGAGTCCCCGTTCAGATAGATAGAATAGTCACACTAGATGTAACTGCGGGTAAGGTATCATCCTCTCGAACCAAAGCTATGGACTTTTGGTCGTTAACATGAAGGCCGCCTATATCACCATCCTCGGCCACCCCAGCCTCACGTTGTACCTTCCAAATTCCACATGAAGATGAAATTCCCAACATTTTTCAGAGTAGGGGAAGTGAAAGGAAGCCAAGCCGCAGCTCGAGCATGTTACACTGCTACAGTTGGGGGGGGGGGGGGGGGGGGGGGCTCGGTTCTATGGAGCTTTCCCCAGAGAAAAGCCATTATGCCTTCGAGCCAGTTGACAACCTCGAATAGATCCCTTGCTTCAAACATGATCCGTTTAAGAGCTTATGGGCGAGTAAGAGACTCTCCCCCCAAAAAAGCACCAATTGTCAAGCATATAAGGGAGAAAAAAGACCATACAAAGTCTCCAAAAGTTGTACGTTCAGGTGCTTACCAACTTGAAAACTTGGAGAGGAAGAAGATATCAAGACCTCGGAACGATGAGCAACTCATGAAGTTCAGTGAAAGTGCTTAATATTCTCCCCCAGGCCTCCCTAATTCAAACATGTAATAAAGGTCAATACTCATAACTATCACAACATGTAATAAAGGTTGGTAATTGAAGCAGCCATGTAGTTTACAAATTGTAAAAAGGCATGCAACCAAAGCTGCCCACTAGTTTGTCCTTTTAATAACAAAAACTTAGCATTTTCTTTCAAAAATTCTTGTACTACTATCCCAATCAAAACAATGAGTCAGGTGCTCTGCTCCTTCTCCGAGATACACCAACAACTCATCCACTCCAGATAATGACCCTAATACTTAACTCCTCTCACCTAACTACACCGAAGACTCATTGGCTTCTGGAACAAACTCTCTCGATGCCAAGCCAAGTCTAACCAATCCTCTCACTTGGATAAATGAAGGTATAACTTGTGTGGAGTCCATGCTCTTGGACCAAAATCTCTCCACCTGCTTGCCAAGCAAGCAAGGTGAGAGGTATAACTCACCTTGCGGCACGCTCCTAAAATAAGTTGGCACTTAAAACAAGTTCGGAATCCATAACCATGGCTCACTTGTCATCCTAGCAATCTTCACATAAGTAGGTTCAGAGCACGACTCGCCATTCGATCTGCTCCCACAATACGTTACCCCTGGAGCTAACTTGTTCGGAGTCCAAAATTGCGACTGAAACTCACTCCATGCAAACTAATGGGCAAGTAAAGTTTGGAGTTCGATTTGCCGCCAAGACTACTATTCGCAAACTCGTTATCTCCCCCAAGTAAAGTTGCGAACTAAATCCTTAGCAACGCTGAGTACAGCTCGATCGGAGTCCATACCCTCAAAGTCATACTCTCTCTATCTTCTTGCCCACAATTAGATTGCAGCTTGACTCGCATGATGGTATGCTTCAAAACTTGCTAGTACCCAGACAACACGTTCGAAGTCCTCAACTGAGGCTAAAAAACCACTCCAAGAAAACTTGTGAGAGAATCAAATTTGGAGTTTGAGCCGCCACTAGAGATGACTCCTACAGCTCGTGTAGCACTCCGAATTTCCAATATGATATCTTAGAAATACGTGGCACAATTTCTAGCATCAACTTCAATGTAATCATAAACATAGCAATCAAATACAGGGAAAATTAAAACTTTTTATTACATCAATTGTTTACAAAGCACAGTGGAATACCAAACACCTTGAATTACAAATTTCTTTCTTTACAACACTTTCTTTTACAAATTACAGAAGTCATTACATCACTTTAACTCAAGCGTCCAAACACAAAGCTATTGGTAATTACCTGTAAAATATGAGGCTAGAGATAACCCTAACCCCCAAACTAAAGGGGTCAGCCATAACATTGTGAGTGACATAAAAACAAACAACATAAGTAAAGCATGGATTCATCAAAAACAGGAAATAAACAGGAGCAAGTGAATATAGGAAAATCACGAAATGCGAAAACACAACCAGTGAAGCTAGACTAAGTGTCAAGTATAGAAAATAGGAAAACACATGCATGAAACCAAGTCAAGAAAACACAATTCTATATGCTGACTCTCTAATGCGTACTTGTCGGAGTCTATGCATCCCACTCTACATAGGTCCGGTGCAAGCCCTTACTTTTCCACCTTGTAGGGTTTAATCTCACGCTATGCAACTAATCCTAACACGATGACTACTACGAGATAAAGATAAACTGTGAGTATTAGCCCATGGCCCGATAATTCCGGAGGTCAATCTCTATCCACAGATAATTCTGGAGACTATTTCACTCACACTTGGAAATCTTCGAGAATACCCCACACCGCAAGCGATGGCACCTCATCACACGAATACCACATGTGCGTCGCCTCAATCCCAATAATTTTGAAGATCAATCCCACACTACAGGTAATTTCAGAGACTTTTTCACTCACACCTGGATAATTTCGGGGATTATCTCACACCGCAAGCCATACTGAGGTCCATAACCCATGTTCTCGTTCATCATATCACCACTAGTGCATGTCCTTATCATTTAGGTTATTTAATTACTTTACGAATCTCCTAGAGTTGGTGTATCCCTCCGGACTTAACTCAACAACTGATTAACTAAAATGCCTCAACAGGCCTAAACATAATTATCTCAACTGCCGATATACTAGGATCACACACACCCTCTAGAGACCTTACACCCAAACATCCAAACCAATCTTCTAACATAAATTGCTCAGTCAAAACCACTTGAAAATATTTGTTCAGTAGAAGATAAGGTATAGAATAGTAAGTTATAGATTAAAACATTAAAGAGAATAAATCATTTAAAAGAACATTCAAAGATATAAAGATACATCAGTATCGGTCGACAATAGACAAGCGTCGGTCGACTGTCCAGAGAAAAAATCCAATAGCTTTGAGAAAATAATTCTAAGTATTATAAGTCGACTATAAAAGCCATCGGTCGACTGTCCAGAGCGAAAAATCCAATATCTTTAAGAAAATATTTCTAAGTATAGCATTCGACTGTAAAAGGTCATAGGTCGACTGTCCAGAGCGAAAAATCCAATATCTTTAAGAAAATAATTCTAAGTATAGCAGTCGACTGTAAAAGGTCATAGGTCGACTGTCCAGAGCGAAAAATCTAATATTTTCAAGAAAATAATTCTAAGTATAGCAGTCGACTGTAAAAGGTCATATGTCGACTGTCCAGTGTGATATTTTAAAAACTTCAAGAAAAATACAGCAGCCAGGTAGCGACGGTCAACTGTATAAATTAACCGGTCGACTGTCGACCTGCAGACTGCAGTTTTTGGTTGTGCATATTTGAACCGATACATAGTTTTACTCTATGAAAACGATTTCCACAAAAAGCATATTTCTTATATGATTAAATATAATTTGTAGGATATATAATAGTCCATAAAAACTGAATCAAAACTACTTGAATTTATAAAAATAGCAACTTGTTAATTTCTTTCAAATAAAACATAAATTGTGCATATAATCAAAAATGGAGTTTCTTAAAAATTAATTGTTCATTGAAATAGCTTCGTATTCAGATCCGAACAATATCAATATCAAAATCAAAAGAAAATCCCCAATTTGGATATATTTCCTCAAATTTAACTAAATTCCCAATTTCGATTTTCATGACATGATCCATTGATTCATACTTTTCCATTCAAATTTCTCAAAACTGAGTTACTATTATAACTCACAACCATAATTCATTTATAACATCACCATATCAAGTTTCATTCAACCAATACTCAAAAGTAATAAAAGTCTCATCTTTATTAGGTTTATGCATAAAAATGTCAACCATGTTCAATAAATCCAACATTAATCCAAAAGAAATAGCCTACCCATGATCTCCAATAGGTTGCTCATCAATTTCGAATTACCCACATACAATTTAATTCATAAACAACTAGGGTTTCACAAGATCCACTTTTAATTTATCAATCCATCCAATCCATCATGTACATATTTATGCTCAAACCCTAACATGCTTTCTAGTAGATAAAATACCACATACAACATACACAAAACAAAATGAAACAAAACAAGTCACTCACCTAAATGAAGAAATCCAATTGAATTAATGAAGAATAAGAAAAAGCCCTTCTTTTGTAAAATCCAAGATCACTCCTTTGAAACTCCAAGAAATAAATGGTGAAAATATATTTTATTTTTGCAGAGGAGAGGGACGGCTGTAGTGACTATAATATAGGCCGAAATATAGAGTTTCTAGGGTTTTACACGTTTATGGAAACATCTCTTAACAAATTATTACTTTACAAGTTTATGGAATCACCTTCGAAATAAGAGGTCACTGTTGGTGTATGCCCTAGAGGCCAGTTAAGTATTGACTTTACTAGGACATGTATTTCATTTATTGTGTTGTTTATTATGATTAAATGAACATAATAAAGTCCTTAGAATAGTAGGTTCAATACCATGGGATATCAAGTGCATGACTTGATTGTGAGATCCTATTAGTTGTAATCAGAACACTATTCTTAAATGTTCCTACTAAAGCATTATTTTGAATTAGGACAATAATAATACATAGAGTCTAGTATGAGCGTAGACTGATGACCATATCTCACAGGTCATGGATATGAGATATCAAGTTGTTGCTGCTGATTTTGGGGTGGCAGCAAATAGATGAATTTGTGGATTCTTTTTGAAAACAATAAAGGCAAAACTGTTGACTTTCACTGGCATTCAACGGGTTTCTTGTCGCTTCCGTTAACCTGCAAAAAGTTCAATACACTGGGATGGATCCCGGCGACGAACCCTTCGACGCTCTTTTCAGTAATCAGGAAGATTATGAAAGAGCTTTATGTGGAAAAAGATTGATTACCTTGTTATGGTGGTGGGATAGGGGTATTTATAGTCACCTTTAGAGACAGTTTAAAGATAATCATTTATCCCTATGTCCCGGTATTTTTGGATAAGATGTAGAGTTTAAATCATTTCATAGAGATAATCCTAAATTTGAATTACTCTTTAAATACCGGAATTTGTTTGTAATAGGTTGCTACCCATACCCAATAGGACAGATCCATTTTTTGGGTTATTGGGCTCTGAAGAAAGACCCAGTTCCCAATTCGAACCCGTTTGTAGGTGCAATTACCATTTTACACCTGAGAGCTTTAAGATTCGTGTCCGATTTGAACGTTCCCGATTTAGTTCTATTTAGCCATATCACAAGCCCCCCACTCCTAAAGACTGAGTTTTACAGCCTTTGAGGCGTAATTCGCCGGTTTTTAATGGCTTATAGAATTTATCGGAGTTCTCGGGGGAGTTTGGATCTTGCTCGAGGTGTAACGGTGATTTTCTGAGCCTGTAAAATACCCAAAATTATTCTCAGATTTTTCTAGATTTTTTGTGATTTTTCTAGATTTTTCTGATTTTTTTTTTCCAATTTTTAATCATTTTTTAATATTTTTTAGGCAAATTTTAAATTTAAATAAATAATTATCAAAAATTTTAATTAATTATTCTAATTTAATAATTATTATTTTCAGAATTTTTAAATTATTTTCCGAATTAATAATTATTTTTGAAAATTTTAATTAATTTTTTCGATTTTAAATTAATTTTTGGATTTTTAAAATAATTAATTCAAATAAATAAATAAATAAATACCTGATGATCTGGAGCAGTCCTGTGCGTTGATCACAATCAAGAGAGCGCGCATCGCGATGAGACAAAATTTTCTCCATTTCGACGTCGGTGACACGAGTGGTCGGCTCGCGTTGACTTAGTCAACGCTGACCCCCCATTTTATTATTTTTTTAATTTCTTTTTACTTTTTATCTTTCTTCCGACCTCCATTGTAGGATTCAAAGCGGGGTGGCCTAAAGGCTTCAGGGACTTGAGCTTCCATGATGATCCTAGAGAAGGGGGGTCTGCTTGGCTGGAACTTATTGGCCCGTTGTTCTTCTTCGGGATTTATCTTGTTGAGGCGCCTCTCCATCTCGTGGAGACAGCGGCAGACCGAGTCATTCCTTCGATCGGATCTAGTCGACCCTCGGGACTCTCCTTCATGAGTGGCGGTATGGTGAGGGTTAGGGGCATGCTGATCCTAACTCGTGGCAATATTAAGAGCTCGCATGATATCTTTTTTGAAGTTCTAGAGCTTGGCCCGAGTGACTAGTGCCTCTCCAGCTCGGCGATCCCTAGGTGTGGCTCGGCTTACTGGAGTATGACTTCTCTGCCGATGACGTGGAGGGGACTCTCTTCGCCTCCTCGCGGGAGGGGATCTTCTGGTCCTTGGTCTACGATGGGTCCAGACTCTCGAGGCCCCTGGGTGCTCAGGTTGAGAGACTTCCTCAGGGGCTCAGCATTTATTCAAGCGAGTTTGGAGGTTGAACCCCTGCTGACGGTTAAGAATTATCTGAAGGAGATCTGACCCTGGAGGACTTTGAGAAGCCATAGAGTCAGTTGAGGGATTGTGGACCGAAACATGGTAATGATGAGGGTGTTGCTTTGGACGTCTTTGAAGAGAGGCCCCCGGGGCAGCCTCCCGAGACCCTGGAGGAGCCTGTTGAGGAGGAGGATGTTGAGAAAGAGGTTGTTCAGGCTGCGGTTGCGAAACTTGCTGATTGAGTTGAGGAAGAATGTCTTGGAGCGGAGGAGGAGGAGGAGGAGGAAGGGGAGTGGCTCTTCGGTTGGAAACCGCTGCCTTCCCTTTCTCTTTCGGATGCATGATTTGAAACTACTTTCGTTGATGAAGGTCGGATTGCTTTTTCGTTTCCCGCTGACGGTGTTAATCTGTTGCTGCTAATTTTGGTGTGGGGGCAAACAGATGAATTTGTGGATTCTTTTTGGAAACAATAAAGGAAAACCTGTTGCTTTCAAGGGCGTTTGACGGGTTTCTTGCCGCTGTCGTTAATCTGCAAAAAGTTTGATGCATCGGGATGGATCCCGGCGACGTACCCTCCGACGCTCTTGTCAGTAATCAGGAAAATTATGAAAGAGATTTATGCAGATAAAGATTGATTACCTTGTTATGGTGGGGGGAGGGGGGTATTTATAGTCGCCTTTAGAGAGAGTTTAGAGATAATCATTTATCCCTATGTTCCGGTATTTTTGTATAAGAATTAGAGTTTAAACCGTTTCATAGAGATAACCATGAATTTGAATACTCTTTAAATATCTGAATTGGTTTGTAACGAGTTGCTAGCCATACCCAATAGGACAGATCCGTTTTGTGTTATTGGGCTTTGAAGAAAGACCCAGTTCCCAATTCGGACCTGTTTGTAGGTGCAATTACCTTTTTACCCCTTAGAGCTTTAAAATTCGTGTCCGATTTGAACGATCCCAATTTAGTTCTATTTTTAGCCATATCACAAGTTTTTGCATTGGTACATATTAGAGTAATAATGTACTGGACTGACCTACCTTGAGAACGCTGCATGGATCGTTACGTGAGTGTCATAAGTTTTTCTCACAGTGACCATGGTGTATGTAGTCCTTTGACTTGAAGTCACTATGGTTCCTTACATAAAAAATTATATGTTTTAATGTCGTCAAACGTTGTCTGTAATAATGTGATTATAAAGTCGACTATTGGATATACTACAAATCGTGCGGAGAGATATGAGTGACTTTGATAGGATTTGTCCCTCTTACATAACAGGAGCGATATCTATGAGCCCTTTTGATTGAGTGAGACTACAAAATGCATGACCGTCCTCAAATGAGTCGATATGAGATATTGATCTCATTTATTTTAGTAAGTCTACTCGGACATAAAATAATCAAGGATTGACTATACAAAGATGACATGTTCCTTGCCTTGTGGTCAATTAAGATATGTGGACAAAGAGACTAGACTACATAGTAATATTGGTCACAGATAGATTATGTCAAATCACTGACATTCTCGTTACTTGAGTAGCAGTGATATATTGCTACATACTGCTTACAGTCTGTAATACTAGAATATGTTTTTAATATTACTGTCAACGTAATGGGAACCTACAGGGTCACACACTTAGAATAGATCGAAATTGTGATTTAAATTCATAAGATGAATTTAATTGGGGATCCATGTAAGACTTGGACTTCTGACATTTATTGGACATTTAATTAGATTAAATGGGCCAACTAAAGTTCAAAGACCCACACATGAATCTGACACAGTTCAGATTGTGAGCCCAAAAGCCTCATTACTCTCTTCAAGTTGATTTTTTGCACTTATATATATGATATGTATCTGTAAAAAAGTCACATGTAAAAAAACCTTAGTCGTCACAGAAAGTGAGAGAGAGAGATTGTGAGGAACATTCCCTTACTGCAACTAGCACCGCGGTCTGAGGAAGAGCTATTTTTCATTCCGTTCGTGTGGATACCGTAGAGGCATCGCAATATTGCAGTACTGTGATCGGCATACTATGGCGATAGCAGTCCATCTTTAAGGTATAACTCCTAAACACAATTTATGGTTTTCGCATGGATCCATGGCTAGGTTTCGATATTTTTTGTAACTTTTTCGTTGTGTATTTAATCTGTGATTGCCTTCGAAACCTAACAGTCACACACCTTCGAATCACCTTTGAGATGAGGGGTCACACACTCCAATCGAACCCTTATAGCAACAAAAAAGTTCATTATACTACAGCTGCATGCGGATCGCACTAGAAAGTACACCAATATAAATGTGTTGTAATGAGAACCTTCTACAAGCCAACCACATATCTTGCTGGTTGAGCCATTCACCTTGGGGGTTCGACCTTGAGTAACCCCCCATGCCCGGTGCACTATTATTGTTGCATCGGGATAATTGCACGTGCACCGCACGTACTGGCTAAAAAAAGGCGGAAGAAAGTTGACAAAGTCAATGTTGATTGGGTCAAAGTTGCCACGTGGGTACCACCTCAGCGCCAGGTAGATGCCACGTCAGATCGGGGACTGCCCCCGACCAGAACGAGCATGAAAACACGCAATGTGGCCGCCAAGTCAGTGCCACATAGGCGCCACATGGGAGGGGGGAAGCACTGAGCAACTCGGCCCCAGAACAGAAGACCTAAAAAACTATTTGATCTCCCAGATCTTCACGCCAAATCTTGATCAACGGCTAAGATTTAATCAGGTATTTTTTAAAAAAAAAATAATTCCTGTATTTAATTATTAAATTGAGTTAATTATTCAAAATTTGAAAAAAATAACTAATAAAATTCGGAAATTGAGTAAAAAATTCGAAAAATGATTACAAATTTTTTTTTTTTTGGGGGGGGGGGGGGGTGGGAATCAGAAAAATCTAAAAATATCACAAAAAGTCCAGAAAATTTTAAATATAATTCTAGGTTTTTTTACAAACTTAAAATAACGCCGTTACACCTCAAGCAAGGTTCAAACGTCCCCGTAAACTCCGATAAGTTCTATAAACCATTAAAAGTGGGCGAACTACTCCTCAAAGGTTGTAACCCCTATTGCTCATATTTGTATTTTTAATTATATTTTTTTTGATGAACCGGATAGGGCCTTACGACCCCAGCCATAACAAAATATATTGATAATAACAAAATGTACAGACGGAAACTTTACAAGCAGTAAAGATCATTCAAGCAAACAAACACAGCTAAACCAGTACAAACACAGATCATTCAAGCAAACGAACGACAGAAACCGTAGACTATCGATGCTGCAACCAAATGCTAGCTTAACAGCAATCGGGAGCAGCTGGCAACACGGGCGACCAGTGCAACTCCTAAGCCTGAAGGGCTGTCGAGTAGTCGCAGACGAGCAAAAGAAGCAAACCGAACTCATGCACGGGCTAACCGCACATATGCACATCAGGAGCTGACGCAAATCACCCAAATCAAAGCATTTATAGGCCCAGTCCCGCAGGACGAAGAGTCACGCGCAGCGATGCTGCGAAAATGGTCCAAAAAGAGACTGCCGATAGCACGGCCGAAATTGCAGCCGAAACAAATTAAGCAATCGTACCAAAGATGCAGAGAAGAAAATACAAAGAACAAGAACAGGACAATAATGATATAATCGCTCCACAAAGTGGGGAATAGCGCTACAAAAGCATCAGGTGTACATTCATAAACCATAATAACCACCAACCATAATAACCATTCATAAACAGTGGTGAGAGAGAAAAAAAGCATCAGGTGTACATTCAGAGAGTCCCACCAGTCAGATGCACAACCAGAAAGCATCAAAAAAGAAACTTACAAAACATGGTAAAGCTAGATAGAGGAGCGGCCACAGTGAAGAAAATGCACACTGGGAAAAGCAGCAAGAGGGAGCTCAAAAAAGAGCTAGAAATAAACCATGCTGGTACACTCAAAAGTTCCACAGAATTCAGACCTGGAAAAAGATTAGCATCAGTGCAATCAGCATATCCATGATAAGAGCATCCACAGTGGTTTGCTAAATACTCAAAAATTAGAAATCCATTTAGAAAACAGACGTGCAGTGGTTTGCTAAAAACTCAAAAGTTAGAATAGGAATGTACAGTAAGTTGCTAAAGTTAAAAGTCTGGATAGAAGATTGCTAAATATAGAAGACGGATGATGATACTCCGTTTATGGCCTTGGACGGATGAAGATCATCCGTTCTTGATTTTTTTTTTTTTTAAAAAAAAAAAGTCAGAAACTCACCAAACGGATGAAGATCATCTGTTTGGTCAGTTTCTCACTTTTTTTTTGATTTTTTTAATTTTATTTTGATTTGTTTATAATTTCAAACCAAGAAAAAAAAAATCAAAAAAAAGGTCAAAACCATCCAAACGGATGGTCTTCATCCGTTTGTGATGGTTTTGACTTTTTTTTTGACCTTTTTTTTTGTTTTTTTTTGTTTATTTTTTAAATCCCCGAATAACTACTATAAATAAATTTAAAAAAAAAAAAATCAAAGACGGATGATGTTCATCCGTCGTTTTCAATTTTAGGATTTGGACGACTACAGCGTGCTACTCCTATTGCTATTGCTAAATGCTATATTTAGCAATGAGAATAGCAAACGACTGTGGATGCTCTAACACAATAAAAAAGAGTGCATTCTAACCAAAAGGGACAGTACAACCGTAGCATCAAGAATTAAATAGCGTTAAGTTTGGTAAGACAATTGAAAGCCGATAGTAGTCTATGACTCTGAAGGGCTTCCTTCGCTGCGTTGGTCAAAGATGAAGACCAAAAATCGAACAGAAAAAGGGATTCGTCGATAAGAGTGGAAATGGGCCGCTCGCGATGCCTGAAAATTCTATGGTTCCTTTCTTTCCAAGAGATCCAGATAATGATGTGAACTGATAAATACCAAGATTTGCGAAACCTAAAAGACGGGGGAATAGTCGAATACACCGATTTGAGATCGGCGGGCAAAGGATTGAATTCCCAAGCAAGAGAGCATAGTTTCCATAGGGGGCAAGTGAATTCGCAATTCACGAAGAGGTGATCTACGTCCTCGAAAGAGGTGGAGCAGAGGGGGCACAATTGTCCCCAGGCCAAGTTTCTTTTATTGAGAATCTCAACGGTTAGCAGTTTATTGTTAAACGCAAGCCAGGAGGTGATTTTGGCTTTAAGCGGTGCACAAGAACTCCAAATAATTTTGGAGAAAGGCGAGAGAATTCCTCTGAAGTTCAGGAATTGATAAAAGGATTTGACCGAAAAAACCCCGTCCGAATTCCAACGCCAAGAGTAACCATCTGTCGTCGAACCCTCAAACTCGTTGAGGGAGGAAAGGAGATCGAAAAATTGAGAATCGTTATTCTGCAGAAGAGAGCCCGAGATAGGGATGAGCCAGACTCTAAGAGATTGGTGAAAGGTGAAAGAATCTTCGACCGTAGCCTTCGGAAGAAGGGCCGATTGATAGATGAGGGGAAAGGCAGAAGCAAGCTTCGTGTTACCGATCCAGAGGTCCGTCCAGAAACTGGTTCTGGAACCGGTTTGGCATTTATGGGAGATCCCGCAGAGGAAAGCAGGAATTGCTTCCCAGACGCCCTTCCAGAAAGAAGAGGCGTTGCGATGGATAGGCAGAGAAAGGTCCCACCAATGGTGCGTAGGGGAGAATTGTGCTTTAATGCTTTGAATCCACGGAAGATGTTCGAGAATTAAGAACCTCCAAATCCATTTGCCTAGTAAGGCGATGTTGTGATGTCTGAGATTCAATACTCCGAGGCCTCCAGCTGCTTTCGAAGAGCAGATAAGATCCCAGTTGCAAAGATGCGAGCCTGGTTTAAACGAGGCAGAACCCGACCAGAAGAAGTTACTTCTAATTTGGTCTAATCTCTTTATGACCCAAGACGGAAGAAAATAGAAAGACATCATGTATAGCGGGATAGAAGAGAGCACCGAGTTAAGGAGAATAATACGTCCACCGCGGGAAAGAAATTTACCAGACCAGACACTGAGTCTGGATTCAACTTTGTCCAACATGGGGGTCCAGTCAGATTTATGAAGTTTACCCCATCTAAAGGGAATACCTAGGTAGGTAATTGGGAAGGAGGCAACTGGACAATTGAAGAAATTGGCAATCTCAGTCTGACGGTTTGGGGAACCGCCCAACCATAGTACCGAGGATTTTTGAAAGTTGATGGAGAGTCCCGACGCAAGCTCGAAACAATACAGGAGCAGCTTAAGATTCCGAAGGGATTGAAAATTAGGTTGGAGAAAGATGATCGTGTCATCTGCATACTGAAGGTTAAGGACTCCGTAAAATTGATTGGAGGAACCCAATCCCTGAATGACTTGCGCATCCCAAGCATTACGCAGGAGTTTACTAAAGACATCAGCCACCAGAGAGAATAATAGAGAAGAAAGAGGGTCTCCTTGACGGGGGCCACACTTAATTTTGAATTTGTGACCCTCTTTGCCATTAATAATGATCGAAGAGGTGCTCGAGTAAAGGCTGGATCGAATCCAAGCGATCCATCTGGGTCCAAAGCCACGATGAAGTAAGATATTAATCAAGAAATCCCAACTCACATTATCGTAAGCTTTTTGGAAGTCAAGTTTGAGGAGAACACCCTCAGAGTTTGAACGGTGACAATGAGAGATGATTTCCTGGGCGGATGCCACGCTGTCTAGGATAAACCGGTCTCTGATGAATCCCGATTGGGCCGGGTCAATGAGGGGGGAAATGACTGAGCCAAGTCTAGCAGCAAGCACTTTCATAATGATTTTGAAAGTGGTGTTAATAAGGCTGATAGGCCGAAATTGGTTGACGGTATTAGCACCCAATACTTTAGGAATCAAGACAATATGCACGTAGTTAATACGATCGAAGGAGAACGACCCTTGATGAAGGTCAGAGAATAATTGGAAAAGATCATCTTTAAGCAGATCCCAAAATTTTTGAAAGAAAAAAGTCGGGAAACCATCCGGGCCGGGCGCGGCGTCGCTTTTTAGGGTGAACACCGCAGTTTTGATTTCCTCCATAGAAAAAGGAAGTTATAGGGAGTGTAAATCCTGAGATGGAGGCCCATAAAGACGGTCCCAGTCAAAATCAATAGAAGGAACTTTGGGAGACCCGATGAGATCCTTATAAAAAGATAGAAAGGCTCCATGAATCTCATGGTTGGCGCCAAGATCGCTGTCATTGTGAAGAATCGAGGAGATCCAGTTACAGCGTTGGCGATGCGAGGCAAAGTTGTGGAAGAAGGAAGTGTTGCCGTCCCCTTCTTTTAACCACTTGGTCTTGGCCCTTTGGGCCCATTTCAAGTGGTCTTGTAGAAGGATGGTGGAATAATCGATCTTACACGCGAGGCATTCGGATCGATGGGAATCGGGTAAGGGCCCCAGTTCTTCCAACTTGTCAAAAGATTCAATCGTAGCCAAAAGGTATTTTTTAAGGAAATTGGTGTTATGCTGTCTTTCAGAACGCCAGATTTTACAACCAAGCTTAATAGCGTGGAGTTTAAGAAGGATATTGCCAAGGCCTGAGGAGCCAGAGACCGAGGAAAGACACTCCCGAACTAGATTCACAAACAGCTGGTCTTGTAACCAAAGTTTTTCGAATCTGAACTTGTGGTGGTGAGCAAAAGGGAAATGACAGTATAGTGCGATAGGGTTATGGTCAGAGGAAGGATTGGGTAGTGCTTTAGAGAAAGAGTTGTGGAAAAGGGAGATCCAGTTGTGAGAGACTAAAAAGCGATCGAGCTTGGCAAAAGTAGGAACAAGACGAAGGTTAGACCAAGTGAATAAGCGACCGTTCAACGGAAGGTCGGTGAGATGCAATTGACGGATACAGTCGTTAAAGCAGGACGATTGCCCGTCAAGTTGCGAAGGGGAAGATCTTTCAGAAGCGAATCTGGTGACATTAAAGTCACCACAAAGTAAGCAGAGACCATCAGTATAAGCTTGAAGAGAGATAAATTCGTTCCAGAAAAGTTGTCGTTTGTCGGGCATGGAGGGACCATAGACAGAGATGACACAAATATTGCAATTTTGGACCATCCAGAAAAGTTGGATAATAAGGAAGAACTGCAGACGGGTTACTGCAATAAGCGAGAATACCGATTCCTTGAAACTGACCATGATACCTCCCCTAGACCCAATCGCATCTAGCGAAATCCATTTAGAGATAATGGATCCTCCGACAGAGCGATAGGTAAGGAGGGAGGGCGAGTCGATTTTAGATTCTTGAAGGGAGATAATATTACAATTGGAGGAAGAGATGATATCGTAAACCGCCTTTTGTTTACTGGGGCAGTTCAGGCCCCTAATATTCCAAGAGATGCAATTCATTGACAACCTTTGCTATCTAGAACTCTAAGATATTCCTTGTGCCTGATCGAGTCAAGCACAGAAGAACAGTCTGAATCTAAGTGGAAGCCCAATTCGTTGGTAATGGACAACATGTCATTATTGGAAAAAACGTCAAATTGAGGAAAGAAAATGGATCCTAAGGTGGGGAGATGACCTGACGAGCTGGGGAGATGCTCGCAAACTCCCTGAGAGCCCTGGCCATGGCCTTTAGACCTGAGTCGAGCACTGGTCCGGAGCATACGATAATGAAACCCTTGTCGGGAATCCGGGGACGTAGAGAAGCCTCTACTATCCTTAGACGGAGAGGCACCCCTACTGTCCTTAGAAGTAGAGGCATCCCTACTATCCTCAGACGGAGATGAACCCCTACTGTCCTTAGACGAAGAGGCCCCCCTACTGTCCTTAGACGTAGAGGCATCCCTACTGTCCTCAGACGGAGATGAAATCCTACTGTCCTTAGACGGACAACTATCGACAGAGTCGATAAGCAGGGGCAGAGGCTGCAAAATAGCCTTACAGGTGGTGGTTATCGATCTACACAACTCCCGTTTTTGAGGCAAGGAGACTTGAAAATCGAAACACTGAAAATCTCTACCCGAAGGTTTAGAGAGAAAGTCGCTCAGCGGACTCAAGGTCTGCGCTGAACGATAGGGAAAGTAATTCCTTGGAGAAAGATAGCAAGAGATCTTCCAGGGATGGAAGAAACCATTAAATAGAAACCGAAATAGAAATCTACAGCGTGATGCTAAAAAATCTTCACTGAAAAAAGATAATGAACTGCAGGAAAACAAAAAAGTGAATACCTGGTCGGAAGGAGGGATTTGAAGCAGATCTGCTTCCTCTTCTTCCAAAAGGTTGTCTTGTTCGATCCAATCAACGGCCTTGGGCTGTTCAGTTTTGCTACCTTTAGAGAGAGGAGGATTGGGCTTCGAGACTGATGGAGAGGGGATGTGAATCTGCTTCTGGAATTTATCCCAGTCCGAAGAATAAGAGGGGTTCACATCCCATTGAGGCCAACCTGAATCCGATGAGATAATAGGTGGCAATGCGGAGCTGGTAATAGGAACCGCAGGCTGGGGGGCCGAAGTGGGAGGGATAGTGGGAGGGGTAGCCACTGGAGTTGACACAGAGAGAGGTGCAACCTTCCCAGCAGAGTGAGAAGAGAGGTCCGGGTTGATCCAGACAAGATTGGGGGGTTTTGATGGAGAGATCTTGGGAAGGGAGTGGGTTGAAGGAGGGTATTTCTTCTTAGATGGAGGTTTAAGGGATCCCTTCAGCGCCAATGCCGCAACAGATGACTTGGGGTAGGAACCCGGGTGAAAAGAAGAGGGAGTAGAACCAGGGGTGGTAGAGGAAGCTGAAGGGGTACCCAGCACAGGGAGAGGTTGCGCACCAGCATCCGGAACAGTCTCATGATACTGAACCGAGACCGAGAAGACAGAAATGCCATCTTTAAGACAGAATGCTTGGATTTTATCGGCTACCTTAGGACATTTAAAGACAGCTTCAATTTGGAGAGTACCCAAAGCCAGCTTCGAAGAGGATGAAATGCTAATGATATCGCCAATGCACTTGGACATTTCTCCAACCGATCGTAAGGAACTACAGAATGGAGGAAGACCAAGAAGGGAAACCGTGATGGTTTCAAAAGCAATCTCTCGCACTGGGGGAAATCCAGGCACCCATTTGCGAACAGACAACGAGATGGACCCAATAGTAATAGACGAACGGTGAATCAATTCCTCGAGAATTTTGGGAGATGGACATCGAATGACCACATCGCCATTGGAGCAAGCACTGATGAACCAATCCCAATCTACAACATTGCAAGAAGAACTGAGTAGAGAATTTAAAGTGAAGTGAGGGATTAAACCACCACTGAATGAGATAGCACCATAGGTGTCGAAGTACTTGAGGCGATCAGTGAGGTCAGAGGAGGGGATGAAAACCAGAGTGACGGCTGGCTTGTCGGAGGGCGCCATAGCGGTCGGTTGAGGAGAGGGAGAAGGCGAAGCCTTAGAATGGATACGAAGGGAGCTAGAAGGAGTAGGAAGTAATGGCGATCGTGCTGATCTCTTAGCATTTTTGGATTTGGAAACCTTCTCTTCTTCCAGTCTACGCTGAAGAGCGGGGAAGTCTAACGCCGCAAGAACGGATTCTGATATCGGTGCCCCAAGGGTGAGCCCGAGCAATTTCTGAAGAGAGAAACAATGCTGACGAGCGTGACCAGATTTGAGACAGAAGAGGCATTTCATTTTAAAGTAGCAGTCTTGCTTCAAGTGTCCAGATTGAAGGCACCGGAAGCAAGAGAGGTGAGAACGAGGAGAATAGGAAGTGAGAGAGGAAGACGAAGAGATGATAGGTGAGAGGAACGGGCGGGAGAGTTGGTGAAAAGGCAGCTTAGGAAGCTTCGAGGAAGGATACTTGCTGGATCGTTGGGAAGCCGGCCCATGAGGATCGCGCCTCAAAGGGGCCTTATAACAAGGGTTAACAATAAAACCCTTTTTATTATTAACTGGTTTTTTTTTAACCACTTCGACCCATGAATACTCCATGGGCCTTAAACTGGGCTTGAGAAAAAAAGCCTCAGAAAAGAGAAGAAAATAATGGTGAGTAAAGATAGGAGCCAGAAACCTAATCGCTTCCGATGCAATCGGCGGCAGTCGACGCACCAAGAAGCACAGGGAGGTAGGGAAGAAGTATCAAGAGCAAGAGAAGGGGGGAGAAACTGCGAACTTCCTTAAAGGGAAGAAGTAGAATATGCAAATCAATTGCGAGAGAAATAGAGATAATGATACACCTCCGCAAATCAATAAGAACGATCACAAAGAGTGCGATGTGAACGCAGGAGGAACAGTCGAGTATTCACAAACAAAAAGCTCAAAGGAAAACTGAGTAGGAGCAAAAAAAAAATGGGAAGGAAAGAACAAATACTTACAGTGATAGGCTAGATCTGCTGCTATGAAGTGGCTAGGAGAAGCTTCCAGAGACGGAGGGAAGCGCTGGGGGAAATCGGAGGGAATCACACGCACCGCCTTGAAGGGAGAGATGACCTCCGCCAAACCAGAAGGCCACTGAGAACGAAACACCGCTAAAGGACAGGGCCAGGGGGACCCACCAGGAACTAATGGCCGGAATGAAGCGCTTGCTCCAGAGCAAGGAGGAGGTAGGAAGTAAGAGGAACGAGCGCCAGAGGGGAAAAGGGGAACACTGGCAACACTGCACCGGAGCAAAAGGGTATGGAGAACAGACCACAAGGAACAATATTAATGAAGGGAGAGGGGAAGGAAAGTGAAGGAGATCGCCGAATCTGGGGGAAATGAAGCTGGGAAGTAGAAGAGGATTTTTCAACTTTTTGGAACCTAGATCGTATAATACTGTTGCTGTTGGATTGCGCGGGCAAAGCCATGATGCAAGAACTTGCCCAAAGAAGCTTGATAGTGGCAGCAGTGCATTCAATGAAGAAGAGTTGAATTCCTCTACTGAAGATAGTTCCGAGTATGGTAATGATTATATGAACTGAGGGAAGTATTTGATTCGCAAACAATTTGGTAAATCTGATGCCTTACTGTATTTTATTTTGGGTATTTTTAATTATATTAATAAAAAAATCTTGATTATTTATTTTTATTTCTGGGTGTATTTAATTTCTTTTTATTGTATGATGTGTTGTTCTTCTCTCTTTTGTGATTCATTTTGCATTGATTCAGTTTTTTATTCTCATTTATTTGGCCTAAAATTTGTTCTTGATCTTGTCTATTATTTAAACCTATTTCATGGACTAATTGTCTCTTATTGGATTCTTTTTACCCTATTGGATACTACTCAGTTCACCCAAACCCATATTATTCCTATATAAATACCCTAATTGAACCCTAACCCTAATTATCATACCCTAATATCTCTCTCACTATAGCTGTCATTCTCCCCGACCCCGACCTGCCTCTTCGCTGTCGTCGTTCTTCTCCGATGCTGGCGAAACCCCCTCAATCACCCTCTCCTCCTGTTCCCCCTCGCTGTTGTCGACTTCGCTATGCACCCCCAGGTCGAGCCCCTTCCGTTGTCCTCTCTGTGGTCGAGTGCCGCCGCGACCCTAGCCGCGTCGTCGCTGCTGTCCTGCCGCGCCGTCGTCGTCTTCTCTGACCGTTGGTGCTGTCGATCTTGCTGTTGAGTGCTCTCTTTTGTTGTGTGTGCACATACGTCGTGTGCACGTGTTTTGGATTGGATTGGATTCTTGTCTCTCATCTCTCATTTGTGTGTTCGTTGTTCGGGATCCATTCCCGTTATTCTATTCTTCGTTTTCATCGTCTTCATATCAGGCAAGTAGCTTGTATGTATTCTTTTTTCATACAAGTTAATACCGTAAGTAATCTAGTATGAAAATATTTGTACTCTCATGATGATCCATATTTGATAGTTAAACTGTTGACATCATCTCTTGATCATGAGTAGTTATAACAATTGACACCCGTTGCATGAAAATAATTAGATTAGTGGACACTTTTATTGTATATTGTTTGTGACACACCGTATGTTGTGAATGACTGTTGCAAAGATATTTGTTGAATGTATTATCTCATTATAGACTATTTGATTCACATGCCATGCGTCATCCCCACCTTCCTCCAGTATCTCACTGGCAGTCCCTCGTGAGTGCGGCACGCACCTTTTTCTTTGTTTCGGAGCGGGGCACGCAGCCCGCTAGAATGCCTCCTTGGTTCGGGACGAAGCCAAGCAATTTGAGTAACCCACATATACCATGCTTTGTGTGACATCTAGAATAGACCGTTTGTAATCAAGTTGTTGGATAAAATGCATAAAAGAACTTTTGTTTGTTGTTGTCCTATTTTGTACAGTAATTTAGACCCTGTTAACATCAGTAAAATAAATAAATTTGTGAACATGAATTGTAGCCTCTGATTTCTAGTTTCCAGAACTTTCAACGGATTTGAATTCCGGGTTTTGATGCATGAGTTATTGCGTTTTACTGCAGACATATTGTATTGTTCAGATTCTGAACTATATGTATTCTGTATGAAATATTATTTTAAAACTGATATTAAAAGTAGAATTTGAACTCTATATTTTGCTTAGTATGTTTAGTTATGACTGGGAGTAATCCTTAATTTTTTTTGAATTAATTAATGACTTTTGTATCTCATTTCATACTTAGGAAACTAGTCGATATATTTTCAAACTGCATGCTGTTCAGTAAAAAATTATGTTTTCAACCTGTATCTATTCGTTTTTGGTGAAAACGTTGTGAATAAGAACTATAGCCTTATTGTCTATTTTACTAACCTTTTAACGGATCTGGATTTAGAATCATACTTTGTGAATTATCTCTGTTTTGGTACTGCTGTGTCTGAACTTTCAGATTCGAAATTTTGTTACATTACTATGTTTTTCCAATTTTATTGACTATACTATATGTAATATAAATTCATGATATTTTATATTTTGAAATTAGATATGTTAGGGATCTTCCAAATTTTTTCTCAGATTTAATTATGATTTTTTAAAACTCTTTTCATGTTTATAAACAAGATTTTGCATTTTCTGGTTGAACATAACTTCTGTATTAAATACTGTTTTCGACCCTATTTCTGTAGCTGATATGTGACTTATATACATGTGCTGAAATCGGCAGAAGGTCTAGTTTCTAGATTTTCTGACGGATCTGGATTTGGTATTCTTTAGCAATGTGAATATCAGATTTGGTATAGTAGTGTATTGCTGTCCAGAATTGAAAATTTCATTATTTTGACTATTATGAGGTCTATTTATCAACCGTTGCAATCACTATTTCATCTTAGACTTATTTCCTGTTCTTGCCATGTCTTTAGCCTGTTTGTATTCGTTCACACATGTTTGTTTATAATAAAAAAAATCAAGTCGGGGTTTTTAAGGGAAAAGATCGAGTAGTGAACAATATGCAAATACATATTCAGAAGAGACTCGTTTCCCCACTGTTTACTGTGGTACCTACTGTTTATCTCTGGATGCATGAGAACATGATCCACAACACTGTTTGTTATTACTTTTACTGTTACTGTTTGTCTGAATATATTGCTCTATAGAAATTCCACCACAAAATCTTAAAACGAAACTGTTTAATGTAGCAACCATGTGGTAAAATCTGGAACGCATGAAGTACTACCTAGTTAGTAATGAACATTAGGCATAAGAATAACTGTTTACACTGTCATATTCTGTTACGGTTACTGTGGACTTCACTGTTAGTATTAATTACTGCTACCATTGACACACTGTTACTGTTGATTACTACTACCGTTGACACATTGTTACTGTTATGCTTCTCCTGTTATCATTATACTACTTACTGTCATCTGTAAACTGTTATATTTACTGCTTTCTCCATGTTAGTATTACCTATTTGGTTTAGTTTTTTTCTCCCATTTTCCTATTTGTATTGCTTGCGACCTGGACTTACATCTAATGGACGTTATGTTTTTATGTTTTCCCTATTTTCCTTGTAATTGCTATATGAGCATGTTTTACTGATCAATTGCCTACTGGACTTGGCGAGCAAAAGTTTTGAGCTACGCAATTGGAATAATTTTCTTAAATGTTTTGATGAACTATTTTATTTCATGAACTGTATTGAGACATGTATTTGAGCTTATTTTTTCAGGATTATTGTTTTGTTTCAGGTCTGGTATTTGTTGGAATATTTATTATTGATGCAATAAATACTGTTAAGTTATGATTGTTTTTGCATACCTGGTTGGAGTATACTGTTATATTTACTGTTATGATGAGTCAAGCAGGTCCGTACAGCTTATGGATGTTGAAAACTATCCACTGGGCTTAGTCGCGTACCGTATTCCATATTTTTTTGAAAAATGGGGCATGACATAGGCTATGAAACTCAATCTTCGGAAGTGGGGGGCTTGTGATATAGGTAAAAATAGAACCGGATCTGGACCGTTCAATTTGGGCACGAATCCTAAGCTCTCCGGGGTAAAACGGTAAATTCCACTATAAACGGATCTGTAAAAGGGAATGAGCCTCTTTCAAGCTCAGCTACTCAAAACGGATTTGTTAAACTGGGTTTTCGTAACAGCCCAACGCGAATGAGTCCATGATTATTTAAATATGATTTAAACTCATAATTATCCATAAGAGGCAGTTCAAAAATCATATATCCTATTATGATGTGAGTTATTACTCTATCTCTGCAACTGCTTCTATCTCTTCATGAAGAAGAGAATAACCAACTCTATCAAAACATCGGAAAGTAGTGATAAATCATTATCTTGAAACTGGCCCCTTAAGTGACTATAAATACCCCATGAGCTCCACAGAATTCAGGTAATCAATATTTGGCTACTAAATTCTTATATATTTCTAGAGTTCTGACTTGAGCGTCGGAGGGTCTGTCGACGGGGCCAACCCTGGTGTTTCAGACTTTTACAGGTCAATCGGAGCAACGTCATCATCCAGATCAAATCCAACGGTTCAAACAAGTCAGATTCATGAGTCAATATCAGTTTGCAGCAGTCAATATTGGCAGTAACTAAAAGGTCAGGTTTTTTATTATTTCTAAAAGAATTCACATTATCCATTTGCTCTCGCACAGAAAAATGCAGCAACAAGATTTATATAGTACGGTTAATGCGATCTATGTCCACAGCAAAATGTACAACTAGCAATTTCCGCCATCAATGAACGTTTATAATAAGCAATCTTTATATTGCTCTTAAAGTGCATATCATCCCCCCCCCCCCCCCCCCCCCCCCCCCCCCGCGTACATATTGTAGCAATGGTATTGTGATTGTGTAGGTACCAAGTACTAAAAGAATTAGACATAATTGCGGATGAAGGGTGGAATCAAATACCAAAAGGGGAAGATGCCCTAGAGGGCAGCATATATATATAGAGCCAAATGACAACTTCTGAAAGTTGGGGTGTTAATAACGACTAAGCTTGCAAAAGAAAGAAAGTAAGAAAGAATGAATGACTTGCATGTGCACATGCGCGCCTGGAAGAAGGGGAAGAAAGGAGGACTCTGCATAACTAAAGGTAGGACGAAAGAGACATAAGCGGCACTGTAGATAAGAGCAACCCCTCAAACTTAATTGATCACGTACGGCATGTATAAATAGTATATGAAATTCTACAAAAATTGTACATTGGTCAGAGATGGTACCTCTCTTTGTCGATTGTTGATTGGGTATAGCAAATTTTCCAATGAGATGTAACTCAATGCGGGCGCCATACAAAAGTAGTGTACATATGAACTGAAATACTGAATCATTGCCATTGCCATTGCCATTTTCCACCAAATGTACTTGAAGAGAGGAGGGAAGGGGAAGGGTTATGTCTTGTTTTTGATTGGTCAAAGGCCTTGGCGGGACAGATGGATAGAACAAATAATTGTCCCTTTGGCGTGTGGGATATTGACACGTGGAGATGATGCAGGGTGCAGTACACCAACTTTTAAGTGGAGAGGCCCAGAGAGAGAGAGAGTGAGAGTAGTCCAAAATCCAAATACTGATTATGGAGCTAGGGTGTTGATTGCAATTATGGAAATGTAGGAAGGGGACAAGATGAGGGAGCAAATTGCTTTTGAAACCCTAATGTCAACCCCATTTTCTTAACCAGCTTGCTTGGTGGTGGAGATTCTCACTTTTAGATTGATGTCATAAATATAAAACCTAATTAAGTGATGTATCATAGTTTTAACTTTTAACTTATAAAAACCCCATCTTCCTCGACATCTTATCTCCCCAGATTTCGTCGATCCTCTCTCCTTCTCGCTTTCGTCTTTCAATCAACTTTGTTGAGCTCCCCAATCCCTGCCGACCCTTCTCAGCTTTTTCGATTTCGAGTTGGTGCACTTCTTCCTCTCTCTCCGCTGAAGGCCTGACCTCTCTTCTTTCCTCCAGCACCCCCCTTCCGTCCGGCCGCGCTCCTTGAGCCTTCCTTGGCGTAGCGTGGCGCTTCTCCCCTTTCGCTCTTCTTTGGACCATCTCGGTGGTGACCAGTTCCGAGCGGCCTGTTCGGCTCCACATCGCCTCGCCGGTGTCCCCTCCAGTTTTGTGCTGTGTTACTCCGCCGTCCGTTTCGCCGGTGTCCCCTTTTTAGAGTAAGCTCCTCAACCAGGAGTCTCCCCCCCTCCCAGCTGCGTTCCAGCCTCTCGTTTCTACTGCGCGCTGTAAGTTTTCTGCCTGTTTTGATCTTTTGCATTTTCCCGACAGTCTTGATTATTTGGGTGGATCACTGGAGCATTTCTTTTGTGTTGTTGCTTATTCTTAGCGCTGTGTAGTGTTCCGTTAGCAGTTTAATCGTTCGGGCTATCTGTTTGTTAGTGCTGGCTTTGTGCTCCCCATTCACTGGGGACTTTTTTGCCAGCGACTATTTCAGCTCATGTCGGTGTACTGACTGAGATTCTCTTCTAGATTGTCCGTTCTATCTATCCTCTCTCTCTATTTTCTCCTTTCTCCTTCTTCTGTTTGGAGAGTGCGGTTTCTCTTCTTTGAGAGGCACTGTGTTGTTATAGCATTGGTTCGATTGTCTTGTGGAAGAGTTATTGGTGTCCATTCTGTTAGTGGTTTCTCTATACACGTCCTTTCCTTTATTGGAGCTTAGTGTTCTTTCCATTCTTGGAAGGATCTCTTCTATGAATTTCATCATGGCTGTAGCGAGCTCTGATCTTTCAGTTTCGGATCAGGATTCACAGAGAGATGTTTCTACTTCCTCTTGGGATCTCATTTACCCCTCTCAGGGTTCTCCCAATTGCTTTAACTCCCCATCGCCTTATAGGCCCGATCTTCATCGGGTCTGCTTCAGGTGCCTCCTTCCTGGGCATCTTAAGCGTGATTGTATGAATAAAATGAAGTGTTTATTCTGTGATATGCTCGGTCACTCTCGTAGCCGTTGCTTTTCCCTTCAAAAACTTCTGGGATGGCCCAGAGGTCATCCCTTACCGGCCAAACTCCTATCCTTCCTTAATTACCCCCTCTTAAAGCTCAAGCTTCTGAATAGTTTGGTTTGTAAGCCCAGTAGGGTTGAGAGCCTGGACCTCGACTCCTCTGTCTTGGCTGAAAGTTCCGCGTCGAATTCCTCCCCATCTAGTCCTTCTCCTCGCGCATATTCAGGCTCTCTTTGTCGGCCTAATATTGCTCTCCTTTTTAAGGAGCGTAAAGTTTTCACAAACATTGTCTCCATCTTCGCCGGGCCTCTTTCAAGGCTCGCCCCCGACTTGTCTCTGTGGTGCCGTCATTATTCGGGAAGTTGGGCATTTATCCTGTCTGGTTTAAATCCTATTCCTCATATCTTTTGTGGTCTCGTAGTGCAAGGGAGTCTCCTCCTCACTCCAGCCCTTCTGACCCCCTTGTGCTTCCTGACGGAGCTATTATTGATCTTAAGGCCCCTTCTCTGTACTATAACTATCCCTGTGCTTTAAAGTTCTCATATCTCTTATGTTCTGCAATCTCGTTTCATTATTCTGGATGCCTATACTCTTGGTATCAACTTTTTGGAGCTCAATCATGGCTCTATCAGGTCCTGACTGGTTTCAAACTCTTCTTGCTCTCCCTTCCCCTCAAGTATTCTATTAGTTTTGATGTCTCTTCATTTCCCCTTTGGGCCGGCACCACCAAGACCATCCCATCTATCTCTTCGGTTGCTCCCAGCAGTCACAGCTCCCCCCTGAGTTCCATCTCTATAGATGTTTCTTCATCTGACCTTGAGGCGTTTTCGCCCCCTTCGGCAAGTGCTGCCCATCCCCCTGTCAAGCGTGGTTACAAAAAGAAAGTTTTCGATCGTTCGAAGATTCGAGTGAGCGCTCGCCTTCTTGCGAGGAAAGCAGGCTCCGGGTCAGCTTTTCAGCCAGGGCACGGTTGAGTATCGCCTGCTCGTTGATATTCCCGGTGTATTCCCGCCGTTTAGCCACTAGAGTCCCTCTAGATTGCTAGTGGGTTTGGATGTCATCGTGGAGGGAGTTTTTTTCTTCCAGTTTTCTTGGATCATTTGCTCGTGTCTCTGGGCCTGTTACATCGCTCTCTGGTTTCGGGTTGGTGATTCTTTGCCGTGTTTTGGACCTCTGTGTTGATACTTGTTATTGTATTTCTTTTTTATTCGTTTATTCCTGTTTTACCTCTTGTAAAACCCTTGATGATTGTTTGTATTATTACTGTTTTATTGATTAATATATTTTTGATGGCTGGAGCCTTTCGGCTCTATCCGATTCATCAAAAAAAACTTTTAAGAGTAGCTCATATGTAGAAAAGGTTTAAAACTACGGGAAAGTATTAATTAGAAGTGTATGTTTTCAACTAAAAATGAAGAGAACAAGAATGAGATAAAACAGTTTGCTAGAAAAGTATTTAAATTTTTAATGGTGAGAAAACTTAAAGAAAATGTAGTCTAAGCATAGCTGGAAAAGTGGTTTCAATTCAAAAGGAGTTGAAAGCATACCCTCCTTTTCTTGTAGCCTTCTTGCCTCTTAATTTTCTTTATGTTTCCGGCCTCTTACCGCTAAGAGCATCCACAACCGTCTGAGATAAAAAATGGCAAAATGTATATTTTATCAATCCAATTTGATGAAACGCTGCAGTCGTCAAAAGAAAGAAAATGCATAAATCTGTTAAAAAAGAATGTTTCGTCTATGATTAAAAAATAATTTACATAGGCAGAAACTAGGAATGGCGAACGGGTCGAGTGGGCCGGACCGGGCCCAACCCGAACGGGTTGGCACGTATACTTCGCGGGCTCGGGCCGGGTTGGGCTCTTATCCGAGCCGGGCCGGGCTGGGCTGAGATTTCTTTTGGGTGGCCCGCCCAACCCGTGAACCCTTTAGGGTTCAACCCGGGTTGGGCCGGGTCGACCCGCAGGTTGGTCCGTTTAATATATATATATATATATATATATATATATATATATATATATATATATATATATATATATATATAATTTTTTATTTTATTTTATTTTTGTAACTTAAAGCCTTAAAATAATAATTATTATTATTATAATACTAAGTAAGTAATAATTCTAATAAACAATAAAAATCTAAATAATAATAATAAGATTGAAAGAGTGAAATTGACAACAAATTTTGAAATATTATTCATATGAATTTAAGTTATACAATTTTAACAATTTATAATGAAATGAGTACAAGTTTTTACAAATAAGTTTGATACAATAACATATTTCTTATATACAATTTTAATTGAGTACAAGTTTTCTAATTCGACATAACAAGCAAAGCTATTGTTGTTGTTGTTCTTCGGACGAGTTGCTCCCACTTGTAGAACTTGATAGTGCTTTCCCTTGTGTCCTATCTTCAGCCTTCAGCCAGTCTTCTGTGCAAACGAGCATCTCTAACACCTCGGGCTTCAAGGGATTCCTGTAATCAGATAGAACCCTGCCACTTGTAGAAAATGCACTCTCAGAATCAACTGTAGAGACAGGAGGAGTTAGTAAATCTTTAGCCATAATTGACAGAATACTAAAAGTGTGTTCATGTTCTTTCCACCATTGTAAAATATCTAGTGCAGAAAGAGTAGGCTCAGTATCCTGTTGGTTATACCAATTTAATTTATTTGGTTGATTAGTTCTAGGTTTTTTAGGTTGAATTTGTTCAAGTAAACTAAATGTTCTATCACCAATTCTACTTTTACCCTTACCTTTAGAACTAGCAGAAGAAGAACTAACTACAGAAGTTGTACTACTAGAAGCAAAACGTCTATCATAATAATCATACAAGTTATTTAACGTAATTCAAACTGAACTAAAAAAGTAGCGCAATCAATTGTTAATTCTATATTTACCTCTAAATATCCAAAAAATATTTCTATCAAATTCTTTGTACCTTCTAATTTGATACGAGGATCCATAATAGTAGCAACACAAATCAAAATAGGAGGAGGAAAATAATACTTCAAAATTTTTTGAAATACAGGTTTTACAATGTCACTAATATAGGGATCATTTAACATTTCGTTAAATATTTGCATTATGCTAACTAATTCAATAAAAATGCTACTAGAAGTAGATTCATATGTTTTTGAAAATTTTAAAGTTGCGGTTTTAAAAGGTTCTAAAAATTTCAACAAAGATTCGGTAAAAAACCAATCGGGGGGAGTCATTTCAAAATTGTGCATATTTTTTGCGATACAAAAATTATTTACAAGTGCTTTATAATCGGTGACAACATTTAGTAAATCAAAAGTAGAATTCCATCGGTGTCTAACATCCTTTGGAAATTTTCTAAAAGGAACATTTCTAACCCTACACCAAGCTTTCCATTCTTGTAAAATGGTTGGACTTAATGCAATGAAATGTACACAATTTCTAATTTTAACTAAATATGGATCGGCTATTCTTAATGCATCTTAAACACATAAATTTATAATATGACATGCATATCTAACATGAAAAATATTGACAGATGGAGGGTTTAATACAGATTTTAAAGTAGTAATTGCTACATTGTTGTTAGATGCATTATCAAAACTAATAGCCATAATTTTATCGCGAATATGAAAAACATCACAAATTTCTATAATACGGTTTGCTATTTCATCACCACTATGGGGATACGGCAACGCCGCAAGTGATATGATTCTTTTTTGAAGAATCCAATCATTGTCGATCCAATGACAGGTTATTCCCATCGTTAGAATATTGTTGACACCCGTCCAAAAATCCGAAGTTAAACTAACCCTACAAGTTAAACTCCATAAAATTACAATCAAAGCGTCCTTCATTTCCATGTACACTTTAAAACAATCCGATTTGCAAGTATTTCTCGGAATTCTTTTAAAATGAGGGTTTAAGGTCGTTTGATTAAAATTTTCCAAATTCTTATCTCGGGATAGGAAAATGGTAACTCTTTCTTAATGACTAATCGGGCCATTTCCCGACGAACAAGTTCGGGATCATAAGGGTGGCTATCAACTTGACCGGTCCTAGGGTTGATTTTTTGTTGGCCTTGTATTTGATCAAGAAGTTCTTTATGATTATGTTGGATATGCCTACTAATTGTACCGGTGCCGTCACCCCTCTTGAATTTGTATGTTTTACTACATGTTTTACACACTTTCAAACCTATACCCGGAGTATGTTCGTCCGGGATATAATCATAAAATTTATGCCAATCGCTAGTTTCTCCTCTAATTTTCCTACTACTACGGGATTGTGTGGTTTCGGTTTGTTGTTGTTGTTGTTCTTCTTCTAATTGTATGTCACCTACAACATCGTTGTGTGTACCTCATTGTTCCATAGTAGGATCAATATAATCTTGGACGGGCTCACTAGTTGGGACAATTGGTGGCCTACGTGAAGAGAAGGAGGAATCTTGTCCGCTACGACCGCTACCGCGTGATCTAGACATAATGTAGTAATGTGCTAAAGTATGTAAAAAAATATATATAATGTAGGAGCGGTGAATTATACAAAAAAAATCTAAAAAATAAGAGGGTTGAGATAGAGAAGTTCAAAAAACGAACAATAATTTTAACTACAACGCAAAAAAAAATTAACAAGAGAGATAGAGATATTTTGATACCGTTCATCGTGGAATACGCGTATGTAAAAAAAACCGTAAAAATAAGAATAGAATAGAAAAGATGGAGGAGCGCTTTGCCGATTCCGCAATTGAAGAGTTGAGAAGAGGTTGAAGTAGATTTGACGAGAGTTGAAGAGAGTTGAAGACGTTGAAGACGTTGAATTTTGATTCCGATACGACCGAAATTTGATCGTGTATATGCCTCCTTGTAAACTTATTTGATGAATACTACAATTGTTCAAAAATTCTTTACAAATGATGTATAATAGTAGAGAGAGTAAGAGAGTGAGGTGTGATTTTTATGAGATTTTTGGGGATATTTATAGGCTAAATATGTGGGAAAAAACAAAAAAAAACAAAAAAAAAAAAACAAACCAACGGCTCAAAGAGCCGTTCCAAACGGCTCTGTCCCAGACAGAGCGCTGGCTGCAGCGGAAATTTCGACCGTTCGACCCGCGGGTCAACGGTCGACCCGTCACGGGTCGAACGTTCGACCCGTACGGGTCGAAACCGCGGGTCGACCCGCGGGTTGGCGGGTTGAATTCGCGAGTTGGGCCGGGTTCGTGGGCCGAGTTTCGCGAGTTCAATTCACGTAATTTGCGACCCGGGTCGACCCGGTACTGTTCACCGGGTTCGATCCGAACCCGCCAAGCAGCTAACCGGGCCGGGTTGGTGGGCCGGGTCGCGGGTGGGTCGCCGGTTGACCCGGCCCAGTTGCCATCCCTAGCAGAAACTTAGAAAATATTAATTAAATATATGGGACGTGTTTCGTCCCAAAAGGAAAAAAATTTGCAAAATAACCGGACGAAACATGATGTTTTCGGATTTTAAGGAAGTTTTTTTGCAAAAAAAATGCAAAAAAAATTAAAAATATTTGCAAAAACAATTAAAAAATTTGCAAAATTAATTTTAATAATTAGTTTTAAAAAAAATGGAATTGGACCAAACATCCATCCATTCTTTTTTTTGCTTTTTTTTTTTTTTAATTTTTTGTTCTTTGCTATCTTTTTTTCTTTGTTTTTTAATTTTTTTTACTTGGGATGTTTCGTCCGATTATTTAAAATATATAATTAAATAATTATAATATTTCGTCTGCTATAATATGCATTTTGCTATTTCGAATGTTATTTATACATTTTTACTGTAGCCGAATAGGTAAAAAAATAACAAAATAACTGACAACTGTATACATTACAGTACTCAAATAATAGAAAAAATGACAAAAAAGCAACTATGGATGCTCTAACTAAACATTCCAAACAATTCCTTTTCTAACAAATAACTCGAGGTTACAAAAGAAAAGTTGGTTTCAAAATTAGGGTTCATAATCAATTTCGAAACCCTATGCTTGCTCTCAACACCTTTATCATCTTTCATTTTATCTCAGATAGTATTAATGATTAATCTAGCACTGTCCCTGTCGATCTCCTCAACCGCTTTAGTTCTTAGAGATAATCAATGCAATCCAAGACTTACTTAACTGACTTTGTATATGAAACCCTCTGCTTCCCACACACTAAACGGGTCCAAAAGTTTGAGAGAGAAAGAGAGAGAGAGAAAGGGGAGTTTGAGAAGAGAGAGAGAGAGTGGTCACTCCTGTGTCTAATCTCAACTGCTACCACGTGATTCTTCATCATACGTTTTCTATGTTGCACTCTCTCTCAAGGAGGAAGAATAAAGGTAATTAAGCATACAATGTTCCCAATAAATACCAGCTCCTATGTGCTTCTCACTCCCCTCAAACTACTTACGCTAATTAGTTCCTTTCCTTTTCTCTTAGTTAGTCTTCCCTCCTCTTCCCTTCAATCTTCACACCACACCCATCCTTTTTCCTTACAAGATTTCTTCTAAGTACACCAAGTTCCAGCCATAAGTACACTTCTCTTCAAAGTTGTGTAGCTCCTTTCATGCTTGGTACTCACTTAGTCCTCCACTCTCACCTCCTGTCCTCATATTTCATGTAGGATGTTATCAAAAGCCCACGTTTCTATCAACCATCATTATCAATCTCTCACTATCTTAAACTCTCCTCTCCTCTTCTCTTCTATATTCTTCAAACCCTAAACTAGTTCAATCTAATTATCACCAGATATAATGATGTTCTCTTACCACTCTGACCTCCCCTTTTCCTGGGAACCCTTCTCTCCTTCTCCTGCATTATTCATTAACCAAGAACCGGTGACCGGCGACCTTCTCTTCACTACTGATATCTTGCCAATCACAACTCCACCAATAACAGTCCCACCACCTCCATCTCCTAAGAAAAATGTGACAAGTAGTGGTGGCAACGGTCGAAAGAGAGCGACGAGAAAGGACCGACATAGCAAGATAGTTACCGCACAAGGACCGAGAGACCGGAGGATGAGGCTTAACCGAGAGGTTGCCCCTCAATTCTTTGACATCCAAGATATGCTTGGTTTCGACAAGGCAAGCAAGACTGTCAAGTGGCTCATGAATGAAGCCAAACATTCCATTGAAAAATTGAAGGCTTCCACTGGAGGAGGAGGTAATAGCTCGAAGAGCACCGAGGTTTCATCTTCAGAATTGGAATGCGAGGATATCTCCACAGTCACTACTGACTGTAAAGGTAAATCTCCGGGTAACGCTCCAAAGGCAAAGAAAGTAGGGCGTTCTCAACTGTCTTCAAGGCCTAGAGCTCTACAATACTCTCCTTCACTTGCAAAAGAGATAAGAGACAAGGCTAGAGAGAGAGCAAGGGAGAGAACAAGAGTGAAAAAGAATATGCAAGGTATGGAACAAGAATCGGGCTCCCATGAGCTTAAATCCTCAATGGATGTTGTAGCCGAATTCGAAGAACAGTGCTCCCCTTCAATCACTCAGCTTAACAATGCTATCGACAATGGTGGAGTAGATGACGAGCTAACCGTTAGCATTTCGGATTACAACCACAATAATACAATGACACAGAACAATGGCTTTCAGTTTCGAGAATGGGTGAGCCAGTTTGATAACAATATTGAGGATGTCAGCCAGCTACAAGTCAGACTCTGGTAAGCATATAGCTAGCTAGCAAGCCTGAAGGAAGTTGCCACTATAATGGCTTTAATTAACCTCGTGATCATGTGATCATCTCCTTGGATTTCCCTTTTTCAATTTCTGCCATCTTTTGAATTCTCCCCATCTTGATTTGCAAAGTCTAGTAATGGATCGTTTGTAAAGTCTAGTAATGGATCGTCTGTTTCTGGTTTCTTGCTCTTTCATTCACACATGCACACATATATATCTATATAATAAAACACAAAGAAAGCTATCAAGTGGCTCTCATTCAATAGGGTTGAAATCAACGGTCCAGATTTAACATCACAAAACATATATTTCCGTCCAAAAGTTCTCCCAAAAACTCAAATTCAAATTCCCAAAATAACTCTTTTATTTATTTATTTCTCTCCCTCTCTCTCTCTATTTACTCAGAAATTTATATTTTCATATTTCAGGTTTGTAAATTTTCAGATTTTTTATGCATTTTTTATTGCTCATGTTACATTCAAAATAGCAAAAATCTCATCAACGGTTAAATTTCATCATTTTTCATACTCAAAGTTCTAAGAAATTTGATTTTACACCCCATTTATAATTATTTTTCAACATATACTAATAGAAATATGGACTTAAAAAAAAACTAATTATTGTTTACTATTCAAACTTGATCTACATAATTATTGTTTTACTGTTTACAAGACTTTCATATGTTGTATCGTTCCAAATACGTGCCATAGGCACGTGCCCACGGGCAAATCTAGTATATATATATATATAATAAAAAACAAAGAAAGCTATCAAGTGCCTTTTATTTAATAAGATTGAAATCAATTGTCCAAAAGTTTTCCCCCAAAACTTAAATTCAAATCCCATCTAAAACAACTCATTTATTTATTTATTTATTTATCTCTCTCTCTCTCTATTTACTCAGAAATTTATATTTTCAGATTTCAGGTTTGTAAATTTTCATATTTTTTATGCATTTTTTTATCTCTCATGTTACAATGAAAATAACAAATATTTTATCAACAGTTAAATTTCATCATTTTCCACACTCAAAGTTCTAAGATGTTGGATTTTACACCATCATTTATAATTATTTTTCAATATATACTAATGGAAACATGGACTTACAACTAATTATTGTTTTGCGATTCAAATTTGAGCTACATAATTGTTGTTTTACTGTTTACAAGACTTTCATATGCTGTATCGTTCCGAAGACGTGCCGTAGGCACGTGTCCACGGGCAAATCTAGTATATATATAATAATGCTAATATGAGATGATGAGATGGGTGAGATGAAATATTTTTTTTCCAGAGATGAGCGATTTGAGTCATCTAAATCTTGATCACACCGTTCACATCACTTTATATGTCATCTAGATGGTGGGTACAAAATTTCAAGAAATTTAGAGATCTCTAGTCTATGCAACGTTCAACACGTCATTAAAATGGTACGAAATACATATATATGCATTTATTTGAACATCTTGATGCATAGGCTACAGGTCTCTGAATTGATTGAAATTTGGCACACATGATCTTGATGACATGTAGAGTGATGTAAACGGTGCGATCGAAATTCGGATTACTCAAATCGGTCATCTCTCAAAAAATATTTTCATCTCACCTATCTCACAATTGTTAGATCAAGATGAGTAATTAAGGTTAGGGTTTATATCTCTTAGCCGCTTAAGATATTATACTCTGCTTATCAGTATTGGAATATCACAGAACACTACCTCTAGACCAGCTTTTATATGCGATGAACTGGGTTTAGGGTACTGGATTTTATGCTCACTCAACCCGGTCAAACAATTAAACAGATAACACATGCAAAGCACGTGTTTTTTCATAGAACATTACACACAATAATATTCTATTATATTGAGAATATACCTATATATCCAACAATTTCCTCCTATATTCTCAATATATTAGGCAATACCACGTTAAATCATTGGCTCATAAAAAAAATATAGTTCACAGACTATATCAATTATAACACGAATAGTTCAAATGAGACTAAACCAAAATAATCAAATAGTTCAAAGGCCATATCAAAACAGAATAGTTCACAATGACTAAACCAACTAGAGAAACCTGTCATAGTTTCAAAATCAACCAAAGCAAATAAACTTCAAAAACAAAATATGAGTTTTAAGCTCATGAACACAAGAGTTTTAAACTCAACAGAAGTTTTACCAAGCAAATGACAAATTTATTCTTTAGAGAAATAAACCAAAACTATATCCTTGCAAACTACTTTATGTTTACTCCTCCAATTTGAGAAAATCATTATTCTGAAATCTATGTTGACAGGTTCAACTCCTCAATCTTTCCTAGCTTATTGAAAACAAGAATATCAAGAGACACATCTCTAAGAATGCTAGCGAATTTCATAAAGTATTTAGTTCCACTAAAGAACTTAGTACAATTCAACAGCAGCTTAGCAAAATGCAACGCAAGCATCACAATCAAGTCTCTTTAACAAAATAAAAAACAAGAACTATACCATGTTTCATATTTGAATGATAGATTAGTCAAATCAGTTATGGTTAATTCTGAATCATCAAAATTGGAATGAAACATGAATCCATAAAAAAATTATATCATCAAAATTGAAATGATATAACAACAATTCTAAACATCGAAAACACATCGACAAGTTTTCATGCTTTCTTTTGGAATAATGATATGATTCTAAGTAAATTATGAAAATATATAGCATCATCAAAATTGGAATGAAATTATATATTAACATGATTTATATTGAACTTTTCAAATTATCTAAAGTATGTCAACTGGCTAAAATTGATGCTTCAGTTTGAACTTCTCTATTGCTCCAATTGAATTCTAAATCTCAAAACAACTTGGATGTTCAAGCTTTTGACTCAATAGCTTTTAACTCAATTTTCCCAACAGTTTTGATAATTAGACCACTGTCAATTCTCTTAGCAAGAGCATTAACCATACTTGTCGCAATTGCACATTGTCTATGAGAAAGTTCAACTAGGCTTCTTTCAGTCTTAATATACTCATCTTAATATTATAAATTGAATTATGAGCTATAGTGCATTAGAGCTTGATAGTCGCATAACAAAATTAGAGAATTTACGTTAAACTTCTAAATGGATGATTAGCAATAAGTCATTCAATCCACTCAGTCTCTTCTCCTACAGAGAATAACACATAAAGATCTTATTTCTTGGATGAGAACGCAATGCTTGTTTGCCTTTTAATCTCCATAATTTTCTGCTGCTCCTAGTATGAACACATAATCACTAGTTGTTGACTTTCACTAAACTTTGAGTAGCACAAAGCAAACTTTTGAGTACCACTCAGGTATCTCATTACCCTCTTAAGGGCACTCAAATGTGTATGAGATTATTAGTGAATTTGCAGATAATTCATATCTCAAAGGCTATGTTTATTCTAGTGCAGATCTTTGTATACATGAGACTTTCAATTCTTTTTGAATAATTTATCCGTCTCATAGTTGCACCATTATTAGGTGTCAACTTTTTATTATAATCATAAGGTATTTCAAAACACACTTCCAGTCACTATATCCCCACTTTTTGAACACATCATAACTAAGGGCTATTCCTTGCCAACCAAAACTCACCCTTATACATAATATGATGTCCACAATACTTAGATGTTTCATGCTAAATTTATTTGGATAATACAATTTTAACTTCATTTATAATAGAGATGTCACTTTCAATCAACAAGTATGTCAATAAAACCAAGTAAATAATAACCATTATATTTAACACACCACAAAGTTAAATGCACTGATCTGAATTTCTTGATTCATATACTAGGTTCTTTGAGAAATTTGTCAAATTATTTATACGTTAGCTATATTACATATTTTAAAACATACGATGATTTTACTAAGTTGTAAATTTTGTTCACTAAACATATTGGTACAAAACTCTTAGTACAAAACTATTCAGTACAAAACTTTTAATATAAAATGTTCAGTACAAAACTTTTCAGTATAAAACTGTTTAAAATCTTTTATGAATAACAAAATTTTCTATAGATTTAAGGGCAAGAAGAATCCTTATTGTAGTAATATGACAAACATGTGAGTAGACAACAAATCAGTCTATCCCATTTATATCAGTCAATTTTTAAGCTACTAGAAGTGCATTAAAATTTCTACTGATCAATCAAAGCTAAGTTTCATCGACAAAACACCACTTACTATAGTTTTAGCCTATTTCGGTAAATCAACTAATTTAAAATATTATTGTATAACACAAATTTATCTCATTGTCTACTAAAGACTCTTTTTGGCTCATTTGTCATTGAAGTTTAAGTGTCAGAAGGACTGGTTCTTGATTCTAACTGTGAATCATTGACCGTGACAGTAGGACTGATAATTTTATATATTTGTCTTTGGTGAACACATCCTCAAAGAACTTTACAAGTCTAGAGTCTACTAACCCAAATTAGATAGATCCAAAACTGTCCATAGAACCACATTCTGCACTTTCTAAGTATACATAAATATTTGTTATGGGTCCTACTTTAGGCCTTCTAGGATCATGTACTTTAACAAATGTATCATACCATATTTTTCACTTTGATAATTTTTTTTTTAAATACCGTTAATCTACAATGTGTAAGTAACTTAGAGTGTGGTAATAAATTAGAAATATGATTGATAATATAACATCTCTCATAATTACACAAAGTCAAAATAGCAGTCAATAACATAGAATTCAACATTTCATTGTCACAAAAACGATTAAATACTTCTGACCAACAATTATCTCATTGTCACAAAGCTACGGAGATCAAAAAAATTAGAATGTACTCCTAGAGACCATATAAAATAATTTTCTAGTGATCATAATCTGAGTTCAAACTTCACATTTATCATATTTTAATGAAGTGTCATTTAGCAGAGTTATAAGTTTTAACAAGAACAAATAATTTAATATATAGTTCTCATGTCCTAGCAAATTGTGCTATGTTCCAGGACTATATATAATTAGAACTACTGTTTTTAATTGTCTCATTTGTTAAACTTAACTTATACATGCAATTGACTATATATACACATTATAAGAATTAAAACAAAATTACTCTACCACATTTTACAAAATTGTTTGCTTTCTCTAGTAATTCTAACAATGTCCACTTGCTCATACAAATTGAGCTATATTTTCCTTTATTCGTTCTTCATTATCTTCGAAACGCTAAACAAGATAATGACCAATATTTTATAATTCAATTTTGCACACACAGTATAATAAACGAGAAGGAACAAACGTAACTAATGGAGTCATATTCTGTAGTACAGAATGCTCTTATCTAATTTACGAACATTTGTTATAGATCTTATACATCAATCAATTGTTTTATATATTGGAGAAGCAAATATATATTCTCACACAAACTGCAAACAATGAATTTGTCAAAATATCTATATGCATAGTATGATAAAGCACTTAACAACCCTAAACATGCTAGTTTTCAATGCGAGAATAATTATGATCTAAAACTCTTAATCATGTGATCAAACACACAAAACATTAACACATTCATCACATGAAAGTACTAAGAAAAATTAGAATACATCATACCGACACTTCAAGTTAGAAGTGTTCTCCAAATTCGATGAGGAAGCCTGCATAGTGCAGACTTGTTCAACCGTGATGCATATCCATCATCTCCAACACACACAATTTGTAAGTAACTTTGAAGTTCCTACATCATCAAATTGTTAAAATTAGCCAATTAAACGAATTATTAGCACTATTTTATTCTAACAATAATTTAATTGGAAATACAAATTTACAGTCAAAATCTATAATTTAACTTATCAAAATGGATATTTGATCCTTAGCGCAAAGCTAAAATAATTATTCAAACATGTGTTTAATTAAACAATGGTTAACACGGTTTTTGTATTTTAGCACATAGCAACAACAAATAATTAAAATATATATGCAGGTAAAAAACTTATCTTTAATTTTAGATCTGATCCAGTCCAATCATACTTGGATCTATTCAAAACAGTATCCTACAAAAATTTTATCCATATCTAGTATTGTGCTTTCTTCTTTCAATTGTTAAATTCAGAAATATCGAACGTCTCTAGCTTCGGAATCTTGTATGCACAATTAAGTTTTTCCATCTTAAAGGAATAAACAGTAAATTCCAAAATCCAGAGGATTTATTCTGAATAATTACTACTAGCGTAATTTCAATAAATGAAAGAGTTTTTCTGTAAAACTGCATAATTAACAATAACACAGAAAATTAAATCAAATAATAAAGCACAGATCTTAAAGTTTAGAGTGGACCAATCTTAATGAGAATCAGATAAAAGTGGAGGGTTAGATCTGAATTGGAAGCACACATCATCAGATCATATAGTCTCCCCAAACACCAAACAACAATAAGAAATTCCAATTAGAGATTACAATCAACAGCCAGATCTGAGTTGAACCCTTCCACAACGAGGATCTGATCCAAGACCAAACACAGAGCAGCAAATCGAGTCACTTACAGATCGGCAAAAGTCAAATGAGGATCTGATCTCTTCTCCAATGCACGAAACACCGAATCCAACCAATCAAAAAATCGGATCTGGATCTGATCCCTTTCTTTCTCTTTTTCTGACTAAGTGTATGTAACTCCTATTTTTCGTATCTGTACTTTTTTTTCTGCCGTATTTTATTCCATTATACTCTATTTATCTAATTGAGATACTATATTTTTGTTTCAGTTCGAATTAAATCATTTCAATGTTTCAACTCAATTTTGTTGCCAATATTTAATTTAATTGTATTGTTCCTTCTGCTCTTTTGTGTCATTCTTCATGTAGAAATGGACTATTCATTCCATCTATCTCTTTTTCCCCATTTTTAATGAATTTTGACCAAATCTCTAGTTGGATCCCACTCAAACCCGCTACCTAAATACCCTATAAACCAAACCCTAACTATTTAAACCCTTAACCCTACTTAACCCTAACCCTAAACCACCTAATTACTGTTTAAACCCAATTAACAAAACCCAGCCACCTCTCTCCTTTCCTTCCGTCTTCTTCCCCAGACTTCATCGAACCCACCTTCCCCTTCAGCCGTCGCCACTTCCCTGCCACTTCCAACCACCCTCATCGCCACAATCACCTCGCCCCATCACCCATCCAACCTTTCACCGCCCTTACCATGCATCACCGTCACTCCCATCCATCTCGCCGTCGATTTCCCAACTCCCGCCAACCCATCGAACCCACTCTGCCTTACCATCGCCTCCATCCTCCATCACCCATTGCCTCACCATCGCCTCTTCAACCACGACCTCCGCCAGTCGCCGCTTTCATCTCCGAACCCATCCCTGGCGCCATCCTCCCCTGTTTTCGAACTCGAGAACAGAGCTTGCCAGCATTGCCCCCTTCAATCGCCGCCACAGTCGCTTCCCGACCAGTCGCGCCGCCGTCGACCTTCCCATCGTCGCCGTGTCGCAGTCGCCAACCACCGCTCGCTGCCGGTGCTGCCGCTACTCCCTCTCTCTCTGTGTTACTGTATAGGAGGGAAGAAAAAGAAGGCCGAGATTCAATCACAGCCGTCGGAGTTGATCAAGATCCGATCTCGATCAGATATGATCTCTTCAGCCATATCAGATCTCAGCCGTCCATCCGATCGTGATATTCAACTCAGATCAAAGTAGATCCAGCCGTCCGATCGTCTTGATCTTGATTTCCATCGAGATCCGCACCGATCCGATCTATCCGATCTCGATCGTCGATCAACGCCCTCATCCAATCAAGGTAAGTATTCTCCTTGTACAATTTATTGACCTAGTATAAGCATTTAATTGAAAATACCGTAAATAGGTTGTAGTTGTGACTCCTTCTTGCCTTATCATTTGTTGATCTTGAATATTTTACCGTCGATCCCTAAATCTTAAGATTCACAACACCTTCGTTGTTATATTTACAATTATTTGGACTCATTTTACCTCCTAGTCACATGAACACATGAAATTAAGAAACCCTACATTTGTAGATATGTGTTTTATCTTGGATGTGATAATCTTGCACTCATTTGAGTTGAGGAATATATGTTACTTGCTGATTTGATAACCCCTACACCCGCATTTGTATCACACATTAATCTAGACTCATGACAACCAATTATTATGCAACCTATACATGAAAGACATTTACACTTGTTGTTGTCCTGAACTTTACTTGCTGTTTTGACCCCTTTAAAATCAGAATCTGAACCTGAGCCCTGAAAAGTAAATGTATTTCTAGATGTCTAGATGTCGATAGCATCCAAAATTTTTGAATTTCAAGTTACGGTCTAGGAGATATCGCAGTTTTACTGCAGCTGTGTCGGTAGTCGTAGATTCACAAAACTGCTGCACATCTTTAGTTTGCAAATTAATTTAACTATGTTAACAGTAAGCATTTGACTTGAAATTTTATATGCCGTTGCTGGACACCTTAGAGAACATCCCCAAATTATCTCAGAATTATTTATCAATGTTTCAACACTGTTTCACATGTATAAACTTAGATTCACAAATCCTGGCTGAACATAGAAGCAGTATAGGTTGCTATTTTGACACATGTTACCACAACTTTTTTGTACCTTAATTATATGCGTTCGAATCGGGCAGGTGTCTAGTTTCTAGACCTCTTGACGGATCCACTTTTGTTATCTTAAAGCAACGGGAATCACAGTTTTGGTACAGCAACGTCGTGCTGTTCAGATTTGAAATTTTCGTTGTTCGTAATATTTTTATTCGTGTTGACCCTCGAATATACTATATAAATATCTCAAACTTGTTCTATGTCCATGATTATGATTTCTTGACTTGTTTCGCACACTTGCATGCTTGCTTGATAAAAATTAATAAAAAGTAATAAGCCAGGGTTTAAGGGAAAGACCATAATAGTGGACAATATAGGTAAGTGTACTCGGAAGAGGGCCGTGTTTCCCACTTGATACATGTCTCATGAACTAGTATATTATTTGATTCATGAACTAGTATATTATAAATCGATTCATGGACTAGTATATTATTGATCCATGAACTAGTATATATATGATTCATGACTTGTCTTGTTATGACTTGACACATGAACTAGTTATATGATTACCCGATTCATGAGCATGACTTACTTGATACTTGATACCTGAGTACACCGCCCTATAGACTCCACCACTAGGCCTAAACGTAACTGATTTGTATGTAGCAACCATGTAGTAAAAAGATGGATGCATGAAGTGCTACCTAGATAGTAATAAGTACAAGACTTGATACATGAAACTCGAACTTGATACATGTTTACTTGATACTTGATGACATGATACATAAGACTTGATACTTGAATATAATACTTGACACTTGCAACCTGATACTCGTGTTTGACAACTTGACACTAGGCTTGAGACTTATTACTTGACACTTGTACTTGTTACCTGTCACTTGATATTGGAAACTCTTATATGTCACTAGTCACTTGATCTACTATTAGTATTTGTTACCCAACCTGATCTTTTGAGTTTTCCTTCTTGCTAGTTAGTTCTCGAATTCCCACTACTTGTTGCATCCCTATTATATTCTTAATTCCAAATATTGTTCCATGTTTTTTGTACTCGTTTTTACTATTTGTGGCCCTAACTTGCACTAAGGATATTTTCTCTTATTTTCACTATTTTTTCCCTTTTTATAATTATTAAACAGACTTTGGAGACAAGCTGCCTGCCGGAATTGGTGAGCAGAGATTTTAGACTTCAAATGGAGAAGGACATGCTTAGATTATTTGTTTTCTTGTGTTATTTATTTCTTGCTACTTAAAACTTGTAACGGGCTTATGTTTCCGAATTTTACATTTGATGCAGACTTGAAAACTATTTGGATATTATTATTTGTTTTCAATTGTTTTCTGTTGCTTAATAAATTATTCATGCATGCTTGGTTATATATAAATCTTGTTATATTCTTGTTATGATGCCGAGTCGATCCTACAGCTTATGGATGATGTTAAAATCATTCGCTGGATTTCGTCACGCGCTCGTATTCCATGTTTTTGGGAAGCGGGGCGTGACAGTGCATGACCGGCCTGGATCCACAGCGGTGTGCGTCAACGCCAACAGCGACGATGGCGGCCTGAGTCGACACCAACAGCGACGGTGGCAGCCTAGGTCTGTAACACCCCGAATTCCAAATAAGACCGAATTCGAAGTTTCACAGGATCTTTACACTTCTCTTCGTACAATTTTACAAGGAAATTAAAACTTTTATTACATCAGAATTACATCTTAAATTACATTTAAACAACGGAGGCAATTTATAATAATTACATGAATAAAATGTACAACACTTGAAATATTCTTTAAGCAGCATGCATACTTTAATCTTGTCAATCTTTTTATCTTGCATAGAAACTGTGGGCTCGTCAGTTCATTCAACTGACGCAAGGATATAATACATCAACTTTCTCCTACTTAGAAAGCACACACTTGTCACAAGCAAAACTACGGGGACTATCCTATAGATGTCGTGTTGTGCTGTGCACTTAATCCTTAATGCAGTTGTTTATATTATATGACACTAATGCGCACTTGTTCGGATTCTATGCATTCCATACAACATAGATCCGAGGGCAATTCCTTAAGCGTACTTCATCTTGTAGGGTTCAGTCCCTCGCCATGACTTAAACTACTATGGTAACTACGATAAGTATCCTAGATGTTCTATGAATTACGAGCCCATGTCCAGACAATCTGGAGGGAAATCCCATGCATTGACATGGCGCATCATGCAGGCAATCTATGGACAATTCAGCCTCTGTCGTGGAACGATGGCACCACCCGTAGTCACCAAACACCCCACAAGCGTCGCCACTGGGACGATAATTCCGGAGTAGTGCTCACTCCGTGTCATGACGCATCAAGCAGGCCATCTGTGAATCACTCTCACACCGCCAATCCGATGGCCCTCATACTCGTGTTTTTCTCTTACTTTCGTCACATCACCACTATGTGTCTAGTCCTTAATTTATTTGAATCATGAATAAAATCAATCCCTTAGAGTTAGCATTTCCTCTATACCGGTCTTAACCATTAATTCAACCATATGACCCAAACTTGGTTTTTTCTTTTCAATAACTCATCTAAAAAATATCTTTCAGTGCCGGTATAAGGCTTAGCTACCCTCTAGCTTTCAATTCCATTTTATGTTCATAGCATTTGTGTATTCATATTCATAAGACCTTTCATAATTCATCATGATATTTGATTTCACTTTCATGTACAATTTCATGCATAGAATAAATTTCATTGTCACATTCATAATTCATTCTTTCCACATCATTTTCTAATTCTCTTTTTATCAATACTAAATCTAAAATTCACACTTTCGATTTTCCCATTATCAAAAATCTCTTTTCAAACTCTTTTAAATAATATATTTATTTTTTCTTTATCTAAAGACATTTAAAACTTGAAAAATCAAATAGTCAAGGCAGTCGACTATTAAAGCATAGTCGATCGACTGTTCTGTGAGAATTTAAAACTCGAAAATAGTTAGGACAGTCGACTGTTAAAGCATAGTCGGTCGACTGTTCTGCAAGGATTTAAAACTCAAAAATTAAATAGTCAGGACAGTCGACTGTTAAGGCATAGTCGGTCGACTGTTCTGCAGCTAAAATCCGAAATTTGGAATTTATACAATAACTCAAGATTTTAAAAACCATTTAACTCTCATTTTTTCCATATAAAAGTCTAATTTTTTATTGTACAAAATTGGTCACAAAAACTTTATGTCCTCTTAATTGTTTCTTTTCAAAGAGAAAATTTTAATTTGATAATTCTCAAATGAGTTACTCTTTATTAAACTAATAATTTTCTCCTTTCTTCTTTTATCAATAAAAAAATCCAATCTTTCTCTTAACTTAGTCCTAACTACAAAATGTTCATTTCTTCTTTCTTTCCAACAAAACAACATGTAAATTTGGAGATTTTTGTATCAATCTTACTAACAATAAACATGTATGATTGTTTAAACAATCTACTTTCATAACATGGAGATATTCTCATAGTTCACAACATACGAACAACATATTTCTTCATATTGCATTTTCCACATTCATGAATAACTCAACATAAAGAATCATATTTTCTTAATTAGCAAACAAGTATATTATCAAGTTATCACCACAATATTTCTATTCACATCATTCAATCAATTTTACTACTTATTTCATGCAATTTCACGTGAGTTCATTTTCTCCTTAAACATGGTACTAACATAAAGTAATATTTCCTTTTTTTGTTTATTCTAACATGATTACACACTTAACCGTAGCATGGTAACTAGTTAGAAGTTGGAGAAAATTGCTTACCTTATTTGGAGAGAAAACAAAAGAAACTCCTAACAACTCCTAGAATGATCAAAAGAGACATTCTCCTCCTTGTTTGAGCCACCAATTGACATCTTCTCCTAGTATGGTAAGCAACCTGAGCCTCCCCTTGCTTCTTGAAGAAATGCCGGCCAATATAAAGGAAAGAACACACAATTTGTAACCCTCAATCTTTTGAACTCACTATTCTCTCAATCTTTTACTCACTAGTTGTATTTCTTCCTCTTTCTCTTTTGATATAGAATAGGTGCAAGGATAACTAATGTAGGGGGGTATTTATACAAATTTTTAGTGAGAATAGAAGGCTAGGATTAGATCAAGTGGTTAAGGATCAAAGGCCTAGATGAATTAGGGAGTTGTCATAACTTCCCAAGATGGAGTAACCACCTCTCCACCTCATCCACTCTCCCTCTCCTCTTGAATACCATCAGGCTACACATCAAAAAGGTGTGCAATGCATGTGCTAGTGCATGCACGTGCCACTCTAGTGTCTCCCATTTACAAGTTGTTCATGTTAATTTCATTAATTGTCTATTAATTGAGTCTACACTACAAGTTAGGCTAAATAATAAAAGGAGTTAAATTAAATGGGTTTACTAATGGGTCAAAAGACCATGGGCTCTATTAATTTAATTAATTAATTAATTAATGTAGGCTACAAAGAGACAAATTGGCCTAGGATTAAATTAGGCTTTAAAAATAGATCTTTTAGGAAATAAAGAGAATAATTACTAGCTCAAGCTATGAAGAAATATTTTTCTAGGAAAATGCATATGAAATTATACGTGCAAAATACGAAAAATCACAAACTCTAATAAATAAAAATTCCAGATGTTACAGGGTCGACGCCAACAGCGACTGACCTGGGCGGCGGTGGCCATTGTCGATGCCAACAGCGACGGTGGCAGCCTAGATCGATGCCGACAGCGACTGGCCTGGAGGCGGCGGCCTTCGTCGATGCCAACAGCGGCAGCGATGGCGGCGGGTGTCGGCAATGGCGACGGAGGGTGAGATTCCGACGAACAAAACTCAAACTCTCTTAATCTCAATTTGATAATATCTTAAGATTGTTAGATCAAGATGAGAAATTAGGGTTAGAGTTTATATCTCATAGCCGCTTAAGATATTATACTCTACTTATCAGTATTGGAATATCACAAAACACTACATGTAGACCAGCTTTTATATGAGATGAACTGGGTTTAGGGTACTGGGCTTTATGCCCACTCAACCCGGTCCAACAATTAAACAGATACCACGTGCAAAACACGTGTTTCCTCCCAGAACATTATACACAATAATTTTCTATTATATTGAGAATATAACTATATATCCAACAACCATCTCATAATAGCATGACTCATTATATATATATATATATATATATATATATATATATATATAGCAATGCTCCATTGAAAACGCTACTGTAGTGTTGAAAACGTGAAAACAACCTAGGCCGCTGTTGGAAACAACGGCCTAGGTTATAATGCATTATAACCTAGGCCGTTGTTGGTTTTCACGAGTTTTCACAATATTTGCATTTTCAATAGAGCATTGCTCATATATATATATATATATATAAAATAATGCTAATATGAGATGGTGAGAAGAAAACATTTTTTTAAGAGATGAGCGATTTGAGTCATCCGAATCTAGATCACACCGTTCACATCACTCTAAATGTCATCTAGATGGTGTGTACAAAATTTCAAGTGATTTGGAGACATCTAGCTTGTGCATCAAAACATTCACCACATCATGAAGATGGTACAAAATACATATATATGCATTTATTTTGAACGTCTTGATGCATAGGCTACAGGTCTTTGAATTGCTTGAAATTTGGCACACATCATCCTGATGACATGTAGAGTGATGTGAATGGTGTGATCGAGATTCGGATGAATCAAATGGCTTATCTCTCAAAAAATATTTTCATCTCACCCATCTCACCTTCTTATAATAGCATGACTGTATATATATATATATATATATATATATATATATATATATATATATATATATACTAGGTTTGCCCAATGACATGTGCCTACGACATGTCTTCGGAACGGTGCACCTGCTTTGATTATATAAAATAGTTTTGGGGGTCCAACAAATTAATTGAAATAGCAAACATATTATATGAGAAAGCAGTATATCTACCTTTAAGCTCAACCATCGCATTCTTGATCATTAGCTTGAACTTACCTGAAATACATATAATTTGTTAGAAACACGACATAAAGTTTTTTTTATAACTTCAAAATCACTTTTAGATGCTTGTAATTGTTATGCAAGGGCATTACCATATAGGTTTTATAGAGCTTACTCTAATTCCAAAACCAATATGAGCATGTCTAAATACAATGGTAATGCAAGTGCATGTGTGAAGGTATCTACAATACCAATAATCTAAATATTTGTTTGTCTGAGACTCAGTTTACAAATAAAATATCTCTTATTATTATTTCAACCAAAATGAAATACATAAAGTTCTTAAAACTCTAATCCAAGCTAATCATTTCTTCTATCTCCACTTTATCTCCCCATTGCACCTTTGTAAAAAAAAATCAAAATGGATAAATAATAAATTTACTTTAGCTGTTTTTCTTGAGTGGAGAGTTTGCACCCTTCACGGGTAAACTCTAGTCATCCCAATCCTATATATCCAAACATACACTATACACTATAAGTTCTTATATGTTATGTTATCCATGGTTTCTAATAACCAGTGAAGGGAACAATTCACGATAGTATTTTCTCTTATAGTAAAGAAATTAATGTTGCATATTTTCCAAGTTATTTTAGGTTGCTAGTCAGCTTACCTGTCCTGCTATGGTTTGTAAGCCCAAATTGAGGCCACCAAATAATTCATCTCTCACTTGCGTACACCTTAAATCAAAACCAATATAGAACTCATCAAATAAATCACCAAATTAAAATTTTTTAAACCCAAAAATAAAACAATCATACCTCTCTGAACTTAAATTCCATGCACACACAAAATTCGAGTCAGTAAAAAAACTGAGCAATCCCCTGCACACAAAAAATAAAAAATTAGAATGAGAATTCGATTAATGAGATAAAATTAGAGTCGTCGCATCGCATATAGAGGCTCTCGATTCGGTGGAGGGGAGTCGCCGATACGGAATCGTTTGATATTCACGCTTGATTTGGTGGAGGGGAGTCATCGATACGGAATCAGCCGCCGATCAGATATCGGCGACGACCTCTTGATTGAGGTTCGACATTGGATTTGCTTTGAGATTTTCAAATTATCAAAATTTCAAAATTTCAAAATTTAAAAATTTTCAAAATTTCAAAATTTTAAAATTTAAAATTTAAATATATAAAAATTAAAAATTAAAAATTATAAAATTATAAAAATTTTAAATTTTAAATTTTTTAAATTTTTTTTTTAAAATTTTTAAAATTTTAAATTTTTTTTTAAAATTTTTAAAAAAATTTTTTTAAAATTTTTTGTTTTCTTATTTTTTTGAATAGAAGAGAGAGAGAGAGAGAGAGAGAGAGAGAGAGAGAGAGAGAGAGAGAGAGAAATAATTAAATAAATAAATGAGTTGTTTTGGGTGGGGGATTTGAATTTGAATTTGAGTTTGGGGGGGGGGAATGTGTTTTTTTTTTTTGATTAGAGATGACCACGGTCATCGTTTCATTAATGATAATTAACGAAACAAAGTAGAGTTATAATACAACCAAAAAGAGGGCCCCATCGATCCATCGCTACTACCTCCGCTATACAACCAACCAGTCGGAGCAAAATAAGAATGGTACAACAACAGTCCCCCAAATACAAAAGCAGAAAATACAACGATAGTATCTAAAACCAAAAACCTCCTCTATTTTCTGACATCTCGTGCTCGGTCTTCCTCCACATGAAGCTCTACTCCTCCTCGCTCATCTTGAGCTTCTTCCTTGCTCCAACGTAACCTGCCCAATCATATATGAGAAGGATAATTTTATGCATTGAAGTTGAAAATCTCAAATGAATATTTCTAAAATAGCAGTCGTTTCGGTCTAGCCATAGACTCCACATGGTAGCCGTAACTGTAATATCCCAGGCCATTTTGTCCTCTATCCTAATATAGTTATCCCTCCACAGATGACAGACCCCACACATCCGAAGTAGAATTTGGACACCGTACACACCCGAAACCCCTACAAACTATTTCCCACGTAAGTCTCGCCTTACCACATGTGAAAAATAAATGTGTGGTATCCTCATCCGCATCTAAGCAAGCGTCACACCTGACATTGATTTGCATATTTCTTTTCCTAATGTTAACTTTTGTGAGGATTGCGTCATTATGCACTAACCAGTTAAAGACCTTAGCTTTTAACGGTGCCTGAGCCCCCCAAATTGCTTTCTCCTCTCTGCATCTAATCCCCCTATCGTTAAGCCATTTATACATTGAAGCTACCGAGAAGGTTTTTGACTCGTCAATGTTCCACCACTTATCATCAATCTCGTTATTCATTTGTCCTCCTTCCTGTTGTACCACCCTGTTCAATTCTTCAAACTGTTCGATACAATCCTGGGTCAATTGATCTTTTACCGTCAATGTTAATTTCCCCCTTTCCAAACATCTGCAACTAGGACGTCGGTGTCGATTGTTACTGCCGCGGGCTGCGGGAAAATAGTATTCAGAGCTCTATTTCCGCACCATTTATCTCTCCAGAATCTCGTACTCTTTCCGTTTCCAATCCTGCACCTTGTATTTGTGTGAAAGATGTTTCCTTGTTTGGCCACTCCTTTCCACAGAAACGACACTCTTCCGAAGGCACTACGTCCTCCGAATCGGTATTTTTTCCTCTTACGAAAAAGTGCAAAAGAATAATACCACCATCATTTTCTACGGTTGTAGATCTTCCACCACCACTTGCTTAGCAAAGCTCGGTTCATGTCGTGGAGATTTAGAATTCCTAGTCCTCCAAACTCTCGTCTCTTACATACTTTCCCCCACTTTACGAGGTAAAATCCTTTGTTCCCTTCCTCGGTACCCTTCCATAAGAAACGTCTTCGCAACCTATCTATCTTGTAAATAACCCACTTTGGTAACTCAAATATCGACATCAGATATAGTGGAATTGCATTAAGAACTGAGTTGAGAAGAGTAATCCTTCCTTCTAATGACAGATATTTTTCTTTCCATCCCGCCAATTTCGTAGCGATCTTCTCGATGAGTGGTATCCAATCCTCTCTAAGCAACGGACCCGGCCTGATTGGCGTCCCAAGATATATAATCGGAAATTCGGACCTCTTGCATCCTAAGATCGCAGTGATAGTGTCTATCGGAATAGATAACTGTTCACTAATAGGGATCACACAGCTTTTCCTGAGATTTACTTTCAATCCCGACCACCCTTGGAAGCAAGCCAACGCCGCTTTAATAGCTACTACCTCTTCGATTTTCGTACTTCCAAACAATAGTTTGTCGTCGGCATACTGCAGTATAGTCATGGACTGTGCTACTCCTTTGATTTCAATACCCCTGATAACATTGTTTTCCTGTGCTTTCTTAATCATTTCAGCCAGCCCATCTGCTATGATGGCGAATAGCAGAGATGACAGCGGATCCCCTTGTCTGAGGCCTCTTTTGCAACGGATCTCCTTGCCCTGCCATCCGTTCACCTGAATGAACGATTTACTTTCTTGGACACAAAGCTTAATCCATGATCTCCATTTCGGTCTGAATCCTTTTAGCTTAAGAGCTTTGTCCAGACAGTCCCAATGAACCGAGTCGTAAGCCTTTTCGAAGTCTATCTTTAATAGAAATCCGTCTGCCTTTCCTTTGTTGCCTCTGAAGACAATTTCGTGTGTTGCGGCTATGCTGTCCATAATGTCTCTTCCACGGATGAAACCACATTGTGAAGGAGCCACGACGTCTTGTAGGCTCGGTGCTAATCTTTGTGCCAGCACTTTCGTGATTATTTTGAACGATCCGTTAAGCAGACTAATAGGTCTGAAATCCTCAGCCTTGCGAACGTCCCGAGTCTTAGGGATCAGAATGATCGCAGCATCGTTTAGCCTGTCCAATTTTGCGCTTTCTTCGTGCAGCTCTTTGAAAATGTTCATTAGATCGTCCTTGATGATCCGCCAGTAGATGTTGTAAAAAAATATAGGAAGTCCGTCCGGTCCCGGTGCCTTGTCTTGTCCCAGCTGTTTTATTGCTTCGTAGACTTCTTTCTCCGTAAAATAATTTTCGATTCCTTCACTCCCGTCTATCTTAGAGGAGCTTGGAGGAATGTGTTTTATGAGGCTAGATCTGGGCTTTTGATTTTGGGGAGATTGAAGGAGAGCAACTTGATAGCTTTCTTTGTGTTTTATTATATAGATAAATTATCGTTAATGTCAAGGATCAATTATCAGTTTGTTTATTATATAGTTCATTGTTTCAAATTGTTATCGGAAATTTTAATAATTTATTAACCAAATTGGGTGGGAAGTAGTTATAAATTTTGAAATCATGTTAAAGCTGAAAGTACTATGAATTGGTTGTTGCTTGTTTTACAATTAATTCTAAGTTTTTGTAAGATTTTGTGTGTGTGTGTGTTGGGGGGGGGGGGGGGGGGGGGGGGGCGAACATAGATAATTTCCAATAATCGGTTCACTAAGAAAAGATTGTGATTTTGAATTCAAAATGTTCTTCATATAACCTTCAATGCTTTCAGGATGCACATCAAAATAAATTGTGTTGGTCAAAATGCGCTTTATTCATTAATATGTTAAAATAATGACAATGGCTAAATTTCAGTTTGACGTTTTATGGGGCATCTTCCATAGATGAGTAGATAAACCAGAAAATATGATAAAATTTAGTGAATTCATATAATGAAATTTTCTTTTTGGAATAATTCATATAATTATAAATAATCATGTGATATGTTGTTGTGGATATGATCGTCCTTAATTTCTTTTTAAGTCTAAGTCAAACCATCTATACACAGAGGATAAATTTCAGTTAATTATACTTTAGTTTATGGCTTTATCAGTTTACCATACTGATTTTTTTTAGCAATCAATCATACTGAAATTATTTTTTGGCAAACCGTGGGTCGAAACTCACTTCTACAAGTTGAGTTAGCTTGTGTTTGGTGAATCCAACCTGCTCGCAAAGTTTTGTAATTTTTTGCTGCTGTTTCTGAGGTTTTCCCAGTGCGGATTATACCAAAATGCTAAAAAAATGACTTCAGTAAAGTTAATTGCCAAAAAAAAAGTTCAATATGGTTAACTACCAAACTACCTAACTTGAGTAGGGTTAACTAAAATTTATCCATACACTAACTTGGGTAAAAGAAATAAAGAAAGAATTGATCTGATCATCAAGTTAATTTTATATAAGTGCTCGGTTTGATATCTTGTTAACACAAATAAGATAAATCATGGATCAGATGTATATTTTGAAATATGTATTGTTTACATGCACCCACTTTTAGAGAGGAAAAAAAGATGTTAATCCCTCTGTAAACCACTCTTAAAGTAATGATAATTATTTTTGTACTGTTTAGTTTTTAACTTGCAATTCAGTTTTATATAACATGAGCATAGTTTCACATTACGCAACAATCCAGAAAGAAATTAGCATTATGCATATATCGTAACGTAAAAGTCATATTGAAACTGCCACTACTAATCGGAATGGATATAACGGCGTATTTATCCCGGCGTTTATGCCCAAATGCCGCGATAGATCGGCATTATAAAATATTTTTTAATAGCGGGTCTCTATGACGGCGGTTCTATATTATGCCGTTATATATACAATATATAACGGCGGTGGTATAGGCACCGCCGTTATAGATCGAGCGCATAATTATAATTAGCTAGAGCACTAATTAGCTCTAGTTCGTTTAGCGAAAACATAATTAGCGCCCGCTCCGCTCTTCGTTTCCCCCCAAAAACGAAAACCCTAATCCAGCGCAAGCTCCCGCTCCGCTCTTCGTTTCCCCCCAAAAACGAAAACCCTAATCCAGCGCCGCTCTTCGTCTTCCCGCTCCGCTCTTCGTTTCCCTCCAAAAACGAAAACCCTAATAAAAAATACTCCAACGCCGCTCCACTCTCCGTCTCTCGCTCTCTCTCTCTCTGACGAGTCGACCTCTCCACATTCGGCGCATCTTCCCCTCTCCCCATTCGGCTTCGTCTCCCCACACGGTTGCAGAAGTATAATATCATTTTGTCAGTCGCCCTTCTCCATTCAAGAAGAAGCTCCGTGTGGATTCATTCTCTATTTGATTGGTACATTTCACATCCTCTTAGTTCTGATGTCACTTTCAATTTTTCGGGATTAGGGTTCTGTTAACTTTGCTTAATTTGAAATTGTGGCCATCTGAGAAGTGTGATTATGCGACTTGTAGTTGGGGGACATTGTGGTTTTGGGGATGTGGGTTTTTGTTGGCATTGGTGATTGAATAATGGGTTGGTTTTTTAATGTGGAATTGATTGTCTTGATTTGGTAGAAATTTGTTAGCCCATTTGCTATAATGTTGTTATTATTATTATTCTGTTGGCCATCTGTGTCAAATGATTTATGTACTAGATTGTTACATTAGATAATTATGATTGGTATCCAAAAGTAGGATTATTATAACATCTGCAGTTGAAGGTTTAGGATGAGGATAATGGTGCAAGAAACTTTACATATTCAACAATGGTTTGTTGTTATCCAAGTTACGCCATTGTTATACATAATGAAACATTCAAAACATTACATTAAATCATTATGATTGGTATGCAAAAGTAGGATTGCGATAACATATGCTTGTCCTTGGAGGTTTAGGAGGGGATAATGGTGCAATAAACATTACATGAACAATAATGGTTTGTTGTTATTCCAATTTATGCCATTGTTATACATAATGAAACATTCAAAACATAGCAGTACTTTTTAGTCACAAGTGAAAAGGCTGTAATTGGTAATTTGTAAGAGTAGTAAGTTCATAGTTGGTAATTTCTAAATTTGCAAATAAGCACAAGCTAGCCAAAAAGTGATTGTTTCTTTATTTTGTACAAGATTCACTGAAGTAAAAGATGATTAGATAGTGTTGGCAAACTATCATCAACTATCAAGTACCAACAATTTTTTATTAACAATATTAAGTCCTATGTCGACTGCAACTAGAAGTTTACTTGAGTTTAACATATTTGCTAGAAACTGATACTATAAATTTATCAAAGGTGCTCCAACATGTTTTTTAGTTCTTGCAAAATTTTCCATCAGTTTACATTTAAAACACTCATAGTTAGAAAATCTGGTGCAGAACTTCTTCTGCAGACATATATTCTCTTCAAGAATGAACAAGAGAGGCCCAACTCAATAACTTCATGAGTTTATTTAATAAGAACAAACAAGATGCATGACAAGTACATAAATAGACATATATTGAAACCCATGAGAATTTCAATGCCAGTATGTCTTTAACAATCTAAACTAATTTAGTGCTCCTAACACAATATACATATATCCTCCCTTGAACATGGTAAAACAATAGCCAAGCCAATTTCATTCATTCCCCTCTCTTTCTCACCTGAATTGTCTGATGATACTATACCTAGTATATAATCTAAAACAAAGCGTCAAGTTCATATAGACAGATAATTTAATGTAGTAAATATAAGATACTCTTTTAACAAATGAATGGGGCTTCTAAGGTTGAAACTAATTCGGCTTCCAGCGTAGTAAATATACGTTGGATATTTGGAAAATAAGTAAGAAACAACACCTAAATTTCTAATTGGAATTTTTTGTAGACTGATACTTCATCTCTATAAAGTCAAACAACATGCCCTCACCTCATTCCCAACAGAGAGGGATTTACCAATCCTATATATCAGATTTGTGAAAAAGTGAGATACAAGAGAAGGAAGATTTTTGTGTGTGCCATGTTGAGATTTTCATTATACAGTACATTAAACTCTCAAACTACCTAAAAAAATACATCAGTAGATTATGTACAAATAGAGGGTGTTTCTTTTTTTCCTCCATGGAATCTCTTAAGAAAATTGAGCCCCCTTTAAAAATCTACTGTTGACTCCAAAATTTAAGAAAGTAACAATTCACTAATAAATATTACTTAAAATATTTTCAAAACACTGAGTATGTGTAGGGCCTGCTCGATGTGATTATGTTGCAAATTGCATTTGTAATAGTTGTTTCTGTAACCAAAGCACATAGCAAATTGCTTGGTTTGATGTAGTTTGAAAATGAAAACAATAATGTGTTCATAAAAAATAAATTATGTTCATTCATTGAATTGCAACTCAAGATGCAAGTAGAAAGTCTTCTCGTTAGCTTTTTGCAACTGAAAGATAATGTTGTAACTTGTTGTGAATGTCGCCCAAATTCTGCTAGTCTGTGTACAAGAGTTTCCATTGTCCCCATAGTTTGTCGAACTTGTGTTGCATACAGGGTTGATTAGTGGGTTGATCACTGTTATTCACTGTCAACTCAGTAAGACTATTCAATGAAACTTCTTTAACATACAAAACAAACAATCTGATCAGGCCATAACATGGAAGTAAAAAGCCTGAATAGTTCATTAAAAAAGGTCCAATAAAAAAAGTCAGAAGGCAAGGTAAAGGATTGGATCATTAGAGATTAAGCACTAGTTCATTAATTAAGAGGTTGGTGATAATGATGATGTTGAACACCTTTTTGACAAATTATACGTTAAATTAGTTCGTTAATTAGAGATTAAATAGTTATATATATATATATATATATATATATATATATATATATGCTACTATTATTTAAGATGTTGTATGTCTATTTCGAGGACAGCTTAAGACACTTAGTTGGTTTGGATCTTTTATAGCCAGAACTTACACTAGAATCATACTGTATGAGTTTCGACAAAAAATTGGAATTTGGATCAGCACATATATAGCGACTAAAAGAAGAGAATATTATACTGGAATAGAAGTACACTTAGTTAGTTTGTACTTCTAATCTTTCTTAGTTTCTAATAGCCTATATGCAGTGGATTGGTACAGGGAAACATAGGGACGTCCACCTTCTATCAGAAGCCCAATCGTGAGTCCAAGCTTATATATATAATTGTGTATACAGTAGATATAGTAATTAGTAGAGGGTAAACCTGGGAAATAAATTTTCATTGTGAGAGAGAGACTGATACATATACTGTTGACTTAATTACAATCATATGTCAATTAACTCTAATTTTATCTTCAGTGCAGAACTGATCATTCTATTGTTTTTAAAAGATTCTAAGTAAACATATCACTGTCTTCTATCACATGGATTAGCTGTCATACCTTTATTTGATACCTTGAGTCAGTGACTATAACTACACTTTGGTGTGGTGGATGCACACTTAAACACTAATCAGATCTACACCCTGAAATTCTACATGCACTATTTCTGAAGGGTCACACAGAATGTGTGAGCTGGTTTCAAAGCTTTAAAAACACCAATCAGAAACCCCTTCCAAAGTGTATACACATTGGTTTATGTATCTCCCTAGATTTAGACTGCTTCTATACATAGGTTTCATCAACAGACAATTATATTGCATCCTATTAAATCCAAAGTAACAACAAATCAGTAGATAACTTCAATAATTTCATAAAAACTAACTATAATTAATTATTAACAGTGAGTGACTCATATTTTTCATAATGTTTAACAGTGAGTGACTTAAGCTTGTGTTGATCATAACCTACTTATATTTCAGATTGACTCATATTTTTCAAAATGGATAAAAGTTGGATTAATAAACCACGATTATCCAAAGCGTATCGGGATGGTGTTAAAGAATTTATTAACTATGCAAAGAGCAATTCTCCTGATTCGAACGTGATTTTATGTCCATGTATCCGATGTTCAAACTGTGATTTGAGGACGTGCAATGTAGTTGAGACACACTTGATTTGCAACGGTTTTCTACAAGGGTATACACATTGGTTTTGTCATGGAGAGTCTGTTCGTGTAGCTTCGACTACTCCGGTTGTGAATGAAGACGAGGCTTTATTTACAAATGATGTAAGTATTGTTGATGAAATGCACTCTTTAGTGCGGGATGGGTTGGGATTCCATAACTTCGAAGCTCACATTAATAATCCAATCAATCAAGTACAGAACGAGTCAGCAGAAACATCACAACAAGGCGATGGGGTGGCAGATGAAATGCCTAGACACGAAACTAATAAAGAATATGAAGCCTTTCATAAGTTGTTGGAAGATGCAAATACTCCTCTGTATCGTGATTGTCACAAGTTCTCTAAGTTTTCATTCATTGTTAGACTGTTTCAGATTAAATGTCTAAATGAATGGTCTGCCAAGTTCTTCACCTTGCTTCTTGAATTGTTGAATGAAGTTTTTCCTCAAATTTGTATCCCCAATTCAGCCCAAGCCACAAAGAAATTTCTCAAGCATTTTGATTTAGGGTATGAGAAAATATCATCATGTTCATATGATTGTATGCTATTCCGGGGGGATAAGGAGTCTCTTGAAGATTGTGAAGTATGTGGTACTTCAAAATGGGTGAAAATGCCGACGGAGGAGGAGCAAACTGATGAGCCAATTACAGCAAATAGGAAAAAGAAGCCGGCAAAAATTCTGCGTTATTTTCCTCTAATTCCTAGGCTACAAAGGCTGTTCATGTCATCTAAAGACATCTTCTGATATGAGGTGGCATGCAGAAGGTCGTAAGAATGATGGAATTCTCAGGCACCCAGCTGATTCCGAATCATGGAAAAATTTCGATGAAAGATATCCTGATTTTGCTTCAGATCCTCGAAATGTGAAACTTGGATTGGCCAGTGATGGTTTTAACCCATTTAGGCAAATGAGCAGCACTTACAGCATATGGCCCGTTGTGTTAATTCCATATAATCTACCCCCTTGGTTGTGTATGAAGCAGTCATCCTTCATTTTGTCCATGATAATTCCTGGACCAAAATCTCCTGGAAATGACATAGATGTGTATCTGCAGCCATTAATTGATGAACTGTAACTATTGTGGGAGGGTGTTCCAACATATGATGCAACATCTAAGGAAACTTTTCGTCTCCGGGTTGCCTTGACTTGGACAATCAATGATTTTCTTGCATATGGAAATTTATCTGGTGATATGGCTAAAAATGGGGTTAAATCGGAACCGTCCAAATTGAGTACGAATCTTGAGACGTGGGGGTAAAATGGTGATTTCGCCTACAAGAGGGCCCGAAATAGGTGTTGGGTCTTCTCCCCAAGAACCCAGTGACCTACGAACGGACCCACCAACAAGAGGGTGCGGGTCTTAACCTGCTGCACACCCAATCCAGCGAGATAAAATCAGGGTCCCTGATTAATCTTGATCAACGGCCCAGATATACATCTATCTTTTCACCGGGATTTGGGGATAAAATTCCTTATCTGATTACGGGGAATATACCTCATCAGATTACATTCCTCATCTGATTATGGGAAATATTCCTTATCAAATCACCAGGATTACATTCCCAATCTGTTCCCTGGGACGCCTATAAATACCCCCCGTCTATCTCCATTAAGAGGTAATCAATACTTTTCCAATTTACGCTCTTTCATAATCATTTCTGGTTACTGACTTGAGCGTCGGAGGGTGCGTCGCCGGGATCAACCCCGGTGTCTCGCACTTTTTGCAGGTGTACGGCAGGAGTCAACGGTCAAACTCCGGCGGAACAGGTTAGAGGTTTGCTATTCAGGTTTTTCACGAATCCACAAATTCTATCTGTTTACCCCCACACCAGATTTAGCGATAACAGATTGGCGCCGTCTGTGGGAAACCAACGAATAGAGACCTCTCCTCTTCCCGGTGAACAGGTCTCCTCCAGCCATGCCGCCTCGCAAAGTTAGGTCAAGAGGGTCTAATCGAGTACCCAACCCTGACCAGCAAGAAGTCCTTCCTGATCCCGCTCAGCAACAAGGGCAACTTCCTCCTACCATGGAAGAGCCGCTCCAACGGAACCTTCCACCTCCCGATCCAAAAGGTCCTAACCCTCAGAAACAGCCTCTTCACCAAGAGAACCTCTCCATCCACAACGCCTCCAGTGCTTCTATGGCCTCCCATCATCCCCGAGCCTCTGGTCGCCACAATGTCCCCCTCAAACGCCTGGAGGATGATGACCTCCGTCGTCATCTGGATGAAAAGCGGGCTCGGGAGGAAGTCTCCCGCCAGCAAGAGCGATCCCCTCGTCGCCAAGAGTACAGGAGGTCCCCCATCCGAAGAGGGAGGAAGGACTCCCCCGATCATCACCGAAGGAGGCACTCTCCTGCAGGACGGCAACAGCCTAGGAACAATGAGGCACCAATCACCCGTGCCGAGTTCTAACAGTTCCAAGCGACCGTCCTGCAGGCCCTCAACCTCCGTCAGAATCCTATTGGGCCGAAGCTCCCATCCCCTCCTCCGGTCCGAAGCCCTCGCCGACGGTCTCCCTCTCCTCGACCCGCTCCTACCAACTCCCGGCATACTCCAAGTCCTCGCCGTTCTCGAAGCTACCATCGGCGCAGCCCTCGCTCCCCCTCTACGAAGACGAGTCCCGTGGCCCGGCGGATTACCGTCGGAGGGATGACACCATGAACCGCCACCTTAACGAGGTGGAAAAGCTCCTGGGTCAGATAAACCGAGAAGAGGAGCTCAGGGGGAGGACCCTACGTCCTAGCCAGCCCCCATTCTCCCGGACCATAGTGGATGCCCCTGTGCCGTTCGGTTTCAAACCTCCCCAGTTCGAGAATTACACCGGGGAGACCGATCCAGTTGATCACATCGAAAGCTTTAAGACTTTGATGCTCCTCCACCAAGCTTCCGATGCCCTCCTCTGCAAAACATTCCCCGCGACTCTCAAAGGCCCGGCTCGAGAATGGTACTCTCGCCTTGCCCCAGCGTCGATATTCTCCTTCGAGCAGTTCGAAACCCTCTTCATCACCCACTTTGTCAGCAGCCGAAGGACTGAGAAGACCAGCATCTCACTATTGCACCTCCGTCAGCAGAAGGGGGAGAAACTGAGAGACTACGTGAAGAGGTTCACAGCTGAAGCCAGAACCATTGCCTCCCTCGACCAGTCGGTTGCTACCGCAGCGTTCCAATCCAATATTCTCAACTCCAACCTCCGCTCCTCCCTCGCCAAGAAGCCACCACAGGACTTTTCTGATCTCCTCCTTCGCACAGAAAAGTACATTCGGGCCGAAGAGGCTGAGCAACAACCCAACTGGGAGGTGCCTGCCTCCGGGTTTAAAAGGAAGGGGACGGAAGAAGAAGGAGCCAAGAAGCTCCAGAAGGATAATGCCGGCCAGCGCCGACCTCCCCCTAGATTTGAGAAGTTCACTCCCTTCAACGCTAACCTCTCAGCCATCTTCATGGAGGTCGAAAAAGACGGGGTCTTGCCTCCGGCTCCCAAGATGAACACCCCCGCCAAGAGAAGAGATAAAGAGAAATGGTGCCGCTATCACCGGGACCATGGGCATGACACCAACGACTGCCGTGCTCTGAGGAACGAGATCGAAGCCCTTATCCAGAGGGGACAACTAACGAAGTTTGTAAGAAAGGACCGAGCCGAGCTTCCTCCCCCGCCTCGGGGGGCTAACAAGCGTCCGGAAAGGGAAGAGACGCCAGACTTCGAGGAAGAGCGAGTCCTCCACCTCATCCATGGGGGTCCAATGGGAGGCTCCTCGAACTCCTCTCGGAAAGCGTTTATCAGATAGGTCAATTCAGTCCGAGCCACACCTCCTCCCAAAGGCCTCAGAGTGCCAGTCACCTTCTCCGACGAAGATCTCGAGGGAGTTCGTATCCCACATTGTGACGCCCTCGTCATTAGCCTCCACATGGCGAATTTCAAAGTGGAGAGGATCTTAGTAGACAACGGCAGCTCCGTCAACATCCTCTTCCTCTCCGCTTTTAAAGGCCTAAAGCTCTCCAGAGACAGACTCAAGCCCGCCGGTTACACTCTCCATGGGTTCACGGGGGTTCCGATAACTATTGAAGGGGTGATCACCCTCGATGTAACTGCCGGCCAAACTCCTACCACCAGGACAGAGCCAATGGACTTCATGGTGGTGGATGTTCCCGCTGCCTACAACGTCATTTTGGGCCGGCCTGGCCTCGCAGCTCTGGAAGCAGTTCTCTCAGCATACCATCTGAAGATGAAGTTTCCCACCCGATCCAGGGTCGGGGAAGTAAGGGGAAATCAGGAGCAGGCCCGGAAGTGCTACATGACCTCAACCCTTGGGCCCGTCCTCTCCTTAGAGACCCTGGAGATTCCCCAAGATTCTGCAAGACTGACCTCCGAGCCAGTGGACGAACTGGAGGAGGTGCTCTTCTCTGAACAAGAGCCGACCCGCAAGTTCTTCGTAAGGAAGACCCTCCCGTCCGCCCTATACTCAGATATTGTGAAATGCATCCGAGCCAATCAAGACCTCTTCGCATGATCCGCAGCAGACATGCCCGGTATCTCCGAAGAACTCCTAGTCCACCGCTTAAGCGTTGATCCGGGGTCCAAACCGGTTCAGCAGAAGAGGCGCAAGTTCGCCCCCGAGCGTCAGCTCGCTATCAAAGAGGAGGTAGATAAGCTGTTGAAAGCCCGATTCATACAGGAGGTAAACTACCCGGAGTGGTTGTCTAACGTAGTAATGGTGAAGAAGTCCAATGGGACGTGAAGAATTTGTATTGATTTCACCGACCTCAATAAGGCTTGCCCCAAAGATCCCTTCCCTCTGCCGAGCATCGACACTCTGATTGACGCAACCTCGGGACACGAGCTCCTCAGCTTCATGGATGCCTTCTCAGGTTACAATCAGATAAGGATGTTCCCTCCAGACATCCCGAAGACATCGTTTGTTACAGACCAGGGCCTTTATTGTTACAGGGTCATGCCGTTCGGTCTCAAGAATGCCGGTGCAACATACCAACGCCTAGTCAACAAGGTCTTCCAGGCCCAGATCGGCCGAAACATGGAAGTGTACGTCGATGATATGCTTGTAAAGAGCATCCGAGGTATTGATCATGTGGCCGACCTTCAGGAAGCCTTCGACGTCCTAAGAAAGCACAGTATGAGACTCAACCCGAACAAGTGTGCGTTCGGCGTCTCATCAGGGAAGTTCCTCGGCTTCATGGTTAGCCAACGAGGGATTGAAGCAAATCCGGAAAAGATCAAGGCCATATTAGACATGGCCCCTCCCAGAAATGTCAAAGAAGTTCAGAGATTGACCGGTCGCCTAGCTGCCATAGGGCGCTTTCTGTCGAAGTCCGGGGAGAAGTGTCTCCCGTTTTTCAGAGCCCTCAGGGGGGCTAAAGGATTCGAGTGGGGACAGCAGCAACAAGACTCCTTCGACCAGCTTAAAGCCTACCTCGTCAATCCACCTCTGCTCAGCAAGCCGATACCTGGCGAATCACTCTATCTCTACCTGGCAGCTTCCGAACAGACGCTTAGCGCGGTCTTAGTCAGAGAAGAAGAAAGGGCTCAGAAGCCCATTTACTACGTCAGCAAAGTGCTCCGGGACGCCGAGCTCCGGTACCCGAAGATTGAGAAAATGGCCTATGCCCTGGTAATGGCCGCGAGAAAGCTTCGACCCTACTTTCAGTCCCACTCGGTGGTCGTCCTTACCGACCAGCCGCTGAAACAGGTCCTTCACAAGCCTGAGACTTCCGGCCGCCTCATGAAGTGGTCGATCGAGCTGAGCCAACATGATATAACTTATCAGCCTCGGACCGCCATCAAGGCTCAGGCGCTGGCCGAATTCATAGTTGAGAGTACAATCCCTGAGCCCTGCCTAACAGCAAAGGGGCCACCGGTTTGGTCGATTTATGTTGACGGATCTTCTTGCAATGAGGGAAGCGGGGCAGGAGTCATCCTGGCAGGCCCAGATGACTTCATCCTCCAGTACTCCCTCCGTATAAATTTCAAAGCCTCGAACAACGAGGCCGAATACGAGGCGTTATTAGCCGGTCTCAGAATGGCTCGAAATGCAGGGGCACAGCGGCTACAGATCTTCAGCGACTCTCAGTTGGTTGTCAACCAGGTCCTCGGAGAGTATGAAGCCCGCGATGACAGAATGGTTAAATACCTGGCTAAAGTCAAGAGCCTCATGGCGCTGTTCGAGGAGGCCCTCATCCGAAGGATCCCTCGAGAAGAAAATGCTCAGGCTGACGCCCTATCGAAATTAGCCTCCTCTTCCCTTCAAGGTCTTGAACAGACCGTATTGATAGAAGTCCTCTTGAAGCCAAGCATAGAGGACGAAGCACCAGACTCCGTCGAAACATTGCCTGTCCTCCTTGAAAACAACTGGATGAAACCCATCGTCGAATTCTTAAAGGACGGACTCCTCCCTGAAGATCCGAGGGAAGCAAGAAGAATCAGGACCCGAGCCGAGCGTTTTACTTTAATCGAAGGCATCTTATATAAATGCTCCTTCACCCAGGTGGACAGGCGGCCTTACCTAAGGTGCCTTTCCCCCAGGCAGGCCGACTACGCCCTGCAAGAGCTCCACGAGGGCATCGGCGGAGCTCACTCGGGGTCCAGAGCTCTAGCGCACAAAGTATTGAACTACGGGTATTACTGGCCCACTCTTTTACGGGACGCCGAACGACACGTTCGGCAATGCAGCTCCTGTCAAAAGTATGCAGACATCCGACGCCTTCCACAAGCACTGCTCACCTCCCTATCAAGTCCGATCCCCTTCGCCATGTGGGGGATGGATTTACTAGGACCGTTTCCACCAGCTCCCGGACAACTAAAGTTCCTAGTCGTGGCAGTCGACTACTTCTCTAAATGGATAGAAGCCGAGCCCCTGGCTACAATCACCGAGCATAGAGTCGTTCAATTCTTCTGGAAAAATGTGATTTGCCGGTTCGGCGTTCCCCGAGTCATAGTCACGGATAACGGGACACAGTTCACTAGAGCCGCCTTCCGAGCTTTGTGTGAGGACCTCTCCATACAACACCGATTCTCCTCTGTCTCCCATCCTCAGTCGAATGGCCAGGCTGAGAATGCCAACCGACAGATTCTTTCAGGCATCAAGAAGAGATTAGACAAGTGTTCCAAAGGACTATGGGTCGATCAGCTGCCGAACGTGCTCTGGAATCACCGCACCACCAAGCGGACCCCAACAGGCGAAAGCCCATTTAATCTCACCTATGGGGCCGAGGCCATCATCCCCCTAGAAGTCGGGATACCCTCTCCTCGCCTGATCGCTTATGAAGAAGAGTAGAATGCTAGAGAGCTCAGAGCAAGCCTAGATCTGATAGACGAAATCCGAGAGAGAGCTGCCATACGCCAGCAAGCTTATCGAAGAAGGATCGAGCTAGCATACAACAAAAGAGTCCGCCCAACGGACCTCAAAGAAGGGGATTTAGTCCTCCGGAAATTGGCCATCTCGTTCCCCGGACAGAAAAGCAAGCTGGCCCCGAACTGGGAGGGACCGTACAAGATCTTGAAAGTGATCCGCCCCAGTACGTACAAGCTAGAAGATCTCGAAGGCAGAGAAATTCCCAGGACTTGGAACGCCGACCATCTTTTGAAATACCAAGAGAAGGCAACCACGTCTCTCTAAGTAACTCGAGATATCGAACCGTTCCCTTCCTTTTACTAGTAGTGATTTTTCCTTTTGTTTTTTCATTGTAATAACGGCTAGCAACTTTAGAAGCAGCCGATCATTAGATATTAATAAATGAAGTTTCTTCATGTTTTCACTACTATTACCTCTCTGCTTTTAACTCCTTAAATTGACAATGGTTCCGGAGTCCAACACTTGGCTCGATTCTACTTCGCGAGTTCGCTCCTAAGCGAGCTAGAAGTAGCTCGCCATTCGAAAATGCTCCCACAGCCGTTGAATGGTTCGGAGTCCAACACTTGGTTCGACTCTACTCCGCAAGCTCGCTCCTAAGCGAGCTAGGGATAGTTCGCAATTCGAAATTGCTCCCACACCCCTTAAATTAACAATGGTTCCGGAGTCCAACACTTGGCTCGATTCTACTTCGCGAGTTCGCTCCTAAGCGAGCTAGAAGTAGCTCGCCATTCGAAACTGCTCCCACAGCCGTTGAATGGTTCGGATTCCAACACTTGGTTCGACTCTACTCCGCAAGCTCGCTCCTAAACGAGCTAGGGGTAGTTTGCCATTCGAAATTGCTCCCACACCCCTTAAATTAACAATGGTTCCGGAGTCCAACACTTGGCTCGATCCTACTTCGCGAGTTCGCTCCTAAGCGAGCTAGAAGTAGCTCGCCATTCGAAAATGCTCCCACAGCCGTTGAATGGTTCGGAGTCCAACACTTGGTTTGACTCTACTCCGCAAGCTCGCTCCTAAGCGAGCTAGGGGTAGTTCGCCATTCGAAATTGCTCCCACACCCCTTAAATTAACAATGGTTCCGGAGTCCAACACTTGGCTCGATCCTACTTCGCGAGTTCGCTCCTAAGCGAGCTAGAAGTAGCTCGCCATTCGAAACTGCTCCCACAGCCGTTGAATGGTTCGGAGTCCAACACTTGGCTCGATTCTACTTAGCGAGATCGCTCCTAAGCGAGCTAGGGGTAGTTCGCCATTCTAAAACGCTCCGACGACCCTAACCTAATCAACCAAGGACCCCGAAGTCTAAAACTTGGCTCGATGCTACTTCGCGATTTCACTCATGAACGAACTAAAAGAAGCTCGCCATTCGGAGTCCGACGCTTTAGAAGTTACGGCACGGCAGACAACAGTCACAAGAATAAAACACACAAGTTCGGCAATAACGCGTTTATTGATGAAACAGATGTGGTACAAAGGCAAACACAGCAGGAGCACAACTCATCAAAGGAAAGTTACAATGCCGACTTATTACACTTAGCGAAAAACAAAAAATAAGCAAAAAACTCGCGGAGTCGACCACTTCAGTGCTTCTTTGGAGCCGGAGCGTTCCGCTTCAAGGACACTTGAGAGTGACGACGCTTGTCCCCGGAGCGCGACCCCAAGCCGGCAAATTGGGACGTATCCTCGGCACCGCCCCTAGTAGCTACTCCGACGGGCCCCCCGCTCGAGGAGATTGCCACCGAGCTCTGCGCGTCCCCCGGGCTAGGTTGGCCGATCCGCTGACGGGTCGCCATCTCATAGAAGGTAATGCCCCGCTCACTCTCAGCGAGAGTGCATGACGTGCTTCGAACGTTGATCGGCCCTGAATGCGGCTTAAGATGGGCCACTTCCGCCTCCAACTCCGAGATCCTGTCCCGCAACGAGTCGTCTTTGACGTCGACTTCGAAACGTGGGGGTATCGCAGAGTCCGGCACTCCAGATCGGCTAGTGATGAGGCGCCGAAGGTGGGTGACCTCGATGCTTTTATCCACCGTTGCTCTCTTCAGCGCTTCGACTTCGGCAGTCAACTCGACTCGTTCGGTCGTCAACTTGGCCACCTCGGCCGTCAGCCCCTCGCCCTCACTCCGAAGCTTCGCCTCTACGGACTGCAGATGCTGTATCTCGGAAAGCAACTCGTCCTTCTCTGCTGTTATTTTGGACAAGTTATGACGAATGCACTGAACTCGAATCTCATTACTGAAATCAGTTATCAAATGTTCACCTTCGGGTATAAGCTCGGCGATTCTGCTTTCCAAACGACGAATCTCGATATCTCGCCGGCCAAGGACGAGCTGGAGATGCTTCCTCTCGTTTTCAGCTCGGCGCAATCCGAGCTCGACCTCATAAAGTCTCTCTCTACACCTAGCCAGACACAGCCTCGTCGCCCCTAGGCCGGCCTCGGCTGGAACTTCCTCGTTCGGGCGAGAAAGCTCGACGTCTTGGGCGATCACCATAAGCTGCAAAGAGATCGGAGTAATCAGCAAAAACGTCGAACATGGCCGAAGCACCGCACTTGGAAAAATTTTCATCTCTAAAAACAAGAGGGGACAGTTCGGCAAAAGAGGGGGCATAAGATAAAAACTTCCGAACATCAACACTTGCAAAAATTTTCTTTTCATTAACGTCAAAAGAAGCGGTGGCCAGTCCGCTATTAGGCATTACAAAGTTCGAAAGGAAAAACAAAAAAGCAAAAACAAAAAAATCAAAAACAACAAAGCGAAAGGCGGATTCAGGGCCCGACCTCTTTCCCCGGGCGACGAGGCGGAGTAGGCGTTGACTTTGCCGAAGGAGACGCTGCCGCCAGCAGAGTGGTCGTGGTGCTGGGGAGTTCGCCAGTAACCCCGGCGTCGGCATCAGCGTCGCCCTCCTCCTCTTCCTCTTCCCCTTCGGACTCGGGGTCGAAGCCCTCGACGTGTCCGGGGAAGAGCCACCATCCCGAGACGTCCACCCCGGGGTATGCTTCTCGCACCCGGTCGAGGGCGGTGGCGAAGGCCTTCGCCATGTTCTGCGCGAGGTACCCCTGGGCCTTCTCCAGGGTTGCGTCCTCCGCCGCCTTCACGGCCGCCGCCTGCTTCGCCTCGGCCTCGACCAATTGGCTGGCCGACCCCTCCTTCTCCCGAAGCAGCTCGTCCTCCAGCCTCTTCACTTCGGCCTCGAGATGCTGGATCCTCGCCGACCGACCCTCATTCTCGACTCGGAGCTTGTTGAGCTGGTTCGACATCCGAGCCTTCTCGTTCCGAGCCTGGTCGGACTCCTGCTTTAGCTCCTTCTCCAGGGTGGTCAGCCTCTCGGTGAGGTGGCCGAAATGGACGACGATCTACAAAAAAAAAAAAAAAAGAACTGAGAGAGTTAGAAAATTTTTTGTGATTCAAAGGGATGAAACGAACGAAGGGGACTCGGAACTTACCGATACCGCCGAACGAGCGATCTCGATCACGTCGTCGCCTTCTCTCCCCGCGTCCATGGCGGCGCGGTCCTTCGGGGTGGCGAGATGCTTGACGGCCTGCATGCTCGCCAATGAGTTCCCGAGGAACCCATCGTGCCTCCGGACTTGCCAGTCCGGGATATGGATCCGCTTGTGCTCCTCCGTCAGGAGCTCCTCGCCTGCCACGGTCAGCAGTGGGGTCGGCATGGCGAGGGCGGCGGCAATGGGGAACTCCCCCACAGGTGTAGGAGCCGAAGTCCCCGCCACGGCGACGACCGGGTCGTCGACAATCTCCACCGCCTGGACGGGGGCCGCAATCCTCGGCACCTTCGAGGTTGAGGGCAGCTTCGACGCAACCCTCTTGCGCTTCTTCGGCGCCTTACTGGCGAGCCCCGCCCTGAGCGCCAACACCGCCTCGTAGTCCATGGATTCTGCATCGAAAGCAAAAAATGATTAGCACAAAAAAACAACAAGGCAGCAAGTACGGAAAAAAGAGCTTGACGAGAGCCGCATACTAGGATCTACGCGGTAGAGCCCTCCCCTGTAGAGAACGTCCTCCGTCAAATCCTTCCAATCATACTTTGGCCGGTCAAGGAGGGTCCGGACCGCCTCTTCTTCTTCTACTGTAAGCCTCGGCAGCGCCATCGCCCTCTTGGGCACCCCTTCTGCCCAATTAGTGGGGATCGGCCAGGCCTCTCGACTCCGCACGACGACCCACTTCTCTCGCCAGTGCTTGATAGAGTCGGGGCAGACGACGAGCCTGCCGCCGTGCCTCGGAGTCAGATAATACCGGTACTCCGACTTGTTCCCTTGGTGGAGCCGGTATATCGTCCGAAGCATGTTCAGCTGCGGCTCGATCCCTGCGGCCTGGCAGTGGAGAACGAATCCATTAATCACTCGCCACGCGTTCGGCATGAGCTGAATGGGGCAGACCCCATACCAGCTCACCACGGTAACAGCGAACGCGTGGAGAGGTAGCCGAGCACCGGCGATAAAGGCATCGACCGGCCAGCAACACATGGTCACTGGTAGCGGCGAATTAGCCCTAACCCCGGGGCCCGGCAGCATGATTTCGTACTCCTCCGGGATGAAAAAAGAGTCCCGGATCGCAGCCAATTCCTCCTCGCGCAGGATCGACGCCGCGTCGTCCGCCTCCGTCGTCTCCCTCACTTCGTTCTCCTCGAAGGACCTCTCCCTCCCATGGATGATTCGCTCGGCCTGGTCCTTCGGGAGCTCCCTGACCCTGTGTAGCCCTGTCAGCTGTCCGAACTCCCCCATCCTCTTCGGATCCTCGACAATTGAATCCTTGCCGAACACCTTGCCCTTGGTTGGAGTCGGAGTCGAGGCCTCGGCGCCTTCAAGGGAGGGCTCGGACCAAGAGACTTCATCTGAGACAGAAGCTAAAGACATAATTTATAAATTACCTTGAAGGAGAGAGATGCCGAAAAACTTCGCCTGAGTCAAACGCCGGTCACCGGAAAAACTCGCCTGAAACACAAGAAAACGCCTGAGCAAATGAGAGGAGAAATGAGAAATGAGAGGGGGGGTGAGGATTTATATAAGGGGGGCACTCCCCACGAGGCTAATGGGCTCGTACGACCGGCCCATCTAAACCAAGCGGCGGAGCGATCCCAATCGTCACCTCGCTAACTGCAACGAATCATGAGTTGAATTTAATGCGCATCCCATCTGATAGAACCCCAGAGGTCACTGCAATTAATGAACGTCCCATCTGTCAGGGTTGTCAGAGTTGTCAGAGTGGTCAGAGGTGTCAGAGGTTCAAATGGCGCACAGAAAAGACAAACTCCCAAAAACGACAAGTCTGGGAGCTCGGCACTCACCGCCGAGCGTTCGTGACACCGACCCTGTTGCGGGGTAAAGATCAAGTTCGGCACTCACTGCCGAGCGTTCGTGACACCGACCCTGTTATGGGGGAAAAGAACAAGTTCGGCACTCACTGCCGAGCGTTCGTGACACCGACCCTGTTACGGGGTAAAGAACAAGTTCGGCACTCACTGCCGAGCGTTCGTGACACCGACCCTGTTATGGGGGAAAAGATCAAGTTCGGCACTCACTGCCGAGCGTTCGTGACACCGACCCTGTTATGGGGGAAAAATCAAGTCTGGCACTCACTACCGAGCGTTCGTGACACCGACCCTGTTACGGGGTAAAGAACAAGTTCGGCACTCACTGCCGAGCGTTCGTGACACCGACCCTGTTACGGAGTAAACATCAAGTTCGGCACTCACTGCCGAGCGTTCGTGACACCGACCCTGTTATGGGGGAAAAGATCAAGTTCGGCACTCACTGCCGAGCGTTTGTGACACCGACCCTCTTACGAGGTAAACATCAAGTTCGGCACTCACTGCCGAGCGTTCGTGACACCGACCCTGTTATGGGGAAAAAATCAAGTTCGGTACTCACTACCGAGCGTTCATGACACCGACCCTGTTACGGGGAAAAAATCAAGTTCGGCACTCACTGCCGAGCGTTCGTGACACCGACCCTGTTACGGGGTAAAAAATCAAGTTCGGCACTCACTGCCGAGCGTTCGTGACACCGACCCTGTTACGGGGTAAAAAATCAAGCTCGGCACTCACTGCCAAGCATTCGTGACACCGACCTCGTTACGGGGTAAAGAACAAGTTCGGCAGTTCGCCAGACCCACTCCTAGCGCTCGCAGCTATGCCGAACTCGCTTTTCTCTCCGGAAAAGCTTGCCGAACTGCATATGGACCTCGGCCTCCTAGTCGGCGAGCCCTGGGGAGAGTCTAAGGCGCGATACAAACGTATGAGACCTCCGAACGACGAATTGACGCTTCGCTAGGGTCAAAAGGATATCCCTGCAAAAATGCCACACGACCGTCAGAGCTCATGAGCAACTCGGAGCTCAATCCACTTGGCAAATCACCTCACTGCCTCCTCCGGACTCACAACTCTCCATTTGAACTCCGATATAACTCCGCCAGCCATTAAACAGTCAAACTACTCCTCAAAGGCTGATCAAGCTCAGTCTTTAGGAGTGGGGGGCTCGTGATATGGCTAAAAATGGGGTTAAATCAGAACCGTCCAAATTGAGTACGAATCTTGAGACGTGGGGGTAAAATGGTGATTTCGCCTACAAGAGGGCCCGAAATAGGTGTTGGGTCTTCTCCCCAAGAACCCAGTGACCTACGAACGGACCCACCAACAAGAGGGTGCGGGTCTTAACCTGCTGCACACCCAATCCAGCGAGATAAAATCAGGGTCCCTGATTAATCTTGATCAACGGCCCAGATATACATCTATCTTTTCACCGGGATTTGGGGATAAAATTCCTTATCTGATTACGGGGAATATACCTCATCAGATTACATTCCTCATCTGATTATGGGAAATATTCCTTATCAAATCACCAGGATTACATTCCCAATCTGTTCCCTGGGACGCCTATAAATACCCCCCGTCCATCTCCATTAAGAGGTAATCAATACTTTTCCAATTTACGCTCTTTCATAATCATTTCTGGTTACTGACTTGAGCGTCGGAGGGTGCGTCGCCGGGATCAACCTCGGTGTCTCGCACTTTTTGCAGGTGTACGGCAGGAGTCAACGGTCAAACCCCGGCGGAACAGGTTAGAGGTTTGCTATTCAGGTTTTTCACGAATCCACAAATTCTATCTGTTTACCCCCACACCAGATTTAGCGGTAACATCTGGTTATAGCACGAAAGGACGTTATGCTTGTCCTTGTTGTGCTGAGCAAACTATTTCAAAGTGGCTATATAAAGGCAGAAAGTTCTGCTACATGGGGCATAGGAGATGGTTGCCTACCACACATTTTTTCAGGGCTGAAACAACGACATTTGATGGTACCGATGAGTGGAGACATGCTCCTATAGCTAATTCTGGGTCAGATGTGTTAAGACGGCTAGAAGGCCAGCAGTTCACTTTGTCAAAGGAACCTGAAGTCATTAAAAATGCCAAGAAAAGAGCTAGAGATGAGCAACAAAACAATGATGAAGATGATGCAGATGAATGTGATAGTCCTATCGGTTTAGGATCATGGAAGAAGAAGAGTATATTTTTTCAGTTGCCGTACTGGGAGTTCAACTTATTGCGCCATAACATTGATTTGATGCATCTTGGAAAAAACATTGGTGAAAATTGTGTAGGAACAGTTATGGGGGATGACCGGAAGACAAAAGACAATCTTAAGTCTCGCCTTGATTTAGTAGAAATGGGCATAAGGCATGAGTTGCACCCTGAAGAATTACCCAATGGCAGAGTACGACTTCCTCCTGTAATCTACTCAATGCCAAAAAGCGAGCTGGAGATGTTTTGCAAAGTATTACAGGATCTTAAGGTCCCTGATGGTTATTCATCTAATATATCTAGATGTGTCAATTATAAGGATAAAAAGTTGCAGGGTCTAAAGTCACATGACTACCATATCTTGATGCAGGATCTCCTTCCCGTTGCTCTGAGGTCTTCAATGTGTGAGCAAGTCACTTCCGTCCTGAAAGATTTATGTAGTATATATAAAGGATTTTGCTCGAGATTGCTACGTGTTGAAGATATTGAAAAATTAGAGCAGCGTGCTGCATTGACACTTTGTCAAATGGAGAGGATATTCCCCCCATCATTCTTCACTATAATGGTTCACTTGATAATCCACCTAGCCGATGAAGTAAGACTTGGTGGACCAGTACATTATCGGTGGATGTATCCGATTGAGAGGTAGTACTTCATCCCTCATTAAGTTCGTTAATTATGTACTTTATCTATGAAACCTTTGCCGAAAAGTTTTTTAATCCAAATATTATTGTTTAGGTACCTATACCGACTTAAGGGTTACGTTAGAAATAAAGCTTATCCGGAAGGCTCTATAGCAGAAGGTTATCTTTCGGAGGAGTGCTCCAATTTTTGTTCAAGGTATCTTCAGGGTGTGGAGACATGTCTGACTAGACCAAGGAGAAATTCAGACATTTCTAACCTCAATGGCGCTAAATATCTCTTTCAGACTGCGGGCACTATTTTTGGTAAAATCGATGCGAATGAGTTAGATGACTTAACATGGGAACAAGCACATCGATATGTGTTGGATCACCATGCATCTTGTGAGCCTTATCGAGCGTAAGTTGGATTTGTTAGTAGTGTGAATTTATTTATGTCAATTAAAGAGTAGTTAACCTAAATTTTAATTTACATTCGTTCTTATTTTGTTTCAGCGAATTTATCAGGAAAATGAAAAGAAGACATAGACCCAAAAACTTGAGGCCACGTGAGCAACATAAATTAATGAATGAGCAATTCCACAAGTGGTTTGAAACCCACGTAAGTGACCAACCAAGGTTTGATTTAAAGTACTACAAAAAATAATTTAAAGTCTTATGCTAATACAATTTACTATATAATTGTAGGTTTCCTCGTTGGGTAATGATGATGTGTCAAGTGAAGTAAAGATTCTTGCCAAAGGTCCCCATAAAATGGTTAAAAGATACAATGGATATATATACAACGGTTTCAGATTTCGAACTAAGGAGCGTGAACGCAACTTGAAGTCTCAAAATAGCGGTATTGTAGTGACTTCAAAAACAAGAAGCTATGCCTCTAATAAAGACCGGAATCCTGTAGACGGTGATGTTGACTATTATGGGGTGCTAACAGATATCATAGATTTGGATTATTACGGGCATTTTCGAGTAGTATTATTTCATGGTGATTGGGCTATGTTAAGTAACAACTTCCATGATAAGTTGGGCTTTATAGTTGTAGATTTCTCACATCTGATTCACACTGGGACACACATTAGTCATGAACCATTTGTGTTCCCATCTCAAGTGCAACAAGTTTTTTATATCCAGGACCCAGTAGTGGAAAAAACTTATGTGGCGCTACCTATGCAACCAAGAGATGTATTTCAGCTGGGGGATGATTCAGATGACGAAGATGATGATGTTGAGAACAATTTCACTGCTTCTGAATTCCCTACATTTGATGTAAACGTTTTTGATGTTAATAGTTGCCCAACCTGGCTCCGTACGGATGGAGAAGAGGGAGATCTATTTGATGATGTTGTAATATAGTATCTTATACACATTTTTGTAAATTGTGCTAGTTCATTTGTTTCGATTGTTTTCATGAATTTCAGTGGGTCATCATGGGCCTAATAAGCCAGTGCTTGGTGTGGCAATCGGGTTGTCTTGTTTAGTTTTTCTTGTGATTTTTCTAGTTTGGTTGTGATTTTTTTCTTGGTATTGAATTGTGGAATTCTTTTCTTAGTGTTAATTAACACATAGTGAATGGGAGAAAAATTTGTTGGTCCCTTTAATTATTTTTGCATTATTTTGCTATATCCGATCATTTGCTTTTGCTACTTTGTGATATTGCTTTTTGTGTGAATCTGGATCTGGGTTTGAGAATGCCATGACCATTTCAAACAGTAGAGTATATTGAGCATTATATATGTTACTTCTTTGAGAAAGTTATATAAATGTAGTTCTATTCTTGTACAATCATAATGTGGAACCTTGGGAGTTCAGAAATCTCAAATCATCATGTCTGTTTTCTACTATACAAGTGCAGAAATCAGACTATTGAGAAGTGATGATGTTCTAGATTACTAGTGTTGAAGAGTGGAACAACTAACATTGATGTGTTTGCTCTTGTTCTGCTTTCTGCAAAATTAGCAGCAAACTTGTGTAACAACTAACATTGATATGAGGTCATTTGAATTACTGCATTTGATGGACTCTGCAAGCTGTTATGAAAAAATGAAAACATCTTGTGGACTATTTGGTTAATCAGATTTAGAAACACGAATATGACCATTCTAGATTGTGGTCGTTGATCAATACCTGAAATGGAAAAAGCATCATGATGCTAGCTAGAATCTATTTCTCAAGTTAATTTGCATATCTCATTATCTAATAGGTCATTTGCAATCCATGCCCAGGTTAAAGGATTAGAGATCAGTCTGTTCTTGAACGCGCAGATAATTAGTGGAACATATTATTTTTATGATTATATTTAACGTTATTTGACGTAAAAGCCTAAAATTGTTAGCATATTGTGATGATTTGTGGATGTTTTAATTAACTTTTTGTTTTAATGTCATTATTTGTTCATATGTTTGATTTGTTGATTAAATTATAATTAGTCTGAATTTTTTTGAAACAGGTGACATATGGCTAGAACAAAGAGAAAGTTGCCAACAATAGTTGTCAACCAAGACGAGGCCGTAGAGCAGCCTAGCCAGGAACTTTCTACAGAGCACCTGACGGACCATCTTGAAGGTGTGGCGGATAGGGGTGCTACTACAGTCGAGGGGGGTGAAGGTAGCACTCCCACTACTTTGAGGAGGTCGAGGGGGCCGACGAAGATGAAGGAAATATGGAAGCTCCCAAACAATACAAAAGTATTGGTGGAATGCAACGAACACAATCAACCACATAGAGATGGCGGGAGTAAGCTCGCGAAGTTTTGCGGTGTCATAGCACGAAATCCTCGTATCCTTCCCCTAAGCTACGAGAGTTGGTCAAAAGTACCAACGATGACCAAGGTGACGGCCATCAATGCGATTAAGGTATGTTTTTAAAAATTTCCTAGAGATTTTTAAAAATTTCCTAGAGATTTCAGCTGGATTTGGTGGAAACCCATACAAGATTCACAAGTTTTGTAAGCTGATTCACCCATCGCATACAAACTATAGATAGGTTTCTGGTATATATATTCATGTACAATTTGACAGGGTGCTTAATTTCATTCTGCTTATGCATGACGATGAACTATTATGATATGCTGTTGAATATTCCAAATCATCCATAATAGGATGGCATATGAGGTTAATGTATAATTAACTTTTGTGAGACAAATGAAAAGGCATAACTAATTTTCATTTCTTATACAAAAAAAGTACTTTTATCTTTATTTGGGACAGAATATGCTGCAAGCCTGTAACTTAGATTGAATGGGGCTTAACTGTGAAGCTTCATTATCATGCTTATCTTTATCTTTATCTTTTGCACAACCTACATGAAGCTTTATTATTAAGCTTATAATGGCCCTTACTGAGGAACTATTATTTGATTCCTTTATCTAATACCTAATTGGAAACATGTGTATAGATATGTTCAATAAAAACAAATGAGGGTTTCACAACAATGTTGCAACTTAGCTGTCAGCACCCTGTATGCTCATACTGCAGCATACATGATGTGTAAATCGCTCCTAGTTACATAAATGCACATATATATGAATTTTTATACATCAACATTTGCAGAATCACAAGCTTAAACTGATTATTGGTATCACACTTGGTAGTAATGCAAGCAAAAGAAGTTAATAACTACCTATAGTCCTGCAGTATAAATTTTTTCACTAGATTAGTTTAGTCTGCAGAACGTCAGCTTTTAAATCAATGTCATATTTGGAAAACGCAATTCATAGACATTTTTTTCTTTGACTAGAATCTCTTGTCAATTAGATGATATTATATGTTAAAATTTCCTCTTTTATACATCAAAACAGATCGTATCACCTTTAACAATTTATTTTGCAAAATTAAATGAATCATCTACTCCTAAGAATTAATATTGTATACTAACGATTATGTTTTTATGGATACTCAAAGATCGTCTATGTACTTTCCCTCACAAAAATAATTCATAAACAACTCGTCCACTCACAATCATAATGGCAATCTTTCTTATTTTGTAGCAAAAGTTTGCAATCCCTGACGCTTCTGATGGATGGCTCAATAAATCGATTTCGAAAAAATGGAGGGATCACAAGAGCTTCTTGAAAGGGAAGTACTACGATGAGGATAAGACCGAGGTCGAAAATGTAAGGTCAGTCCCCGAATGCATGACGCCACAGGATTGGCATTTTCTTGTCAAATATTGGAAATCGGAAACTGGAAAGGTAATCATATTTCATTGTTTATATCTTAAATTGATGATATAAATTATTAATTTTGGTAAACATAAGCATTTATTCCAATTTTTAAAATGGTATAGAGGAAAGCTGAGATTGGTCAAAGCAGCCGTAGGCAGTTGAAGATCAAGCACACTACGGGGAGCTGTAGCTTTGCTGTTGTGCGGGATGAGATGGTAATGGAAATTTTATTTTATAGCAAGTCTGTTTTTAAAATGGTGGGAAGATTTTTTTTTTTTGCTAATTTCTACGTTGGTATGATTTAACTAATTCATTTGACTCATATATAGGTTAGGACAGTCGAGGGAGAGAGTGTCGGTGAGGTAGATTTTTTTGAATCTACCCACACAAGTAAGGATGGGACATATCGGGATGAATTTGCAACTGATATAGTGGTAAACATGAAAGTTTCGAACTCAAATTTTCATTCTGCAACAAAAATTTGGATACTATTCACAACTCAAATTTGGATTTTAATTTGGTCATAACTTACAAAATTTCAAACAAATTTTCACCCCAATTTTTGGTATTAATGTATTGTTTGCTCTCTTTTCTAGAAAGAAGCTAGAAAATTGATTGAAGAGAGGTCGACATCTTCAGCAGATCGATTAACCCTGCAGCGTGAAGCTATGACTGATGTGAGGGGGAAAGAGCGACCCGGTCGTGTGCGGGGAATGGGATTGGGGCCAACACCCTCACAGGTATACATATATATATATATATAATCAGTAGGTTTACCAAACTATTCCAACATGATATGCAAATGAAAAGTATGCATTTCAACCTAAAGGAATCTGAGGTGTTACAAATCTCAATTTAAGTATCTACTCAAATCCAGTAAGATTACAAACTTTATGTTTACTGAGTAGGGAGAACTGACTACGGAGTTTCTGCTTTTGCATCAATATCTTTCACCATATTGTGTCAGAACCTCCAATCTCTAATGCACATTAATCTCATCAAGTAATCAAACATTCAAAATGAATATTTCAGTTCCACAGTTATTTTAGTAAAACTGTTAAAAGAACATTTCATTTCAGCACTTATCTTAGTGCAACGGTTTAATACTTTATATATATCAACATTGGCTGATCTAAGGGCCAGAATTTTAATAGAGATATCTTTTTATTTGGTTTAGGTATATGATTTGCTTCTTTTGACTGTTTAGGATGGATGTACTCTGTAGGTTTCACTGTTGCATAGATTTGTCAAGTTTTATTATGCTAGTTGTTGGATATATGTTTCCTTGTATATAGGTTGGCTGCCTGGTGAGTACTCTGTAGGTTTCCATATTTTCATAGGTTTGTTTACGTTTTGTGCTAGTCTGGCTGCCTAAGCAACCATTCTCTTTTGTCTGGTTGGGACATTACTGAAGGATTGAGAAATTAAGTTCAAAACTGGGGACTTGTATTTTTTAATCTTTTGATATAACCGCCCAAGAACTTCGGTTTTTGATTTAACCCTACAGTTCATGATGTTTAGCCCCATAAACCTCAAGTTTTATGAGAGAACCTGCAAACAGACAAAGATATGTTTGAGAGTGAGGTTATTTGGCCACCCTGATGGTATCTTTGGTATAACTATAACTAATGTAGGGGTCAGAATACATATACTGATGGGGTTTGTCTAGAATTATTTTGTGGGTGGCATCCAAAAAAATCCCTATATTTTTTTAGATGTTCTCTCTAATGTAAATAGAAGTGCTCTTCCATGGTTTTATTGGTCAGAAATTAGCTATATTTTAGACTCATGTTGGCTTGCTATCCCCCCAACCTTTTGTTTTTCTTAATGATAGATTGATTGGTTATAAAGGAAAGATAGATATAGGTTGATACTTCAGTTATTAGAAACTTGCACATAATGAAATAGTTCTTTCTTTGTTTTTTAGGTTTTATCTTTGTCGATCATATCTTTTGCCTCGATTTTATTTTGCTTTGATATACAAAGATATCTTTGTCGTTTTTAAAGTATTCAAGTGCTTTATTGTGAACTCTGAATCAAATTAGTCGTGTACCTAATCTGTGGGTGGTGACTTGACTTCCAAAGTTAAAACTGAGATGAAGCAGTAGGATTTGAGAATGAATCTCTGCTGTATTTGGGTTAAAAGTCTCTGCTGTATTAGGATTTGAGAATGAATCTCTGCTGTATGAATCTCTGCTGTATTTGAGAATGAATCTCTGCTGGATTTGAGAATAAAAAGTATTCCCGTCAATATGGAACTGAATAGAATTAGACTTTAGTTGCTTATGTCCTTCCTCTGTCTTGTTTCCTTTATTATCAATGAACTCTAGAGTTGCTAGTAAAATTAATTTGCATTGCTTTTATTTGGTTGTCTTTTAAACTTCTATATATGTCTCATAGTAGTTCATATTGGTTATATAGTTATGACCCTGTGAAAATTGGACTGACATGGTTTCAATCACAGGTATTTGGTTCTTGTGCATCTACCTCCAGTCGTACATCCTTTCCGGATGTGTTCAAGATGCAAGCCAAGATGCAGGGTGAGATTGACAGTTTGAAAGATATGATTGCTTCTTTAATCTCCCAACAAAACCAGAACTCTAACAATCCAGTACATGGAACTGTAAGTATTCAACAATATTTTATGATATTAGTATGAAATTTAACTATTACATTTTACTTGTGTGGTGCCTAGTGTAGTGAATAATCTAATAAATGACACTATTGTGAATTATACAGAGCCAGCGAATTCCATCGACTTCTAGTCACGCACATACATCTGGGTAAAATATCAGTGGGAATCAAAGCAATGCCGAGCCGCTTCAGTAGACTTTGCCATTGTTGAGTTAAATTTGGACTTTAGTCTTTTTATGTTTTGTTGAAACTGAATTTATGCTTTGTCAAAGAAATTGATGTATAACAAGTATATTTCTAACTCTTTGTATGGTCATTTTTAGACAAGTAATTATTGTTTATTGTGGTCCATGATTATATAGTTGTTTATTATGCTGCTATTAGTGTTTTTAAGATTTGAATGTTCAAATTTGATATGACTACAGATATTTTGAATTTGTGTCATTTTTAAAATAGTGGGAAAAACCCGAAACCCCCTATTAATCAGTTTTGAGATAAATATGCCGGGAGGATCCACCAATCGCGGTGAATTATAAAAAAAAAAGAACCAATCTCGGCGTTTAGGAACACCGGTATAGCATATCGAAATGATTTAGAAAATATACGCGCATGTGTCTATTACGGCATTTATGAAGCGCCGTAATAGATCTACGACTTGTAACGGCGTTTTAAACAAGCGCCTTAATAGACCTACGGGCTGTAATGGCGGACTTAACAAGCGCCGTAATAGACCTACGAATTGTAACGACGCTTTTAAAAAATGCCGTCATAGGGCTACGAGTTGTAACGGCGGTTTAAAAATGCGCCGTTACAAGCATTACGCATATAGCGGCGTTTGTAAGAAGCGCCGGCATAGGCATCCGGTCTATAACGGCGCTTTTCCAAGCCGCCGTTACAGGTCATAGGCCTGTAGCGGCGTCTTGTCAGACGCGCCGTTGTAGACCTATGGTCTGTAACGGCGGTCTAAAAAAGCGCCGCGATAGACCCGTGATCTGTCCCGACGGTCGATGCAACGGCGCTTCTCGCGGCGGAAATTATAACGTCGCTACCATCTATGGCGGCGTTTATAAACGCCGCCATAGACGGAAAAAAACGCCGCGATAGGCATTTCGTTTAGTAGTGTGCCTGCAATTTTAATAATTAACAACACATTTCCCACTTGGAAATGATCATAGTGAATTTTGATCAATCTACTTGTGTCGGAAATATATGTCTGGAAAATATCAAGCATCTGTTACCTGCAGTGAAGTTAGTATTCAGATTAACATGATGGTGCAGTATATAAAACTAAGCTTGAACATATTTTTTTAAAGAAATCAGCTTGAACATATTACATTTGGTGGATTTTAAGTACATTAATTTTTATTTTTTGAACTAATTACCCAAAATCGTATTTTGGAAAAGCAGGCACAACATATATTTACTAGAATAAAATAAGTTAAAAATATAAACCAGAAAGAGCAAAGGAAAGATTAGTGATGAAGATAAAACCATTTTCATCTGACTATTTAAATAAGCTATATCTAATTTTACAAATATCTTTTATGCATATCAAATTCAAACTTTTTAAACAAAATGGTGAAGGTAAAGTTGTTACGGTTGGTGTTGTTTTCACATAAACATGCACGCCTCATGATAATTGAGCAGACCAATGAGATAAACTATTTCCTCCTTGTAAATTCATTGTAAACATTGACAAAATATTGGGAAAGGATGATACTTACACTCCCCCCGTCTTCCTAGCTATGCCTTGCCATCACTAATTAGTCTTTGTCATATAAATCTTATATATATCACATTTGCCAAATCGTTAGTTTCATTTAATTAAAGGAAAATTCTTTATGCTCAAAGGTGCAGGCTCATCATAAAAATGTATAGTTTGATCAGGTAAGTAAAACTTATATGAACTAGAACAGAATAAAATTGTGAAGGGTTGTAAAGCACAAGAAATTTATAACTAATTGTAACACAAAAAATGTGAGACAAAAAGGAAGAAAATTTCTTATGCTTTACATTTAGATGAATGTACAAATACATGATACTTCACATTCTTTGAGAAACAATTAAATTCATGAGAACGGAATATATTGTATTCAATTAATGTATTCTAATACATTAATGCTTTATTTATTTGGACAACATTTACCTAAACTTCTTCCCAAGCAGGTTAATTAGCATTTGATCTATCTTCGCTGAGTAAAAAAAAATATCATTACAAGCATCAAGTTTAATCAAGGGGTAATGTACATACAAGAAATGATAATCATCCAGTTCACTATATTAACCTAGGACCAAAACTTCAGAAAGCAATCCAATTTAATTAAACCCAAATGAGAAATTAAATAAACTCAAACTATATATAGTTCACTGTGGGATGTAATCATATCCAGTAAAATTTTATGAGTATCAGAAACTTATTCAATTTGGGATTTTTTCAGTCAAGATACTGAAACCATAAAAACAAAAACAAGAAACGAACAGCAAACAGAGCCTTTCCCACAATCTTTGAGGTCGGCTACATGAATCAATTTTCTCATATCTTAAGGCCCATTTACTTGTTAGTTAACAACTATCATTTTCAGAAGGACAAATATAAGTTTTTTTATTTTAATTTTTTATTGATAACAACTGTCAATTTCATGCTGGAAGAAAAAATGGAAAAGTAAAAAAGAAAGAAAAAAATAGCTAATACACTTTTAACATGTATTCATATGATATATCTGAAGCATCAAATTTCTTAAGGACTATTGCCCTTCTAAGTGAATTGATAATCCACAAGGCAAAAACTATAATAGTTATACTAATTGGAAACTGAAGCTCATGCTCCACTAAGCAATGTGGGCCTGCTTGTGTTCACATTAGAAAGATCACACATAAGAGGAACAAGAGCTCTTTAAGAATACGATATAATACGCACGTATATGCTTATATATGTCCCTAACTCATAAAATTTTATCTGGTAAATGTCTTAGATAGTTAGATCTAGGTGGCCAGCAATGATTCTTCCCCGATTCTTTCCTATTTGGTTTGATGGCTGATCAAAAGCTTTTGCATAATTCAACAATGGATCTCCAACAGTAATTATTGTACAACAAGTTCATAAATTGTTTTACTGGCAAAAAAAAAAAAAAAACAAATAATAGATATCATTTTTGCATTCATCATCTATAAATTAAACGTGGTAATAAATTATAGATTTTGAGGGAGGTGGATGTTATTTTGAATATAATTGGGGGTTTTGTAGAATATTGAGGGTGCTAAAAGAGTGAAATTTTAAAAAAGTAGAGAGTTTTCTACATAAATTAAAGGTGGGTGGGAGTGAGACCAAATAATAAATTGTAGATTTGAGAGAGGTAGATGCTATTTTAGATATAATATGGGGTTTTGTAGAAATATTGAGGGGGACTAAAAAAGTAAAAATTTAAAAATATAGGGGGGATTCTGCAAAGCGGGGGGTGGCTCTGTCCATGAGTTTAATCCTTTGCGTAATATCAAGTAATGAGAAATAGATACATGTTATAAGAGCATCCACAATCGTTTGCTATATTTGCCAATTTCTCATTTTTTGAGAAATGAGTTGCTGTAGTCGGTTGCTACTTTGCCATTTTATGGCAAAGTAGCTACAGTTCTTTCTCATTTTTGAGAAATGAATTTGCGATTCTCAAATTATAAGAGACGTGACAACATGTTCTGTCCCTAATTTTTTTTCAATTTTTTTAATGGGATCGGACGAGACAACATGTTTCGTCTGATAATTTTTTTTTTAATTGATCGGACGGTCCGTAGTAGAAGATGAAAAAAAAAACAAAAAAAAAAAAAATTTTAAAAAATGCTTGGACGAGACATGTTGTCTCATCTCAAGCAAAAGTGCCTGGTCCAGCATTTTAGGGGGAATTAGGGGTAGGTTAGTGGATTTAATTAGGTTTAGGGTTAGTTTAATTAGGATTCAGGTAATATTATATATTTAATTTATTTAATTAATATATTTTAACAGTTAATTACTAATTAATTATTTTAAAAAAAAAAAAACGGACGAAACAACATGTCTCATTTATCTCAAATTTTAGCAAAAATATAGCAAACAACAACTGTAGACAATTTTCATATTTTCTATTACTATAGCTGCCATTTAAAAAAAAAAATGAGAATCACCATTGTGGATGTTCTAATGGTCCCAAGGACTTTCGTAGGGTCAAATCCAGCTAAACCAATTAGAAGCAGGGAATGTGTGCTACCGTGTCAGTTTCCCTAAAGGAAGAGAACAAGACATGCCAGGGATAATGAGTGAGAGAGAAAGAGGATTTTTCTTCATGTCATCTATTACCACATTCTTCATTTTACCTCCACAAGTCGATTTCGATAAGATGATATTTTGTGTGATATGACACCTTTGGAGCATATTGTTTGGAAAGGAATCGGTACGTAGAGGGATCGTGACCTCTTGAGCTAATTTGAAAATCGGTATCATGATTAACACTGACAAGCTTTCTTAATGTAACCTATTCAGAAAGTGTTTATGTTTGTCACACCTAGTCTCTATTATGCACATGTATGCAGGACTCACACATCAGAGCAAGGGTTTTCAATTGGTTCCAATGAACCCTCTTCAGAATTTCTCTCATTGTGTTGCTGCTAAAAGAAAATAAGTTTCACAGTTTATTACAGAATTGCAAGGGATATGTAGAAAGTTTTAATTTTTTATTATGTTAACAAGCTATTTCTAACTGGAAATACCTTCTGCATATCCCAAGTAAGGAGAGAATTAAAATGTACGATAAAAAATATGAAATCCTGAATCATTATTTCCAACAGTAAGTTGACTAATTTGTAATTTTATGGGTTGAGGCTGAAATGACAAAGATAAACTGAACAGCTCAGTCAAAAAGAATATCCCAAAAGTTTTCTTTTTTTATCAATTGATACGTTTGTAATAACTTTTCTCTTACTTCATACAATACACTATATATATAGAGTCTTCTTCCATTGCAAACGGGTCTGTGTGTACAGACTCGTGCGAACATTAATCTGGACCGTTGGATCCAACGGTCCATATATTTTTTTATAGAAATTTGCCTTAACCCGTCGTTGGGAAGGACGGATTAAGACTAAGTTTTATTTTAAAAAAATAGCCTTAACCCGTCCTTCCCAAGAACGGGTTAAGGCAATCCATATTCATTTAGATCTGCATACAGATCGTCTTCTTCGACGATTCTCTCTCTCGGTCTTTCTTCTTCTTTCTTTGACGAACCCACAGCCAGAAAAACCCTAATCCTTGATCTAAACCTAAATTAGCCCTCCAACGCCCGCTCCCCCTCCTCTCTCCCAATATATACTCCAAACTTTGAAACCCTACTCTCTCATCCCCTCTTCGAAACCAAATCGAAACCCTAGTTCTCCCCCAAATTGAATCTTTGGCTTAATTCGGACTTATTTTGTAAGGTATTGACTATTTCTTTACCTCAGTAGATTTATTTGTATTTATTTTTGAATTTGTGTATACTAATTTATTTAGAAAGTGGGGAAAAATTTATTCGCCTTAGTAATTTGTAGATGTAGAATTGGGATGACTTTTAGTATATTCAATTGCCGAAAATTTTTGTTTGCGTTAGTAATTTGTAGAACTAGAATTGTATATACGAAATTAATTAGAAACTTTTCAGTGCGGTTATGGTTGAAAACCCTGCAAACGACCGTAAAAAAATACGAAACTTTGCGAGTAGGTTGGTCTCACGTAGTACAAGCCACCCCAAGTTGTAGAAGTGAGTTTCGACTCACGGTTCGAGAGATACGGCCGCGTATCGCTTTTGGTTGGAAAAAACCAAGTAAAGCGGTACACGGCTGTATCTCGCAAACAGTGACTCGAAACTCGCTTCTACAAGTTAGGGTGGCTTGCGTTATGTGAATTCGACCAAGTTGGAAAGTTTTATAAATTTCGGAAGCCGTTTGTGCGGTTTTCTCACGTTCCTCGCATTAAAAGTTTGTGACTTAGAATTTTTTAAGTGCGGTTAGATTAGAAAACCTTGCAAATGGCCTCCAAAAAATTCAAAACTTTGCGAGTAGGATGATCTCATGTAGCACAAGCAAGCCGAACTTGTAGAAGTGGGTTTCGATTTACGGTTAGAGAGATACGGCCGTATATCGCTTTCGGTTGAAAAAAAGCCAAATAAAGTGATACACGGCCGTATCTCTCGAACCGTTAGTCAAAATTCACTTCTACAAGTTGTGGTGGCTTGCGCTATGTGAATTCAAGTAAGGTGCAAAGTTTTATAAAATTTGGATGCCGTTTGTACGGTTTTCTCATGTTCCTCGCATTATAAGTTAGTGACTTAGAATTTTTTAAGTGCGGTTAGATTAGAAAACCCTTCAAACGACCTCCAAAAAATACGAAACTTTGCGAGTAGGTTGATCTCACGCACCACAAGCCACCCCAATTTTTAGAAGTAGTTTTTGAATCACAGTTCGAGATATACGGTCGTGTATCGCTTTTGGTTAATAAAAACCTAATAAAGCGGTATACGGTCGTATCTCGCAATCCGTGAGTTGAAACTCACTTCTACAAGTTCGGGTGGCTTGCGCTATGTAAATTCGACCAAGTAGAAAAGTTTTATAAATTTTTGATGCCGTTTGTGCGGTTTTCTTACGTTCCTCGCATTAGAGGTTAATGTCTTAGAATATTTTTAGTGCGGTTAGAGTTGAAAACCTTGCAAACAGCCTCTGAAAAATACGAAACTTTGCGAGTAAGCTGATCTCACGCAACACAACCCACCCTAACATGTAGAAGTGGGTTTCGTGTCACGGTTTGAGATATATGGCCGTGTATCGGTTTATTTGGGTTTTTTTTACAACCTAAAGCGTTACACGACCGTATCTCTCCAACCGAGAGTTGAAACTCACTTCCACAAGTTGGGGTGACTTATGCTACGTGAATTCGACCAATTTGACAGTTAGTGCCTTTTTTTTGTCATTTGTGTGTTTTTTCCCACAATCTTGGTATATTTTTTTGTTGTCATTTGTACCAATCACATTTAAATTTTTTGGTACATAGATAAATAGCTAGAACAAGGCAACCGAGAAGCCCCTCCGGTACCACTAGTGGCGCACCAAATACTAAGGTAAGATTGATTATTATTATTGGTTTTAAATACGAATATGTAACATTATCTCAATAATAACATTTGTTATCTTTATTCGTATAGGTTGGTGGCTATCAATCCACATCTGCTGAGACAGGTCCGTCCTCGGTTCCCGTTACATCACCTGGACCCGTGGACACAAGAATACTCACCTTGCAACCCAAACACCGATCCGAAGCCGTGTGGAATGGGTCCGATAAAAAATGTAAGTTCCGGAAGCACACGGTTCTTCCTTTTGATCCCCGTATCATGCCGTACTTAGTGGAGGCCGGTTTCTACGAAGCAAAATTCATGGGTTCAGTGAAGCTAGATCGGCCTCTACTTACAGCTCTTGTCGAGCGATGGAGGTCGGAGACCCACACATTCCACCTACCAGTGGGTGAGATGACTGTGACCCTACAAGATGTGGCAATGATAACTGGGCTACCAATAGATGGGGTTGCCGTGACGGGAAACATGGACTTTGATCGAGTTGAAGTTGTTCGTGATTTACTCGGTATCGACCTCCAGTTCATAGTTCTCCAAAGAAGAGAGGCCGCTGAAAAAGAAATCCTCGATAATGTGCCTGCAGATTTTGATAAAGATTTATTGTATGAACAAATAGAAGTTGCGAAAGATAAAGCGGAAGCTGAATTTATGGATGAAACTTTCGATGGTAAATCTCTGTACATCAATTGGTTGAAATTTCTGTTCGAGGAGGATTATTTGGCCCCCGATTCGGACGAGCAAATCCTAAGGTACTATGCACGTGCATACATTTTTAGTATGATAGGGGGAGTGATCTTCCCGAACTCATCTGGATCAATCGTACCGTTAATATACCTACGGTTGTTGGAAAATTTCCGTTAAGCGGGTCGTTTCAGTTGGGGGAGTGCAGAACTGGCGCTACTATATAGTAATTTGTGCACATGTTCTTTAGGTGGCGTACAAATGGGTGGCCCATGGTGCTACTGCAGATCTGGAGTTGGGAACGTATCCAAATCGGACGTCCCCGTATTATTGAGGTTACACCAGATTGGTTGGCTGAAATGGGGGTAGCGGAGTTGTTACCTCCTTTAGGAGCATATTGGGCAAGGCGGTACATGTGGATCGATAACCCACGCCAATCTTTAACCTACTATAGAGATGAGTTAGATAACCTGCGGGATGAGTTCGTCAATTGGGAACCGTACTCGACCGCCAGGTTGCAAAGGGTTCCACAAGTCTGTTTAGACAGTGCTCTTTGGTTGACGGTTGCACCTCTTGTGAATTTTGAAGTTGTTGAGTTCCAGTATCCTGATAGAGTCTTGCGGCAATTTGGATATCAACAAAAGATTCCCAATGTCAGGTCTTATGATAAAAAGTTGCACGAGGTTAGAAGAACGGGACGTGTGCCCAACTTCGATTGGACTGATTACCATTGTTACCATGTAGCCAACTGGAACACTATGTGGCGGCAAATGACACCGAATATGATGTTCGTCGCGATACCGTATGATGGCTCATTCCAACAGGCATACATGATGTGGTACAAGCGGGTAACATGGTTGTATATTTCTCCAAAGGCCACTGTACCAGCCGGTGTGCAGATTCCGATTCCCCCTACCCAGGCAGAACCATCTCCAGTATATTCCTCCTCCCAGCCGATGTACCAACCAAAGGCTGAGACATATCGAAAAATGGTTAGTCAAATTTCATATAGTTCGTATGCATGTACTGTAATTAAGTGATGTGTTAAGTATGCATGTTGTTTAAATTGAAATTTTCAACCAAATGTAGATTGAAAACACATGGGAGAACGTTCGAACAGCTGCTCGCGTCTTGAAGAGTAAGGTACCCGAGAGCTTTAAGAAGATAATGCAGGAGATGCTAACGCCGTGCCGTCGTACTCTTGAGGACGCAGGTGAAGGTCCGCAACTTGAGGCATATTTGAAAGCCAACTTGCCAGCAACGGGTTCTAGGCGAAAGAGCGTGACAAGGCCGGAAATTCACATTGCCGAGCCACAACAACTACAACAACAACAAAATCCCGAAGATGTTGATGAGGAGCAGTGGTCAGATGATCCTGAATCCCCCGAGACACAAGGCAGACGGCAAAATCCTCAAAGGAAGCGGAACCCATCCGATTAATTCACACCAAGCGGTCGCAAGCCGCGTGGTCATGACGCTAGTATCTAATACTCTGTACTAGTTTAGCATTTGGTTGTTGATTTTGTTATTCCAATAAATGATGCATAGTTTGTTTCTACGTTGATAAATTGTTGTAGGTGAATACCGGGCATGCTGTGCAACTTGGACCTGTGCAACTTGATATTTTGGATGCCTTCATTACTAATTTTTTTATTTTGGAAATGTGCAACTTGATATGTATAATTTTGTGTAAATTTTGGATAATTGTATTGATTTGAATTAGTTATGTGGTTTGGTTGACATTCTACATTCGTATGCTTTTATATTCTTATGAAGATATCTGTTGTATTATATACTTTGATGTGATGTGATGTGAATTTGTGAACAACGTTTGGTGAAGTCGTATTTGTATCAACAAAAATGTATATAGCCAAACACAGACAAAATTTATGCACAAATATCTATACTTAACCCGTTATTGATGATAACGGGTTAATTGAGCTTAGCCCGTCATCACAGATGACGGGTTAAATAGAGAGATATTGATAGTCCTTTGGAAGCCTACAGACCAAGCCTTAATAAAGGACTGCTAGTATCGCTCTTCCTAACCCGTTATTGTGAACAACGGGTTAAGTGAACTTAACTCGTTATTCACTACAACGGGTTAGGTAGAGCGATATTGACATTCCTTTAACCCTACAGACCAAAGTACTGCCAATATCGCTCCATTTAACCCGTTATTGTGAAGAACGGGTTAAGTGATCTTAACCCGTTGTTCACAAGAACGGGTTAGGTAGAGAGTTATTGGGTAGGACCTCACCCAAGTTTTCAAAATATACTGCCTAAATCTATCTACTTGACCCGTTCTTATGAATAACGGGTTAAGCTTACTTAACCCGTTCTTCACAAGAACGGGTTACGCAGAAAGAAATTTTTATACTTTCTAGAAATTTCTCTTCACTCTTTGCGAACATTGTCTCCTGAACTCTGCAAAGTGACATTAATATGTCCATAATTGTTTATATTTTTTATTAATTTCCATTTATTGCCACGTAACTAACCAATATAAAATTGTTAACATTAAAGGTGGTGTAAAAGTTCAAAAAATAAAATTTGATAACTAACCTAGGGTTAGGGTTAGGATAAGGTAAGGGTTAGTGTAGGGTTAGGGTTAGGGTAAGTTAGGGTTAAGGGTTAGTAGTTTGTGTTTGTTTTTTGTTTTGATTAATTAGGTTAATATTTGTAGATCCCCACATTTAGTTTTCACTTTACAACATATGGAACCACATGTACAACATGGCAATAATCCTAACATGTAGTACAAGTCATTAACTTGCTTTCACAAAAATATGGTTACGGCTTGGCAGCACCTTAGGGTTACAGTAGGGTTACGGCTAGGGTTAGAAATCTAACCTACTCTAACCTATGGTTTGGCTACTCTAACCTACGGGTTAAGAAGTGTTAAGAAGTTGGATTTTACATAACCCGTAACCCTATTTTTACCGTAAGAACTACTCAAACCCTACCGTAACCCTACAATAACCCTGTAACCCTAGCTGTAACCCTACAAGTTCATAGGGTTACATTAGGGTTAGAGAGTTCGTAGGGTTATTTACAATTTTTCATACAATTTTTCATATTTTCAACTATATTATTTAATTTCATAATATTTAGAATTACTCTAACCCTACTTTAACCCTACTTTAACTATCCAAACCTACTGTAACCCTACTCTAACCCTACGAACTACCCTAACCAACTCTAACCTTATCTCTAACCTTATCTAAACCTACAACCTTATCCTAATCCTGCTCTAACTTTGTCTGGACGATCTGTATGCAGCTATAAATGAATACAGATTGCCTTAACCCGTTCTTGGGAAGGACGGGTTAAGTCTATTTTTTAAAATAAAATTTAGCCTTAACCGGTCCTTCCCAACGACGGGTTAAGGCAAATTTCCATAAAAAAATATATGGGCATGGGCCGTTGGATCAAAGATCCAACGGTCCAGATTAAAGTTCGCACGGGTCTGTGCACACAGACCCGTTTGCAACGAAGAAGACTCATATATATATATATATATATATATATATATATATATATATATATATATATATATATATTGTGCAAACGCGTGCACACCACTTAACCCGTAATTGGCAATGATGGGTTAAGGCAAAACACATAACTCGTCATCGCCAATGATGGGTTATGTGTTTTGCCTTAACCCGTCATCGCCAATGACGGGTTAAGTGGTGTGCACATTTGCAAACGCTACAGTAGCGTTTGCAATATATATATATATATATATATATATATATATATATATATATATATATATATATAACTTTATTACAGGCACGTGTTTTGCCCGTATGTAACTGAGCTAATACTCAATTAATTAATCTAATGTAATACTTCTAATACTCCTCCTTAAGTTGGAGTATATATGTCACACATGCCCAACTTGTCATTGATGAACTGTATCTTGGCTCTGGCGAGAGGCTTTGTAAGAGCATCAGTTAACTGGTGATTAATGCGAATATGTTTAGCTTCTATCTAAGGGGACTTATATGGAGTGCTGCTAATCTTGTTGCCAACCATATGTCAGTCAACCTCAATGTGCTTAGTTCGTTCATGAAACACAGCATTCATGGCTATATGAATGGCAGACTGACTGTCACAATACATACCATCAGCTGATGCTGAAGAACCCCCAACTCAGTAAGTAATCGTTTGATCCATGTCATCTCACATGTGAGGTCAGCCATAGCACGATAGTCGGATTCTGCACATGATTAAGACACCACATTTTGTTTCTTACTCTTCCTTGAAACTAAGTTTCCTCCAACAAACAAACAATACCTAGTGGTGGATCTCATAGTCATTGGGTAGCCAGCCCAATCAGCATTTGAGCAACCAACAATTCAGTAATGTCCACCATCAGTATTGTCACGCCCTGTTTCTCAAAAATACGGAACACAAGCACGTGACATTGGCCCAGCGAATGACTTGCGTCATCCATAAGCTGTTTACCCATTCAACTCAATAATACAAATAATACAAAACAATTGTGCAGGCAATAATAACAACCACATGAACAATAATACTTGGAATGAAACAATATGAAATATCCAAATACAATAATCCAACATCTAGAACACAAATAATAATATCCAGGTCATAAGCCCAATACAATAATGAATCCATTCACAATAATAATAAGTCTCAATACAATAAGTTCAATGAAATAACATTCAATTAGAAAACAATAATTCTTTAGAAAGCTTGTTCTCCAATTCCTGCAGGTAATTTTCCATGATCACCTGTGAACACTTCATCTAAAAAGAGAAAAAAATTATCCTTAGAGAAAGTCATGGACAACAAGTAGAGAAAGTAAGGAACAATGGAATAACGATATAACAATGAATTTAATGGATCAATAGGAATCAATAATATGGGCGATAGCAAATAATCAATATCAATGGTAATCAATGCAATGGTTATAAACAATGGTTCAATATTCGATGACAATGTTCAATGGTATCAATAACACTTAGACAGTATTCGATATCCATAGAAACAATGATGTACAATATGCAATGTCAATGTTGTGTCAATTCTTAAATCTATTAATCATTTTAACCCTAACTAATGCAAGTAATACTGCATCCCATCTATAGGTTCGATGCATATAATCAATTTCGTTTAGACTCTAGTGGTGAATTTTATAGATCATGTGTCGGTACGATAATCACTGATATGATAACAATATTGTGCACAATATATTATAATGGTTCACTGATTCACTAATACACTGATACGATATACGAAAGATTGGGGTGTCGTAGTCAACACTCCAACAATCAATCGATAAAATACTGGTCAACACAGTCACTATATCATTCACTACCCAAGTCAATCCCTTAAACCCCGACTTGTTAATTATTTTATCTATGCAATAATACATTATGCAATTAGAGATATTAGAAGAACGATAATAGCAATATAGGGAAAATAAGATGATAAATTTGGATAGGACAATTAGAATGATGAAAATAACACATTAGGATCATGTAATGCAACATATACACTTCAATTCATGCAATACAATGATATATGTGTAATTATATTAAGAAACTCTGGAAAACGAATTTCTGGACAACAAGAGGTATCTGTAAAAAAATCAGTTTTCCTACTGCTATAGAAATTGAAAACTGAAACCGTCAAAAATTCTGAAAATTAGACTTCCACACGATTCCAACGCATATTTAAAATACAAAATCCGACAACATTAGCTAGGTCAAACACATCATTCTTTACAGGTTACATGTTTAAACAGAAAATCGACATCACGTTGTTATATCTTTAGAATCAGCGAAAAGTCAATTATAAAATCATCAAAAATATTCTTTAGACTCCTAAAAATATTAACTAACATTCTGAAAATTATCAAAGCGTTGTTACAACATTAACTTAGCTTTTTTATAGTTCAAACATGAAAATATACATAAATTTGAAATTCTGGAAAATAAAACGCAGCAGTAGTAAAATCATCATAACTTTTGCAATATAACTCTGAATTCAGAGATCTTAGTTCTGAAAACTAGAGACATAGGACTACAACTCTTATTCAGAAAGTTATTTATTTTGAGATCAATTACTGGGTCAAAAATGAAAGGAAAAATCCAGACAACAAGTAAACATATAGATTCTTGATATTCTCATGAAATAAAGTGATTAAACATGATGAGTCTCACTTCAATTTGTCAATAAACTTCATAATCAGCATGGTAGGCATAAAAGCATGGTAAATACAATTAAGACTACACACATACACTAAATTAACCACACAAATCATCAATCAATTATTCAAGCAATCAACCTAGTATTCGATTCCAAGATAGTGTCTTTATGTGATGATTATATGAACAACTCCTTTTACCAATACTATATGAATGCATGAAAGATTCGATCTTTAGACTCAACAAAGGCACGAAGTCGAGAATATTTGGGTTAGCTCGTGTAAACCCTCAATATACTCAACGAAAAGAGGAGAACAATATACGATACAATGAACAATCTGATCTACTTGCAAGAATTTCAATAAAAACTTGAATTTGGTACAAGATTCAATTCAAGAGAAAAAGTAACTTGCCTTATGGAAGATTAATTAGAATACCAAAGAATAATGGGATGAGAATCCCGGAGCAACAAACCCACGAGAATATACATGCAAATTACGTGCACAAAGAAATACCAAGCAACAACAGCAAAAGAGTAACGACAGCAAAGAGCAAGAACAGTGGCAGTAAAGAGCGGCAACAACAATGGCGACATCGGCCCTAGGCTTCGATGGTGATGTCGCTAGCGTCGAGTGGAGGTCTACGGTGATCTGAGGTTACTGTCGTCGAGCAGAAACATGGAGCAACAGGGCATCAGGGTGGGGTCTGCTGGGCTCGCTGGTGGCTCGACGGAACTGGGGCGGTGATTGCAACTGGGTCGACATCGAGGGTGGTGGTCAAGCAACGATTGGAGGCATCGAGCGGGACAGGGCGACGACGGTTCGAGTCTGCTGTCGAGGTCTGGCATCGAGCAGCGTTGACTGGCTGATGGCAGAGAGGCGGCGACACTGGCATCGGGATCAACTGGCATTGACTGGAGATAGCAAGCGGCTGGAGGTCGACTGGAGAGTCAGGGAAGAAGAAGACAGTGGGGGGTTTGGCTGACAGTAGAGAGAGGAGAGGAGAGATTGATGACGGCTAGGAATTAGGGTTTGTATTTTGGGTTTTTTGGGTTTGTAATAGGATTGTATTTATAGAGTGCAATTAGGTTATTGGGTTAATGGGCTAGGATCCAGTAATAATGAGTTTGGGACTAGAAATGATTGCAATTGGATTTTGGGTTCAAAAGAGACGGATTTAAAGACAATAGGGTTCAAATAAAATACTCACAATAAAATAGAAATATGATCAACAAGAAAATAGCTCAACAAGAAGAACAAGAGCAATTCTTGAACAAAATTTAATTAAGATGATCAAGAAAAATAGGGTATTTTATTCAAATGCAAATAAAATATTACAATAAAAAGAAAAATGAAAAGAACGAAAACGGTAGTTACAAGTACATAAAATTCTCTGTCAGGGGAGCTCTTCAAATACTAAAGAATTCTCATAGCTACATTCCAATGGGTTGTCAGGGAGAGGCCATAAACTGACTTATTATGCTAACTGAGTATGCGATATCAAGGTGAGTAACTGTGAGATAATCCAGTTTTTCCACAAGCCTCCTATATCTCTCTGGATCCTCTAATAGGACGCCCTGATCTGGCAACAATTTAGAATTTGGGTCCATAGGAGTGTGTGATGGCCTGCATCCTGACATATCGATCTCGGTAAGTATATCTACTATATACTTTCTTTATGATAAACAAATTCCTTGCTTAGATCGAACAATTTCAATCCCCAAGAAATACTTTAGTCGTCCGAGATCCTTAGTTGAAAATTCTATTGAATATATAACTTAAGATCTTGAATACCATTTTGCTGTAATTATAATATCATCAACATATATAACTAAAATGATTCTCTTCCCTTGATGATGTCGATAGAACAAAGAATAATCATTATCACTCCTCCTTAATCCAAAACTCGTGATAACCTTGGTGAAATGGCCAAACCAAGCAAAGGTTCACTGTTTAAGTCCATACAAAGACCATTTCAAGCAACAAACTTTAGTAGGCTCAGCTTTACAAACAAAAGCAGGGGGTTGCTCCATATAAACCTCCTCCTCAAGAACATCATTGAGAAAGGCATTCTTGACATCAAGTTGGTGGAGCAGCCAATGAAATCGAGCAGTCAAGGCAACAATGATCCGAACAGAAGACATTTTAGCCATATGAGAGAATGTCTCATCATAATCAATGTCATAGGTCTGAGAATAACCTTTAGCAACCAATCGAGCTTTTAGGCAAGCCACAGAACCATCTGGATTTACTTTAACTGTGTATACCCATTTACAACCAACACACATTTGCTAGATGGAAGATTAACAAGATCTTAAGTACCATTTTCCTTAAGAGCAGACATCTCTTCTTGCATAGCTTGGCTCCAACCAGGATGTGACAGTGCTAATGATAATGACTTAGGAACATGATGATTGTCCAAAGTAGAGACAAAGGCATAATGGGTAGATGACAAATGAGCATATGAAAGACGGTTGTATAAAGGATGTGCAGTGGACCGGTTTCCTTTGCGTATGGCAATGGGAAGATAAATATCAGAATGCTTACTAGAAGAGGGTGTGGGCACAGTGGATGAAATCGGGGGTGTAGTAGTAGGCTCAGACGGTCGTGTCTCATCAACTTGGGGTGATGGGACAATGGGCACGGTGGCATGATCTGAGGGAGTGGTGTCCGAATGTTGTTTATACACTTGAGTGATTGTAGGCTGTTCGGGCATTGTTGGGGAGCACTGTATTACAGAATTAGTAGAAGTAGACACCACAAGTCTAGAGTATGTTAGAAATTCAGATTCAGTCGCATCGGAGGGAACCAGGGTTAAACCAGAGGAAGTATGACATAAATAAGGTGGAGACTCATGGAATGTAACATTAGCAGAGATAAAATGACAACGCAACTCAGGACTATAACATCTATAACCTTTCTGGGAGTGACAATACCCTAAAAAAATACATCAGATAGAACGAGGAGCTAATTTGGAACAACCAGGACGATGGTCATGGACAAAACTAACACATCCAAAGATTTTGGGAGGAAGGAGAAATTGGTCAACATTTGAAAATAAAATGGAAAAGGGTGTTTGATCATCTAACACAGACAAGGGCATGTGGTTAATTAGGTGACATGCAGTAAGGATCGAATCCCTCGAGAAACGCTGAGGAACTTGTATATGAATAAGCAGTTTCCTTGCAACCTCTAACATGTGACGATTTTTACGCTCGGCAACCCCATTTTGTTGAGGGATATAAGAGCAAGAAGACTCATGCAAAATACCACAAGAAGACATAAAACTAGTGAACTCAGAAGAAAAATACTCTTTTGGCATTATCACTTCGCAAAATTTGAACAGAAACATCAAACTGGGTTCTCACCTTAGCGCAGAATGATTTAAAAATAGGCAAAATTTCAGACCGAAATTTTATTAAATATAACAATGTGGCACGAGAATAGTCATCAGAAAAGGTAACAAAATATCTAAAGTCACTGAACTGAGACTGGACAGGGCAAGGTCCCCAGACATTAGAATGAACTAAACTAAAGCTTCGACTCAACTGTTTATTGACTTTAGGAGGATAAGACGCACGCAAGAGTTTACCTAATTTGCATGCCTTACAAGATAACTCCTTAATAAAAGATAATTCAGGTCTCAATTCTTCAAAATCTATAACGACGGATGACACAATTGACAATGCAAATCCAAAGATGTATTCAAGCATGCAAATAAGGTAGGGACATTGTCAAGTTGATAAAGATCCTTTGACACACGCCCTATGGCAATTGCTTTTCTCGTCCCAAGTTCCTGAAATGCACAATGATTAGGATAAAAGGTAACAGAACAATTAAGTGTTTTGGTAATTTTACTAACAGATATTAGGTTAAAGAAAATTTTTTGAATATGAAGAACAGAACTAAGTGATAAAGTAGAAGTAAGGTTTACATATCCGACCCCCCCTAACTGGGAAAGTAAAATCATTAGCAAGTCTAATAGGTGGATGAAAAGATCCACTAACAGAGGACAATATAGCTAAATTCCTAGTCATATGATCAGAGGCACCTGAATCTATTATCCATGATGTTGAAGGCAAATTGGTTAAACATGTGATACCTGACATTGCTAATGTGACGGAAGAAGACCGCTTTCGAGAACCACTGCAGCTCATTCTCAGTCATCTGGACAGTGATTGAATTGGAGGCTACAGGTGCAATATGTCGTGGTTGATTGCCTTGAGAGTGCATGTTAGGGCAATTTCCTTCCATAATTGATCACAAGCCTCAAATAGGTAGAATCAGGTTGAAGCTGATTTTATCAGGTCGGAATCGGGTTCAGCAAATGGTCTCAAATTCTGGTCAGATTGTTGAAGGGAGAAGTGGGTTTGGTTCAGATTGTGTCGGAGTCGAGTCTGGTTACTCGATTGGGTCCGATTTGGGTTCAGATATCTTTGTGACAGTTCATCAAACACCTTGTGTTCCACTTGAATATTTGTTAGATTTAGTCAAGTTTGAATTTGTTTCCGTTCAAGAAGATGATGATGGTGTTGTGGGTGGTAGTGGAAAAGGTGTTTACGTTCAAGGAGATTTAGTTAAGTTTGGATTTGAACCCTTTCATTTGCTGCAGCTGCTATAGTTGCTGTTGTGTCAGTGTATGTGGCTGAAGTTGTTGTGGAAGTTGAGCTTGATGGGTTTGATGCTGACTTCAATGATGATTTCAGAACCTTGAAGATCAAGCTCCTCATGAATGGGAATGAGAATGGTGGTATTCTTGGTTTCTTTTGAGCTAGTCAGGGAGAGGAAATGAGAGCTCTTATACCATAAATAATATATATATATATATATATATATATATATATATATATATATATATATATAGAGAGAGAGAGAGAGAGAGAGAGAGAGAGAGAGAGAGAGAGGGAGGGAAAAGTGAGACTCATATAGAGTATGAGAAAATTGAGAGAGAGGGAAAAGTAAGACTCATATAGAGTATGAGAAAATTTTCCTCATACAAAGTGATTATACTCACTTGGTGGGGCCCTTATGGAAGATCCACTCCATCCATCATGTTTATCATGCTAATGGTTATATGTATAGAAAAAATCAAGTGATTTGGAGGTCATTCACCCATGCATCATGTGGTTGAAAAATAAACAATTGCAACAGTAATACAAATCAAACCACAAATTGGACTCAAATAATGAATGGGTTAATGACCTCCAAACCACTTGATTTTTTCTACACATATATCCATTGACATCATAAATATGATGGACGGAGTGGATCTTCCATGAGGGCACCACCAAGTGAATATAATCACATTGTATGAGAAAAGTTTTCTCATACAAATATGAGGTTCACATTACACACACACACACACACACACACACACATATATATATATATATATATATATATATATATGATGTGGTTTGTTTTTGGGAGGCGTGTGGATGCACCAGGTGTGAGTTCTTACTCGATTTGTATTGGTAGAGGAAGCTCCGGTGCGGATGACCCTCAGCCGGGCGAACGGTACCGAAGTAGGCGGTAGTGAGGTGGAGGATAGATGCTCGGCTCGGATCAGGAGGCTCGGATCCGAGGTCTTGTGTACCTACAGACAGTCTAGGAATACTGGGGTTGGTCCCGGTGGCAGACCCTCCGACGATCTAGTCAGCTACTGAGAGAGAGTAACAGTAACTAGGGTTTTGAGTGGGAAAGGTTGATTACCTGGATAAGGGGTAGGAGTCTGGTATTTATAGGAGAAGCCAACCGGGTCTGGACCCGTTTGGGGCCGAGTCTGGACCCGGTTGCCTGTGGGGCTGAAGCGGTGAAAACCCGGGCGGTATAGGGCTGATGTGGCAGAGGCCCAGACAGTTTTCAGGCTGACATGGCAGAGGCCTGGGCGGTTTCCAAGCTGACGTGGCAGAGGCTCGGGCGGTTTTCTTATGCTGACGTGGCAGATCCGGATGACCCGGAGGTGCACATTTCCTGAGGGGATCCTGTGGCTCAGGAAGGGCCACGTCATCCAACCCATATCACAAGCCCCACACTTCGAAGGGCTGGGTGAACCAGCCATGTAGGAGTGGTCCTTCGCCTCTGTAGGAAGAGCAGGTTGGAGGGTGCGGTGAGAAAGTAGGATCTGCTACTTCCAGAAGAGGTCAGGGAGTAGGAGGAAGGAATCCCTTATTGGAGTTTGCGCAGGATGCTAAGCGTAGAAGAGTCGGAACGATGCTTGTTGAGCCTTAGGGTCGGCAGACGAGCCTTGGGGGTCGGCGGACGATCCTCTTGCTAGTTGGAAGAGCGAGGGGATGTCGAGGTCTGTCCAATTGAAGCTCGGTTTGCCAAGCTTCTGGGGTCGGCAGAGGAGCTCCGAGGGTCGGCAGACGATCCTCTCGCTAGTTGGAAGAGCGAGGGGACGTCGAGGTCTGTCCGATTGAAGCTCGGTTTGCCGAGTGTCTGGGGTCAATAGTGGAGCACCGAGGGTCGGCAGACGATCCTCTCGCTAGTTGGAAGAGTGAGGGGACATCAAGGTCTGTCTGATTGAAGCTCGGTTTACTGAGGTCTGGGGTCGGTAGAGGAGCTCCGAGGGTCGGCAGACAATCCTCTCGCTAGTCGGAAGAGCGAGGGGACGTCGAGGTCTGTCCGATTGAAGCTCGGTTTGCCGAGCGTCTGGGGTCGGTAGAGGAGTTCCGAGGGTCGGCAAACGATCCTCTCGCTAGTTGGAAGAGCGAGGGGACGTCGAGGTCTATCAGGTTGGAGCTCGGTATGCCGAGCGTATGGGGTCGGTAGAGGAGCTCCGAGGGTCGGCGAAAGAGCTGAGGGTCGGCAGACGATCCTCTCGCTAGTTGGAAGAGCGAGGGGACGTCGATGTCTGTCGGGTTGGAGCTCGGTTTGCCGAGCATTTGGGGTCGGCAGACGAGCCCCCTGCTTGGTGGATAGAGGAGGGTTTTTGGGGCTCGCGATGCCATCCGAGCTCCGAGCCCCTTGTGAATTGAGGAGAGTGCTTGGGGCTCGCGGTGTCATCCGAGCTCCGAGCTTCCTGTTGAATAGAGGAGGGTGCTTGGGGCTCGCGGTGTCATCCAAGCTCCGAGCCCCCTGTTGAATAGAGGAGGGTGCTTGGGGCTCGCGGTGTCATCCGAGCTCCGAGCCCCCTTTCGAATAGAGGAGGTGCTTTGGGGCTCACGGTGTCATCCGAGCTCCGAGCCCCCTGTGAATAGGAGATGGCTCTGGGGCTCGTGCTTTCATCCAAGGTCCGAGCCCTTGCACTTTGGTAGCAGAGACTGAATGATTTCATTTCATTTAATGCTTTTAGGAGTAGAAGTCTTGACGGCTGGCATTGGTAACCGGTCTCCGAGCCTACCGTGAGATATGGGATGATGTTTGTGGCTCGCGATGCCATCCGAGCATCGACCCTTTTGTGGGATAGAAGAGGAATTTGTGGCTTGCGATGCCATCTGAGCTCTGAGCTTGCTGGACAATAGAGACGGAGATTGCGGCTCGCGATGCCATCCGAGCGTTGACCCTTCTGTGAAAATAGAAGAGGAATTTGTGGCTCGCGATGCCATCTGAGCTCCGAGCTTCCTGAATAATAGAAAAGGAGATTGCGGCTCGCGATGCCATCCGAGCGTAGACCCTTCTATGAAATAGGAGAGGAATTTGTGGCTCGCGATGCCATTCGAGCGTCGATCCTTCTGTGAAATAGAACAGGAATTTGTGGCTCGCGATGCCATCCGAGCTCCGAGCTTCCTGAATAATAGAGAAGGAGATTGCTGCTCGCGATGCCATCCAAGCATCGACCCTTCCTGAATAATAGAGAAGGATATTGCGGCTCGCGATGCCATCTGAGCGTCGACCCTTCTGTGAAATACGAGAGGAATTTGTGGCTCGCGATGCCATCTGAGCATCGACCCTTCTGTAAAATAGAAGAGCAATATGTGGTTCGCAATGCCATCCGAGCTCTGAGCTTCCTGAGTAATAGAGAAGGAGATTGCGGCTTGCGATGCCATCCGAGCGTCGACCCTTTTATGAAATAGAAGAGAAATTTGTGGCTCGTGATGCTATCCGAGCTCCGAGCTTCCTGAGTAATAGAGAAGGAGATTGCGGCTCGCGATGCTTTCCGAGCATAGACCCTTTTTGACTTGTCAGGAAAGCAAAAAAGTTTGCTTGTTGGAAGAAGTCCTGGGGGTAGTTGGGTAATTTCACGCTCGTTGCTGACGTCATGAGCGCAAGAATCGAAGTGACTCCAGATCTTAGCGGTCGTTAGATCTTCATGATTTAAGATCCAACAGCCAGATCTAATTGTGGAAATCGAGGAGTCGCTTTCTCCTTATAAATCCCCCCTTTCCTCACTTTTTCTTCTTCATTTCTTTACTCACTTTCCAATTTTTCAAGAACAGGATCTTACTTGCCGTCGGTGACTTTTTTCGGTGATCGCACAGTTTACGCATCAAGTTAGTATTTCTGCTTAGTAATGTCGCGCACTCAGTCCGGATCCGAGGCTAGCTCGTCGGGCCGCACCGCAATGGAATCCGAGTCAGAGACATCTTCGTCCCTTAGTAAATATAAGGTCAAGGAGGAGGTCCTGACAGACCCTGGGTCGGATGGTGGTGACGATGTAGTCTTCGTAGTGTTGCCACTGAGATCCCAAAGGCCGGGGAAGGAGCCTGTGGACGAGGGCGAAGAGGAGGAGGCGGAGGAGGAGGAAGAGGAAGAGGGTGTTGACGAGGATGACGAGGATGAGGAGGATCAGGAGGATCATGACGCCGAAGGTGAGGAGGGGGACGAGGAGGATCAGGATTCCGAGGGTGAGGACGAGGACGAGGAGGGTCAGGATCCCGAGGGTCAGGGCGCCGTTGATGATGAGGATGATGGGGGGTGAAGGGGAAGGTGCTCAAGGAGGTGCTGGCGAAGGCACAGCAAGAGGGTCGGTCGGGGTCGGAGACGACCTTCCGTCTCTTTCACCTTTGTCGACACCGTCTCCAGAGAGGAAGGCTCGTCCTCGTCGGAAGAAGAGAAAGTTGGACAGCCCCCCTCCTCCTGATGAATATGTCCCTAGACCGGGGCTCGAGTTTCCCCTGATTTTCTTTAAAAATTCGGGGTTGATCAGGATGTACCCTGATGATATCAAGGATATCGGCCCCGTTCCTCATGTGCCGGGCGAGGAGGGCCGTGTGAAGATTCGGATGGATGGCATTCCGTGTATCTTGAAGGCAGATTATCTTCACATCCTGAGGGCCGCTTACTTCATTCCTCGGGAATTTGAAGTCTTCATTCTGAGCCCCGGCATTCGACCCACCACAGCTCTCGCACCGGGATACTGCATCTTTCCTGAGGATGCCTTTGTCTCGGGGCCGAGGTTGCCGCTGAACCCTTTTGTCAAGAGGGGTCTTAAATTGGGCGAAGTTATGCCTAATGCAGTATGGCCCAAACTCTTGGAAACACTTGATTTGTTTCATTCTGAAGTGCCAAGAGAAGGGCGTGAAGCCGAGGTTGACCCATTTCCGAGCCATTTTAGGGATCAGCTCGCTCGGTGATCAGGAGGGGATATTTTACTTCTCGCCCATACCGCATAAGAAGGTGGTGCATGGCCATCTAGATTCTATCAAGGGGTGGAACGAGAAATATTTTGTGGTCCGGAGCGAGAGGTCTTGGGGGATCCTGACCTCATGGAATATCTTCAAGCCCAACCACAAACCTCCGAAGCGCAGTGACTTGACGGAAAATGAGTGGAAGAAGGTTGAGAAGATCGTAGGGGGCATAGCATCGCGTGGCCCTGAGTGACGAAGCTACACTTGGCCCGGGCCAGACTGAGCCCAGCCGACCCTAGTATGTTTCGTTCTAAATTTTTGCATTTTTCTACCTTCGTGTTAACGTTAGCCCTTCTTCTTTCATTTTTGCAGGGATGACGTCCAAGCAAGTGGATGAAAAGCATGCCTTGCTAGCCGTCACTGATAAGGCGAGAGCGAAGAAGAGGAAGAAGGCAGAGCAGGAGAAGCTGGCCGAAGCTGGGGGGTCCGGCAAGGGACCAGCCCCGGTAGCCGGGGAGCCTTCTCCCGCGAAGAAGGCCAAGAAGGATCACCCCCATATATCGAGGGCGTCTCGGGATGCGGGGGGCAGTTCGGGCAAGACTGCCGAAGCCCCAGGGAAGAGGCTTCCCCCACCTCGTCCCACTGCCGAGCAGATGGTGGGGCAATAGGGGCTGCGGCCCTTCGCCCCCGTCTGGTCGATCGTACAGGGGGACTCTCTGCTCAAGGGTCCTGTGTCCGTTGAGTTCGTCACGAAAGTCGCCACCGAGAGGGATCGGATGGCGCTGGCGTCGCAGACGGCTGACCAGGCCTTCATGCGCTGGTCTCAGGCGTCGATCTCGGTAAGTGCTTGAGACTTTGTATCTGTATATGGTTTGATCTTGGTGGAATTTTTCTGACCTTTTCTCTTTCGGATAGGCGATGCTTCATGGGCAGCACTTTCAAAAGTGCTTGGAGAGGGAGGTCATGGTGGAGAGGAGGAACGCGGATAAGTATCTCCGCGAGTTGAACAAGGTCACCGATGACCTGAAGGAGGCTCAGAGCATGGCGGTCGTCCACGAGGCCCAGATGGCCTCTATCTTCGAGCATCACCAGAAGGACGTCGATCGTCTTAAGGAAAAGATCGAAGAGGAGGCGGAGAAGGGCAGAAGGCCTTGGCGAGGATGGAGGCTGCGTCGGCGGAGGCCCTGATCATGGCACAGGACAAGGTATATGACTAGGCCGAGGTGCACTTCCGGAGGATCTACCCGGAGCAGAACGTGGATCATCTCCACTTTGGTTGGCAGTCGGACCTTCTGCCGACCCCCGATGGCGAGGATATGGGGGGCGGCCATGCTGACGAAGAGGTGCCACCCCCCCTCAAGCGTAGATTAGGCCTTTCTTTCTTTCTTTTTCTTTTTTGACTGTATACGCCTCATGCGGACTGGCCACCGCGGTTTTGTACCCTTTTTGAAAGTAATGAAATATAGCTTTTTGGCCGAGGCTTCATGACTTGTGCATTTTCTTGCTCTCCTTGTGATTGCTTGTTTTCGTCTTTTGATAGACGCACGAGGTCTTGGGCACCGACCCCATTTCTGTCGAGGGATCGGTAGGGAAGGAAGCAATGGAGGCAGCTCTGGCTTGCCAGCAAAAACAGGCTCGGGATCGGGCCGCCACAGTGAGCTATTTCATGAACAAGTCTAGGGAGCTCGGTCTGGAGGTGGCTCGTCTGAAGAAAGCCATAGCCGACCGGGACTGGTGGGTGATCGAGATGGACAGGTCCATCTCAGATGCCTCAAGTGGGCGGTCGGCTTCGGAGTCTTTCCTTCGCGAGGCCATCGTTGAGAAGGAGTTGGAGATCCGCAGGCTGAAGTTGGTGTTGGGCGTGGGTTTGATCGAGGAGGCGAGCAACTCGACCCCGGGGCGGTCTCCGACATTTTTATTGGAGGGCACCCAGCCAGAAGATGCGAGAAGCTTGGTGGCAGGGGTCTCTTCCCATGTTGGTCCGACCGAGCGTGAGAGGAGCCCCGAAGAAAGCGCCGAATTCGAATTTTAAGCCGGATGTGAGTGAGTTGTAAGCTTTGCATTGTCTTTGTACCAACGTTCATTGAGTTGTAAGCAATGAGAAATAATAAGAGCATTCGATTTTCGAAACCTTGAGTCTTATTGGGCGAGAACGATTGCCGAGATCGGCACACAGGAGGTCGCCGCCGAGGTGACTTGCTGCAAAGGGCGCAAACGCAGCGGCGTTTCGTCTTTTGCTAAGTCATTAATCGCAATGTTTCGCCTCCCCGTGAGCATTTATGGCGATGTTTCGCCTTCCGCCATTTGGCATTCCCAGATGCAATAACTGTGGGCCTCAGGGGGCTATATAACCCCCACTCCCCCTTGTTGGTTGCCAAGAAGTAAGAGTGGCTGATCTGCCGCTCGACGTGGGTGCCTACCGTGGGCGGGCACCTCAAAGTTAATACTTTACGAGGGCTCCGGATTGGAGGCACACCAATCACCCTCGAACAATTCTGGGTTTGGGCCTAGAGGGCCGTACGACTCCAGGTTGTTCGTTGGTGAGTGGTGGGCCGACCAATTGGTTCGGAGGGTCGGAGAGAACTGAGGGTCGGTGGCTCCCCTGCCATCCTCGAACAGTTCGGGGTTTTGGCTTGTGAAAGCGGTAAACCCCGAGTTGTTCGCGGGCGAGAGGAGGGTCTACCAATCGACTCAATGTTCGGGGCGTCTGCCGAAGGCGGACGCTCTAAACCTTAATGAAAAATTTTGTTGAAGCATTTGTGGGGGTAGGTCGTCGCCAAGCATATGGGTCGAGGTGCTTTGAAGAAAGCCTCGGCCTTGCTCGAGGTCAACGACGAGCCCCCGCACCTGTTCTCAGGAAGACGGTACGGGTGTAGCTGGCGGTTGCCGCCTCGTGCATAGGTTGATGGGCTTGAAGAAGTTCAAACCATGCTAGGGACAGGTGTCGAGCCCCTACACCGGTGAGAATGCCAGTAGCAGGCGTAGCTAAAGGTGGTCGCCGAGCATCAAGGTCGAGGTGCTTTGAAGAAAGCCCTGGCATTGTTCGAGGTCGACGCCCAGCTCCTGCACTTGTTCTTAGGAAGACGGCACGGGTGTAGCTGGCAGTTGCCGCCACGTGCATAGGTTGATGGGCTTGAAGAAGCCCAAACCATGCTAGGGACAGGTGCCGAGCCTCCACACCGGTGAGAAAGCCAGTGGCAGGCATAGCTGAAGGTCGTCGCCGAGCGTTAAGGTCGAGGTACTTTGAAGAAAGCCCCAGCCTTGCTCGAGGTCGACGCCGAGCTCCCGCACTTGTTCTCAAGAAGATATGTAAGTGAAGCTTTTCTGGCTCACAATGCTATCTGAGCGCCGAGCCTCAAGCTTGTAAGGGAAGCTTTTCTAGCTCGCAATGCTATCCGAGCGCCGAGCCTCAAGCTTGTAAGGAAAGCTTTTCTGGTTCGAGATGCTATCCGAGCGCCGAGCCTTAAGCTTGTAAGGGAAGCTTTTCTGGCTCGCGATGCTATCCAAGCGCCGAGCCCCAAGCTTGCAAGGGAAGCTTTTCTGGCTCGCGATGCTATCCGAGTACCGAGCCCCAAGCTTGTAAGGAAAGCTTTTCTGGCTTGCGATTCTATCCAAGCATCGAGCCCAAGCTTGTAAGGAAAGCTTTTGTGGCTCGTGATGCTATCCGAATGCCGAGCCCCAAGCTTGCAAAGGAAGATTTTGTGGCTTGCGATGCAATCCGAGCACCGAGCCGTATTCTCTTATTGGTAATCAGTAAGAATCCAAAAACTTGTTTTAAGAAAGCTAGCATATTTACAACATCTCGAAATTTTACAAAAGACAAGGCACGACGTGCCGATTACATTCTTCATAATTTTTACTTAGGGCGGAGGCTAATCCTTTCCTGCTAAGAATTTGATGAGGTGCTCCGCATTCCAGGGCCTCTTGATGGCCTTGCCCTCTGAGTTGGTAAGGTGGTAAGTCCCTGAGTGCACGACCTTCGACACTATGTAGGGGCCCTCCCAATTTCGGGCCAATTTCCTTTTCTGCCCGGGGTTGGATACCGCCAGCTTTCGGAGGATGATATCTCCGAGTTTGATGTCGGTGGGATGCACCTTATTGTTGTAGAACCTTTCAATCCTTTATTGGTAGATGCTCCTTCTAATGGCGGACTTCTCCCTGACCTCGTCTACGAGGTCCAGGTCGGCTCGCAGCTGTTCAGAGTTACTTGCCTCGTCGAAAGCCATGATCCGGGGTGAAGGGATCCCGATCTCCAAGGGAATGACGGCCTTCGCGCCGTATGTCAGATTGAAAGGCGATTCTCCCATGGGGATTCTCTTTGTTATCCGGTGGGCCCAGAGAATGCTTGGCAGCTCATCAACCCATAACCCTTTAGAAGAGTTATCGAGTCGTTTCTTGAGGCCGTCGAGAATTTGGCGGTTCGCGTTCTCGGCCTGACCGTTAGACTGGGGGTGGCATACTGAGAAGAAGCACTGTTGGATCCCAAGGTCTTCATAGAATTCGCGGAAGTGCTTACCCGCAAATTGAGTCCCATTGTCCGTGATGAGCACCTGTGGGATCCCGAACCGACAGACGATGTGTTTCCAGAAAAACTGTTGGGTCTGTTGCTCGGTGATCGTGGCTAATGGCTCTGCCTCGATCCACTTCGTGAAGTAGTCGATCTCCACTATGAGAAACTTTCGTTGGCCCATTGCCTTCAGAAAGGGGCCTACCAGATTCATTCCCCACATGGCGAAGGGGGTCGAACTGGCCATGGAACGGAGATTTGCTTGCGGAGCCCTCTTCACGGGGGAGAACCGTTGACAGGAACCGCACTTCTTCCCTAGGGCGAGGGCGTCTTGCAGCATAGTGGGCCAGTAGTACCCGTGATTCAAAGCCTTTCGTACTAGCGAGCGGCTTCCCATATGGCATCCGCCGATTCCCTCGTGTAGCTCCTTGAGAGCGTACTTTGCTTCATCAGGGGTCAGGCAACGGAGGTAGGGTCTGCCATCCGTTGTTGTGTAGGACCTTTTGAAGAGGGTTGCGTCGATTATGGAGAACCTTTCTGAGCGGACCCTAACCCGCCTTGCTTCGGCCCAGTCTTCGGGGAGCTCTCCCTTGATTAGAAATTTTTGATAAGAGTGGTCCAGTCGTCGGGAGGAGCTCCGTCTTCAACGCACAGAGCCTCAGGGAAGTCTGTGCTTGGCTTCAGTAGGACTTCAATCAGGACGGTTTGGTCGAGGCCTTCAAAGGATGAGGAAGCTAACTTTGACAGGGCATCGGCTTGGGCATTTTGCTCCCTGGGGATCCTTAAGACGACCGACTCGTTAAAGGATGTTAATAGCCGGTGGACTACGGCCAGGTATCTGATCATCCGATCATCACGGGGCTCGTACTCTTCGGTGATCGGGTTAACCACCAGCTGAGAGTCGCTAAAGGCCCTGGTCTGTCTGGCACCGGCCCGATGAGCCAGGGTGAGCCCGGCGATCATAGCCTCGTACTCGGCCTCATTGTTAGAGGCCGAGAAGTTGAGGCGAAGGCAGTATTGAAGGAGAAAACTGTCTGGCCCCCGCAGAATGATGCCCGCTCCATTCCCTGCTTCGCCAGAGGAACCGTCGACGTAAACTTCCCGCGTCTAGTCGGCTTCCTTGCTTGTCGGCTGCTCAGAGATGGTGCATTCCGTGATGAACTCGGCGGGGCCTGCCCTTTGATGGCTGTCCTTGGCTGGTAGCTGATGTCGTACTGACTGAGCTCTTGACTAGTCACCCCGAGCTCTCGGGCTTATAGAGCACCGCCTTCAGGGGTTGATCCGTGAGTACCTGGACCGAATGTGCCTGAAAATATGGATGGAGCTTTCGTGTAGCCATGACCAAGGCATATGCTACTTTCTCCATCCTGGAATATCTGGTCTCGGCGTCGAGCAGGACCTTGCTCACATAGTATAGGGGCTTTTGGACCCCTTCCTATTCTCGAATGAGGACAGCGCTGAGCACGTTCTTCGAAGCCGAAAGGTAAAGCCAGAGTGGCTAACCTGGTTTGGTCTTGCTGAGGAGAGGAGGGTTGGTGAGGTACTGCTTTAATTGGGCGAAGGCCTCCTGTTGCTGAATACCCCATTCGAACCCTCCGGTTTCGCGCAGTGCTTTAAAGAACGGAAGGAACTTCTCTCTAGACTTGGAGAGGAAACAACCGATGGCCGCCAGTCTCCCCGTTAGCCTCTAGACTTCTATGATGTTCCTGGGAGGAGCCATGTCTATTATGGCCTAAATTTTTTCGGGGTTCGCGCGATGCCGCGCTGGCTGATGATGAACCCGAGGAACTTTCCCGAGGAGACGCCGAATGCACACTTCACCGGATTGAGCCTCATGTTGTGGGTTCGAAGTACCCCAAAGGCCTCTTCCAGGTCGGCGACGTGATTCTGTCCCTATTGAGTTTTGACGAGCATGTCGTCGGCGTACACCTCCATGTTACACCTGATTTGATCTTTGAAGACTCGGTTAACGAGCCTCTAGTAAGTAGCACTGGCATTCTTCAGCCCGAAGGGCATAACCCGGTAGCAGTAGAGTCCTTGGTCCGTAACGAAGGACGTCTTTGCGATGTCAGGAGGAAACATTCGGATTTAGTTGTAGCCTGAGAAGGCATCCATGAAAGATAGGAGCTTGTGACCCGATGTGGCGTCGATAAGAGCATCGATGCTGGGGAGGGGGAACGGATCCTTGGGGCATGCCTTGTTGAGGTCGATGAAATCTATGCAGATTCTCCAGCTCCCACTCGCCTTCTTGACCATGAAGACGTTCGCCAGCCACTCAGGGTAGCTGACCACTTGTATGAAATGTACAGACAAGAGCTTATCTACTTTCGCGTTCACCGCCTGCTGTCGCTCGAGAGCGAACCTACGCCGCTTTTGGACAACCGGTTTCGACCCGGGGATCACGCTAAGCTTGTGCATGATGAAATCCTCGGAGATACCAGGCATGTCATGTAATGCCCTGATTTTTCATTTAATGAAAAATTATTTATTTTGCACGTAGTGTGCACGTGCAATATTTTTTGGTAAATATTTTCATCATGATGAGTATAGATATTTAAATATGTGCCTTTAATTATTTTTCTATAAAGCCTTTTTTCAATTAGACAAAAAGCCTTTTCTTTAAAAGCCCAAAGTTAATTTAATTTATTATTTTTATAATAATTATTTTGGCCCATAAACTAAAGTCCATGGACTATTTTTATACAACTTGTCATGTAGAATACAATTTAAAGACTATTTTATTTTTATACAAAAATTTAATGAACAATTTTTGGACCAAGTGGCATGCACGTGCATTGCACGTACACGTGCAATATGCACATTCCTAGCATGGCCGGTTGCAATCTTTTGGAGGGAAAATCAAAATTTTAGTGGTGATCATGCTTGGTGGTTACTTGGTGGTGGGTAGTTAATGCAACTCCTACTTTCATCTTAGCCCTCCATCTTATAACCAATTACTTGATCCTAGCCATCCATTCTCTTTGATTTGTAGTATAAATACCCCCCCCCCCCCCCCCACCATGGCTAGTTATTCTTGTGCTTATTAATCCCTCCAAACCTATAGTCTAAATTATATTATCTAGTAGTGATTGTGTGAGTTAAAAGATTGAGTGTGTGTGGGAGTGTGCTTACAACAAGGAGGGGAGGCCGGTTTTCATCAAGAAGGGGAGCTCGGTTTTGGTGCTTTTGGAGGCTCGAGTGCGCGCTTCTAGGAGGAGGACCGTTCGTGTGCAAGGACTTTTGGTTTAGGAAGTTGCTAATTGTGTTTGGCTCTCCATTGAGGTGGGTAAATTCTCCATATTTCTAAATTAGAAATACATGTTGGAAATGAATGAATGAAGCATGAAAAAGATTAAGAAGAGCACACTTTAATTAGGGAAAAATAACCCATTGAATGATTGAAATGTGGATATGCAAATTTGTATGTGGTTCTATTATTTAAGTTGTATGTGAATTGATTAGGATCATGGATTGATTGAAGAAAACACATTTATTACCATCAAGAATTACATACAAAAGTTAGTAGCTTGATAATGCCATTTCATGTGCTAAATAGATCATTTGTGTTAATGTGGGCATGAATAAATTAAAATATGAGTTTGTATGTTAGGTAAATGATTAAAGACAGAAAATTAATGTGAAAATTGTTGATAAAGAGATTAATGGCGTTAGTTGTTAAGAAATGTCGAAAAAAAAGGGGAAATGTGGTAGTGATAGTCCACCATTTCAATTAAATGTATGAAAAATGTGTTTTGAGTATTGAAAAAATTATTTTTATTATACTGGAATATAACTTATGATAATGTTAGTCAATCTGAAATTTTTCAGTAGTTTTTATAAAAACAAAATGAAATGAGGACTTGTTGAATATCGAGTTGTCTTAATAATAGAGAGAATTATAGTAAAAGGAATTTAAGTTGTACTTTGACAACCTGAGCACGTAGCTCACGTGGTCAGAGTATGCGGTTGGGTTCCCTGTGGTGGTCGGTTCGAATCCCTGTGGCACCATATTTTGTTCATGAATTTTTAAAAGTATAAGAATCAGTGGCCGAGAGTATTTATTACTCTCAACGCCCCTTTATACCGCTGGCACAAATGGCCTGTTGGTCTGTGCTTTCGGCTGTGTTCTCCTTGGTGCTGAGTTCGATCCTTGGCATCGGCAGTTTAGGGAAAATTATTTTTTTGGGTGTTTTGGTGATCAAAAAATTATGAAAAAAATATGGCTATTCTTCTAAAAATACATGGGTCTTATTAAAAATAATTTGGGAATGATTTACATAAAGTAAAGTATAATTTGTGACTAAATGAATGAATAGAACTATGGTTCCACATTGATATTGTTGTGAAATTATATCTTGCAAAAATGACTTGAAATGAAGGATTAGAAGATTAATGTGGCAAAAGAAATTATATTGTGTGATGTGATGCAAATTATTCTCATTTGAGAATAGTGTGGAAAATATGAATTGTGAATATTCGTTAGTGATGTGAATTTCAAAGTGAAACTGATAATTGATGAAGCATATGAATTCCATGTGTGATTATGGACTATTGAACAATTTAGAGATCATGCTATTGAAAAAGAAAATCTATTTTGATTATGAAAATGAATTTATGAGTTGGAAATACTCAAATTGAAAATTATGAATTGAAAATTGAAACAAAAAGAGTAGCTAAGTCTCCCCCGGCATTTGGAAAGAAATAAAATGAATATTGAAAAGAAAGACCAAGGTTGGTCAAGTTTGAATGAATGAATAAGTCCGGTTTAGGGGAGAGGCTAACTCTAGAGCTTTGATTTTTGTTCATGATTTTAATAAAAACTAAGAATTAGTACATAGTGGAGACGTGATGAAAGTAGGAGAAAAACACCAGTATGAGGGCCATTGGATTGGCGGCGTGAGAGTATTCATAGGCTGTCTTCACGATGCGTCGTGACATGATGTGGATACTGCTCCAGGGTACCGTCCCAGTGGTGACGCTTGTGGGATGTTTGGTGACTGCAAGAGGATCGTGTGCCATGAAGGAGGCTGAATTGCCACAGGCTGTCTTCACGATGCGTCGTGACATGACGTGGGATTCCCCTCCAGGTTTTCTGTACACGTGCTTGTACTCATAGATCATCTAGGATACCTACCGTAATTACAGTAGTAGATTAAGTCATGGCGAGGGATTGAACCCTACAAAGATGAAGAACGATTAAGGGCTTGCCCTCGGACCTATGTAGTATGGGATGCATAGAATCCGTACAAGTGCGCATTAGTGTCATGTAATATAAATAAATGCATTAAGGACTAAGTGCACAATCACAACACGACATCAATAGGGTAGTCCCTTTAGTTTGACATGTGACAAGTTTGTGTTTGCTAAATATGGAAAATTAGTTATACTATTTCCGACATAGAGAGGATGGCCGTGTATAATGATCGTCGGTTGAATAAACTGATGTACCCATAGTCTTATATGCAGGTAAATGGCATGATAAAGATTAAAGAGGAACAAATGCTTAAAGATTATACAATGTTGTTGTACATTTATTCAATTGTTGTAAATTTTACTTCCGCTGTGCAATGTAAAGTGTAATGTAATCATGTAAACTCTGATGTAAAGTGAAAAGTTCAAATTTTCTTGTAAAATTGTACTAAAGAAAGCAGAAAGATCCTGTAGAACATTTCGAATTCAGTGTATTTGGGATTCGGGGCGTTACATGTTAGAGGGCTTCCAGGCGAAGAGGTCGACATTGCAGCGAATGCAGCCGATCAGGGCGGACTTGAGGTCGGGTGCGAGGGAGCAGCTTACTAGGAAGTGCTTCGATGCGTCCCCTGTCTCGAATGAGACATCTTCTAGCTGGTCTGCCAGCTCTGGTTCTGGCTGGGTCCTCTCGAGCTGTAGCTCGACGGCATCGAGGGGAAATACACCGCTCCCGATTGCCGTCATGTAGCACGAGCGTGCTGCTTCTTGATTTCCTCGGACAACTCTGACACCGGTGTTGGTAGGGAACTTCATCTTCTGGTGGTAGGCCGAGGGAACCGCCTGGAGGGAGCAGAGCCCTGGACGACCGAGTATTGCGTTGTAGGCTGCCTTGACATTTACGACCATGAAGTCCATGGACTCAGTTTTTCTGTTCGGGGTCGTACCCGCCGTGACGTCTAGGGTGACGATCCCCTCTATTGTCACTGGGACGCCTAAGAATCCGTACAAGGTGTATCCGGCCGGCTTTAGCTTATCACGGGAGAGCTTCAAGTTCTCGATTGCTTCCAGGAATAGGATGTTGACTGAGCTCCCATTGTCCATGAGGATTCGCCGGGCCTCGAAGTTCGCCATGCTGAGGCTGATGACGAGTGCGTCACAATGAGGGAGCCGGACTCCCTCCAGGTCCTCCCCTGAGAAGGAGACAGGGAGTTGCTGGACCTAGGGGGAGAGAGGGCCCTAGTCGGTGTTGACATCCCGGACGAATGCCTTGCGGGAAGTGTTGGATTTCCTTCCCATGGGCCCTCTGTGGACGCAATGCAAGATTGCCTGACCCTCGGACTCCTTGGGTTCCGGATCCCGCTCGGGGCGCTATCGGGGTGCTCGAGGAGGAGGGGAATCCCTCATGTTTCTGGTATCCCTCTGTTCTCGGGCGCCTTCTCTTTTGAATTCTCGGAGGTACCCTCGTTGGATGAGGGCCTCAATTTCGTCCTTCAGGGCACGGCAATGATCTGTGTCGTGCCCGTTGTCCCGGTGAAAGTGGCAGTGGAACTGCTGATCCCTCTTCTTGCTGGTGTTGTTGGACGGTCGAGAGGGGAACTGCACGAGGTCCCTATCTTCGATTTCCAAGAGAATGGTGGACACGTTCTATGTCATAGGGGTGTACCTCTCGAAGCGAGGGACCGGCGGAACCTTCTTTGTGGTGCCCCCGTCTCTTAGAGCTTTCTTCGCTGGCTCGACCTCGTCGGCCTTGCGCTTTCCCTTCCCGAGCACTTCCCTTGATTCCTCTGGATTTAGGAATTCTTCGGCCCGGATGTACTTATCGACCCGATTGTGGAGGTCGGGAAAGTCTGCCGGGGGCCTCTTCGCCAGGGAGGCCTTCAGCTGTCCATGGTAGACATTGTACCGGAATGCTGCCGAGGCAACCCCTGGGTCGAGGGAGGAGACCGATCTCTCCTCAACGGTGAATCTTCGGACGAACACCCGGAGCGACTCCCCTTCCTTCTGCCGGAGGCCAAGTAGGGACGCACTTGTCCTTTCGGCCTTTCGGCTAGTCACGGAGTGGGCGAGGAAGTTGCCTTCCAATTGGTCGAAAGAATAGATGGAGCCGGGGGTGAGCTTGGAGAACCATTCCCGAGCCGGACCCCGGAGGGTGGCAGAGAAGGCGCGGCACAGGAGGGGATCCGATGCACTGTGAATAATCATGAGGGTTTTGAAGCCCTCCATGTGATCAGTAGGATCGCCCTCCCCGTCGTAAGTCTCTAATTGAGGTGGGCGGAAGTTCCGGGGTATTTTCGCCCGCAGGATGGTTATGGAAAAAGGAGGTCGGATGGGCCTGTATCTCTGGGCCGGCCTCGGCCCGCCGTCCCTGAAGCGGCCGAGGCGGTCTTCCATTTCTTGGAGGCGCTTCAATATATCGTCGTCATATTCTGGCTAGGCTGTCGGGACGAGAGACATGCTGGCCTTAGCATCCGAACGGGAATGAGAGCGGCGGACGTCATCATCGATGGGGGTGCCCCGGATGGCGTCCATGATTTCTTTTCGGAAATCTTGGAACTTCTGGTGGGTGACTGGAGCTCGTTCAGCTCGATTTTGCTGAGCCAGTGGGTGCCGTCCGACGCGGCTGAGTGCTGGCCCTCGCCCTTGGGACGGGGGTTTGGGATGGTTCGGGGCCGAGTTGGAAGCGGCCCTCCCCTAGACCGGCTGGCCTGCCGGTTCTGGATTACCCCCCATAGGTAATGTTGGATCGGATGGGAGGCACCCGGTTGGAGTCCGTGACTGACCCCCGGGTTGTTGGATGCATGAGCGTCGGCGCCGACGCCCTGTGGAGGCACGTCTTGCCAACGTGCTGAGGTAACAGCTCTCGTGGCTTTGGACGCCATGTGAGCTCGAGTTGCCGGGTTACCGTTGATGGCTGGACTCGGGTCGGCGTACGTACTAGTTTCCCACAGACGGCGCCAACCTGATGCGGTTTGTTTTTGGGAGGCGTGTAGATGCACCAGGTGTGAGTTCTTACTCGATTTGTATTGGTGCAGGAAGCTCCGGTGCGGACGACCCACAGCCGGGCGAACGGTAAGGAAGTAGGCGGTAGTGAGGTGGAGGATGGATGCTCCGCTCGGATCAGGAGGCTCGGATCTGAGGTCTTGTGTACCTGCAGACGGTCTAGGAACATCGGGGTTGATCCCGGTGGCAGATCCTCCGACGATCTAGTCAGCTACTGAGAGAGAGTAACAGTAACTAGGATTTTGAGTGGGAAAGGTTGATTACCTGGATAAGGGGGGTCTGGTATTTATAGGAGAAGCCAACCGGGTTTGGACCCGTTTGGGGCCGGGTCTGGACCCGGTTGTCCGTGGGGCTGAAGCGGTGGAAACCCGGGCGGTATAGGGCTGACGTGGCAGAGGTCCGGGCAGTTTTCCGATGCTGACGTGGCGGATCCGGATGTCCCGGAGGTGCACGTTTCCTGAGGGGATCCTGTGGTTCAGGAGGGGCCACGTCATCCGACCCATATCAATATATATATGATTTTATTACAGGCACATGTTTTGTCGGTATGTATGTGACTAAACTAATACTCAATTAATCTAATCTAATATCTCTGATATGTTGATTTGAGAAATTCATTTGAATTCCTCCTAGGTTTAGATTTATAATTTCTGAACTTTGTCTAGGTTTCAGTTTACTGAGTACATCATTGATTAAAAAAGAATTCTCGAGCCAATAATACTAGCCTGTCTTGCTCAGAAAGACAGAGATTGTCAAATCTATATATTGCGAAGGTAATAAATCAAATGAGCTAAAACTATGCCGAAAATAGAGAACTGCATGCGAAAATAAATAACATTACTGGTGCTGCTACACATGGCATTGAAAAGTACCTGCATCACTGATCACCTGCAAAAAAGAAGGATTAATATGGGATCAATCATCAAAGACCTGCTACTTAATTTTACAGGGAGGAAAAAAGAGACATAACGGTTAATGGTTCTGGAATTTTTCAGTTCTCAATTAATCCCATATATTCTCTGTTGAAAGCTTATAGCGTTAATTTCTTTTCCAGCAGAAAGTGGCTGCAAAAGGAAATACATATATATGCTCGAAAAAATAGCTCAAGCATGTCAAAAGGACATGTATGTCAGAATGATATTTTTGTAACAAGCAGTGTTCCTCATGTATTTACAATTTTGCTAGATCGAGCTTGTTTGTCGGCTCACCCTTCAGAATTGTTGGAGGGATTGTTTGTACGCATCATGTTGTTTCATGTATATTTTATTTTCTATTTGCAGTTTGTACTTGGACCCAGTACTCTGAATTTATTTCGTTAAACTCTTATTAATGAAATAGGGGTGGCCATATTCCAACTTTTCCCTTAAAAAAAAATGTAATGTTCCTGGTTTAGTAGAATAGGATTCAAAACATGAGCTCAGCAAACTACTCTTATCTTCAAAACATGAGCTTAGCAATCAAGATGATAAAAAGATACCACCTTTGTTCCACAAAATAAAATTCTTCTAAAAATGACACCCTTACCTAAGTTGTTCTATGAAAATAAGTGATGCAGCTGAATTTGAGGTGGGGGCAACAACTGTGAATTCTTGTATTTTGTATAGGAAGAGACAAGTTTGAGATAGATCTCAACCATAGATTTGGATATGAGATGTGTGTTTTGTAGAGAGCTGGAGAGGGGTGCTGCTGGTAGTTGGCCGCTCTGAGCACATGCAAAGCGCCTACAAACACCTGGAGAGATCCCGACGATAGGCTTTCCGACGATCTAGTCAGTCACAGGAAAGAAAATAAAAGCTAGGGTTCAGGTGCAGAAAAGTTGATTACCTCTGAAAAGGGGGGAGGGGTCTGGTATTTATAGGCAGAGAGAAGAGAGGAAACCCTAACCCTAATGGGTCGGGTGATTCTCTTCTGTGGACCTGAAACAATAGAATGCTCATAGAAGCCTCAGGCCTGATCTGTGAGAGTTTGCGGATCCTGAGGGGATCAGGCGGCTCAGATTGAGCTAGATTTTTACCCACATCATAGGCCCCCACTCTTGGAGGGTTGTATGTATTAGCCATCGAGGAGTAACCAAATCTTGTGAGAAGATCATCCGACAAAGAGCACAAGAATAAAGCAGAAGATCCCCAAAAGGAGTGAAATGGGATTGAGCCGAGCTACGAACCTTCGAGCAGTGGGGCTCGGAGATCGGGCATTTGAGCGTCAGTCGTGGTGTGCTTGCGAAAGAGCCAGTAGGTAGCTCGAAGTTTATGCCAAGCGTCGAGCATCGAGCGCTTTATGAGAAAGCGAGTAAGTGGTCGAAGTTTAGGCCGAGCATCGAGCGTCGAGCGTCGAGCGCTTTGTGAGAAAGTGGGTGACTCGAAGTTGATGTCGAGTTTCGAGCCCCCTGATCTTGTATGGAAGACAAGAGCTTGATTGACGTTCATGCCGAGTGTCGAGGGTGTTGGACTTTGTCAGAAAGTCATTAGCCCACTCGAGGTTGATGCCGAACTTCAAGCCAAGCCCCTTGATCTAGTATGAAAGACAGGGGCATGCTTAAGGTTGATGAGAAGCATTGAGCGTGGTGGACTTTGTGAGAAAGCCAGTAGCTGGCTCAAGGTTGATGCCGAACGTCAAGCCCTTTGATCTTGTATGAAAGACAGGTGCTTGCTCGAGGTTGATGTCGAGCGTCTAGCGTGGTGGACTTTGTGAGAAAGCCAGTAGCTAGCTCGAAGTTCATGCCGAGAGTCGAACATGGTATACTTTACGAGATTTTGATGGATGACTATCCTCTTGTTGGGACTATAGTGAGCACGTGCACAACATGTGTGATGTTGACGTCACGGTTGTGGAAATCGAGGCATCAAAATCTTGTCCATCGTTGGATCTAGATTGGGTGATTGGGATTGTTTGTGGATATCGAGGTGTCACAGCGCTGCCTATATATCCCCAACCCCCCTCTCATTTTTCACTCTACTTTCTCTCTCTAATCCTCATAGTTTCTCTCTCTAGGTGTTGTCTAGTAACTGCCGATTAGCTTTTCGGCAAACTTTTCGACACATATAATAGGTTAGTTTTTTTCCATTGTGTTGATGGTGCAGTCCGGTTCTTCTGCCTCCATGTCTGGTCAGGGCGATGTTGATCTCCTCTCGAACTCCTCATCCCGTGAAACGAATGAATGGGTCTACAACGTCTAGTCGCTCCGCAGTCGTAAACCCTTTGTAGTGGAATCGAGCGACTCGAACGAAGAGGTGGAGGTGGCCGAGGTAGTGAATGAGGGTAATGAGGAAGCAGTGGAGGAAGTTGGAAGAGGGTTTGATGAGGAGGAGAATGAGGTTCTGGAGGTCGAGCCGTTGGATGAGGCCCCTAATCTGAAACCATTAGCGATGCCGTCCCGTCCAAAGGCCCATCACATTCGTAGGAGAAGGATGAGGTGGACCCTTCTGGACAGTCCGGAACAGCCAGATGAGTTCCTCCCAAAACATAGGCTCAACGTCCTGTATCATCAGCAGCCGAGCTCCATTAGGATGTATCCGGACGATGTCAAATATTTGGTTCGGTAGGGGGTGCAGCCTTCTTCACCAAGTTGACCCAAGATTAGGATAGACAAGATGCTGAGTGTTCTGACGAGCAGCGACCTACTGCTGATACGTGCAAACTATTTTATAGGCATGGAGTACGAATTGATGCTTCTGAACCCTGGTCTCTGTCCTACTGATAATTTGGCTTCTTCACCAAGTTGACCCAAGATTATGATAGACAAGATGCTGAGTGTTCTGACGAGCAGCGACCTACCGCTGATACGTGCAAACTATTTTATAGGCATGGAGTACGAATTAATGCTTCTGAACCCTGGTCTCTGTCCTACTGATAATTTGGCTCCTTGGTATTGCATGTTTTTGGTGGATGCCTTCAGTTCAGGGTTGCGACGCCGCTGCACCCGTTCATCAAGTAGGTGTTGAATTGGGGTGGGGGGGCGGGTGATGCATTATTGCCTGAACTCTTGGAAGCAGCTCGTGTGCTTCATGTTGCTTTGCAAGGAGAGGGAAGTACCTCTGAAGCTGAGGTACTTCTGAACCATGTTGGGAGTTAGTTCAACGGGCAAGCACGAGTGAATATATTACATCTCGCATTGGCCCCACAAGAATGTAGTCCATGGGCATCCGGACTCCATAAATGGGGGGAAGGAGAAATACTTCATTCTTCAGAATCAGATGCCTTCGAAAATTCCTACGAATTGGAACTTCTACAAGCTGAATCACAGGCCTCCGAAGAGAAAAGACTTAATGGATGAGGAGTGGGCCGATGTGGATCGGATCGTTGCTGGGAATAGCATCGGCTGGCTGAACGTGACAGAGAGGCACCTGTCTAGATCGGACTGAGCCACATTCCCTCTTGTATGTTTTTCGTTTCCTGTCTTGCCCAACTTTTTATATTCGTTCTAACAGTTTTATTTTTCTTTTGCAGCGATGAAGGATGCCTCTATCGACGCAAGGAGGTCCATGTTGGCCAAGAAGAGGGCGGCCGAACAGCCAAAGCATCGAAAGGGGTCCTCTTAGGGAGGCTCCGAAGGCCCTTCAGATCCGAAGTCCAAGAGGCAGAACACCCTCATTATCGCAGGGACCCCGAGCTCGGTGAAAGCGGCACCAAGCTTGAGTAACCTTAAGGTTACTGAGGCACTGAGATGCGATGTCCTGTCTGTTAACCTCAATGTTTACGATATAGTAGGCAAGGAGGGGCTTAGGCTGTGGGCCCCTAACTGGGCTGGGAAGGCAACCGACATGCTGACCGAGGGGCCAGTGGTGATCGAGGTGGTGAAACACTTGGCCGCACCTCGTGATAGGGAAGCCTTGGCGACCAAGACTCCCGAGTCATGCTACATGAGGTGGTCTCAAGCCAATGTTTAAGGGTTTTCCCAACTCCAACTTCGTACTTTTTTTTATTTTGCTTGTCGAAGTCTAAGCTCCTTTTCATAGGCGACACTGGCCGGAGCCCAGATGAAGAGGCTGCACACTCGTGAGCTCCAGTAGAAGGTGAAGAACGCTAACGACATGAGCACGAGATGAAGGAGCAGAAGCTAAAGACAGACGCAACCGAGTCTCGAGAATGTGCCTTGAAGGTCAAAATGACTTCCCTCGCCGATGACCGAGCTCGGGTGGAGGGGGAAATAAAGAAGGTGGCCACTAGGCAGCTGAAGAAGGTGAGGAATGATGCCATGGACAAGGTTATCGAGGATCAGGACAAGGCCTTCAACCGGCCCCTCAGAATGTCATGTATTACTATCCTGAGTGCCAGCTCGAGGAGTTTCATTATGGCATGAAACTCCCCGAGCATCCGAAGAACCCCGGGGAGGGGTATGGTGAGAAGGGAGATGAGGGGCCTCTAGCTGAGGAGAACACAGTGGAGGTGGTCGACCCCAAAGTCAACGCAGTGGCTGGCGAAAAGGTGCCCCCTGCCCCTGAGCAGTAGTTCACATTTTGTTTTTGTTTTTTGTTTAATCTCTGTATTTGCCAAACTGCGGACTGAACACCACTTTTTCGTAAGAATTTTGATGAATGCAATGGATTTTTGGCTGAACTCTTTGACTTAGGAATTTTTGGCATAATATCTGTGATGTGATCTTCTGTGATTTGGTCGAGTTTATGAGGCTCAAAATGATATGCTCTTTCTTCTTTTGTGCTAGATGAACGAGTCCTTTGAGGTCGACCCTCGTGGCGTCGACATCGAGCACCTTAGGGGCAAGCTGAAATCCATGAAGTCTGTCATGGTGCGCTATCACAAACAGGCTCGAGATCAGGAAGCAGTTGTTTCTTATTTTATGAATAAGTTGAATGAACTGATCTTGGAGTTGGCATGTCTAAAGAAGATGATTGCTGACCGCGACTTGGGGATCAACGAGAGTAGATGTTCGATGTCTGGTACTTCCGTTCGGCGACTGATCTCTGAATCATTCCTTCGTGAAGTTATAGTGGAGAAGGAACTGGAGACACAAGTGTTGAAGTTTATGCTCGGAGTGGGTGGATCCCAAACCCGTTGTTTCGGGGGCGGTCGACCCTCCGTTACGGGCCCGTCACCGAACCTGAGGTTGGAGCTGGCGAGTCCGGGTGATGCTCAGAGCTCCGTCGCTGGAGTGTCCACTTTAGCAACTCCTAGGGATTTTGACAGGCTCGTCGGCGAGCAAATGTAATGTCCCGCCCCAATACTCAAACAGATTATTTATTTATTAGTATAACTGCCCACCACAGGCTGCCTCTCAAAGGTGGTTAACTAATTAGGTGACTCTTGATCATAGGCAATATTATTTATTATTAATTAATCATGAAAATCCTCTGATGTGGGACAAATCAATCCCACGTCCGCAAGTGCGCATACAGCACCACACAGCCACTACAACCAGCCCCCCTCCCCTTCTGTCTGACCACGTCAGTAAGGAGAATGGGCCCCACTTGGCAACATACAGAGCCAACTGCCATGCATTCATAATCCCATGGCCATGATTCCATGCAACAACCCCTATGGAAACTTCTATAGGACAACCAACCAATTCCACCATATATTCTCTATATATATATCTATCTTAAATACAGGGTGTTTTTTCTAGCCAATGTGGAGTGGAGTACCCTGATTCAGCTAATTCTAGCGTACTGCACCTAGCCACACTGCAGCATACTGACCTGAGCTCCCTCCTAGGCATACCCACTCTTACCCACAATGGGTGTCGAAAGTTGGATCTGATACCATATGTAATGCCCCCACCCCAATACTCAGACAATTTATTTATTTATTCGTACAACTGCCCACCACAAGCTGCCTTTCAAAGGTGGTTAGCCAATTAGGTGTCTCTTGATCATAGGCAATATTATTTATTATTAATTAATCATGCAAATCCTTCGATGTGGGACAAATTAATCCCACGTCCGCAAGTGCACGTGCATCACCACACAGCCAGTACAACCAGCCCCCCTCCCCTTCTCGTTGACCACGTCAGCAAGGAGAATGTGCCCCACGTGGAAACGTACAGAGCCAACTGCCATGCATTCATAATCCCACGGCCATGATTCCATGCAACAACCCCTATAGAAACTTCTATAGGACAACCATCCAATTCCACCATATTATATATATATATATATATATATATATATATATATATATATATATATATATATATATATATATAATAAAACACAGTGAAAGCTATCAAGTGGCTCTCATTCAATAGGGTTGAAATCAATGGTCCAGATCTAACCACACAAAACATATTTTCCCAGCGAAAAGTTTTCCCCCAAAACTCAAACTCAAATCCCCCCAAAACTACTCCTTTATTTATATATTTATTTATTTCTCTCTCTCTCTCTCTCTCTCTCTCTCTCTCTCTATTTACTCAGGAATTTATATTTTCAAATTTCAAGGTTGTAAATTGTTAGATTTTTTGTGCATTTTTTTTATGCTCATGTTACATTGAGAATAGCAAATATCTTATCAACAGTTAAATTTCATCATTTTCTACACTCAAAGTTCTAAGAAGTTGGATTTTACACCCCCATTTATAATTATTTTTCAACATATACTAATGGAAACATGGACTTTTATTTACAACTAATTATTGTTTTACTATTCAAACTTGAGCTACATAATTGTTGTTTTATTGTTTACAAGACTTTCATATGCTGTATCATTACGAAGACGTGCCGTAGGCATGTGCCCACGGGCAAATCTAGTATATATATTCTTAAATACGGAGTGTTACAGCAAACGCGTTCGATTGGGCTCAAATTAGTTTGCATTAGTGCCAAGGCCCCCCAAGAGGAGGGGTAGTCCAAGATTGTAACAGTTGTAATCTTGTTGTAGTCATATGGTCGAGATCGTAATAGTTGTAACCATATGGTCAAGATTGTAATAGTTGTAATATGGCCTCGCCGATTGTATCAATGAACTTCTATATGTAGTAATAAAGAGAACCTTCTGCTTTTTGAGCTCGACTTCAAACTGGATGTGTGGGAAAGGAGGATCTGCTGGATGTGAGAAGTTTCGTCTTCCGAAGATATTAATGGACTGGATCAGGAGAAATATCGTCTTCCCAGTGAATTGATGAATTGTCATGAATGTGCCATATGGGAAGACAAAACGTTTGGCCTTGGGAGACGTATCGACGCCTTTCTGAGCCGTTGGATGTGGGCGAACGGTTTTGATTTTTCCATGTCAGCATCACGACTTTCAAACTCCTGACTCTCCCTGGGCTATATAACCCATCCTCCACCCCTTTCTCATTTTTCAACTCACTGAGAGCTCTCATGACGGTGGTTCTCCTATTATCCGTTGACAGTTGGGGGTAGCGGCGATGACGGCTGCTCTATCCCTGGCTGTCAGTGGGTGAAAGGGGGGCCAACTCTAGGTATGAAGCTCAAGGTCCTTACCAAAGGTGAGGGCTATAAATGTAATCAGAACTTTCATGGGGGATGAGGTTTGGGTTCGACGCTGGAAGGTGAGGACTCCGAAGTCCATACCGAGTGGCGAAGACGTGAAATATTGAGAAATCTTTCGCGAGGGCGCGAAGTCCATGCCGAGCGGTGAGGATGTGAGGGATTGAGAAGTCTTTCGTTGTGGCCCGAAGTCCAAGCCGAGCGGCGAGGACGCGAGAGATTGAGAAATCTCTCGTTAGGGCCCGAAGTCCATGCCGAGCGGTGAGACGTGAAAGATTAAGAAATCTCTCGTTAGGGCTCGAAGTCCAATCCGAACGGCGATGAAGTGAGAGATTGAGAAATCTCTCGTTAGGGCTCAGACTCCACGCCGAGCAGCGAAGATGTGAGAGATTGAGAAATCTCTCATTAGGGCCTGAAGTCCATGATAAGCGGTGAGGATGTGAGAGATTGAGAAATCTCTTGTTAGGGATTGAAGTCCATACCGAGCGGTAAGGATGTTAGAGATTGGAAAATCTCTCGTTAGGGACTGATGTCCAGCGGTGAAGACATGAGAGATTGAGAAATCTCTCGTTAGGGCCCGAAGTCTAAGCTGTGCATTGAGGACGTGAGAGATTGAGAAATCACTCGTTTGGACTCAAAGCCACACAAGAGATTAAGAAATCTCTCGTTATGGCTCGAAGTCCATGCTGTGCGGCAAGGACGTGAGAGATTAGGAAATCTCTCGTTAGGGCTCGAAGTCCAAGCTGAGCGGCAAGGACGTGAGAGATTGAGAAATCTCTTGTTAGGGCTCAAAGTCCACGTGAAAGATTTAGAAATCTCTCATTATGGCTCGAAGTCCAAGTTGAGCGACGAGGATGTGAGAAATTGAGAAATCTCTCATTAGGGCTCGAAGTCCACGTGAGAGATTAAGGAATCTCACGTTAGTGTGTAGAGTCGACGCCTAGACATTTTGATCTGTTTCGAAAAGAAATTTTATTGCTTTTATTCAATGCTTGGTTACAAAAGAAGAGAGGCATAGCGCCTATTACAACCACATACGTTCCTATGGTCCCTCATGGAACTTAATAAGATGCTCTACATTCCGGGGTCTCTTGACTATCCTGTCCTCCAGGTCTTCGAGTCGGTATGTGTCTGTGCGTACCACTTGGAAGACCTTATATGGGCCCTCCCAGTTCGGAGCTAGTTTGTCCTTCTTGCTGGGGTTGAAAATAGAAAGCTTCCTGAGTATGAGGTCACCCTCCTTGATGTCGGTCGGACAGACCTTCTTGTTGTAGAACCATCCAATCGGATGTCGATAGATATTTCTTCTGATGGTGGATTTTTCACGGATATCATCGACTAGGTCCAAGTTGGCCCTGAGGTTGTTCGAGTTCGATTCCTCACTAAAGCCCATGATCCTAGGCGAAAAGAGCCCAATTTCCCGTGGGACAACTCGTCGACCCACAGTCCCTTGGGAGATTTGTTCAAACCATTTTTAAGACCTTCAAGAATTTGGCAGTTGGCGTTTTCAGCTTGGCCGATCAACTATGGATGGGATTTCGACGAGAAGTGCTGCTAGACCCCGAGGTCTCTGCAGAACTTTCAAAAACTTTTTCCAGCGAATTGAGTTCTGTTATCGATGATGAGCATGCATGGGATTCCAAACTAACGGACGATGTATTTCTAGAGAAATTTTTGGGCTTGATGTTCAGTGATCGTGGCCAAGGGTTCTGCCTCGACCCATTTAGTGAAGTAGTCGACGACCACTATAAGGAAGCACCTTTGGCCCGTGGCCTTTATGGCACCCCCCCAACTCCTTCGTGCAGCTCCTCCAACACATATTTGCCTTCATCGGGACTCATACATCGAAGATATGGTCTCCGATCTACCTTAGTGTATGAGCGCTTGAAATGCACATTGTCAATCCATGTGAATCTTTTTGATCGGATCCTTATCTTCCTAACTTTGGTTAGGTCCTATGGGAGTTCGTCATCTATCAAGAACTTTCGGATGTGGTCCATCCATGTCTATGCTTGTATGTCTGAATTGAGGCTGAAGACTACTTCGGGGCTCTCGATGCTAGGTTTGAGGAGGAACTCGACTAGGATTGTGTGTTCTAGGCCCTCGAAGGATGATGAGCGTGCTTGGGAAAGGAATCGGCTTGGCCGTTCTGTTCTCCCGGGATACGCTCGACCGTGGTGCACTCGAAGATAGTTAAGAGCTATTTGACGCGTGTCAAGTATTGGACCGTCCGAGCGTCACAGGCTTTATAATCCCCGGAGATCTGATTGACCAAGAGCTGAGCATCACTAAAGGCCTGTACTCATCTCGCCCCTGCCTTGTGGGCTACCGTGAGCCCATCAATTATCGCTTCGTATTCCATCTCGTTGTTGGAGGCTTGAAAATTGAGACGTAAGGAATACTGAATATCGATGTTTTCGGGGCCCCTGAGTATGACACCAGCTCTGCTACCCCCCGCAGGATGAACCATCGACATAGACTTCCCAGACTGGTTCGTCTTCTCGGGTTTCAGATGTTTCGGGAATGGTGCACTATGTGATGAATTCTGCGAGGGTCTGCCCTTTGATTGTTGCCCGCGATTGGTAGCTGATGTCGTGCCGGCTCAGCTCGATTGACCACTTGATCAAGCGGTCGGAGTTCTCTAGTTTGTTGAGGACTACCTTTAGGGGCTGATCTATAAGGACTTGGACGGAGTGGGTGTAATATCCCGGACGGATATTACCGTATATAAATTATTATTTTATTATTATTTTGCTTTAATTCCAAAATTTGAATTATTTTGGTAATTTTCACCTGGTTGTCCATAGACATTATCTGTATCCAGATATCGGTCAGTATACATCCGTATTGTATCAAATTGATACCGTGATCTTCCGAACTGATAATAAAATTTATTTTATTATTATTTCCAAGATTTAATTATTTTTATGTGGATTATGCGAAGATTTTCCGGTATACGGACATATATGCGCACATACGAGTAGTGTGTTGATTAGTGCATTATACGAATTGTGTGTTGTGTATTTTAGACAACACTTATTTTGCTATAACCTAGTAGGGATGGTTAAGGGTTTGATTAGGAAGCTTAACCTAGGTTAAGTATACATGAGAAGGTTAAGAAAACCCTTCTAGAAACCCTCACATAACACCTCCCCCATATAACACCTCCCTCCACCTCACCACCCTACACCTCACCCTAATCCCTACAAGCATGGCCGGCCCATATTTTACGGAGTGGATTTTGTGAAATTGTGTGGGTGCACATTGCAAATTTCCAACCTTCTCTCCTCCTATAAATACCCCCTCCTTTCATCACTTCTCTCATTTTAGAAAGATCAAAAGAAAGAAAGAAAGAAAGGAAAAGAAAGAGAGAACCTTAGGTTAACTTGAGAGTTTTGTTTTGTAGGGTGTTAGAAGACTTCTAAAAAGCTAGGGGAAGGAGAAGGAGCATAGCAAGTCCTTCCTACAAGAAAGGAAGGTGGGGGTTTCTTCATACTTCTTTGTTTGGTTGTTGTTTCTTTGTTTGTTTGTTTTGTGTTTGATGCTTCTTCTTCTCATCCTCCTTGTTTGTTTCTTTTATTTTGGGTGCTCCTTGTGATGATTTTGTATGTTGCTTAGTTGTAGCCTTGTATGGAAAAATAAAAAGAAGTAGTGGTAATACTAAATAACACATAAAGATTGAATCTTTATAATTGTAGTGTTGTTTATGTTGTTATTGGACAAAAAATTCACATATTGCATAATGTTGGACATACAACCATTATTGGTTGTAGGGCTTAATACACACATAGCATATGAACATTCTTTTACAACCATTGTGGGTTGTAGGACTTTGATTGAACATTGGACTAATAAAAAGCATATGTTCTAATAAAAAGATCTTTCCTTTATTAAACACTAGTGGTAGAAATAATTAAAAAGATCTTTTCTCTTTATTTAATCACTAGTTATAGCTAATAAAAAGATCTTCTTTTTTTATTTGATCACTAGTTGTAGCTAATAAAAAGATCTTCTCTTTTTTATTTAATCACTAGTTATAGCTAATAAAAAGATCTTCTCTTTTTTTGATCACTAGTTGTAGCTATTAAAAAGATCTTTTCTTTTAATCGCTAGTTGTAGAAATAAAATCTTTTCTTTCATGTTTACTAGTTGTAAAGTAAAATAAGATAAAAATGATCTTTCCTTTATCACTAGTAATCACAAAGATTAGTAAGCAACTAAGTAGTAGTAAGCTAAAATATAAAGTAGTAGTAGTAGTATGGTTGATTGAATAAAGTAGTGATGGTATGTTATAGTAGTAAGTAACTATAGATGTTTTATGTCCATAAAGTAGTAAGTTGTATGTTGTGTTCTTGATAAGAATGGAGTAGTAGTAGTAGTAGATAATTGTGTGTTATGTTTTGATTAAAATAGGAGCAGTAGTAGTAGTAAAATATTGTAGGACTACTTCTAAAAATGTTTAGAAGCCATTTCCATGCTACTAATATTGTAGGATTACTTCTAAAAATGTTTAGAAGCCATTTTTATGCTACTAATGTTGTAGGATTACTTCTAAAAATGTTTAGAAGCCATTTTTATGCGACTAATGTTGTAGGATTACTTCTAAAAATGTTTAGAAGCCATTTTTATGCTACTAATGTTGTAGGATTACTTCTAAAAATGATTAGAAGCCATATTCATGCTACTAATATTGTAGGATTACTTCTAAAAATGTTTAGAAGCCATTTTTATGCTACTAATGTTGTAGGATTACTTCTAAAAATGTTTAGAAGCCATTTCCATGCTACTAATATTGTAGGATTACTTCTAAAAATGTTTAGAAGCCATTTTTATGCTACTAATGTTGTAGGATCTTTTCTAAAAATGATTAGAAGCCATATTCATGCTACTAATGTTGTAGGATCACTTCTAAAAATATTAGAAGCCATATTCATGCTTTACATGTTGTAGGAATCAATCTAAGAGTTTCCTACCATGCTTGGATTAATGACATTATGCTTAGGATGTTGTAGGATCCATAATAAAATTACTTACCATGACTAGTTTAATTGTAGGTATGTGATATACCATGTTAGTTTAATTATAGATATGCCATGCTAGTTTAACTACAAGTAAGTCGTATGCCATGCTAACTTAAGTGTAAGTAAGTTGCATGTCATGCTAGTTTAGATTGTGAGTAAGTTGTATGCCATGCTAGGTTACATGAATACTCATGTTTACATGGCACCCATGCTTAGATAAGTGTCCGTTAATGCTATGTTAGTAGATGAGCATGATTCATGCTAAGTAAGTAGGTATCGTGCTAATTGTTGATCATGTTAAGTTAATGATAGCCATAATATGATATTCATGCTTAGATTAAAGAAACTACCCATGGCTAGTTGTGGTGATTTTATTCTATACCACGCTAAAGTTCAAATACATGCTTAGAATGTTGTAGGGCTAGTGTTAGAATTACCTACTATGCTTTGGAATGTTGCTTGTACATACTAGTTGGGTTGCGGCGATTAGTCATGATAGTAGTAAGCTTTCACGCTCGCTTGACTATAGTGGACTTCATGTCTAGGTCGTAGTGATTTTTATGCTTAAGCTCGATATAAGCACAAGCTTAATCGTATTCATACTTAAGGATATCATGATAAGTGGTTGTGTTATATGATTAGATTGTCGTAGGAAGATGCTTGTAATTGTATGCCATACTTAAGGTGCTATGGGTTGAAGTAATAAGGATCAGGAAGACCACTAACGATAGTTAGTCCGATAACGGCTGTTATGTCGCCTTCGGATTCTTCCTTAGTAGAATACCAATCATAGATTATTGGTAGATCCCTCTGTTGCTTCTAATATTAGAGGACCAAGTTTGTTAGTAAGCACGTTTGGTTGCTTCTAGGATTGATTACCTGTATGGTTGTTTGCATATGGTTATGCTCGTACGTGGCTCGACTGGCCCGTACGTAGCTGTGTGTCTCATACGTAGCTTAGTTGGCTCGTATGTAGGTTGTTGTCTCGTACGCGGCTCGACTGGCCCGTGCGTAGCTGTTGGTCTCATACGCGGCTTATTTGGCTGGTATGTACATGGTTATCTCCTACGAGGCCCGCCTGGCTCGTAGGTAGTTATTGTTTCATACGTAGCTTAATTGGCTCGTATGTGGTTGTTACTCGTGTATAGCTTGTTGGCTAGTACACGGTTCGTTGTGCTCGTCTAGGGTGAGGTTACCACCCTAAGGGCTATCGACCATCAAGACATATGTTTTCTTACCCTAAGGAACTGTGGAGGAGTCACTCCTTGTGTATCGTCGAATCTTAACCAGGGTAGGTTGATCGAGGACCGGAGTATAGACGAAATCCAAGTCTAGGGTAGCGGCCTGCATGTATATTCGCACAGCCGAAGTCTTGGATCGATGAGCCATGAACCGGATCCTGAGGGGTTCTGGTGAGTCTAGGTTGAGCAGCCTAGTAGAGTTGTCTTGCGAAGCCTAATTTAAGGCCTAGCATGTTACGTGATAATATTATCGTCCCTAGGATCGTCGAGTCAGGGACATCATTAGGGTAGTGACTTATAAAGGTCATTTTGCTCAGACCCTTGCCGAAGAGAGAGGAGTTGGTTGTAGGGGGCACCTTACGACCAACTTGTCCCTTGAGGGAGGCCTTAGGCGGTGATATTGGGTTGTACCTTCCCATCAAAGGGATATGTACGGTGGCGTCTCACAAGTTGAGAGCACGGGCTGCGTATCTCGCGTTGTTCATTCCTGAAATACCGTGGCTGGGGTGCCACAGGATGCATGGTGCAGTCCTGTGCTTGCTAGACCCCAGAGGGTGCCACAGGGTAGGCTTCGCGCTGCCCTGCGCTTGCGAAACCCTATGGTTTGATTTTGGAACGATGCCCGATATACTGGGATCGAGTGAGGTCCGGCATGCCGGGTGGAAAACGGAGACACCATAAGCAGACTGCATAGGGGGGACTTGACCCCTTCTGCAACCTCATAGAGTCATGGAGTATTGTCAGGAACAGGTTGTGTACAATTAGAATGCGTAACGCGGGTTCAAATCCCTATATATGGAGAAACGGCTTGAGATGGGGTCGCATGTAGTATGGAATGCATGTTGATTCCGGAGACTTGCTGACATTAGAATAGGAAGCGTCCCGTCAAAGGGGTACGTACGGTGCCATCTCACAGGTTGAGGACACGGATTACGTATCTCGCGCTGTTAATTCCTGAAGTACCGTGGCTGGGGGTGCCACAGGATGCATTGTGCAGTCCTGCGCTTGCGATACCCCAGAGGGTGCCACAGGGTAGGCTTTGCGCTACCCTGCGCTTGCGAAACCCTATAGTTTGATTTTGTTGTAACGCCCGATACATTGGGTTCGTCTATTTGAAGGAGGTCTGGTTAGCCGGGTCGCAGTGGCAAACATAGACACCACTGGCGAACTACATTAGTGGAACTTGACCACATCTGCAACCTCATTAGCCACGTGTGGCTGTCAGGAACGGGTTATGTATAATTAGAATTCATAATGCGAGGAAGCATTCTAGTTCTACTTAAATATCGCATTAGAGTCTAGTCATAGCACTCACAAACACTTACACTACACCGACACTATTGTCATATTTTGTATATTGTTTGGAAGATTCGCTGCTATATGATCAGCCTTTAAGCGTCAGTGAATACCGACGTCCCCACTTCCATAGGTACTGGATCGCCGAAGTACAAAGGCGAAATTCAGGAGGACTCAAGACGAGGAAAGCAAGGAGTCAGTGTTATGTTTAGTTCCGCTGCAGTATATGTATTGATTATGTATTAGTTGAGAAGTACTCTGATGTAAGATGTTGAAGGTTGTAATACTTAGAAATGTAAAGGTAATATTGTAACTCTATTGTAAGGTATTACAGTTGTACAATATTCAGACTTGTAACACTTTGTGTATTGAATAAAAAGTTTTAAATTCTCCTGTTTTTCTGTGTATTGTGATTAATTGAAGAAAAGATCTTGGCTCGTGTCACGGTTTCCAGTATTGGAAATCGGGGCGCTACAGTGGGCTTGAAAGTATGGTCAAAATTTCTGAGCGGCCATCACCAATGCATATGCGACCTTCTCCATCCTGGTGTATCGAGTTTCAGCATTGTGCAGGACTTTGCTGACATAATAAAGCATTCTCTAAACCCCGTCTTCCTCCCTAACTAATATGGCGCTGAGCGCGTGTTCCGAAATGGCCAGATAGAGAAAGAGGGATTCACCCGGCTATGGTTTGTTGAGGAGCGGGGTGGTGGCTAGGTAGGACTTCAGGTGATCGAAACCCTGCTATTGAGGATATCTCCACTCGAAGCTTTTCGTCCCCTGGAGGGCTTTAAAGAACGATAGCGACTTTTCTTCGGACTTGGAGAGGGAACGGCTGATGGTCGCCAGTCGACCCATGAGCCGTTGAACTTCTGTGACATTTCTAGGAGGGTCCATGTCCAGTATTGTCTAAATCTTTTTGGGGTTCGCCTCGATGCCATCTTACCACAAATCCAAGAAACTTCCCCAAGGGTCACCAAAGGTGCGTTAGGAGGGGTTGAATCTCATATTGTGGGATCGCAGGACAACGAAAGCCTCCTCGAGATCACTGGCGTGATCCTGCCCTCTGTGAATCTTGACGAGTATATCGTCGACATATACCTCCATATTTCTACCTATCTGTTCTTTGAAGATCCGATTGACGAGCCTTTAGTACGTGGCATCGGCATTCTTCAGCCCGAAGGGCATGACCGGGTAATAGTAGAGACCTTTGTCGGTCACGAAGGCTATCTTGGCGATGTCTGAAGGGAACATTCTGATCTTGTTGTAGCCTGAAAAGGCATCCGTGAAGCTCATCAGCTCGTGACCCGAGGTTGCATCGATCAGGGCATCGATGCTCGGGAGGTGGAACAAATCTTTAAGACAAGCCTTATTGAGGTCTGTGAAGTTTATGCAGACCCTCAATTTCCCGCTTGGTTTCTTCAGCATCACGATGTTTGCTAGCCACTCTAGATAGCTGACCTCTTGTATGAACCGAGCCGAGAGGAGCTTGTCTACTTCTTGTAGCGCCTCAAATTTTCAATAAATAAAATTAGAAATAAGTGGCATAAATTCCAGAATCAACTTCAATTGCAATCATAACACAGTATCAAATACAGGGAAAAATTTAAAACTTTTTATTACAACAGTTCTTTTTTACATTTGCACATCGGAAAATTAATTAGATTTATTACAACACAACCCAACACTTAAACTTTAGTCATCTCAAATCCAAGCTTCTACGTTATTTGGACAACTCACTTGCAAATCCTGCAAAATAATTAAAGAGTGGGGACGTCATTTGAAGGCAACTGACACAATACTATAGTAATAGCAACCTTCCAAAGTCTCACAATCACAAACTTGCCACATAACATGAAATGAAATAACAGTAAAAGATTCAATAAACAACAAGTGAAACTATACTAAGTAAGTGTGTGTAAAAAAGAAACAAAAGAGAAATGCATTAAAATAATGTTCAAGAAGACACAATGCACACGATGATTTCTAATGCATACTTGTCGGATTCTATGTATCCCATTCTACATAGGTCCAGTGCAAGCCCTTATCGTTCTCCATTTTATAGGGTTCAATTCCCCGTTATGCAACTAACCTACTACGATGACGGAAACAAGATTAGACACTCCGTGAATAGACCCCAGCCCAGTATGCATCCTGCCGAGTTGTACAAGTGTAAACACGCAAGCACCTGGTGAGCATCGCTCTAACTTTGGAGAATCACCTCCCTATCATATATTCCGCAAGTAGACCCCACTCCTGGAATACATCCATCCAACTGTACAAGTGTACTGCGCAAACATACCGTACATTCCATAAATATACCCCAGTCCCGGAACGCATCCCGCCAGACTGTACAAGAGTACCGCGCGAACATACCAAATTCATCTCACTTCTAGACATTTGGAAGTAGACCCCAGTCCCGGAACGCATCTCGCTAGACTGTACAAGTGTACCGCGCAAACATACTAGAGAGACAAAATCACACAGTCCCGGAATACATCCACCCGACTGAAACAGAGCCTATACTTATGTTTCCCAATTTCCATCACATCTCCACTAGTGCATGTCCTTATTATATTAAATTAAATTAAGTCACAGTTCCCCCTAGAGTTGGTGTACCATACCGGACTTAACTATACTAAATCAATAATAAAAGCCCTACTAGCCAAATTCCACAAAATCTCATTTGCTGGCATGTTAGGGTCCCACTCAACCTCTAGATTCTTATAACTCAAAAATCCCCAACTAACTTCTTAGGGTCCACAACATAACCCTAAATCTCAAATCAAACCCAACTCGGTTCAATAATACAAAATATCCTTTCACATATGGAAAACAAATTCAACTTACAAAAATTCTTTAAACTCAACCTTTTGAATCTCACTTCTCATTCATTCGTAAAGTTCAATTAAGTCAACTATAAATTCATTCAATCTTCGCTGAAACAAATCTCTTAAATATTTGGGATCTCGTCCCCAATATATGAATTTTTTATAGTTTTTAGTATCAGAGATTTACCCTTTTTAAAACTGAGAATAACTCTTAAAATTTTGAAATAATTATCCTTCAAAACTGAAGCATATAACCCTTAAAAATTGAGAATTTCATCTACAAAAACATAGATTTATTTCTGCCAAACCATTACTTGAATATGTCGAAAATTGAAACTAGAATTTCACCAAAATCTGAAAGTTACATGATTTTGTTCTTCAAAACAGTACACTCTAAAATCAATATTAAATTCTGGAAAAATTAACTTAAATCCCGCATATATCAAGGAACTCATCATAAAAATCTGGACTCAAACAAATTAAATTAAAGAATTTAAATTCAACAAATTCTGAAAACTATCTTTTATCCAAAAATCTGAAAGTTATACCTTCTTATCTTTAAGAACAGTCAATTCAAAAATAAATATTAAATTCTGGAAAATTTAATTTAAACACAGCACATATCAAGGAACTCACCATAAAAATCTGGACTTAAAAAAATAAATTAAAGAGTTTAAATTCCACAAATTCTGAAAACTATCTTTTATCCAAATTTATACCTTCTTATCTTTAAAAACTGTCCATTCAAAAATAAATGTTAAATTCTAGAAAAATTAATTTAAATCCAGCACATATCAAGGAACTCACTATAATAATATGGAATCAAACAAATTTATTTAAAGGGTTTAAATTCAACAAATTCTGAAAACCATCTTTTATCCAAAATCTGAAAGTTATACCTTCTTATCGTTAAGAGCAGTCCATTTAAAAGGGTATATTAAATTATGGAAAATTTAGTTTATATTTACTCCATAAACATAGAATTTTTTGCCAAATTTATAATCCATTCGCACGAAAATAGAAGCCCCAAATCATTAATAAACCGAAACTCATACTTTCCGAAAAATCTAAAACTTGCCTCTTTTAGAATTTGAAAAATACCCCTTTAGAGTTTTCGCCTCTAAAAACCAAAAAAAATAGTTCCTCAAAATTGAGAATTTAATCTCTCAAAATCTAGATTTATTTTCCTCAAAACATTATTTAAAATTATCAAAATTTCATTTTTTAATTATTCAAACATGTTCTTTAATCTTACATATAGATCTATGCATCCACATTCACATATAGATTTAATAGATCTATTTCTACAATAAAAATTTAGATCTTTCATGCATAGAAAAAAAAACCCTAAAACTCAAGAGTAACTAATTTTTATTCACCATAAATATTTAGAACATATGACAACTCTAATTGTCCACAATGATTCATGGGTTCATAAAAATCAATTTCCACAAATAAAACATGATCTTTCATGCACCAAAATATTCATCATTCAGAAGGGAATCAAAATAAGAGCATAACGCCATCAAGATTTAATTTTTATTATATTAGCAAACCATCTTTATGTAAATAATCCATATCTACAGTCAACTCATAAACAAATATCATGTTCATGCCAATAATTCCACAAAATCTAAACTCTACCATGATTCTATATTGTTCATGGGAAATAGAAAAAAAAAGCACCTCAAGAGAGTTGAAAGATTACCCACCTCAAAGAAGATCAATTGAAAGCTCCAAGAAAATAATAAAGAGAAAAAAATTTTGTTTACCCAGTGGAGAGCGGCTGCTACTGCAGTTAATATCGGCCAAGATCCCTCCTTAGGGTTTATACGAAAATTTTACGAAAAAGTCCCTTAAGAAAAATATATTTTTACATATATAGATCTATCCAATTTAATTAGTTAAATAAAAAAAATCAAAATAAAAAACTAACCCCCTAACTCCTCCAATCTGGCCGGCCTCCACTACAACCCAGAAATAATTTTTCAAAAAAATTGCCTCTGAGTGGCAATTTTACAAAAAAGTCCTTCACTTAAAATTTTTTGCAAATATGCCATATATTATTCATAAAAATTCAGAAAATTTAGAATTACTATCCAAGAATAAAGATTAGATTTTTCAAATAATTTTTTTAGACTTTTTTACTTCCCAAAAAAATATTTACAATAAAGTCCCCAACAATCCCAAAATTATATATATACATATTTATCCATTAAATCAATTAAATCCAACCAAATATGGATAAATAATTTATTAGAGCCTTATACTGAATAGCTAGTCCTAAATACAGTCCATAAATTTTTAGTTCAAATTTCACCTCCAAACAACTTTGCACAAAAACCCTTTTCTTTCAAAGTATTTATAAAAATAGTTTCTTGATTCAGAAAAATCCCAAATCTAGAATATACTCAATTATAAATAGAAGAATTTATTCTAAATTTTAAAAGTAGAACTTTGCATCTAAAAAATATTTGCACGTGTGAAAATGTCAATTTTACAAAATTCAAAATAATTAACTAAATTGGTTTAAAAATTATTTATTAATTCAAAATATAGTATTTAAAATTTTGGGGCGTTACACTTCTTCCTTTTTATCGCCTGTTGTCTTTAGGAGCGAACTTACGGCGCATCTGCAGGACTGGTCTCGAGCCTGGGTGGATACTTAGCTTGTGCCTGATGAGGACCTCCAAAATCCCAGGCATATCTGAGGGCATCCAAACAAAGAGGTTGGCATTCTGACGGATGCAGCCAATAATGGCCAGCTACATGTTTGGAGCGAGAGACTGGCTCACTCAGAACCATTTATATTTGTCCTCCCCACAGAAGGGGACCTCCTCCAATTTGTCGACAGGCTCCGAGCCGAAATGACTCCTATCAGATGGAACCTCCACTACGTTAAGGGGGAAAACTTCACCCCCCGCTGCGGCCATGTAGCATGAATGTGCGATCTCCTGATTGCCTTGGACAATGCCGACCCCGTGGTCGTTAGAAAATTTTAGCTTCAGGTGATAGGCGGAGGGCACCGCGTATTGAAAGTAGAGACCGGGTCTACCGAGGAAAGCATTATATGCATCCTTGACGTCGACCACCTTGCAGTCTGTTGCTTCTGTCTAAATGAATGGGGTCATATCGCCTGTTACATCAAGTGTGATGATTCCCTCAATTTGGACTGGAACATCGGAGAACCTGTGGAGCGGGTACCCAGGCAGCTTCAACCTCTCGCGAGAGAGCTTGAGGTTTTCGAATTTGGCCAGGAACAAGATATTGACTGAGCTTCCATTGTCAACTAGGATGTGGCAAACCTCGTGATTAACCATACCGAGGCTGACTACCAGGGCATCGCAATGAAGCAGTCGAATGCCTTCTAGATCTTAACTGGAGAATGAGACCGCCAGTGTTTGATCCCCAAGGGGCAGATAGTTGTGGATGGAGTTTACCTCCCGCATGAAGGCTTTACGGGAGGTGTTCGATTCTCCCCAATGGGTTCTCCATGGACACAGTGAAGAATGGTCGGCCCCCCGGGTTCTTCTGGCTCGGGTTCAGGCTCAGGTTGCCTACTAGCCGTTCGAGGAGGGGGCGAATACCTCGGGTCCCTCGGGTTTGTTCGGGTGAACTCCCTTAGGTACCCCATTTGGATGAGGGCATCAATCTCATCTTTGAGAGCACGGCAATTATCGTCTCATGCCCATGGTCCCAATGGAACCAATAGTAGAATCTTCGATCCCTCTTCTTCACTTTGTTGAGTCTGGGAGGAAGAAGGATGATCCCCTTATCCTCGATCTCCATGAGGATCGCTGACACACTATGAGTCAGCAGTGTGAATCTCTCTAAGCAAGGGACAAGAGGTGATCGCTTCTGACCAAATGCATCTTTTTATCCTTCTTCATAGGCTAAGAGTCGTCGGTTTTTCTCTTACACTTGCTGAGGTTTTTTTCAAGCCTTTGGGGTGCAGAGCCTCCTCGACCCAGATATACTTCTCGACCAAATTGACGAGGTCCCGAAAATCAATGGGTGAGTTCTTGGCCAAGGAGGCCTTCAACTAGCTGTGGCGAACATTGTGTCAGAAGGCTGTAGACGCGATGCCAGCGTCAAGAAAAGAGACCGCCCTAGCCTCTGTGGTGAACCTCCATACGAATTTTGAAGGGACTGTCATCCCTTCTGCTTGAGGTCGAGAAGGCACACGCTCGTCTTCTCGACCTTGCAACTGGTCACGAAGTGAGCAAGGAAGCTCGCCTCGACCTGGTCGAATGAAAAAATCAAGCCAGGGGTGAGCTTCGAAAATCATTCCTGTGTCGGACCATGCAGAGTGGCTGGAAATGCATGACAAAAAGAGAATCTGAGGCATTGTGAATCATCATGAGGGTTTTGAACCCTTCCATGTGATCAGTAGGATCAGACTCTCCATTGTACGTCTCAAACGGAGGCGGTCTGAAATTCCTTGGAATCTCAACGTCGAGAATTGGAGCAGAGAATGGGGGTCAGTTAGGCTGATACCCCTAGTTGGATTGTAACCCGCCATCGTTGATGTGATCAAGGCAATTCTCCATTACTTGGAGGTGCTGAAGGACGGCCTCGTCCCGTCTCAGTGGCTGAGTCGAGCCATGAGACTAACTGCCATGGGCTTCCTCCTGACGAGGGCCGTGGTTTTGCCGCTTAATTCTGGGACCGCTTCGGAGGGCCCGGAGGACCTCGTTCCTAAAATCCTGGAATTCGACTCTTATGAATGGGACATGTTCACCATAACTGCGATGGGGTGGACGATCTCTTAGGGAGTAGCTGTGCCTCTGCTCCCGATCCTGTGATAGGTGAATGTTGTGGGTTTGGAGTGGCAGTGTAATACCCTGATTTTTCAATCAACGAAAAATTATTTTATTTTGCACGCAGTGTGCACGTGCAATATTTTGGTTGAATTATTTTTTATTGAGATGTGTATAAATATTTAAATTTGTGTTCTCAAATTATTTTGTACAAAAGCCTTTCTTTAAATGGATAGAAAGCCTTATTTTAATTTAATTAAAAAGGCCCTTTTCTTAAAAGCCCAAAATGTAAATTAATTTTTTTGTTTTTAAAAAACTATTTTGGCCCAAAATAAAGCCCATGGATTAACCTATTTTTATTTAACTTGTCGTGTAGAAGACAACTTAAAAACTATTTATTTTTATACAAAATTAAAATGTACATTTTTAGGCCTAGTTGCATGCACGTGCACTACACGTACACGTGCATTGCACACCTTCTCTATGGTGGCCGGTTTGCATCTTTTGGAGGGAGATTTAAAAATGGTCATGGTGATCATGGAGGTGGTTATGTGGGTGTGGGTAGTTTTTATAACTCCTACTCTAATCTTGGCCCTCCATCCTACAACCAACTAGTCAATCCTAGCCCTTCATTCTACTTGTTTTCTAGTATAAATACCCCCTCCCATGGCTAGTATTCATATGCAATTATATCTTTCCAAACCTATAGTCTAATTTAGTAATAGTTGTGAGTTAAAAAGATTGAGAGAATTGTGTGGGATTGCTTGCATTTTCCCAAGGAGAAGAAGGCCGGCTAGTTCAAGGGGAAGCTTTCGGTTTTTGTGCTTGGGCTTGGAGGTGTGTGCGAGCGTCTAGGAGGAGGTGCATCTTGTTGCAAGGAATTGTTGCTTTTGTGTTGTTTTCTCTCCATACAAGGTGGGTTTGATTTTCTTTATTTCTAATTAGAAATGATGCATGGAAAATATTAGTAAGAATACATTTTAATGGAAAGTTAGTTCATAAATTGATTGGTATGTTAATGAACAATTTGCATGTGGTTCTATTGTTAAATTAAGTGGTGGGTAAAATTCTCCATGCTTATTAGAATAAATGAATGATAGTGGTTAAATTTCCTTAAGAATGATGCTAGTATTGATGCTTGAAAATATTAATAAGGATGCTAGTTTAATTGAAAATTGGAAGCATGAAATTGATTAAGAAAGAGCACGCTTTTTGAAAGAGTAACTTTCTTGAATGTTTGATGTGTGAGCATGTTAATTGATAAGTGGCTATATATTTTGTGATATACATGATTTGACTAGAAGCATATGTTGATTTAAATAAAATACATTTATTACCATCACTAATTGTATGTAAAAGTTAGTACTTTGTTAGTGCTAATTTATGAAGAGATCTTTTTGAGTTATTTTGGGGTTGGATAAATTCAAAGAAATTAGATTTGTATGTTGAATAAAAGGTTAATATCAGAAAATTAGTATAAGAAATTTTGGATAGAAAAGATTTGAAGACTAATTGTTAATCGATGTCGAAAATGAAAGATATAGTAGTTATAATGAAAAATTCATTGAATTGGGTGAAAAATATATTTTTATTAGTACAAAAATTATTTTATACATGCTGATATGAAAATCATGTGAGGGGAAGTTAATCTGGAATTTTTCAGTAACTTCTACAAAAGCAATATGAACCAAGATTAATTGAACATCGAGTATTTTTAACAACAGTGGCAAAATGATTCAAAAAGGTTTTAATTTTGTACTGTGACAACCTGAGCATGTAGCTCAGGCGGTCACTGTGTGCGGTTGGTTTCTCGGGGTGACTGGTTCGAATCCCTGTAGCCGCATATATATTCCACATTTTTGTGTGAGCATATAACTTACCGATCCGAGAGTAATAAATACCCTTTAGCCCTTCTTTATAGCGCTAGCACAGATCGGCCTAGTGGCGGGTGCTCTTGGCCTTGTTTCCCGTGTGCCTGGGTTCGATTCCTACCCTCGGCATCTTTAAAAAATATTTTTTTGGGGTTTCTAGATGTCCAAAAATTGTGAAAAAAATATGGTTATTCTCATAAAAATGTAAGGAATTTTATAAAAGTGATTTGGGCATTATTTGAATAAAATACACTATGGTTTGTGAACAAAAGACATAATTAGAACTATGGTTCTAGATTATGTATTTGTGAAAAAGAATTCTTATAAGAATAAATAACAATGATGTATTAGAAAGTGATTTGGCAAAAAGAAACTTGGTGGTGTGACTTAATGCAATTTATTTCTCATTTGTGGAACGAAATGAAGTATGCATATTTGTTAATAAAGTGAAATTTGATTCGTTGTGATAATTGATAAAGTACATGAAATTCATGTACAATTATGGACTTGTGAACAAATTAGGAATCATGAATTGAAAAGAGAATATACATGTGAGTATGAGAACTCAACATGGAGAATTTATGAGTTGGAAATTGTGAAATGAAAATTGAAATAGAGTAGCTAAGTCTCCCCCGGCATTGAGAAATGAAATGAAATGAAATGAATTTAGACCAAGGTTGGTCATGATGAAATGAATGAATAAGTCCGGTTAGTGGAGAGGCTAACTCTAGAAATTAAATTTTTGTTCATGATTTTTAATAAAACTAAGGATTAGTACATAGTGGAGACGTGATGAAAGTAGAAGAAAAACACGAGTATGGGGGCCATCGGATAGCGGGGTGAGAGCGATTCACAGGCTGCCTGCTTGATGCATCAAGACATGGCGTGGGCGCTACTCCAGAATTATCGTCCCGGTGGCGACGCTCGTGGGATGTTCGAGTGGCTATGGGTGGTGCCATTGTTCCATGGCGGAGGTTGAATTGTCCATAGGTTGCCTGCTCGATGCGTCGTGTCAGTGCGTGGGATTCCCCTCCAGGCTGCCTGGACATGGGCTCATAGATCATAGGACATCTAAGACACTACCGTAATTACAGTAGTAGATTAAGACATAACGAGGGATTGAACCCTACAAAGATGAAGAACGAATAAGGGCTTGCCCTCGGACCTATGTAGTATGGGATGCATAGAATCCGAACAAGTGCGCATTAGTGTCATGTAACATAAATAAATGCATTAAGGACTAAGTGCACAATCACGACACGACATCAATAGGGTAGTCCCTTTAATTGAAATGTGACAAGTTTGTGTTTGCTAAATATGGAAAATTAAGTTATACTATTTCCGGCATAGAGAGGATGGCCGTGTATAATGATCGTCGGTTGAATAAACTGACGTACCCACAGTCTTATATGCAGGTAAATGACATGTTAAAGATTAAAGAGGAATGGATGCTTAAAGATTATATCATGTCGTTGTACATTTATTTAATTGTTGTAAATTTTACTTCCGCTGTGCAAATAAAAAGTGTAATATTGATGTAAACTCTGATGTAAGGTGAAAAGTTTAAATTTTCTTGTAAAATTGTAATAAAGAAAGTGAAAAGATCCTGTAGAACATCTCGAATTCAGTGTATTTGGGATTCGGGGCGTTACAGGCAGCCCCGCCCCTCGATCGGTTGAGCTGGTGTCGGAGGACATCCACAGGCTGTTTATGATTGATGACTGATGATGGTAAAAATTGCAGCAGATCAGAGCCGTACAATCCCTGTACGGATCTCAAAGCATCTACAGGAAGATTAGCCATCACAGGCCTATTTTACAGGCATGGGCCCACTCCGAGATATGGGCTTCTCTCAAACCCATAAAAAGTAACAGACTAGGCCCACTAAGAGACATCCTGCCCATGATGGCTAGCAGTCAAATCTTTTATTCCCTCACAGGGATATCTTATCTCTTTAGGGAGGAGACATGAAAGATCTGAAGGTCATGATTCGGCTTCTAGAATGTCTCTCAGGCCTATAAGTACTCCCCCTCTTCAGTCTCCAGGTAATCAATAATTTACCAGTTTTCACTCTTATACTCTCTCTCTCTTTCTGGTTCTGACTTTAGCGTCGGAGGGTCTGTCGCCGGGGGCCACCCCCCGGTATTTCAGACGTTTTGCAGGTCCGTCGGGCGCATCATCCACCATCGGATTCAAATCACAGGAGGTCAATCAACGATCCATATTCAATCTCGGGAGCTCTAACCTCTTTTAACGGGCGAGGCAAAGGTTTGAATTTTAGCAGTTTCCTTTAATTATGAACTCACTATCTGTTTGCTCCCACACCGAAATAAGCAGCAACAGATTGGCGCCGTCTGTGGAAAACTACACAAGTAGGACTTATCTCCAAACCACAAAGATTGAGAGGTAAAGGGGCGGCCTCCAGCCGTCGCACTACCACTCTTTGTCAACTAGCTCCTCCTATGGAAGATCAGATTCCTCCTCAACAGTTACCCCGACAGCCTAATCATGCTCCTTCGAACGGAGAGGCACCGGGGGGCTCCTGACAAAACCATCCTGAACAACATCCTTAGTACACCGCATCTCAGTCCACAATGCCTTAACTGGATCCCAAAAGAAGGACGAGCAAGTCCTTCTCCATATCCAAGAAGTAGAAGATCGCCTAGAACAAATGAAGAGTGAGTGAAACTGCTCCAACAGGACCTACCGCCCAAATCAATGTCCCTTCAGCAAATCCATCCTCGATGCATCCGTTCCAAGGAACTGCAAAGCTCTTCAATTCAAATCTTATGATGGGGAATCAGATCCGACAGACCATATAGAGAGCTTTAAAACACTTATGATGTTCTGTAACGCCACCGATGTACTCATGTGTTGGACATTTCCTGCTACACTGAAATGATCAGCTAGGGAATGGTATTCACGTCTGAACCTGAATCCACATTTTCTTTCGATCAACTCAAGGAACTCTTCATTGCACACTTCATTACTAGCAGAGAACTGAAAAAACCAGTGTCTCCCTACTAGAACTAAAGCAAGAAGATGGAGAACTGCCAAAGGACTTTGTCAAGCATTTAACAACTGAAGCAAGGTTAATTTTTGCCTTGAACATTTCAGTCGCAACTGCAGCTCTTTCGCCTCAACTTCACTAACAAAGACCTGAAAGCCTCCCTCGCCAAAAAGCCACCAAAAAGTTTCACTGCGCTCTTGAAAAGGAGTGACAAGTATACCAGGGTCGAGGAAGCTCTCTATCCTCAAGGCAAGAAAGATTCATCTTCCGGGAATAAATGGAAGAACAAAAGCAATGAAGTACTCAGGAAGTTACAGAAGAACGGTGCAAGTTCACGCCGTCCAACTCTAGCATCATGCTTCGACGAATTCACTTCTCTCAATGCAAGCGTATCAGCCATCCTTATGGAAGTGGAGAAGGATGGAATAATCCGCCTTCCCCCCACGATGTCAATGTCTATCAGAAGAAGAGACAAAAATAAGTGGTGCACATTTCACAGAGATCATGGACACACTACTGACAAATGTCGAACCCTTAAAGAAGAACCAGAAGCCCTGATTTGCAGGGGCTATCTTTCCAACTTCATTCAGAAAGACAACGGCGCCGAAAATCCTCCATCCCAGAGGGCTAATAAGCGTCTGCAAAGGTCATGCGAGTTGCAAGACTCTGAACACATGATCGTCCTCCACTCCATTCATGAAGACCCGATGGAGGGAGATTCCAACTCCTCCCGCAAAGCTTTCGTCAGCAAAGTCAACTCCATAGATAACATTCCGCCTGCCAAACACACCGGGATCCTAATATCTTTCTCCGACAAGGACTTAGAAGGCATCCAAACACCTCATTGCGATGCATTGGTCATAAACCTTTGCATGCTAAATCATGAGGTAAGCCGAATCCTGGTGGACAATGGCAGCTCAATAAACATCCTTTTCATGGCCACATTTCAGGCTCTCAAGCTTTCTTAGGACCGACTCAAGCCAGCCGGTTATACACTTCATGACTCCTCTGGTGCACCTGTCCAAGTCGAGGGAATTGTCGCACTTGACGTAACAGCTAGAAAAAGCCCCCGCTATTCGAATGGAAACACTGGACTCTGTGGTGGTCGATGTCAAAGCTGTATACAATGCTATATTCGGCCGTCCCGGCCTAGCGGCATTCCATGCAATTACCTCCGCATTTCACATGAAAATACAGTTCCCAACAACAGATAGCGTAGGCCAAGCTGTAGGAAGCTAACAGGCAGCACAAGCATGCTACACCGCTACAATAGGGGGGGGGGGCTCCATTCTCCCCCTCGAAGCCATAGAGTTACCGCAAAAGGCTTCTCATTCCACAAAGTACAAGTCTTATTACAACAGCAAAGTTATAATGAGTTCACGTTTCATGTCTAAGAATTGCTACCGAAAGTCCTGCGAACACTGTACAGCAAACTGTCATGAAAGCTGTTCTTCCAACCAGACACACTAGAGAGGTGCTCTACCTTAGAAAAACAAATCTCCTCACCGGCCTCCTACCAGCTAACCACTCCCTAGGGCCGCCTCAACTCATGATGATGATATTCAAGACAAGTCGTCCTTAGACGAGCAAACTCCAGATGTATCTGACCACCTTCACTTGAGCAAGCTTCAACTCCATCTTGCTTGAAGTGCCTTGTAAATGGGAGAGTTCCAACTCCGTCACGCATAGCGTATCACGAAGGAGGGCAAGCTCAGTATCCCGGAGAACCTCATTCCAAGCACGCAACCACTTGTCGGTAAAGAGAAGAATAGAATCATCTCAACGCTGAATAAACACAAGTGACTTCACTTCCACACTAAGAAGATTCAGAATACCCACAACTCATTCGCTCTAAAAATGAGTTCGACGCTAGCGTGCCACGTGAGTTCCTCCGGCCAACTAGTCGTCAACATCGAGCAACAGGTCCAATGCTCCGTTTACCACATGAGCTCTGCCGCTCGTTGGCTCCAAACAACGAGTTCAACACTTTGGTCTTGCTCAGGCTCCATCAATAACTCGTTGGTCCCAAACAACGAGTTCAGTGCTCTGCTCGCCGTTCAAGCTCTACCAAATAGTTCGTTGGATCCAAACAACGAGTTCTACGCCTTGCTCTATGCTTGAGTTCCGTCCATAACTCGTTGGCTCCAGTGCTCTGCTCGCTGCTTGGGTTCCATCAACAACTCATTTGTCCCAAACAACGAGTTTATTGCTCTGCTCTTCGCTTGAGCTCCATCAACAACTCGTTGGTCCCAAACAAATGATTCAATGCTCTGCACTCTGCCTGGGCTCCATCAACAACTCGTTTGTACCAAAAAACGAGTTCAGCGCTCTGCTAGCTGCTTGAGCTCCATCAATAACTCTTTGGTCCCAAGCAACGAGTTTAGCGCTCCGCTCGCCGCCTGAGCTCCATCAACAGTTCGTTGACTCCAAATAACGAGTTCGATGCCTTGCTCTATGCTTGAGCTCCATCCATAACTCGTTGGCTCTAGTGCTCTGCAGCCGCTTGGGCTCCATCAACAACTCGTTTGTCCCAAATAACAAGTTTAGTGCTCTGCTCTCCGCTTGAGCTCCATCAATAACTCGTTTGTCCCAAACAACGAGTTCAGCGCTCTGCTCGCCGCTTGAGCTCCATCAATAACTCGTTGGTCCCAAGCAACGAGTTCAGCGCTCTGCTCGCCGCTTGAGCTCCATCAATATCTCGTTGGTTCCAAACAACGAGTTCAACGCTCTATTCATTGCTTGAGCTCCATCAATAGCTCGTTGGCTCCAAATAATGAGTTTGATGCCTTGCTCTATGTTTGAGCTCCATCAACAACTTGTTTGTCCCAAACAGCGAGTTCAGCGCTCTACTTGCTGCTTGAGCTTCATCAACAACTCGTTTGTCCCAAACAGCGAGTTCAGCGCTCTGCCTTCCGCATGAACTCCATCCACTACTTGTTGGCTCTAAGCAACAAGCTCAAATTCTGCTCTCCACATGAGATCCTTTAGCTATTGTTGGCTCCATGCAACGAGCCCAATGCCTTGGTCTTCATTCAAGCTCTACCAAATAGTTCATTGGCTCCAAACAACGAGTTCGATGTCTTGCTCTATACTTAAGCTCCTTCCATAACTCGCTGGCTCAAACAATAAGTTCAATATTCCACTCTATGCTCATTGGCTCCCCACAATGAGTCCAACGCCTTGGTCTTCGCCCAAGCACCACTAACAACTTGCCGGGGCCAAACAACAAGTTCAAGATCAAGTGCATCTCATAGCTCTCCCTACAAACTCGCCGGGATCAAACGAAAGTTTCTACATCAACTCCATCATGAAGTTTCCCTTACAAACTCGCCAGGATCAAACGACATTTTCAATATCAGCTCTATCTCAAAGTTGTCTCTAAACGTACCGGAGTCAAACGACAGTTTCTAGACCAACTCAATCAAGGAGTTGTCTCTACATGCTTGTTAGGTGCAAACAGTAGGTGCAACCTCCAACTCTGTCATAGAGTCCTTTCTAAGCTTGTTGGGAACAAACAACAGGTTCAACACACGACTCCGTCACGGAGTTTCCCTTATAAACTCGCCGGGGTCAAACGGCAGTTTCTAGACCAACTCAATTAAGGAGTTGTCTCCACACACTTTCTGGGCGCAAACAGCCGGTGCAATGTCCCTCTAAACTTGTCAGGCGCAAATGGCAAGCTTGAACATTCGAATCTATCTCAGAGTCGTCTCCAAACTCGTCGGGACCAAACGGCAGTTTCCACATCGACTCTATCTCAGAGTTCTCTTTAAACTCGTCGGGGTCAAACGGCAGTTTCTACAACAACTCTATCTCTGAGTTATCTCCAAATTCAACGGGATCAAACAGCAGTTTCTACATCAACTCTATCTCAGAGTTGTCTCTACATGCTTGCTAGGCGCAAACAGCAAGTGCAACATCCAACTTTGTCATAGAGGCCTCTCCAATCTTGTTGGACCGAACAACAAGTTCAACCCCCAATTCCGTTATAGAGCTTTCTCCACAAACTCGTCGGGATCAAACGGCGGTATTTACATCGATTCTACCACAGAATCGTCTCCACAAACTGGTTGTGATCAAACAGTGAGCTCTACGCCAACTCAGCCACGAGTTGCCCCTACAAACTCGTCGGGGTCATACGGTAGTTCCTAGACCAACTCAATCAAAGAGTTTTCTCTACACGCTTGCTGGGTGCAAACAGCAGGTACAATGTCCAACCCTATTACAGAGTCCTCTACACGCTTGCTGAGCGCAAACAGCAAGTTCAGCACTAAATTTTGTTATCGATTTCTCTCCAAACTTGATGGGAACAAACAGTAGGCTCTACGTCAACTCAGTGAAAGATTTGTCCCTCTAAACTTACCGAGCGCAAACGGCAAGCTTGAACGTTCAACTCTATCTCTGAGTCGTCTCTCAACGCTTGCTGGGCGCGAACAACATGCTCTATGCCAACTCAGTCAAAGAGTTGTCCCTCTAAACTTGCCGGATGCAAACGGCAAGCTTGAACATTCAACTCTATCTCTAAGTCGTCTCTCAATGTTTGTTGGGAACAAACAGCAAGCTCTACGTCAACTCGTTCAAAGAGTTGTCCCTCTAAACTTGCCGGGCGCAAACGGCAAGCTTGAACGTTCAACTCTATCTCCGAGTTATCTCCAAACTCGCCGGGATCAAACGGCAAGCTATACATCCGCTCTATTTCAGTGTTGTCTTTACACGCTTGTTGGGCGCAAATAGCAGGCGCAACGTCCAACTTCGTCGCCGAGTTCTCTACACGCTTGCCGGGCACAAACGGCAAGCTCAAAATGTTCAACTCTGTTCCGAATAGGCCACAACAACTTGTTGGGACCAAACAGCAAGTCTGTAACAGCTCTCCCAGTATAGCTAACCGAGGGTTACAAATTAAAAGTCTAGGTATACACGTATGATTAACTATATATATATATATGTTGTTGCATATACACAACACTATACATATAAAAAAAATTCTATGCAAACCCAACTCCAAAATACTTCAAAACCCCCCAAAATGAGCTTGAAGATTAAATGAGTGAAGGGAGAAGGCCGGGTCGGGTTCGGATCCACAACCCAAACCCACAAACGTGATTCAAAATCAACTAAGGGGTATAAACGGGTCAGATCCAGACCCGAATCGCACCCGCTCCACTTCTCCTCTTCTTTTCCAAACTTTCCCGCCAAAATAACGGCTTCGAAAACTCGAAAACCACCGCTCGCCTGAGAGCTCCGACTCGTCTCCTCACTCTGAAATCGAGCTCCGTAGCTCCTCGCCCCACTAACGACACTGAGCTCCGTAGCTCCTCGCCCCACTAACAATACTGAGCTCTCGCCTCCTCATAAGCATCGCCGGCTTCGAGCTCTCACAAAACTCGACCAAAAACAGGGCTCGAAAAAACTCAACTCTGTATCTCGGCGAAACGGAATTCAGTAGCTCGGCGAGAGGGCTCCGTATCTCGGTGAACCTTTCGAAGGCCATAGCTCAGCAAAATGGAGTCCCGTAGCTCGGCGAGAGAGCTCAACAGCTCGGCAAAATGGAGTCCCATAGCTCGGAAAGAGAGCTCCGTAGCTCGGCAAACCTGTAGCTCGGCGAGACGAGCGAATGCATAGCTCGAAGAAATGAGCAACCATAGCTCGGAGAAAGCTCCATGGCCATAGCTCGACGAGACCTCGAAGTCGTAGCTCAGTGAATTCAAAACTCCCGTAGCTCGGCGAATTCGTCGAAACCCGTAGCTCGGCGGATTCACGGTCTCCATAGCTCGGCGAGATGAGCTATCGCCATAGCAAGGCGAGATGGAGCTCAAACCCATAGCTCGGCAAGACCTCGAAGTCGTAGCTTGGCGAATTAAAAACTCCCTTAGCTCGGCGAATTCGTCGAAACCCGTAGCTCAGCGGATTCATGGTCTCCATAACTCGGCGAGAAGAGCTATCTCCATAGCTCGGGGAGATGGAGCTCAAACCCATAGCTCGGTGAGATCCCCATAGCTTGGCTAGACCTCCATAGGTTGGCGAGACAAGCTATCACCATAGCTCGACAGATTCGCAGTCTCCATAGCTCGGTGAGAACTCAACATCTTCATACCTCGGCGAGAGCTCGACATAACTCCACCTCGGCGAAGCCTCGAACCTGTAGCTTGACCATGCAGAGCTAGCTTGACACTCCCAGGGGTCGACGAGGGCATGGCAGCTCGGTGAGATCCCTAAGAATCGACAGCGGATGCATAGCTTGGCGAATTGGTTCACCGAGCTGAGGGGTCGTAGAAGATGACTGGAGGCCGTCGGATCTCCACGAAATTCGCGCATCCCGTGATTAACGCTTCAGAGATTTTTTGGCTTGATCAGAGCCTTTCCGCCATCGGATCTCCTCAGTGCGCGAGCTAGGCCATGATCTGTGCCTCAGATCGCTTCAAAACGGGAGTCAGGTCCGACATATCAGAAAAATCATTTAAAATTCGAAAAAATAATTAAAAATTCAAAAATAATTATTTAAATTTGAAATAATAATTATAAATCCAAAAAAAATTAAAATTGAATTTATTAATTTTAAAATTCGAAAAAGTGAATTTTAAATTTTAAAAAATTTCATAAAATTTGGAGAAATTCGAAGAACTATGGAAAAATTCTCGAAAAATTCAAAAAAAATTTGGAAAAATCCCAAAAAATATGGAAAATTTCAGGAAAATATTCACTGCCTTCAGAAGCTACAGATCAGTTCCAGGTTTCTCCAAACACTCCGACTACTAAGATTATTCGCCAGATTCTAAAAATAAGACGTACTACTTTCCAAAAGCCATGAAAATTGCCTTTCAGGAGTGGGGGGCTTATGATGATGGTAAAAATCACAGCAGATCAGAGCCGTACGATCCCTGTACGGATCTCAAAGCATCTACAGGCAGATTAGCCATCACAGACTTATTTTATAGGCCTGGGCCCACTTCGAGACATGGGCTTCTCTCAAACCCATATAAAGTGACAAACTAGGTCCACTAAGAGAGACACCCAGCCCATGAGGGCTAGGAGTCAAATCTCTTATCCCCTTACAGGGATATCTTATCTCTTCAGAGGGAGACATGAAAGATCCGACGGTCACGATTTGGCTTCTAGAATGTCTCTCAGGCCTATAAATACTCCTTTCCTTCTTCAGTCTCCAGATAATCAACAATTCACCAGTTTTCACTCTCATACTCTCTATCTCTTTCTGGTTCTGACTTGAGCGTCGGAGGGTCTTTCACGAGGGGCCACCCCCCGGTATTTCAGACATTTTGCAGGCCCGTCGACCGCATCATCCACCATCGAATTCAGATCACAGGAGGTCAATCAATGATCAAGATTCAATCTCAGGAGCTTTAACATCTTTTAACGGGTGAGGCATAGATTTTACTTTTAGTAGTTTCCTTTAATTATGAACTCACTATCTGTTTTCTCCCACACCGAAATAAGCAGCAACAATGACATACCGAAGATCATTGGAGATTGAGCATGAAGTGCTCAAGCTAGGTTTTTGCGGACCCTCGGCTTGCTGCCTTCAAGACCCCTGTGTGTTCACGTGACTGCAAGAAGGATGAGTAGGTTCAGCATGATGTCCAGCCGTGAATGCTCTCCTGGCATTGGGTGCCATGGAAGGGAGCAGCTTTAGGGTGAGATCCGAGCCTAGGATCAAATCAGTATGTCGTTTCCCATAGACGGTGTCAATCTGATGTTGCTGAATTTGAAGTGGGGGCAACATATGTGAATTATTGTACTTTTTATAGGAAGAAATAGGTCTGAGCCAGATCTCATCTATAAATCTGGATCTGAGATGTTTGTTTTGTATGGAGCTAGAGAGGGGGTGCCGGTGGTAGCTGGCCGCCTTGAGCACCTGCAAAGCGCCTAGAAACACCGGGAGAGATCCCAGTGACAGGCCCACTGTAGTACTCCGTATTTTTAAATATTTTTTAAAGATTTATAAATGAATTAAAATAATTTTTGGAGATTTAATAAATATTTTTCTAAAGATTTACCCTTTTACACGTGCAAAACACATGCAAACGTTTTCTTGGAAAGTTTAAAGTCAAACATTATTTTGGAAAAACTCAATATTTACTATTTGGGATTATTTGTCATTTTTCTAGATTTTTCCGATAATTATTGGACCTATTTGCAAATATTAAAGAAGAACTTTTGTGCAAAATTACCACTTGCAGTGAAAACTCCAGATTTTTGGATTTTTGGGCTGGGTATAATGCCTAGTCAACTCAGGATTAAAAATTTTACTTTTTGTTTTGATGAATTTGATTTATTTTACAAGTTTCGATAAAGAAGGATCTTTTTGCAAAATTGTCATTTTGATGGGTAAAAGTGCAAAAATTCATTTTCTGGGCCCTTTAAATAGTGCCGGCTGACTTTATGATGGTTGTTTTTGTTTTTAAATCTCAAATAAATTGGTTTGATTAAGTTTCCAAGTATATGCATCTATATATGTAAAGATGTGTTTTAAAAGGAGTATTTTTGCAAATGTGTTCAAAACCCTAAAACCTTGGATCCCGGCCTATTTAAGGGTGGAGTACAGCCGTCTTTCGCTGCACAACACAAGGGATTTCATTATTTTATTTTCTTGGAGTTTTAAAGCAAAAGATCTTGGATTTCTTGCGAAGAGGGATTTTTTCGTATTGCTTTATTATCTTCGTTTGATCTCTTCAACAAGGTGAGTGACATGTTTTGTTTTGTTTTATTTTATGTATATTTTATGTGATGATCTATCTATTAGAAAGCATGCTAGGAGTTTGTATGATGATATATGAAGTTTTTATGAGTAGATGAATTAAAAGTGAATCCTTTCATGAAACTATATTATTAATAATTGAAACCCTAATTTGTTGACTTGAGATTGTTAGAGAACTGAATAGAAATCTTGAGTAGGATGCTTTCCTTCATATACTTATTGTTTTAACTTATCATGATGTGTTGTATGATGATATTGCATAAAAGTGGATAAAAAGATTACCTTTACTTGTGTATAAATGCATAAACTCTATTTGGGGACTTTAGTTGAGTAGAAACTTGATTAGTGATTGTTATGATGCTTATATGCATGGATAATTTATTATGGTTGATTGTGGATGAGTTTAATGGCTATTGGATCTAAGAATCAAGTCTTGGAGTTTGAGAAAGGGGTTTAGATTTGGATCAATGCATTATGATCAATTTTGGGATTTCATGATTTTGTGAAGTTTTGAGAAGTTCTCAATTGGATATGATTGGTTTTAGTACTGAAATTAAATCTAAATATTTCACTATTTCTAATTGATGAGTTTTGAAGTTTTCTTGGCGCACAAACATGTGTACATATATCTTATTTTGTTGTTTTCGAAGAAATTAGGTTTTCGTGTGTTTTGATGGAGTTTTGATTGGATTTCAATTGTTTTGGTGCTGAGATTGTTTTAAACTCTTTACTACTCTTATTGATTGATTTTTGAAGTCTAAACTGATGTTAAAATTCGTATTCGAACATATATGTATATAAGATGTTGTTTTGAAAGATTTTTGGGTAAAACTCATATTTCGAGATCTTGATATGTTTTGATGTGTTTTAATAACTCTTATATGTTATACAAGTTACAATTAATCATCTCAGAAAATTAGTTCTTCAAATTTGTGATTTTACAAAGTGGAATCGTGTATCGGTTAAAACATGCACAACCTTTAAACTGCAGTCAGGAGGTCTGACAGTCGACCGACCAATATCGACAGTCGACTGACGGGGTCCTGGCTGAAGTATTTTCGTGAGTCTTGAATTTTCCTGCGGGACAGTCGACTGACTACCTTATACAGTCGACTGTCTCTGCTCTGAATTAATGTTTTCTTTAAGTGTTGGATTTTCTCGCGGGATAGTCGACTTCCAGATTACACAGTCGATTGCTACTGCTCTGGTTGTGGTTTTCTTGAGTCTTCGAATTTTTTCGCGGGACAGTCGACTGGCTACAGTATGCGGTCGACTGTCACTGTGCTGCTTGATGTTTTTCTTGAGTTTGGATTTCACGCGGGACAGTCGACTAACTACTTTATGAAGTCGACTGCTACTGCTCTGACTGATGTTTTCTTAAGTTTTCTGATGCTTCTTTTGATTGATTGTTCCTTCAATATTATATTGTTTTAAAAGATGTTTTGCTACAGATTAAAAATGTTTTACAAAGATTTATATTGGAGCTTTAAATGTATTCTTTTGGACCTTATTTGAGTTATACGTATTTTCAAAGGAATTGATATTTTGTGATATTCTACAACTTAAAAATATGGTTTAGATTTAATATTTATTTGGATTATGGAATTTTATATAAGATTTGGATTTTGATTGATTTAAGAAGTTTCTTCATATGTGGTTTTTCTTTCTTTTCTTTTGCTCTGCTGTTTTACTTCTTGTAAGACCACTTTTTGTACGTTACTTTTGATTAATCTATATATTTGTTTCGGCTGGAGTCTTAGACTCTAGCCGCTTACTCAAAAAAAAAGTTTCTTCATATAATCGTTTAGACGATGGATTTGTGAGTTTTATTGAAAGTTTTGGTCTTGATGGATGAGTTATGATTTCTCTAGGAGTTGAGTGAAAGTTCTGTGAACCGGCAGATGAAATTTGTTGATTTAGACCTGTTGGGTCTTGGGGTTTTTGTTGAGAATTTAAGTCCGGTAGGATACGCTAACTCTAGAGATGAGGATTTTTGTGTTTTAATAATAATCAACTTAAGGACAGGCACTAGTAGAGATATGATGGAACTTGGAAAATGTGAGTATATGCTCTTGGTCTGTTTAGTCCAACAGATGGGTTCCAGGACTGTTTGTTGTCCTGTCTCGAAAGGACATTTGTATGTTTGTGTGTCGAGGGTCTGCAGGCCTATTCACGGAGCATATAGGGTGCATTCGTGTGTCGAGGGTCGGCGGGCCTATTCACAGGATGTACTCGGTGTATCTGCACGTCGAGGGCCTCGCAAGCCTATTTGTGGGGTACACGGTTGGGAGGTGATTCTCCAGTTTTAGAGCTATTCTCACATGATGCTTGCGCGTCGAGGGTTGTGGTGCCTATTCGCGGAGTATTCTGGATCTTGTTTCCATCACCGTAGTAGGATTAGTTGCATAACAAGGGATCTAATCCTATAAAGTGGAAAACATTAATGGCTTGCACCGGACTTATGTAGTATGGAATGCATAGAATCCAACAAGTATGCATTAGAGAGTCAGCATATAGCAATTGTGTTTTCTTGACGTGCATGTTGTTTTCTGTTCTTTCTACACTTGACACTTAGTATAGTTTCACTTGTTGTTTTCATGCTCTACTATTTACTATCTTATGTTCCTTGATATTTTCATGCTTTACCAATTGTTATTTCTCATTTCATTTATTCTTACTGTTAATATATGCTGTTGATGACTCTATACCTTGTGTTTTATTTATGTTGTTTTCTTTTAATGTCACTCACACTGTTATGGCTGACCCCTGTAGTTTTTAAGGTTAGGGTTATCTCTAGCCTCATGTTTTACAGGTAGGTGCCTTTAGCTTGGGATTTGGATGCTTGTGGTAGAATGATAATAGAGCCTGTGTAAATTGTAAAAGAAAGTGTTGTAAAAGAAAAGATTGTAATTCAAGGTGTTTGTCTTTCTGCGGTGTTTTGTAATGAACTAATATAATAAAGGTTGAGAAAAATTTTATCTGTATTTTTGGCTATGTTTACTATTATAATTGAAGTTGATGCTGGGAATTATGCCATGTATTTATGAGATATCATATTGGAAATTCGGGGCGCTACACCTACCGACGATCTAGTCAGTCACTAGAAAGAAAATGAAAGCTAGGCTTCTGCAGAAAAGTTGATTATCTCTGAAAAGGGGGGAGAGGGTCTGGTATTGATAGGAAGAAAGAAACCCTAACCCTTATGGGCCAGGTGACTCTCTTCTGTAGGTCTGGAACAGCAGAAGGCCCATAGAAGCCTCAGACCTGATCTATAGGAGTTTGCGGATCCTGAGGGTATCAGACAGCTCAAAATGAGCTAGATTTTTACCCACAACAATAAGTTTCAAGGTTTTAGATGGATTGCATCTTCGTATGTTGCTGCTTATTTTGGTGTGGGAGCAAACAATAGTGAGTTTATATTTGAAGAAAACTACTAAAGATCTAACATTTGATTATTTCCATAAAAATTAGTTGAGCTCCTAAGATTGGATCTGGATTGTTGATTGAACACCGTGATCTAAATCAGATGGTTGCTAACACGGCCGATGGACCTGCAAAAAGCATGAAACACTGGGGGTGTCCCCGACGACAGACCCTCCGACGTTCAAGTTAGATTCAGAGAGAGGAAGCGAGTCTTAGAGAGAAAAAGCCAATTACCTTCTGACTGAAGAGGGGGAGAGTACTTATAGGGCTGAGAAGCAATTTAGGAGATTGATATAAATTTCTTATCTCCTGTTAATTCTCCTCCTTAAGAGTTAAGACTCTCTTGTCTAGGCATAAGATATTTGACTTACAGCCCTCATGGGTTGGGTGTCTCTCCTAGTGGATCTAATCTGTCACTTTTAATGGACTTGAAAGTGGCCCAGGTCTTGTAGACGAGCCGGAGAAGGCCCTAGACCTTTTAAAGAGGCCCGTTATGACTAATCAGCATGTAGAAGCTTTGAGATCCGTGCTGGGATCATATGGCCCTTATTTTTTGTGATTTTTACCATTATCATAAGTCCCCCACTCTCGAAAGACAATTTTGCTTGACTTTCGGGAAGTAGTTTGCCGTATTTTTGAATTCTGGAATATATCTTAGCTTTGTGGGTGTATTAGAGATACCTAGAACTGATCAGAAGCTTCTGGAGGTGAAGAATATTTTCCTAAAATTTTATGGAATTTTCCTTAATTTTTCAGATTTTTTGGAATTTTTCTGGATTTTTTAATAATTATTTTCCCAATTTAAAATCACCTTTTTGAATTTTTTTGATTAATAAACCCAAATCCAAATTATTTTTCGGAAAATTTAATTAATTTTGTGAATTAAATAATTATTTTTGGATTTTTTTAAATTATTTTTTTGAATTTAAAATGGTTTTGGGGTATTTGTTAATGAATTATCAAACTAGCTCGCTTTTTGCAGTGATCAAGTGGCTCATAATTGAAGCAGAAGGATAAGGTGTTGTGACTTTATATGGGTCATTGATCAAGGGTGTGCACGCATATCTTAGAGATATGACGGCCCCTGTTTGTTGTGAGGACCCTTCAGCTTAGCGGACATTTTCGCCGACCTCAAGCTCAGCAATCTAGGAGTTCGGCTGCTTTGGTCAATGGAGTTCGGTGAAGAGGGGAGCTCGGCAAAGTGGTGGATCTCAGCGAGGTGATCGGTGATGGAGCTCGGCAGCATCGTTTGGTAGCTCGATGAAGATTTGGAGATGGAGCAGCTTGGCGATGCTTTGGAGAAGGAGCTCGGCGAATTTGAGCTCTGCCACCTTGAGCTCATCGATTTTTTTTGTGCTCGGCGGTGCTAGGAGCTTGGAGAAAGCGAGCATGGCAAAGCTTGCTTTGGCTGAGGAAGGGAGGTCAGCAAAGGAGCTAGGCTAGGGAGCTCAGTGACTGAGCTCAGTGAGCTTTTTGAGCTCGAAGAGGGATTTTTCGAGCTCGACGAGGCTGTGTAAGTGAATATGGAGCACGGCGAGATTGAGTTTAGTGAGGGAGGAGATCGGCAAAGCGTAGGGTAGCATGACGGTGCTACGTTGTGCAAGGAATCGAGCTTGGCAGTGCTTATGAGTTCCTTGAAGTCGAGTTCTGTTGAGTCGTCTTCGAGCTTCGCTTAGTTGGTGAGGATCTCGGTGTCGTGTTCTCATCTTCAGGTTGATGATAGCAAGTCAGAGCTTTTGGCGGAGCTAGGGCTTTGACGAAGCTTCGGAGCTATGGGTTACAGTTTTATCAGGTTGTTTCAGGGTTTTGAACTCGGATCATTGGACTTCGGGTCGGGTATTGCACCCGACTATCCACTTCGGTTGTGATTCACCAAGAGAGTAACAGACCATTGCTTTGTTTGTGCTTCCTTTGTGTAGGTTTTGAAGCTTGATTTCATCGAAGTGAATGGTGCCTTGATCGAGCTATGAAGATGAGTTGTTGTCCATGTTTGATTTTGATTGGTGATGCGGTTTGTTTTTGGGAGGAGTGTGGATGCACCAGGTGTGAGTTCGGACTCAATTTGTAAGGGGGGAAGAGCTCGGTAACGAACGGTGAGCTGGAGGCTCGCTCCGGCACTAAAGGGTCGGCTCAGCTGGCCTTGCCTCGTGTACCTGCAGACGGTCTCGGAACACCGGGGTTTATCCCGGTGGCAGATCCACCGATGATCTAGTCAGTCTCTGAGAGAGAGTAGCAATAACTAGGGTTTTAGTGGAAAAAGATTGATTACCTTTGAAGGTGGGTGAGGGTCTGGTATTTATAGATAACCCCAACCGGGTTTGGATCCGCTTGGGGGCCGGGTTTGGACCCGAAAGCCCATGGGCCTGACGTGGCCAGAGGCCCAGGGGGTTTAGGGCATACGTGGCAGCGCCAAGAGTGGTTTAGGGCTGACGTGGCAAAGCCCCAAGTGGTTTTCGAGCTGATATGGCAGATCGTGGGGGCCCTGTGTTTCTGGGAGAATCGGAGGGCCTAGTTTGCGCCAGGTCATCCCCCTCCCTTATCCGGCTGAGTGGAAGGCCCGGGGGACTGGCGAGGATCGGGGACCGAAGGTCTGGGCGGATCGTCGGAATGAGGAGGCCAGTTTCGTGGCGGTGAACCTACGGCTCGGCACCGAGCCTGTGGTGGTCCGGGGCCGAGCTGGCGTGACTTTGAGCGAGAGCTATCCTGGTCCCCAGGCCATTTTTATCCTACCTCATAAGCCCCCCACTCCTGTGGGGATGCGAGAGTTAGCTGTGGAGGAGTATTTCTGGTCGTGGAGAAGAGTAGGTGATACCTTTCGGGGGCCTCATGGGCCGATGTGTCTTTGTAGGAAGGTTGTCCTGGTGCCGGACCTTACCTTGGGCTGGCGAGGGTTTACGGGTCGACAAAGGCGATGGCGAACCGTTGGGCCTTCGTGAGAAGGCTACCCTGGTGCCGGACCTTACCTCGGACTGGCGAGGGTTTACGGGTCGGTAAGGGCGATGGCGAACCGTTGGGCCTTCGTAAGAATGCTACCCTGGTGCCGGACCTTACCTCGGGCTGGCGAGGGTTTACGGGTCGGCAAGGGCGATGGCGAACCGTTGGGCCTTCGTGAGAAGGCTACCCTGGTGCCGGACCTTACCTCGGGCTGGCGAGGGTTTACGGGTCGGCAAGGGCGATGGCGAACCGTTGGGCCTTCGTGAGAAGGCTACCCTGGTGCCGGACCTTACCTCGGACTGGCGAGGGTTTACGGGTCGGTAAGGGCGATGGCGAACCGTTGGGCCTTCGTAAGAAGGCTACCCTGGTGCCGGACCTTACCTCGGGCTGGCGAGGGTTTACGGGTCGGCAAGGACGATGGCGAACCGTTGGGCCTTCGTGAGAAGGCTACCCTGGTGCCGGACCTTACCTCGGGCTGGCGAGGGTTTACGGGTCGGCAAGGGCGATGGCGAACCGTTGGGCCTTCGTAAGAAGGCTACCCTGGTGCCGGACCTTACCTCGGGCTGGCGAGGGTTTACGGGTCGGCAAGGGCGATGGCGAACCGTTGGGCCTTCGTGAGAAGGCTACCCTGGTGCCAGACCTTACCTCAGACTGGCGAGGGTTTACGGGTCGGCAAGGGCGATGGCGAACCGTTGTGCCTTCGTGAGAAGGCTAAGCTGAGTTGCTGGCTGCCTTCATGGAGCATTAATGGCGCTCCGGGATTCGTGCGGCGTTCCAACTTCCCGGAGTCATTAAATGGCGTCCTGTAATAAATGTATGGCGCTTCAGCTCCCTAGGCGTGATGGCTGGGCTTCCGTCGCTTGGCCTCCTAAGGGCCATAATGGCTGGTCTTTGGGGGAGGTTATAAATACCCCGCTCCCCCCTGTAGCTTCGATCACAGCAAGGGTGGTTCATCGACCATCAGAGGTGTCTGCCTTGGGTGGATGCCTGTTACTTGAAAAATTCCAACCCTGAGAGCGTCGGATGGGTGGTTACTCTGCCACCGTGATCTTCTCCTGGTTCTGACGGCCCTGATACGGTTGTCAAAACCAAGGGAGATCAAGGCAGGAGGGATGACGACCGAAGTTCGGACTGGGGGGATAAGATGCCTCGGACGGATGGGTCCTCTCCGATCTCTGTCTTCCTTCCGGGCTGACGGCTTCTGCTGGTTGTCTGCCCGAAGGAGTTAGAGATGGGAGGTGGGCCGATCTGCTTTCTGACAGGGTCCCAGGCGATGGTGGTTTTTCTCCCACCCTCGAACAATTCGGGGTTTCGGCTTCCGAGGCCGTAAGCCCCGAGTTGCTCGCGGGTGAGAGGGGAACCGACCGAGCCCTGGAGCCCGGGTCGCTCGCCCAAGGCGAGTGCCTTCAAAACTTTGAAACTAAATTTTCTCTTGCTTCCAGGGGCAGATGCGGGGGTGTACAGGTCCGAGGTATTTCATTCGGACCGACCCTTGCGTCTGGTTTCCAATCTGATGCTGGGTGACGTCAGCGGCGCACGTTTCAAGGTGACGTGGTGCGATTTTCTAGGTGGCAGTTTCACGTCAATCGAGGAACAGTAACACGAAAAATGAGGAGTCACTTTTTCCTCTATAAATACCCCCACCTTCCCCCCATTTCGCTCATTTCTCTCTTGCTGCTTTCTCCAAAGAATACCCAAACACTTTGGCGCTCGTCATTACTGTTTGCAGCACCGGGCTCGTCTTTCCGAGGCAACCAAAGGTTAGTTTGTAAGTTTATTTAGTTTGGCATGTCTAGGGCTCAGTCTGGCTCTTCGGCGTCGACATCCAGGGAGGAAGGAAAACCTGGCACCGGGCTCTCAGACTCGACATCGTGGGAGGAGGAGACGGTATATGATGTGAAGCCCCTTCGCTCCCGGAAGCCGTATGTGGTGGAGAGCAGCGATTCTGAGGAGTCCGGTTTCCGAGGAGGACGGTAGCCAAGGCGAGGGTGAGGCGGCCGAGGCTCGGATAGGAGGTACGGGGAAGAGATCCACGGTTCGGGGAGTAGGTTCGTCTTTCATGCCGACTGGTCTCGAGCGTTTATCCACTCCCTCGCCGAAGAGGGCTAAGAAGAAGAGGGCATCAAGAAAGAAGGGGGCGAAGGCCGGGGGTTCGAGCCAGGCGCCCATCCTCTGGAATGTAGTGACGGGGTCGCCTGTACAGCCGAACAAGTTCCGACAGTACCCCGATGATCTCTCCGATAAGGTGTTGTATGGGGTTCAGCCGTCTTCGCCGAGTCGGAAGATGGTAAAGATGGATACGCTTCCGACGATCCTGGAAGCTGGTGATTTGGAGGTTGCTCAGTCGGCCTTCCACATCGGGTCCGGTTACGAACTGATGTTGCCGAGCCCGAGCCTCCGTCCCACCGACCCCCTGCCGGAATGGTACTGCATCTTCCCCGTGGACGCCTTCGGCTCTGGATTGAGGCTGCCGGTCCATCCGTTTATTCGGGATGTGCTAAATTGGGCGTCCCTGGCTCCGATGTAGTGTGGACCGAATTGATGGAAACAGATAATCTGTTTCGTGTTACTGTGTGAGGAGCAGAAGGTGCCCCTTAGGTTGGGCGTGTTCCGCGCGATGCTGGGGATCAGCTCGTCGGGGGAGTCGGAGGGGATCTACTATGTCTCGCCTCGGAGTAAGGGGAAGGTGGTCCATGGCCATCCGGACTCCATCAAGGAGTGGAAACGAAAATATTTTGTGATCCGGAGCGAGGAGCCTTGGGATATTCCCACACGTTGGAACTATAACAAGCCGAGCTTCAAAGCACCGAGGCCGAAGGACCTGACGGCCGAGGAGTGGAAATTTGTTGAGCGCCTCCGTTTGTCGCACAGCATCAGCTGGCAGAAGGTGACAGAGGGTCACCTGGCGAGCGTTGGACTGAGCCCAGCCGTGTCTTGTATGTAGTTGTTTCTTTCTCTTCGTTTTATTGTTTTTTTGAGCTCATTGTCCTTAATGGGTCTTTTTGCAGGTATGGATCCAGAATCGATTAAGGCTCGGAGGCTCGCCTTGAAGCAGAAGAAGGCCATGGAAGGGGGAGAAGCGAAGAGGCCGAGAGGGTCATCCCACGTTATCTCCGAGGCCCCGGGCGAGCCGAAGGCTAAGAGGACACGCTCGGAGATGAGCAAGGAGGCGGCCGTTCAGAAGAGTTCAGGTCAGGCGAAGGTGTCCGAACGCAGCAAGGGGAAGGGTCCCCTGGTCGGAGCCGAGGGAGGGGACACTGTTATGGATGAGCTTTGGCGACCGTGGGTGCCGGCCTGGTCGATACGGGAGGGGGACTGTCTAACCCGCGGGCCCCAGGCCATCGATGTGGTGGAGAACCTGGCGACTCCCCGGGACCGTGAGGAGATGAGCGGCGAGACTTTGGAGCAGGCGTACACGCGCCTGGTGCAGGCCAGCGTGCTGGTAAGTCCGCCGACCCCACTTTCCTTGTGAATTTATTGTGAAGGAGGTTTTCTTAACAGTGCTTGGTTGCTGCAGGCTTGTGTGCAGGGGGCCCACGTGAAAAGTCTCTATGAGGCGGCCGTGGAACGGGAGCGAGTTCGGGCAGACAAGTGCTTGCAGGAGATGAAGGAGCTGAGGATCGAGCTCGATGGCTCGCACAAGAGGGAGCAGCAGATGAAGGTCGAGCTCGAGGCCAAGGAGTCGGAGTGGGGCAAGAGGGTGGTCGCCCTGAAGAAGAAGTTTGCGAAGGAGAAGGAGAAGCTGACGACGACGGGGCAGGACATGGTGATCGCAGCCCAGAACGAGGTCTATGCGAAGGCCCTCAGCCATGTGAGGCACTTCTACCCAACCAACGATCTTTCCGGCCTCGACTATGATTTGGAGATCGAGGCGCCACCGAAGACTCCTGATGCTGACCCTCCCGTCGTGGGTTCGGCTGCCGACCCTCCCGTGAACCCGGCGATGCTGAGGTGACAACATAGGTTGTTTGTCCCCTTGTTCCCCCCCCCCCTTTTTTTTCTTCTTTTTTGATGTATTTGCCAACCGCGGACTGGCCACCGCATTTTTGTATGAAGGATTTGATTTATAAAAAAGATTTTTTTGATTGGCCAAGTCTTTTGTACTCGGATTTTTCCGGACCGCTTTTGCCGATGTGTTTTGAGCGGTGGTGTAACACCCCGCAAAATTGAAATTACAATTTTGCCCCTGGGTGTTACGCACGTATATTTTGTAATACATTTCACTACATATTTTAGATTCGTACTATTTATACATTTTCGTACTGATTTTAGTCAACTAAAATGTAATATTTAATCCCTGGGATTTACGTGCTTTTTACGTGTTTTGATGCACGTGCTTCCACCACTACGTATAATATTTTCTATAGGTTTAATTATTTATTTTTATGTATTTAAATCTATTTTATAAAACGAAAATTTGTTTTCCCCTTGTTTTGATTAAAATGCATTTTTCGACTTTCTGCACGTATAATGCACGTGCTTTCTACGTGTTGCGATTTCATCATGAAATACACAAAATTAGTAAATATATTTTTCTTATATTGTTTTTGATTATATTTAATAATTTTTCATCAATAAAATTAATTTTTTCGCGTTTTGATATTTTACGTGCGATGCACGTGTTTCCTACGCACGTAGTAATTACGCCATAGAATATATAAAAATTAATAAATAATTTTCTCATATTGTATTTTATAATTTTTAACATTTTTCGTTGATAAAATCAATTTTTCGTATTTCGACGTTTCACGTGCGACGCACGTGTTTATTTCGATGCACATATTTAAACATATTTGTTTTTCAAAATAGTATCTTGTAATGTAATATACCATCTGATAATTTTTATCATAGTACCATCAGATGTTATTTATTAGGTTGTGTGATTATTAGGTTGTGATTATCTGATAAAGGAGTCCTTCTGTATACTTGTAATCCTATTAGGTGGTATACTTGTTTTATCATACCCTCTACGTTACAAAGATAGAATAGTGGATCATAGTATACTTGTAATCCTTTATCATTTGAAAGTTAAATACCATCTGATAATTTATAAGGATACCATCAGATTTATTATTGGCCTAGTGTCATCTGTTTGAAACCGGAAGTAGGAGTTGGGGTTTTTTGAGTAATGAGTGAATTAATGTGAGAGTGGCGGGGAGATGAGAGGTTGGGAGTTTAGGAGTTAAGTTATTGGAGGGTCTTAAGGAGAGGTTAAGCAAATGAAAGGTTAATTTGAGTGAGTTATTAGGTGTGAAATTTTGCAAATTGAACCCTAGCATTGTCCTATAAATAGCAACTCATTTCTCATTCTTTTTCACACCAAAAATAAAATAAAGAAGAGAAAGAGAAAAATAAAAGAAAAGAGAGTAAGAGAAGTAAAGTTTGTACTTGGTGGCCATTGCTAGGAGGAGAAGATCTAGGAGGACATTGGATCTAGAAGTGGTGCTCTTTCCTTCATTAGTCAAGTTTCAATTGAGGTGGGTGGTTTCTTACTTTCTAGTTGTAGAAATATCATGCTAGAAATTATAAATTAGTTCTATGAGATGATATTGACATGTAGATGATTTTCATGCTATTATACATGATATGAATAATATGTGTGTGGTTAAATAATAGAAAATTATGATGTAAGAATTAATACCATGATTCATGTTAAAACTTCTTCTTGGGAGAATGTATATTTTGAATGAGATATGAAAAATAGATTTAATTTACACTTTTGTATGTGATGAAAAGTGAGTAATAAAACATAAAAGTGGGTGTTCTCTAAATATAGACATTTGCATGCTAATATTAATAAAATGAGTAGTTTTGATATGACAAAGTAGAACCAAATATATTATGGATGTGGTGAGAATAATAAGGAATCATGCTATGTTTGATGAATTAAAATTTACATCATGTAGTTGTTAATGAGAAAAGAACTAATTTTGCCATACACTAGCATACATGAGTGAAGAGATAATTGAATATTTGCCATGAACTAGAATACATATGTGATTATATGTTTTGAATTTCCTCTGTGATAAACAAACAAATTTTTGTAAAGTGAAATCGATGCTATTGAATTCATTTGATTGTTTATAAAAGATATGATATGATACATTTTTGATTAAAAGGAATACATGCAAATTCATACTTATTAATAGGGAGAAATGAATTATTGCCTAAGATATGACTTTTTAAATCAATGAGTTATATTCAGTTTATATATAATTTTCAATTTAATCAAAGATTAGATTCAAGATTTATGAAAATAAAAGAATGACAGAGGGTTTGAACAAAAGTTGAAGAGGGGACTTGATGTCGTTGGGTGCAATTGGCCCTGTGGTCTGGCTTTGCGCTGTCTTCTCATCGGCCTGGGTTCGAATCTTGTTGGCCCAAATTATTTTTTTACTTTGTTTTAAAATTGATTCCGAAACCCGATAGTTAGTATATGGGGCTTTGGATTCGGCTCCATGACAGTCAAGTCTAGTGGATTTATTGGCTAGTGGAGATGGTTGGTGGTGCACGGGTTCGAAACCCAGCGAGACTTTTTTTTGGTTGGTGTTCATAGTTTCGAAAGTGGGTCAGTTTGGTAAAAACTTCCGTGGGAACTAGATCTGTAATTTTGATAGTGAGTAGGTCAATTTGGTAAATAGTTTCGAGAGTGGGTCAGTTGGGTAAAAATTTTCAAAAGTGTTTCATTTTGGGTAAATTTTAGTATTCATAAAACATAAATGAAGAATTTATTCTTAAAGATTGTTTTTGTGTAATTGATAAGTTTTAATGAGGATTTGAGATAGGAAGAAAAATAAATGACTACAAAAGTATTAGTAAAGAGCATGACTTTTAATTTACAAAATAATGATTTAGGGTGAATTGAAATCTCTTTATGCAATATGGTTGAGTTATGTGACTTTTGAGATCATAAAAGATTTTGTTGTGAATGAGTAAATCATGTTTAGTGCTAAAGATGAGACATTGAATCGTGTTAAAATGAGACATCGTATGAATTTGAAATTGTGAATGAATTATTATTTATTATGAATAACTAGATCATGAATAGTGGCAAGACTATGAAATGATTACTTTGTCGATAAGTGTTAAGACAAGATTTGATTATTTTTGTGAAGTGAATTGAAAGATGAAATTATATAAGTTTAAGACATGATTACAAAAGGGTATGTGTACCCATGTTTCTTGTACATGAAAGATTTATGATTTAGAATTAGTAAGACCTCTGTTACCGGTAATTTTGAAAGAAAGAATTGATATGATTTTGAGATAATGCCGTCGGGCGATCTCGTATTTTGTGAATAAATCCGGTATGAGGTAAAACTGATTCTAGGGTGATAACATATTCATGTCTTGAACAAAAAAATAATTAGGCACTTAAGTGAAGATGTGATAAACTTGTGCAAACGTAAATGGGTGCTTCTATATAGTCGGCGGTGGATCTCCGTGGCTATAGACCCAGTTGGTGGACTGTGGTTGCCCCATAGGAGATGGACTGTATTTTATCCGGGACTTAGGGTAGTCAACGGATGTTTACCATACTCCAAAGAATATGTATATATTGGGGCTAGAAGGGCATTTACGGGATTATCATCACGATATAATAGCCAGGGAGGCTGGGATCTGTTAATATAAGCCAGGGAGGCTAGTCAGGGAGGTTGAGATCCGTATCTGTGAAATAACTTTAAAACTTGTTTTATTACTGGGTAGTCTCATGGCGAGGGATCGAACCCTTTAATGTGGAGTACGTAGGCACTTGCCCTCGGACCTATGTAGTATGGGATGCATAGAATCCGAACAAGTGTGCATTAGTGTCATCCTAGTGTAGAATTGTGTGCATTAGGTATTAAGGCATGACATACACTTATGTTTAGAATAATCACTTTTGACACTTTATATGTTCATTCAATCTTTTTGTGATTTGTTAAAGTATGAGATCGTTATACTATTTTCGGCATAGAGAGGATAGCCGTGTATAACATTTCGTCAGTTGTAAGTAACTGACGAGCCCACAGATTAACATGCAGGTAAATGACCATTCATGGAGCTATAAAGTGGATATGCTGATGCTGTTTTATTTTAAAGATGTTGTAAATGTTTTATTGTAAATTTCAGTCTTCCGCTGTGTAAAACCAAGTTGTAATTGAACTCTGATGTATTGTGAATAAAAAGTTTTAAATTTTCCTTGTAAAATTGTACGAAGTGAAGTAAAGATCCTGTGAAATCTCGAATTTATCCTTATTTGAAATTCGGGGTGTTACAGATGGTATCAGAGCATGCTTCACAAGTAGTACAAGTTTATAAGGAACGATAAAAAGTGACGATAAATTTGGGAACAAACCAAAAGAGTTCTTCTGTCAACCGGGTGTAAACAACCCTAAGCGACACGGTACTTAAGCGTCTTCGGACCACCGCTAGCTGGGAACCTACTCTTACGGCTAACCCAAGTAAATCGGAACTTGATAAACTAAAGATTTGTTTAGGAAGAGTAGTAAGATCATTGACTATAGTCTAGAACCCGTGACACCTTATTGAGTAGTTACAATACTATTCCTGTGGACACTAGAGTGTGAGTTTCAGTCTATAGAGATTTAAATGTAAGTGATTTACATTTGTGTTGCTCTATGCACTGATGTTTTTCTCTCTCCTTTGGATGGCTGGAGTCGTCATGATGTTTTTCTCGTATACATTGATATGAGAGTGTATGCGAGCACATTTTCCCCTGGGTATCAGAGTGGCGCAGTGAAAGCGTGGTAGCTTGGACCGTTATTCATGATACCTTACACACTTCCCTCTCAAATTATTTTTGTAGATTTTTATCATGGTACTTTCTCCGTAGTCAACATTTTTCAAATAAATATTTTTTTATGATTTGAATATTTATTATTTGTCTATCTTCCTTAGTCTTGATATTTTAAACCTATTTTTCAAACTTAAAATTTTGTCTTTCATTTATTTATGTCACTTTATGTTTACCCGTCTATGTCTACAATTACTTTACGTATTTTTTTTCAAATTGTCAGTTATTAAGTTAATATTTCAACAATTATTTTCTTTATTTTGAATTTTTCTTATAAAATTTTCTTATGTGCACTCATGTTATATGATTTGATTTCTATGATACTATATTATCTTATCCTATATGTTTTTAACAAGATTGAAATTTTCTTTGACGTGTACAAAATACAACCTTTATCCTAGCGAGTTCCGGGGACGGAACTACTCTAAGGGAGGGAGAGTGTAACACCCCGCAAAATTGAAATTACAATTTTGCCCCTGGGTGTTACGCACGTATATTTTGTAATACATTTCACTACATATTTTAGATTCGTACTATTTATACATTTTCGTACTGATTTTAGTCAACTAAAATGTAATATTTAATCCCTGGGATTTACGTGCTTTTTACGTGTTTTGATGCACGTGCTTCCACCACTACGTATAATATTTTCTATAGGTTTAAATTATTTATTTTTATGTATTTAAATCTATTTTATAAAACGAAAATTTGTTTTCCCCTTGTTTTGATTAAAATGCATTTTTCGACTTTCTGCACGTATAATGCACGTGCTTTCTACGTGTTGCGATTTCATCATGAAATACACAAAATTAGTAAATATATTTTTCTTATATTGTTTTCGATTATATTTAATAATTTTTCATCAATAAAATTAATTTTTTCGCGTTTTGATATTTTACGTGCGATGCACGTGTTTCCTACGCACGTAGTAATTACGCCATAGAATATATAAAAATTAATAAATAATTTTCACATATTGTATTTTATAATTTTTAACATTTTTCGTTGATAAAATCAATTTTTCGTATTTCGACGTTTCACGTGCGACGCACGTGTTTATTTCGATGCACATATTTAAACATATTTGTTTTTCAAAATAGTATCTTGTAATGTAATATACCATCTGATAATTTTTATCATAGTACCATCAGATGTTATTTATTAGGTTGTGTGATTATTAGGTTGTGATTATCTGATAAAGGAGTCCTTCTGTATACTTGTAATCCTATTAGGTGGTATACTTGTTTTATCATACCTTCTACGTTACAGAGATAGAATAGTGGATCATAGTATACTTGTAATCCTTTATCATTTGAAAGTTAAATACCATCTGATAATTTATAAGGATACCATCAGATTTATTATTGGCCTAGTGTCATCTGTTTGAAACCGGAAGTAGGAGTTGGGGTTTTTTGAATAATGAGTGAATTAATGTGAGAGTGGTGGGGAGATGAGAGGTTGGGAGTTTAGGAGTTAAGTTATTGGAGGGTCTTAAGGAGAGGTTAAGCAAATGAAAGGTTGAAAATTAATTTGAGTGAGTTATTAGGTGTGAAATTTTGCAAATTGAACCCTAGCATTGTCCTATAAATAGCAACTCATTTCTCATTCTTTTTCACACCAAAAATAAAATAAAGAAGAGAAAGAGAAAAATAAAAGAAAAGAGAGTAAGAGAAGTAAAGTTTGTACTTGGTGGCCATTGCTAGGAGGAGAAGATCTAGGAGGACATTGGATCTAGAAGTGGTGCTCTTTCCTTCATTAGTCAAGTTTCAATTGAGGTGGGTGGTTTCTTACTTTCTAGTTGTAGAAATATCATGCTAGAAATTATAAATTAGTTCTATGAGATGATATTGACATGTAGATGATTTTCATGCTATTATACATGATATGAATAATATGTGTGTGGTTAAATAATAGAAAATTATGATGTAAGAATTAATACCATGATTCATGTTAAAACTTCTTCTTGGGAGAATGTATATTTTGAATGAGATATGAAAAATAGATTTAATTTACACTTTTGTATGTGATGAAAAGTGAGAAATAAAACATAAAAGTGGGTGTTCTCTAAATATAGACATTTGCATGCTAATATTAATAAAATGAGTAGTTTTGATATGACAAAGTAGAACCAAATATATTATGGATGTGGTGAGAATAATAAGGAATCATGCTATGTTTGATGAATTAAAATTTACATCATGTAGTTGTTAATGAGAAAAGAACTAATTTTTCCATACACTAGCATACATGAGTGAAGAGATAATTGAATATTTGCCATGAACTAGAATACATATGTGATTATATGTTTTGAATTTCCTCTGTGATAAACAAACAAATTTTTGTAAAGTGAAATCGATGCTATTGAATTCATTTGATTGTTTATAAAAGATATGATATGATACATTTTTGATTAAAAGGAATACATGCAAATTCATACTTATTAATAGGGAGAAATGAATTATTGCCTAAGATATGACTTTTTAAATCAATGAGTTATATTCAGTTTATATATAATTTTCAATCTAACCAAAGATTAGATTCAAGATTTATGAAAATAAAAGAATGACAGAGGGTTTGAACAAAAGTTGAAGAGGGGACTTGATGTCGTTGGGTGCAATTGGCCCTGTGGTCTGGCTTTGCGCTGTCTTCTCATCGGCCTGGGTTCGAATCTTGTTGGCCCAAATTATTTTTTTACTTTGTTTTAAAATTGATTCCGAAACCCGATAGTTAGTATATGGGGCTTTGGATTCGGCTTCATGACAGTCAAGTCTAGTGGATTTATTGGCTAGTGGAGATGGTTGGTGGTGCACGGGTTCGAAACCCAGCGAGACTTTTTTTTGGTTGGTGTTCATAGTTTCGAAAGTGGGTCAGTTTGGTAAAAACTTCCGTGGGAACTAGATCTGTAATTTTGATAGTGAGTAGGTCAATTTGGTAAATAGTTTCGAGAGTGGGTCAGTTGGGTAAAAACTTTCAAAAGTGTTTCATTTTGGGTAAATTTTAGTATTCATAAAACATAAATGAAGAATTTATTCTTAAAGATTGTTTTTGTGTAATTGATAAGTTTTAATGAGGATTTGAGATAGGAAGAAAAATAAATGACTACAAAAGTATTAGTAAAGAGCATGACTTTTAATTTACAAAATAATGATTTAGGGTGAATTGAAATCTCTTTATGCAATATGGTTGAGTTATGTGACTTTTGAGATCATGAAAGATTTTGTTGTGAATGAGTAAATCATGTTTAGTGCTAAAGATGAGACGTTGAATCGTGTTAAAATGAGACATCGTATGAATTTGAAATTGTGAATGAATTATTATTTATTATGAATAACTAGATCATGAATAGTGACAAGACTATGAAATGATTACTTTGTCGATAAGTGTTAAGACAAGATTTGATTATTTTTGTGAAGTGAATTGAAAGATGAAATTATATAAGTTTAAGACATGATTACAAAAGGGTATGTGTACCCATGTTTCTTGTACATGAAAGATTTATGATTTAGAATTAGTAAGACCTCTGTTACCGGTAATTTTGAAAGAAAGAATTGATATGATTTTGAGATAATGCCGTCGGGCGATCTCGTATTTTGTGAATAAATCCGGTATGAGGTAAAACTGATTCTAGGGTGATAACATATTCATGTCTTGAACAAAAAAATAATTAGGCACTTAAGTGAAGATGTGATAAACTTGTGCAAACGTAAATGGGTGCTTCTATATAGTCGGCGGTGGATCTTCGTGGCTATAGACCCAGTTGGTGGACTGTGGTTGCCCCATAGAAGATGGACTGTATTTTATCCGGGACTTAGGGTAGTCAACGGATGTTTACCATACTCCAAAGAATATATATATATTGGGGCTAGAAGGGCATTTACGGGATTATCATCACGATATAATAGCCAGGGAGGCTGGGATCTGTTAATATAAGCCAGGGAGGCTAGCCAGGGAGGCTGAGATCCGTATCTGTGAAATAACTCTAAAACTTGTTTTATTATTGGGTAGTCTCATGGCGAGGGATCGAACCCTTTAATGTGGAGTACGTAGGCACTTGCCCTCGGACCTATGTAGTATGGGATGCATAGAATCCGAACAAGTGTGCATTAGTGTCATCCTAGTGTAGAATTGTGTGCATTAGGCATTAAGGCATGACATACACTTATGTTTAGAATAATCACTTTTGACACTTTATATGTTCATTCAATCTTTTTGTGATTTGTTAAAGTATGAGATCGTTATACTATTTCCGGCATAGAGAGGATAGCCGTGTATAACATTTCGTCAGTTGTAAGTAACTGACGAGCCCACAGATTAACATGCAGGTAAAGGACCATTCATGAAGCTATAAAGTGGATATGCTGATGCTGTTTTATTTTAAAGATGTTGTAAATGTTTTATTGTAAATTTCAGTCTTCCACTGTGTAAAACTAAGTTGTAATTGAACTCTGATGTATTGTGAATAAAAAGTTTTAAATTTTCCTTGTAAAATTGTACGAAGTGAAGTAAAGATCCTGTGAAATCTCGAATTTATCCTTATTTGAAATTCGGGGTGTTACAGGTGGTTGGTTCTCTTTTAGGTAACGGCTCTCCTTCCCGAGGCGGACCCCCGTCGCTCCGATGTGGCATGGCTCCGGAGTAAAATCAAGGTCCTGGAGGCCACGTTGGTTCGTTATCGCAAGGGGGCTTGTGACCAGGATGCTGCCTTTAACTATTATCGGGACAAGTCCGAGGCTCTGAGTGCCGAGGCAAACCGGCTGAAGAGGGCAATGGTAGATCGGGACCTCGGAAGCGCCGGTCTCGGGTACACCATGTCGAGTGCGTCGGTGCAGAGGCCCCTGTCTGAGAGGCTTCTTCGCGATGTCATAGTGGAGAAGGAGATGGAGATACAACGTTATAAGACGATGCTGGGTGTCTCCGGGATGAGGACGACATCCTCCTCAGGAGACCGGCGAGCGGAAGGGGTTCCTTCGGCGTTGCTGCTGCTGGAGCGTGTCCGACCGGTTGATTCTCAGAGCTCCGTGGCCGGTGTGTCGATCGTGGCTGATCCCAAGGACCAGCGTGACGAGGAGAGAGCTCCTAGTCGTTCGATCGGAGTGGGATTGCCATCCCTCGGACCCACGGGGCCCTAAGAGTGAATTCTTTCTGTTTGAAATGAGTGGAGTGGTCCTGTAACGGTCTTTGTTTGTTTTCCAGAACTAATAAGGGAGTATGAATAAGGAGTTTCTTTTCATTCATTGCCCTGGCCAATAGCCTATTGATTGGTGGTGGAGGTGAGGTTCGGTCCTGCCGATCCGTAAGGGATTGGTACTGGGCGTTTCATCTTGGGCACGGGGAGGCATTATGGCGACTCCCTGGCCTGAAGCCAGTTCGAACCAACCGAGACGTGGGGGGACGACACCAGAGTGAGGACTCGGGTGCTGAAGCTTTGAGAAAGCGATCCCATTGTCCGGTGTTAGGTCGGACCTGCCGAGGCGTTTGGAGTTGGCAAAAAGGGATCTCTTTCATATATGTAGAGAGGGGCGCTAGAAGGTCCTTTTACATATGAAAGCTTACAAAATTATTATTTACATTAGCCAAGCAGGAACCTATATCCGTTCTTCCAGGAACTTCATTAGGTGCTCGGCGTTCCAGGGTCGCTTGATCGCTCGACCCTCCATGTCCACCAGTCGGTATGTGCCGGGGCGTATGGCCTCGGCCACTCTGTATGTGCCTTCCCAGTTGGGGGCCAACTTCCTCTTCTTGGTCGGATCCGAAACGGACAATTTGCGCAGCACGAGGTCCCCCGCTTTGATGTCTGTCGGGCGGACCTTCTTGTTGTAAAACCTCTCGATCCGCTGTTGGTAGATGCTCCTTCGGACGGAGGACTTCTCCCTGACTTCGGCGACAAGGTCCAGGTTGGCCCTTAGGCCGGATGAGTTGTCGGCTTCGTCGAAGGCCATGATCCGGGGAGAGGGTAAACCGATCTCTACGGGGATCACTACCTCGGTCCCATAGGTCAAACTGAACGGTGTCTCACTCGTGGGGATCCTCTTGGTGGTTCAGTGCACCCATAGCACGCTGGGCAGCTCTTCCACCCACAGCCCTTTGGGGGAACTGTCGAGGCGCTTCTTGAGGCCGTTGAGGATTTGCCTGTTTGCGTTCTCCGCTTGGCCGTTGGACTGAGGGTGGCATATAGTGGAGAAGCATTGCTGGATGCCGATGTCTTCGCAGAACTTTCGGAAGTTTTGGCCTGCGAATTGGGTCCCGTTGTCTGTAACGAGGACCTGAGGGATCCCGAACCGACAAACGATATTCTTCCAGAAGAACTGCTGTGTTTGGCGCTCGGTGATGCTGGACAGCGGCTCGGCCTCGAGCCACTTTGTGAAGTAGTCGATGGCGACTATCAAGAATTTCCTTTGCCCTGTTGCTGCGGGGAAGGGGCCCACAAGGTCCATGCCTCACATGGCGAATGGCGTAGGACTAGCCAGGGATCGGAGATTGGCTTGAGGAAGCCTCTTGATAGGGGAGAAGCTCTGGCATGGGCCGCACCTCTTGACCAGGTCTTGGGAGTCTTGGAGCATGGTGGGCCAATAGTAACCCTGATTCAGGGCTTTACGAGCGAGGGATCTGCTTCCCATATGGCATCCGCCGATCCCTTCATGAAGTTCTTTCAGCGCGTAGCTGGCTTCGTCATTGGTGAGACAGCGGAGGTACGGCTTACCATCGGCCAGTGTGTACGAGCGTTTGAAGAGGATGTCATCGATCATGACGAACCTTTCAGCTCGGATCCTGACTCGTCTTGCCTCGACCCGATCTTCGGGAAGCTCGGCTCGGACTAGGAATCTTCGAATGGGGGTGGTCCAGTCGTCCGGACTGATACCGCTTTGTACGCACATTGCCTCCTGGTTTTGGTCATTGATACTTGGTTTTAAGAGGATTTCGATGAGTACCGTTTGGTCGAGGCCCTCGAAGGAGGAGGAGGCGAGTTTAGATAATACGTCTGCTTGGGCGTTCTGCTCCCTGGGGACCCTAATGACTGTGGAGCAGCAGAAGGATGCTAGGAGACGTCGGACCACAGCCAAATACTTCACCATCCGGTCGTTGCGGGCCTCGTATTCCCCGGTGATCTGGTTGACCACGAGCTGAGAATCACTGAAGGTCCGGATCTGCTTAGCTCCGGCTCGGTGTGCCAGGGTCAGTCCGGCGATCATGGCCTCGTATTCCGCCTCGTTGTTGGAGGCCGAAAAGTTGAGGCGGAGGGAGTATTGAAGGAGGAATTGGTCGGGGCTGCGGAGGATGATTCCAGTTCCACTCCTGGTTTCACAGGAGGATCCGTCGACATAGACTTCCCAGATCGGGTCCGACTCTTTGACACTTGGCTGCTCAGAAGCTGTGCACTCGGTGATGAACTCGGCGAGGGCCTGACCTTTAATCACCGTCCTCGGCTGATAGCCGATGTCGTATTGGCTCAGCTCAATTGACCACTTGACCAAGCGGCCAGAGTTCTCTGGCTTGTAGAGGACGGTTTTCAAGGGCTGGTCAGTCAGAACTTGGACGGAGTGAGCTTGGAAGTAAGGGCGGAGCTTCCGGGCCACCATGACCAGAGCATAGGCCACCTTTTCGATCTTTGCGTACCTCGTCTCGGTGGGGAGTAGGAACATGCTTACATAATACAGCGGCTTTTGAACCCCGTCCTCTTCTCGGACGAGGACGGTGCTGAGGGCGCTATCCGAGGCGGAGAGGTAGAGCCACAGGAGTTCACCCGGCTCGGGTTTGCTGAGGAGAAGAGGGTTGGCAAGGTACTGCTTCAGCTGCTCGAAGGCTTCTTGTTGAGGGGCACCCCACTCGAAGCCCACTTTTCCGCGCAGAGCTTTGAAGAAGGGGAGAGACTTCTCCCCTGATTTGGAGAGGAAGCGACCGATGGCCGCCAACCGGACCGTGAGTCTCAGAACCTCCTTGACATTCCGGGGTGGGGCCATGTCTATTATGGCCTGAATCTTCTCTGGGTTCGCCTCGATGCCGCGCTGGCTGACGACGAACCCCAGAAACTTTCCGGAGGAGACCCCGAATGCGCACTTGGCCGGGTTGAATCTCATGTTATGACGTCGGAGGATTCTGAAGGCTTCCTCGAGGTCGGCGACGTGATCTGGGCCGGCCCGACTTTTGACGAGCATGTCGTCGACATAGACCTCCATGTTGCGGCCGATTGGGTCTTTGAAGATCCGGTTCACGAGCCGTTTATAGGTGGCTCCGGCGTTTTTCAGCCCGAAGGCATAATGCGATAGCAAAAAGACCCTGGTCGGTGACGAACGAGGTCTTCGCAATGTCAGGCGGGAACATTCGGATTTGGTTATACCCTGCGAAGGCATCCATGAAGGACAGCAGCTCGTGTCCCGAGGTTGCGTCGATCAAAGCGTCGATGCTGGGGAGGGGGAAAGGATCTTTAGGGAATGCTTTGTTTAGATCCGTGAAGTCTATACAGATCCGCCATCCCCCGGTCACCTATTTAACCATGACGACGTTGGCCAACCACTCGGGGTAGCTGACCTCCTGAATGAACCGAGCAGACAAGAGTTTGTCCACCTCTGCTTTCACAGCTTGCTGCCTCTCCAGGACAAATTTGCGCCTCTTCTGAGCGACCGGGTTGGGTCCCGGGATGACGCTCAGCCTGTGCATGATCAGGTCTTCGGATATCCCGGGCATGTCAGAGGGATTCCAGGCGAAGAGATCGACGTTGCGGCAGATGCAGTCGATTATGTCTGACTTCAAGTCCTCGGGGAGTGAGCGGCTCACCCGGAACCATTTTGACTCGTACGCAGCACCGAACGGAACCTCCTCCAGTTCGTCGACCGGCTCGGGAGCGGGGCCATCCATCTCGGACTCGAGCTCGACGGCGTCGAGGAGGAAGACACCCCCTCCGACGGCAGTCATATAGCATGATCGTGCCGCTTCTTGGTTACCTTGGACGATACCGACCCCTTGCTGGGTGGGGAATTTGAGTTTCAAGTGGTAAGCTGAAGGAACCGCTTGAAGGGAGCACAGCCTGGGTCGACCGAGTATGGCATTGTAAGCCGCCTTGACGTTTACCACCATGAAGTCTATGGACTCGGTTCGCTGGATCGGAGCCAATCCCGCGGTAACATCAAGAGTCACAATCCCTTCTATTATGACAGGGACGCCGGAGAATCCGTGCAAAGTGTATCCGGCCGGCTTGAGCTTGCCTCTGGGCAGTTTGAGATTCTCGAAGGCTTCGAGAAAGAGAATGTTTACCGAGCTGCCGTTGTCAACGAGGATCCGGTGAACTTCACAGTTTGCCATGTGGAGGCCAATGACGAGGGCATCGTAATGAGGGAGGTGGATGCCTTCTAGGTCCTCTCCGGAGAAGGAGACAGGTACCGGTTGTAATCGGGGTGAGGGGTTGTCTTGGACAGTGTTCACCTCTCGGACGAAGGCTTTTCGGGAAGTATTTGACTCTCCCCCCATTGGTCCTCCGTGGACACAGTGTAGAATGGCCGGCGTGCCTGCGGCTCCCTCGGGCTCGGGATCCCGATCCTGGATGCGGTTCGGAATAGGGATCGGGGGCAAAGGCCTCCAGTTCCTCATATCCCGCCGATCCCGTTGGCTTTCTCTTGTGAACTCTCGGAGGTATCCTCGTGAGATGAGGGCCTCAATTTTATCTTTCAGGGCCCGACACTGGTCGATTTCGTGCCCGTGATCCCTGTGAAAATGGCAGTAGAAGCGTTGGTCTCGCTTCTTGTTGTTGCTTGGTCGGGGAGGGAGTCGGACAAGGCCCTTGTCCTCGATTTCTAAGAGGATGGTAGACACGTTCTGTGTCAGCGGGGTGTACCTTTCGAAGCGAGGGACCGAAGGTACCCTCTTCGTGCCGACCCCTTCCTTTGCCGCTTTTCGGGTAGGTTCGATCTCATCAGCCCTGCGTTTGCCCTTTCCTATGACTTCTTTGCTGCCTTCTGGGTTCAGAGCTTCTTCTGCTCATATGTACTTCTCGACTCGATTGAGAAGGTCAGGGAAGTCCAGAGGTGGCTTCTTCGCCAGGGAGACCTTCAGCTGATTGTGCCGGACATTGTGTCGGAAGGCGGCCGAGGTAACCCCGGCGTCGAGGGCAGAGACGGATCTTGCCTCGGTTGTGAACCTTTTGACGAAATCACTGAGTGGTTCCCCCTCCCTCTGGTGGAGGTCGAGCAGGGATGCGCTCGTCTTCTCTGCTTTCCTGCTGGTGATGAAGTGGCCCAAGAAGTTGGCTTCCAGCTGATCGAACGAGAAGATTGAACCGGGGGAGAGCCTGGAGAACCATTCCCTGGCTGGCCCCCGGAGGGTGGCAGGGAATGCTCGGCATAGCAGGGGATCCGAAGCGCTGTGAATCATCATGAGGGTCTTAAAGCCCTCCATGTGATCAGCTGGATCACCCTCGCCGTTGTAAGTTTCGAATTGCGGAGGCCGGAAGTTCCGGGGGATCTTTGCTTCTAAGATGTTAACGGAGAATGGCGGTCGGGAAGGCGCTCGGCCTAGGACGGGGTTCGAATTCCCGTCGCCGATGCGTTCGAGGCGATTCTCCATCTCCATGAGGCGACGGAGTAGCTGGTCTGTGCGCTCCGGTGGAGGAGGTGGCGCACGAGAGTAGCTCCTTCCTTCGCTCATTTGACGGGGTCGGTCGGGCGTTGCGGACCTTGGCGCTCCGTGAAGAGCCTCCATGATTTCATCCCGGAAGCTCCGAAACTCGGCCCTGGTGACCGCGCCATGGTCAGAAGGGTCGGGTCGGGGCGTAGGAATTCGGCAAATGCGACTGAGTACCGACGGCCTGGAATGGTTCTGGGCCGAGTTGGAAGCGGTCCCTCCCCTAGCCTGACTAGCCCTTCGGTTCATAATGACCCGACGAAGGTCGGGTTGCTCGACGTGAGGTTCACCTTGTTGGAGTCCGGGGTTCGCCCCCGGATTATTTGATACTTGCCTTCCGTCGAGGGCATCCTGAAGAGGAGGCCCATCCTGGCGGGCGGAAGAAGCCGGTCTCCGGGCCCTGGGAGGCATGGGAGAGTGGGTCGAAGGGAGAGCGTCGGTGGTGAGGCTCGGACTGTCGTCCTTACCGAATAAATAAGGTTCCCACAAAAGGCGCCAACCTGATGCTGTTTGTTTTTGGGAGGAGTGTGGATGCATCAGGTGTGAGTTCGGACTCAATTTGTAAGGGGGGAAGAGCTCGGTAATGGACGGTGAGCTGGAGGCTCGCTCCGGCACTGAAGGGTCGGCTCGGCTGGCCTTGCCTCGTGTACCTGCAGACGGTCTCGGAACACCGGTGTTTATCCCGGTGGCAGAACCTCCGACGATCTAGTCAGTCTCTGAGATAGTAGCAATAACTAGGGTTTTAGTGGAAAAAGATTGATTACCTTTGATGGTGGGTGAGGGTCTGGTATTTATAGATAACCCCAACCGGGTTTGGATCCGCTTGGGGGCCGGGTTTGGACCCGAAAGCCCATGGGCCTAACGTGGCCAGAGGCCCAGGGGGTTTAGGGCATACGTGGCAGTGCCAAGAGTGGTTTAGGGCTAACGTGGCAAAGCCCCAAGTGGTTTTGGAGCTGATATGGCAGATCGTGGGGGCTCTGTGTTTCTGGGAGAATCGGAGGGCCTAGTTTGCGCCAGGTCATCTCCCTCCCTTATCCGGCTGAGTGGAAGGCCCAGGGGACTGGCGAGGATCGGGGACCGAAGGTTTGGGCGGATCGTCGGAACGAGGAGGCCAGTTTCGTGGCGGTGAACCTACGGCTCGGCACCGAGCCTGTGGTGGTCCGGGGCCGAGCTGGCTTGACTTTGAGTGAGAGCCATCCTGGGCCCCAGGCCATTTTTATCCTACCTCAATTGGCTTTGGAGCTTGATTGTAAGTGATGCTCGAAGTTTTTGGTGGAGCTAGTTGTGTATATGCAGCTTGTGTATGCTCCATATCATTGTTGTTCCTGCTTGATCCAAATTGCAAGCTGTGGAGCTTGATTGTGTGAAGCTTGAGGAGTTGGGGTGCTTATGCTTGCATATAACTCTATATATAAGTAGGAGTTGGCGTGGTTATGCTTACATATGACTACACGTGCACGCGTACACACACACAAACCCAAAGTTTATTTCATAACTCTTGGTTTATGGATCAACATAATCTTTTTTGTGATTATATCGACTTGTTTTGTTGATCAAAAATATCCCGTCGCTCACTTCATTAAAAAGATCATTCGTCGGCCAAGCATTGTATTGTTCTCTTATTTTGTCGAAGAAATGTCCCGTCGCTCGTTTTGGTGAATCGCTTTTTCATCGATCAAGCGTTGTCTTATTCGCTTGTATTTTCGTTCGAGCGTTTGGTCGTTGGATGAGTATTCTGTTGATCTGGGAGCTGAGTGCTTTAATCATTGGATACTGTGTTTATAGCTTACCTAGAAGAGCGGTTGTAGAGACAGAATCTGGAAGGCAGTCGGACTGCGGACTTGCTGTGTGATCCTAGCAAGTTTTTTTTGAGACAACTCTGTGAGACGGAGTTGAACGTTTGAACCTTCTATTTGCGCCCAACAAGTTTGGAGAGGTAACTCTATGATGGAGTAGGACGTAGAGCTTGGTGTTTGTTCCTGATAAGTTTGGAGAGACAACCCTGAAACATAGTTGGATGTAGAACTTGTCGTTTATTCCTGACAAGTTTGGAGAGACAACCCTGAGATGGAGTTGGACGTTGAACTTACTGTTTGCGCCCAACAAGTTTTGTAGAGGCAACTCTAGGACGGAGTTGATGTTGAACTTGCTGTTTGTGCCCAGCAAGTTTGGAGGGACAACTCCGTGAAGGATTTGAACGTAGATCCTGACGTTTGATCCTAGAAAGTTTGTAGGGTCAACTCTGAGACGGAGTTGAATATTTTGAACTTGTTGTTTGTTCCCAACAAGTTATGTAGAGGCAACTCTATGACGGAGTTGAACGTTTGAACTTATTGTTTTTTCCTGACAAGTTTTGTATAGGCAACCCTAGGATAGCATTGGGCAACGAACCTACTGCATGAAGATAAGGGGTTGTTGGAAGGACTCGAGCAAAGAGCGAGGTGCTGAACTCATTGTTTGGAGTCAACGAGTTGTTGACGGAGCTCGAGCGTAGAGCAGAGCTTTGAACTTGTTGTTTGGAGTCAACGAGTTGTTGATGGAGCGCCCGAGCGAAGAGTAAGGAGTTGAACTTGTTGTTTGGAGCTAACAAGTTGTTGATGGAGCTCATGCAGAGAGCAGAGCATTGAACTCGTTGTTTGGAGAAAATTAGTTGTTGATGGAGCACCCAAGCGAAGAGCGATGCGTTGAACTCGTTGTTTGGAGTCAACTAGTTGTTGACGGAGCCTGAGCAAAGAGCGAGGCGTTGAACTTGTTATTTAGAGTCAACGAGTTGATGATGGAGCTCGAACGGTGAGCATGGCATCGAACTCGTTGTTTGGAGTCAATGAGTTGTTGACGGAGCCTGAGCGAAAAGCGAGATATTAAACTCGTTGTTTGGAGTCAACGAGTGGTTGATTGAGCCTGATAGAAGAGCGGGGCGTTGGACTCGTTGTTTGGATTCAACAAGTTGTTGACGGAGTTTGTGCAGAGAGCGGGGCATCGAACTCGTTGTTGGGAGTTAATGAGATATTGAGGGAGCTCAAGCGGTGAGCAAGGCGTTAAACTCGTTGTTTGGAGTCAACGAGTTGTTGATGGAGTCTGAGCGAAGAGCGGGGCGTTGAACTCATTTTTTGGAGTCAACGAGTTGTTGACGGGGCAAGAGCAAATGACAAGGTGTTGAACTCGTTGTTTGGATTTTTCACGCCCCGCTTTCTAAAAATACGGAATACGAGTACATGACATTGGCCCAGCGAATGACTAACTTCATCCATAACCTGTTTAACCGATCAACTCAACAATATAATCAATACTGAACAATTGCGCAGACAATAATAATAATCTCATGAACAATAATACTTGGAATGAAGCAGTATAAAATATCCAAATATAATAAACCAACGTCTGGAAACAATAATAAGATCCGGAACATAAGCCCAATACAATAATAATCTAATCACAAATAGATAATAAGTCTCGATACATTAAGTTGAATAAAGCGGTAAGCAGTTAAAAGCATTAAATCTTTAGAATCTTTGTTCTCCAATCCCAGCAGGCAATTCTCCTTCTTTACTAGTGTACACTTCATAAAAAAAAAGTAGAAAAATTGTCCTCAGAGCAAGTCATGGACAGCTAGTAGAGAAGCAAGGAACAATGGAATAACGGTATAATAATGAGTTTAATGGATCAATAGGAATCAATAAACAAGGGACAATAGCAATAATCAGTATCATGATGAACGATGCAATAGTTATAAATAATGATTCAATATTCGATAACAATATCCAATGGTATCAATAACACTTAGACAATATTTGGTATCAATAGGAACAATGGTGAACAATATGCAATGTCGATGTGATGCAAACTCTTAAGTCTATTATTCATTATAATCCTAACTAATGCAGTACTACTACATCCCATACTACAGGTTCGATGCATACAATTAATTTCGTTTAGACCGAGTGGCAAATTCTATAGATCATGTGTCGATGCGATAATCATTGATACGATACAGTATTGTTGCTCGATACATTACGATGATTCACTGATTCATTGATACGATACACTGATATGATTCATTGATGCAATACACGAGAGATTGGGGTGCCGTAGCCAGCGCTTCACAATCAATCGATAAACACTGGCCAACACAGTCACTATATTATTCACTACTGTAACTCCTGTTTCCCTAAATCCATATTTTCTGTGTATAATCTGAGTTGGGTTCTTTATAAAAAAATTTCATTTTCTTAAATTCATTTTATTTCAAAAAATATTTTTGTATCTCCTGTTAGAATCCATTTCTTTTCATTAATTGTATTTATTGTTATTTTCAAACGATTTTTATATTAAGGTTATTATTATTATTATTATTGTTATTATCACTCTAGTTCTATTTATAAATTATATTTGTAGTTGTTTAAATAAATTCTATGTTGTCATGTAAATTACATTATTTCATAAATTATATCATATTAGTTATTTTATTTTTCTTATTGGATTTTATATACTATTGATTTATTTATACCATGGTATTACTATTGATTTATTATTGATTTATTATTTTAATCTAAAACCCTATAATTTTCTTAGTGGATTTGAAAACCCTATTGGATACCCATTAACCCATTAATACCCTATAAACCTAATACCCATTATCATATACACCCTAATACCCAACAACCCATACCCACACCCGTTTCAACCCGTTACCTTATATATTTAAACCTACCCTAATACCCTGTTAACCCTAATCACCCCTTTATATTCCCAGTCGCAATATATTTCCCCCTAACTGTTCACCTCTGCTCTTACACCACCCGGCACTGTAGCGCCCCGATTTCCAATACTGGGAAACCGTGACACGAGCCAAGATCTTTTCTTCAATTAGTCACAATACACAGAAAAAACAGGAGAATTTAAAATTTTTTATTCAATACCCATTGTATTACAAGTCTGAACATTATACAATTGCAATACATTACAATAGAGTTACAATAATGCCTTTACAAACCCAAGTATTACAACCTTCAATAATTTACATCAGAGTACAAGGAATGAAGAACAACACTTGGTAACTCTCACTTGAGTACTTCTCAACTAATAGATAATCAATGCATATACTGCAGCGGAACTAAACATAACACTGACTCCTTGCTTTCCTTGCCTTGAGTCCTCCTGAATCTCGCCTTTGTACTTTGGCGATCCAGTACCTATGGAAGTGGGGACGTCAGTATTCACTGACGCTTAAAGGCTGATCATATAGTAGTGAATCTCCCAAATAATATACAAAATATAGCAATGGTGTTGGTGTAGTTTATGTGTTCGTGAGTGCAAAAACATAGGGATTTGAACCCGCGTTATGAACTCTAATTGTACACAACCTGTTCCTGACATCTACACGTGGCTAATGAGGTTGCAGATGTGGTCAAGTCCCACTAATGCAGTTCGCCAGTGGTGTCTATGTTCGCCACTGCGACCCGGCTAACCGGACCTCTCTCAAAACAGACGAACCCAATGTATCGGGCGTTATTCCAAAATCAAACTATAGAGTTTCGCAAGCACAGGGTAGCATGAAGCCTACCCTGTGGCACCTTCTGGGTTTCGCAAGCGCAGGACTACACAATGCATCCTGTGGCACCCCAGCCACGGTAGTTCAGGAATTAACAGCGCGAGATACGCAACCCGTGTCCTCAACTTGTGAGACGGCATCGTACGCATCCCTTTGACGGGAAGGTAGAACTAGGACGCTTCCTATCCTAATGTCAGCAAGTCTCTGAAAGCAACATGCAGCCCATACTACATGCGACTCCATCTCAAGCCATTTCTCCATATATAGGGATTTGAACCCGCGTTAAGAATTCTAATTGTACACGACCTGTTCCTGACAATACTCCATGACTCTGTGAGGTTGCAGAAGGGGTCAAGTCCCCCCCCATGCAGTCTGCTTATGGTGTCTCCATTTTCCACTACTACCCGGCATGCCGGACCTCACTCGATCCCAGTATATCGGGCATCGTTCCAAAATCAAACTATAGGGTTTCGCAAGCGCAGGATAGCTCCAAGCCTACCCTGTGGCACCCTCTGGGGTCTAGCAAGCGCAGGACTGCACCATGCATCCTGTGGCACCCCAGCCACGGTATTTCAGGAATTAACAGAGCGAGATACGCAACCCGTGCTCCCAACTTGTGAGACGCCACCGTACGTATCCCTTTGACGGGAAGGTACAACCCAATGTCACCACCTAAGGCCTCCCTCAAGGGACAAGTTGGTCGTAAGGTGCCCCCTACAACCAACTCCTCTCTCTTCGGCAAGGGTCTGAGCAAAATGATCTTTATAAGTCACTACCCTAATGATGTCCCTGACTCGACGATCCTAGGGACGATATTATAACATAACATGCTAGGTCTTAAATTAGGCTTCGCAAGACAACTCTACTAGGCTGCTCAACCTAGACTTACCAGAACCCCTCAGGATCCGGTTCGTGGCTCATCGATCCAAGACTTCGACCCTGCGAATTTACATGCAAGTCGCTACCCTATGTCTTGATGGTCGATAGCCCTTAGGGTGGTAATATCACCTAGATGAGCACAACGAACTGTGTACTAGCTAACAAGCTATATACGAGTAACAACCACATACGAGCCCAATAAGCTACGTATGAACAATAACTACCTACGAGCCAGGCGGCCCCGTAGGAGATAACCGCGTACATACCAGCCAAATAAGCTGCGTATGAGACCAACAGCTACGTAGGGGCCGGTCGAGCAGCGTACGAGACAACATCCTACATATGAGCCAAATAAACTACGTATGAGACCCACAGCTACATACGGGCCAGTCGAGCCACGTACGAGCACAACCGTGTGCAAACAACCATACAGGTAATCAATCCTAGAAGCAACCAAGCGTGCTTACTAGCAAACTCGATCTTCTATTATTAGAAGCAACAGAAGAATCTACTAATAGTCTATGGTCGGTATTCTACTAAGGAAGAACCGAAGGCGACATAACAGCCTTTATCAACTAACTATTACTAGTGGTCTTCCCAATCTTATTACTTCGACCTATAGCGCCTTAAGTATATCACACAATTGCAAGCATCTTCCTACGACAATCTAATCATATAACACAACCACTCACCATGATACTCCTAAGTATGAATATGATTAAGTTTGTGCTTACATCGAGCTTAATCATGAAAATCACCACGACCTAGACATGAAGTCTACTATAGTCACGCATAGGTTATAATTTGAGCGTGAAAGCTTATTACTTAACATGACTAATCACCACAACCCATGCATGGATATATAACTTAGTATGAACATGCAACATTCCAAGACATAGTAGGTCTTCTAACATTAACCCTACAACATTCTAAGCATGTATTTAAACTTTAACATGGTATACCTCATTCCTAGACATGGTATGCTACTTTCATCTTAACATATAGCATGGTGTACATTTTTCTTATAAGCATGTAAGCATGGATAAATATTATATATCATGATATCTACTTTCCTACAACTATCTAGGCATAGATAAATGAAACTAGCATGGTATACTACCTTCCACTATCATCCAAGCATGAATCTTTATTAAGCATGAATAACTACTAAGCATGAATGTCTTACTAAGCATGGGTAACTACTAGTATAAACATACAACATTCCTAAGTATATATGTATATATATATACTTCTAACATGGTAAGTAGTTTTATCATGGATCCTACAACATTCTAGGCACAATTAATCTAAATATGGTAAGGAACTCTTAGATTGAATCCTACAACATTCTAGGTATAAAGCATGATAGGATATTTTTAGAAATAATCCTACAACATTCTAAACATAAAGCATGATAGGATATTTTTATAAAACATCCTACAATATTCTAAACATAAATCATGATAGGATATTTTTAGAAATAATCCTACAACATTCTAAACATAAAGCATGATAGGATATTTTTATAAAACATCCTACAATATTCTAAACATAAAGCATGATAGGATATTTTTAGAAGTAGTCCTACAACTAATTAAGCATGAAAACATGGTAGGATAATTTTAGGAGTCATCCTACAACTAATTAAGCATGAAAACATGGTAGGATATTTTTAGAAGTCATCCTACAACTAACTAAGCATGGAAACATGGTAGGATATTTTTAGAAGTAATCCTACAACTATCTAAGCATAAACATGAAGGAATATTTTTAGAAGATATCCTACAACTATCTAGGCATAAAAACATGAAGGAATATTTTTAGAAGATATCCTACAACTATCTAAGCATAAAAACATGAAGGAATATTTTTAGAAGATATCCTACAACTATCTAAGCATAAAAACATGAAGGAATATTTTTAGAAGATATCCTACAACATTCTACTACTACTACTACTCCTATTTTAATCAAAACATACACACAACCATCTACTACTACTACTACTTCATTCTTATCAAGAACACAATATACAACTTACTACTACTACTTCTTCATTTAATCAACATACCACTACTACTTTATTTAATCAACCATACTACTACTACCTTATTTAATCAACATACTACTTTATTTAATCAACATGCTACTACTACCTCATTTAATCACATACTACTACTTTATATTTTAGCATGCTACTACTTAGTTGCTTACTAGTCTTTATTATTACTAGTGATAAAAGAAAAGATTATTTTTATTTTATTTTACTTTACAACTAGTAAATATGAAAGAAAAGATCTCTTTTTATTATTTCTACAACTAGTGATTAATAAAAAGAAAAGATCTTTTTAATCTACAACTAGTGATTAATAAAAAGAGAAGATCTTTTTAATCTACAACTAGTGATCAATAAAAAGAAAAGATCTTTTTAATCTACAACTAGTGATTAATAAAAAGAGAAGATCTTTTTAATCTACAACTAGTGATTAATAAAAAGGGAAGATCTTTTTAATCTAAGGAAGAAAATACAATAAAACATATGCTCATTATTATTAGTCCAAGTTTAATCAAAGTCCTATAACCCACAATGGTTGTAAAATGTTCATATGCTTATGTGTATTAAGTCCTACAAGTCCTACAACCCCCAATCGGTTGTATGTTCAAGATCATATGCAATATGTGAATTTTTAGTCCAATCAATAAACACAACAACAACTACTATAATAAAGGTGTGATCTTTATGTATTAGTAGTCACTACTACTACTTTTTCTCTTTTACTTATCACTACATTCACACACAACAACACACCCATCAAAACCCAAAGAAAACAAAACAAGAGGATGGGAAGAAGAAGTCAAGCAACAAAACAAACAAACAAACAACAAACAACCAACCAAACAAGCATGAAGAAACCCCCACCTTGTTTCTTTTCTTTGATGGAAGGACTTGCCCAGCTCAACCTTCTCCTTCCCCTAGCTCTTAGAAGTCTTCTAACACCCTACAAAACAAAACTCTCAAGTTAACCTAAGGTTCTCTCTTTCTTTTCCTTTCTTTCTTTCTTTCTTTTGATCTTTTGTTTTCTAAAATGAGAGAAGGAGGAGAAGGAAGGTGTATTTATAGGAGGGGATAGGAGGGGGTAAATGCAAAATGTGCACTCAAATTTGCAAAAAACCCCAAGGAGGGGGTGATGGCCGGCCATACCCTAGGAGAGGTAGGGGTGAGGTGGAGGGAGGTGGTATGTGGGGGGAGGTGTTATATGAGGGTTTCTAGAAGGGTTTTTCTTAACCTTCTCATGTATACTTATCCTAGGTTAAACCTCCAAATCAAACCCTTAACCATCCCTACTAGGTTTTGTCATAGCAAAATAAGTGTTGTCCAAAATACACAACACATAATTCGTATAATGCACTAATCGACATACTACTCGTATGTGCGCATATATGTCCGTATACCGGAAAATCTTTGCATAATCCGTATAAAAATAATTAAATCTTGGAAATAATAATAAAATAAATTTTATTATTAGTTCGGAAGATCACGGTATCAATTTGATACAATACGGATATATGCTGACCGATATCTGGATACCGATAATGTCTAGGGGCAAACCGGGTGAAAATCACCAAAATATTCTAATTTTGAAATTAAAACAAAATAATAATAAAATAATAATTTATATACGGTCATATCCGTCCGGGATATTACAGGCACTTCCCCATCTCGACACGCCGCATGTCGTCTTCCCCCTCTCCTCCCTTCCTCTTGTGCACGGTGTCGTAGCACTGCACCCCGTCACGCCAGCCCCTGCATCGTCTCGGTGCCCACTGTTGTGCCGCCCTCCCTCCTGCGCTCAGCCGAAGCCAACTACAGCAGCAACACCGCAGTGCCTTTGCCCTGCTCTGTCCCTCCTCCCGCTCGACCCCTGAGCCGCCCTAGCCTCCTCATTCTGTCCACCTCATCCCCCGTGCCCCTCCTCCTGTGGCGACGACAGAGCGCTGCCTTGCACCCTCGGCTCTCCCCACATCTCAGTCTCTCCCCCGTCGCATCCATCCTCGACTTTGTTCGCTTGTGCTCGTGCCTTCGTCGACAGCAGAAGACGATAGCCCTCGCCTCCTTAGCCGCGCCATCAGCCAGCAGCGTAGCTACCCTAAACTGCTCCCCTCCGCTAACAACAACTGTAGCATTACAGCGCCGCCTTTTGTGCACTGTGCCTTCCCTATGTGCACCTTCGACACCGCGCCCTAGTTCCCCGACCCTGGTCTTGCCTCCCTGACACTCAGCCAAGCAGCAATAGCACAACCGGCCCCTACGGTGTGCTCCCCCGTTCTACAGTAGCTTCGGCAGCAAACGGTGACGCCACCGTTCCCGCTGTCCGCCGTCATCCCATCGCGCTGACCACCACCAGATCAGCCAGTGCAGCCCTCTGACTGTGCACTCCCCATTGGCTTGGAGTTGCTGTTGTGATCAAGAGAGTTGATTATATGGATTCCTGGACGTTAATCACATCTCGATCTTGATCCCTTGATTTCAACCTTCAGATCTTCATCAACCTCATCACATCTTGATCGTCTTGGTCATCATCATCATCAAGTGATCCTGGACCGGCCGATTTTCTCTTGATCATCACGATCATGATGATCATCAATTTCCTTTGATCGCAGCCGTTCGATCGATCGATCTTGATCTTCATCATCAGGGATATCTGGACCGTCTGATCTGATCGTGATCATCTTCATAAGATCGAATCTCAACCATTGATCATCTTGATCTTGATCATCTCATCAAGATCCGTGCCGATCGTGCTCATCTCCCAGGATCCATTCCCGTTATTCTTTCGTTGGATTCATCATCTAAACCCCAAGGCAAGTATTCTTCTTGTACAAATTAATGTTCTAGTACAAGCGTTTAATTGAAAATACTAGGTCGTAGTTGTGACTCCTCCTTGTCTCATCGTTTGTTGATCTTAAATTATTCCCCATCGATTCCATAATCTTAAGAGTCACAACCCTTCGTTGATATATTAACAAAACTAGTTGGACCCTTTTTATCTCCTAATTACTTGAACATGAACCCCTTGACTTGTAGACGTGTGTTGTATGATGTATTGTGTTGATGTAACCCCTGTTTTCCAAAAAATGTATTTTTGTGTATTTTCGGTATTTAAATTTTTTGCAAATTATTTTTTTTCAATTTTCAAATTCTTTTGTCAAAATGTATTCTTGGATCTTGCGTTAAAATCTATTTATAATCGATGATTTTATTTGTGGCTGTTTTCTAATGAATTTATGTAGTAATTTCCAATCCTATTATTTTTGTTACTATTGTTTTTATTATTATTATTTCGGTTATTATTATTATTATTATTATGATTCTTTTAACTCGACTAAAACAAAATGTATCTTGCAAATTATATATAGCCATTTATTTTGAAAGACACTTATTATTATTATTATTATTATTATTATTATTATTATTATTATTATTATTATTATTATTATTTTTATTATTATTTTGAGTGTTAACAAATTTAGTATATTATTATTTAATTTTCCTTATTGGATATTTTCCCTAAATCTCCTAATAACCCAGACCCACAACCAAACCCGATAAGCCCTAACCCCAAACCCGTTATCATTCCCCAACTCGTAACCCAACTCACACCTAAACCCTAATATAACCCATCCCTCCTATATATTCTGTGGCTGACTCTTCATCTACCCTCCTAACCCTGGCCTGTTCATCTTCCCCGTCTCAAACCTCAGCCGTCTTCAACCCATGCACCCTTTTCCCTTCGTCTTCCACCTCTTCTCACCTTCCTCATGCTCTTCTCTCCCTCACCCCGTTCACCCGCGACCTCATCTCCCCATCCTCCGTCTGCACCTTATTCCTAGGCGATGCCCCGCCGTCTCCTCCACAGTGGCACAGTGGCCCTGTGCACCATCTCCCAACTTGCGGTGCCATCCATCAACCCCACCCCTGGTTGACGATTCCCTGTCCGCAGCCTCGCAGCGACAGACCACAGCAACAGTGGGCTGCCACTTCCTGGCTGCCGTTGCTGTTCACTTCCGAAGCCTCCCCCGCACCCCTGCTGTTGCCTGGTCTGCCTACTGCCATTGTCCTTTCGGTCCCGGAGCTAAGTCATTGCTCTGTTTTGATCAACTTTGTTGTGGGCCATCGGATCTTCATGATCTCCCATCTTGATCATCATGTTATCCTGGCCGTCGATATGCCCCTTGATCATCTTGATCATCATTTTTGATTATGGACCGTTGGATTGCTTCATCATCATCTTGATCTGGGGTTGCTATTATATTAGTTTTGATCAAGTTATCCTGGACCCGTCCGATCGTCGATCTGATCCAACCATCATCATCATCATCAAGATACTGATCACATCCTGATCTTGATCTTGATCTTCGATTAGAGTCATCCGATCTGATCCGATCGCCTTGATATCTTGATCTCAGCCGTCCGTTTGATCTTGATCTTGATCGCCATCGAGATCCGTGCCCGTGGTTCGTGTTTGATTAGTTCGTTGGTTCATTTCCTGGAATCCGTTCCCGTTATTCTTGATTTTCGTGCTTTCATTCCCAGTTAAGGCAAGTAACTTGTACTCAAATTTATTTGTATGATACAAGTCAAAAATACCACCTATAATGTAGTTGGGTTCTAAAGACAACTCGTGCGTGTGTGTTATTCTTAATGGATTTTGTCTCTATAGTATTATTTGACCATAGTTGACTCACAACACAAATTCGACATGAAACAACTAGATTTTCACCCGTTCTTGACTTGATCATTTATGTAAACTATTTGTGAGAATTTGACTACTTGTTGAGATCCATGTGTTAGACTTGTTTTGGAGATGTTAATTATCCTATTTCATATTGTTTGGACACTTAGTAGACTCTAATTCATGTTTAGTTATGTTCGATCAAGTTTTGTGTTATTCATGTTGGTTTTGTTCCTGAAGAAAATTCTGTGTTTTGCCAATAATTTGTCTTGATCAGTAATTTAGACCATATTAAGGTCAGAATCATAATTTCAGTATAAAACATGAGTTTTAGAGAAATTCGACTTCTTTCCAAACCTTCTGACCTTGCTCGACTTCGTTTTCATATGTGTGAGTTATGACTGTTTTACTATAGAGGTGTAGATCTTTTCCAGATTTCGTTTTTTGGTGATTTTAATGACTAAATTATTTTGATACTTGTGCTAAACATATTATTTTGATCTGAAACTTTGGTCAGTAATTTTATATCTATTTAGGGATTACTCAGAATTTTGGTGGATTTTACTGATGAGTTTACACGCCGTTTCATGCTTGTTTATGAAAGCTATACTTATTGTATTTTGCTCGCTGTTCTGTAAAGAATCATATTTTTACCCTATTTCCTGTTAATGTACGAAAAATATTTATGAAATATGAAAGTTAAATTAATTTGTTTGTTTTCATCTTCCTTTGGCGGATTTGGATTTCGTTTCACGTCTTGCGAGATATTTCAGTTTTCGTACAGCAGTGTTGGGAATTCCAGATTTGCCAAACTATTGTTTTTGGATGTTTTCGTATTTTTGGTGACTGAACTAATTTTATTGGAATATTATGAAACTTTATATTTTGATACTAGACATGAAGGGGATTACCCAAGATTTTTTCTGGATTTATTTAAGGAGTTTAAATGCTGTTTTTCTGACTGAGAATTCGTTTTACTGATTTCTGACTGAACATATTTTCTGGATTCAAATCCATTTTGAGTTATGATTTTATGAAATAATATATGGCTTATTTATAATCTCTAGATTCGTGTGGAAGTCTATTTTCCAGATTCTTTGACGGATTCAAATTTGGATTTTTGTAGTAACAGGAATCATTGTTTTAGTACTGTACTGCCATGCTGTCCTGAATATGAACATACATTGTTTTGCTCGTTTATTTGACCGTATATCATCTATGATTATTTATTTGTTTCCTGAACCTAATGTTGGTTATACCATGTTAATTCGATACTATTTCATGCACTATAATGTCTGTTGATAACCATAATAAAAGTAATCAAGCCGGGGTTAAGGAAAAGATCTAGTACTGGGAAAGCATAGAAATGTGTAGTTAGAAGGGGGCCCGTGTTTCCCATATGATTATCTGTTATCTGTTATTTGACCATGTCTACATTACTTCTTATAGGAAGGTGTAGAGAAGAAGAGAAGCACTAGGTTCTATCTGTCTGGATCTGTTATATGATATCTATCTGTCTGAACCCTGAGTACACAGCCATATATGATCCCCTACAAAATCTAAAGCGAAATTATTTGCTGTAGCAACCATGTGTTATGTTTTTGGGGCACATGAAGTGCTACCTAGATAGTAATCACACAAGACTTATAAGAATCTGACATCTGTATCTGTATCTGAATCGAAATCTGAATCTGTTATCTGTATTTGCTATTTGGCTATCTGATCATCTGATTATCTGTTATCTGTCTGATACTATCACTTGACACCATTATCTGACACTATCATTTGTATATCTGTCTGCAAGCTATTTGACTTTTGACACTTGACACATATTTTTATACCATGCTAGTTAATTCTGTTATGCTTATACCATGCTATGTTTTGTTTCTGCTATTATTTAGATTGACGGGTACTTGTTTTCTTCTTCCTTCTTCCTGCAATTTATCAAATTGCAGATTTTGATGATCAGCTGCCGATGGAGTATGTGATCTAAGTTCTAGTTGGCTAGAGCTTTTGCTATCTTCATTTGTTTTCTGTAATATCCCGGACGGATATTACCTCGTATAAATTACTATTTTATTATTATTTTATTATTATTTTGTTTTAATTCCAAAATCAGATTATTTTGGTGATTTTTTGCCGGTTTGTCCACAAACATTGTCTACGCGCATATATCGGTCGATGTACATCCGAATTGGTAGCGCGATCCTCCGAATTGATAATAAAACTTATTTTATTATTATTTTCAAATTACTCTATTAATTTGGATTATATAAGGATTTTTTTGTATACACATACATGTACACATACATACATTGTATTATACTTAGTACATTTTACAAAATATGTAGCATGTACTCTTGGACAATGTACTCATCTTGTCATGACAACTTAATTAGATGGTTAGGGTTTGATTAGGAGGCTTAATCTAGGGATTGTATGTATGAGAAGATTAAAATCCCTTCTAGAAACCTTATCCCTTTCTACCATGCTTCCAACTCATACCTAGGACCATACCTTACACCTTACCCCTCCTCCACCTAGGGCATGGCCGGTTGGCTTCTTCTTGGGGTTTTTGTGCAAAATGTGAGTGCACATTTACACTTTCCCCCTCCTCTCCCCTCCTATAAATACCCCCTCCTTCTCCACCTTGTCTCATTTTAGAAAACACAAAGAAAGAAAGGTAAGGAAAAGAAAGAGAAGAGACTAACAAGAGAGTTTTCTTGTAGGTTCCATAAGAAGTTCTAGGAGCTAGGGGAAGGAGAAGTTTTAGCTAGCTAGTCCTTCCTACAAGAAGAACAAGGTGGGGGTTTCTCTTTTGTTTGTTTGTTTATTTGTATGGTTGTTTTGATGTTTCTTCTTCTTCTTGCCTTCCTTGTTTTGTTTTCTTTGGTTCTTTTTTGAATGGGTTGTTGTGATAAGTATTGTTGTATGTGATTCTTATTTTGTATGTTGTAAATGTTAAGGATAATAACCACAAGAAATGAATGGAAACAAGTAGTAGTGCTAAATAAACATAAAGATTGAATCTTTATAGTTGTAGTTGTTGTTTTGTGTTTGTTAATTGGACTAAAATGACATAAGGCATATGGACTTGTACATACAACCGTTTGGGTTGTAGGACTTGATGTGAACTCATGAACAAAGCATATAAACTTTTTATACAACCATTTTTGGTTGTAGGACTTGTATTGAACTTGGACTAAAAAGATAAGCATATGGTTAGTTGAACCAAATGAAGGTTCTTACTTTATTTTATTATTGTTATTTTCTTTAATAATCTTAACTAAAAAGAACCTAAATTAGATGTTAGTGCTAATTATGAAAAGAAACTAATCTAAATCACTAGTGGTAGAATGAATAAAAAGATCTTTTTTTTATGATCACTAGTGATAATAAGAAATCAATGCTAATAAAGACTAGTAGACATTTAAGTAGTAGTATATTAAAATAAAGTAGTAGTAGTAGTAGATGATTAAAAGAAGTAGTTGTAGATGTTTTATGTTCATAGTAAAATAAAGAAGTAGTAGTAGTAGTAGATGATTAAAAGAAGTAGTTGTAGATGCTTTATGTTATGTTCTTGGCTAAAATAAAGTAGTAGTAATAGTAATTTAGTTGTATATATTTATGTTATAGTAGAGGCTCATGGTAGTAGTAGTAGTGATAGGTATGTTCAAATAAAATAGTAGTAGCATGTTGAAATAAAGTAGTGGTATTATGGTTAAATGAAGTAGTAATAGTAGATATTAAAATGAAGTAGTTATAGATGTTATGTACATTTTGGTAGACACTTGTGGTTAAAATGAAGTAATAGTAGTAGATGTGTATGTTCCAAATAAAATGGTTATAGTAGATGTCTACATAAATTATAGAAAAGGTTTATGTTTTTATGGAAGTGATAATAGATGTTATGTTTTATTAAATTGTAGTAGATGCATATGAGCATTAAATGGATGTTTTGAAGTAAGTATCATGCCTAGATAGTTGTAGGAAAAATCATGCACCATGTTAGATTGTTGTTCATGCTTGGTTAGTAGACATACATTCTTAGAATGTTGTAGGATTCATTCTAAAATTATCTATCATGTTTAGGAATGATATTCATGCTTAGAATGTTGTAGGATTTATTCTGAAATTTCCTATCATGTTTAGGGATGATATTCATACTTAGGATGTTGTAGGATTTATTCTAAAATTATCTATCACATGTAGGAATGATATACATGTTGTAGGATTGATGCTAAAATTATCTACCATGTTTAGGAGTGATATACATATTTTAGGATAAATGCTAAAATTACTTACCATGTTTAGAAGTATATACATATATGCTTAGGAATGTTGTATGTTCATACTAGTAGTTATCCATGCTTAGTAAGATATTCATGCTTAGTAGTTATTCATGCTTAATAAGATTCATACTTAGATGATAGTAGGAAAGTAGTATACCATGCTAGCTAAATTTGTCTATGCTTAGATGATTGTAAGAAAGTAGTATACCATGCTAGTTTCATTTATCTATGCTTAGATAGTTGTAGGAAAGTGGTATATCATGCTAGATTAATTTACCCATACTCACATGCTTATAGGTAAATTGTATACCATGCTAGATTAATGGTAGAAAAGTTGTATACCATGTTAGTCTAATTGTAGGAAAGTTGTATGTCATGCTAGTTTAATTGTAGGTAAGTTGTATACCATGCTAGATTAATGGTAGAAAAGTTGTATACCATATTAGTCTAATTGTAGGAAAGTTGTATGCCATGCTAGTTTAATTGTAGGTAAGTTGTATACCATGCTAGATTAATGGTAGGAAAGTTGTATACCATGCTAGACTAATGGTAGGGAAGTTGTATACCATGTTAGTTTAATTGTAGGTAAGTTGTATACCATGCTAGATTAATGATAGGAAAAGTTGTATGCCATGCTAGTTTAATTGTAGGTAAGTTGTATACCATAGATTAATGGTAGGAAAGTTGTATACCATGTTAGTCTAATTGTAGGTAAATTGTATACCATGCTAGATTAATGGTAGAAAAGTTGTATACCATGTTAGTTTAATTGTAGGTAAGTTGTATACCATGCTAGATTAATGGTAGAAAAATTGTATACCATGTTAGTTTAATTGTAGGAAAGTTGTATACCATGCTAGATTAAATAAATATTCATGCTTACATGATACCCATGCTTATATAAGTATATGTTCATGCTATGTTAGTAGATGATCATGCTTAATCATTATTCATGCTAAGTAAATAGGTGTCATGTTAATTATTGTTTATGTTAAGTTAATGGTATCCCTACTAATGATATTCATACTTAGATTAAAGTAACTATCCATGGTTAGTTGTAGTGATTTTTATGTTATGTCCTATCCATGCTTGTAGAAACTCATGCTATGTTGTAGGTTGATACTTAACTAGTATACATGACTAGAATGTTACTAAAACGTACACCATGCTATATGTTAATGTTAAAGTAGCATACCATGTCTAGGAATGAGGTATACCATGTTAAAGTTTAAATACATGCTTAGAATGTTGTAGGATTAATGTTAGAATACCTACCATGCCTTGGAATGTTGTATGTTCATATTAGTTATATATCCATGCTTGGGTTGTGGTGATTGATCATGATAAGTAGTAAGCATTCACGCTCAAATTATAACCTATGCTTGACCATAGTGGACTTCATGTCTAGATCATAGTGATTTTCATGCTTAAGCTTGATATAAGCACATGCTTGACCATATTCACACTTAGGAGTATTGTGGTGAGTGGTTACGTTATGTACCATAATTAGATTGTCATAGGAAGACGCTTATAATTGTATGCCATGCTTTAAGTGCTGTAGGTTGAAGTAATAAGGATTTGGGAGACCACTAGTAATAGTTAGTTTGATAAAGATTGTTATGTCGCCTTCGGTTTTTTATTGGTAGAATACCGATCATAGACTATTAGTAGATTCTTCTGTTGCTTCTAATAATAGAAGATCAAGTTTGCTAGTAAGCACGTTTGATTGCTTCTAGGATTGATTACCTGTATGGTTGTTTGCATATGGTCGTGCTCGTACGTGGCTCGACTGGCCCGTATGTAGCTGTGGGTCTCATACGTAGTTTATTTGGCTCGTATGTAGGTTGTTGTCTCGTACGCGGCTCGACCGGCCCGTGTGTAGCTGTTGGTCTCATACGCGGCTTATTTGGCTGGTATGTACGTTGTTATCTCCTACGAGGCCCGCCTGGCTCGTAGGTAGCTATTGTTCCATACGTAGCTTATTAGCTCGTATGTGGTTGTTACTCATATATAGCTTGTTAGCTAGCACACTGTTCGTTGTGCTCGTCTAGGGTGATATTACCACCCTAAGGGCTATCGACCATCAAGACATATGTTTTCTTACCCTAAGGAACTGTGGAGGAGTCACTCCTTGTGTACCGTCGAATCTTAACCAGGGTAGGTAGATCGAGGACCAGAGTATAGACGGAATCCAAGTTTAGGGTAGCGGCATGCATGTATATTCGCACGACCGAGGTCTTGGATCGATGGGCCAGGGACTGGATCTCGAAGGATTCTGGTGAGTCTAGGTTGAGCACCCTAGTAGAGTTGTTTTGCAAAGCCTAATTTAAGGCCTAGCATGTTATGTTTATAATATTATCATCCCTAGGATTGTCAAGTCAGGGACACCATTAAGGTAGTGACTTATAAAGATCATTTTGCTCAGACCCTTGCCGAAAAGAGAGGAGTTGGTTGTAGGGGGCGCCTTACGACCAACTTGTCCCTTGAGGCAGGCCTTAGGTGGTGATAGTGGGTTGCACCTTCCTGTCAAAGGGATACGTACGGTGCCGTCTCACAAGTTGAGGACACGGGTTGCGTATCTCGCGCTGTTAATTCCTGAAATACCGTGGCTGGGGTGCCACAGGATGCATTGTGCAGTCCTGCTCTTGCGAGACCCCAGAGGGTGCCACAGGGTAGGCTTCGCGCTACCCTGCGCTTGCGAGAACCTAAGGTTTGATTTTGGAACGAGGCCCGAAACACTGGGATCGTCTGGTTTGGAGTGAGGTCCGGCATGCCGGGTAGTAGTGGAAAACGGAGACACCATAAGTAGACTGCATAGGGGGACTTGATTCTTTCTGCAACCTCATAGAGTCATGGAGTATTGTCAGGAACAGGTTGTGTACAATTAGAATTCGTAACGTGGGTTCAAATCCCTATATATGGAGAAACGGCTTGAGATGGGGTCGCATGTAGTATGGGCTGCATGTTGCTTTTGGAGACTCCCTGACATTAGAATAGGAAGCATCCTAGTTCTATTTAAATATCGCATTAGAGTCTAGTCATAGCACTCACGAACACTTAAACTACACCAACACCATTGCCATGTTTTGTATGTTGTTTGGGAGATTCGCTGCTTGATATCAGCCTTTAAGCGTCAGTGAATACTTACGTCCCCACTTCCATAGGTACTGGATCGCCGAAGTATAAGGACGAGATTCAGGAGGACTCAAGGCAAGGAAAGCAAGGAGTCATGTTTAGTTCCGCTGTAATATGTGTATTAGTTGAAAAGTACTCTGATGTAAGATGTTGAGGGTTGTAATACTTGGAAATGTAAAGGTAATATTGTAACTCTACTGTAATGTATTGCAGTTGTATAATATTCAGACTTGTAATACATTGGGTGTTGAAAATAAAAGTTTTAAATTCTCCTGTTTTTCTGTGTATTGTGACTAATTAAAGAAAAGGTCTTGGCTCGTGTCACGGTTTCCCAGTATTGGAAATCGGGGCGCTACAATTTCTGTTTCTCATTTTGAACAATGTATCTGTTACTTGGATTCTTTGTGTTTGGACAGTATGACCCAGGATATTTGACTTGTTCTCATCTGATTTATTTGAGATTAATACATTTTGTTTCAAGTAAATTCTGTTGGTATATTGATTCAATTATGCATGTGTGGTTGATTCTTTTACTTTCGACTCTGATTATTTTCTGAGATGTTGTAAAAATTCATGAACAACTTATGGATGATGAAAATCATTCGCTGGGCAAATGTTATGTGCTCGTATTCCGTATTTTGGGGATGCAGGGCGTGACAAGGTTTTTAGTGGTATCAGAGCTCAGATTTGGCTAATGTATTAGTTGCATAATATATTAGACAAGCTTGGCTCGATCTGGAATCGGCTCAACATTTCACCAACCATGCATACATGAATGAAATATAATCAACTTGATCTGGATACTAGTCTTATTCCATTCATTTGATCCCTTCTTATTCGATTTCCTTGATTCCTTATTTCTTCTGTTTCTTTTTCAGTCATTCTCATTTATTGATTCTTTATCGGGTATAGTTTTGTTCTTTCCGTACCCATATTCCTCTGATTCTTTCATGCATCTTGCATTATTGCATTGTGTTTTTCTCATCCTTTATCATCAATTCTTTTTCTATTGCTTTTGATTCTATCTTAGGTGTTGTCCTTGTTTATTTTTCCCTGCTCATGTTCTTTTTGATTCTGGTGCAAGCAATCTCTTATTTTTGGTTGCCTCGTTGATTTCCTCTTATTTCAGCTCGTGTGCCATTCATTGCTTTCCATGCCTTGTATTCATCCTCATTTATTGATTCATTTTGCCCTATCATCTTCAAATTCATCTTGTGCCCCCTCGTTCCTCTTTCTTCATATTCAATTCTTTGATTTCTTATTTTCTTTCGTCGCTTGTAGTCGTCCTCGTTTATTAACTCTTTATTGGGTATAAAATTCATTCTTCTCCTACCTATATATATATATATATATATATATATATATATATATATATATATATATATATATATATATATATATGTATATTTCCGAATATTTTGTATATTTCGATTATTATTTGTTATATTTTGGATCTTCTATAAAATTGTTTTCTTAAACGAAAATTTTGTTATTTCGAATAATTGAGTATTTTAATATCACAAATTTCAAAACGTAACTTCGTACTTAAATTAAGCAATTAATATCTAAGTATGCGTGGAAGATTGCATCATCTCGTTCATCGTTTTGTTGCAACTGGATGTCGAGATGGCAAACATGCAACTAGACGTCAATGGAGGCAAATTGCAACTGGATATCGGGAAGGAAAAACGTGCAACCGAATATCCAGATGGCAACCTACAACCTGATGCCGTGGAGGCAAACCTGCAACTTGATGTTGAGAAGGCAAGTCTACAGATGGATATAAATGAGGTGAACCCACATCAAAGAATTTCTACTACTACTATTATTATTGTTTTCCTTATTATTATTAGTATTATTACTATTGTTGTTATTTCTTATTATTGTATTTTTTTTACTATTTTATTATTGTTGTTGATATTGAATTATTTTCACAAAAATGATGAACCCCAAATTATATTATGTCTTGCATTATTATCCCTACCAATATTGTTAATATTTTTATTATTATCCTTACCATTAGTTTTTTCCTCTTGCATTATTATCCGAGTTACTGTCTAGGAGATATCGCAGTTTTACTGCTGCTGTGTCGGTAGTCGCAGATTCACAAAAACTGCTGCACCTCTTTAGTTTACAATTATTTTAACTATGCTACCAGTAAGTAAATGACTTGAAATTTTGCATGCTATTAATGGACACCATAGAGAACATTTCTTAATTTTCTCAAGACTATTTAATGATGTTTCAACACTGTTTCATATGTACAAACTCGATTTTACAAATTCTGGCTAAACACAAATGCCGTATAGTTTGCTGTTTTGACACATGTTACCACAACTTTTATGTACCATAATTATATGCATTGGAACCGGACAAGAGTCTATTTCTAGACCTTCTGACGGATCCACATTTTCTATCTTGTAGCAACGGGAATCGCAGTTTTGGTGCATCAACATCATGCTGTCCAGATTTGAGATTCTCGTTGTTCTTGATACTTTGATTTGTTTTGACCTGCGAACATATATCCTACTTAGTCTAGACTTGTTCCATTTTCTTGATTATGTTTACTTGACTTGTTTCTTACACTTTCATGCTTGCTTGATGATAATAATAAATAACAAGTCGGGTTTAATGAAATGACCATAGTAGTGGACAATATAGGTAAGTGTACGTGTTTCCCATGATTTTACGCTAAATGGAACTAATTTCCACGTAAAACTAAGTGCCACGTAAAGGGTTGACAGGAGCCACCTCTAGAGCCTACGGAGGCCACCTCTAGAGCCCATTTTATGATTACATGATATGTATTTGCGATCAGATAGAACTAAGTGCCACGTAGAACTAAGTGCCACGTCAAGGGTTGACGGGGGCCACCTCTAGAGCCTACGGGGGCCACCCTAGAGGCCATGGTTTGATCACATGCTCGTATTTCATACATGACCTGAGTACACCACCCTATAAAATTCACTACTAGGCCTAAACGAAATTGCAATGACTGTAGTAACCTTGTGATAAAAGGATGGTACATGAAGTGCTACCTAGATAGTAATAACTACAAGACTTGACACATGATAATTGAACATGATACAAGCTTACTTGATACTTGATGACATGACACATGAGACTTGATACTTGAGCATAATACTTGACACTTGTTACTTGATACTTGTACTTAACAACTTGACACATTAGACTTGTACTTGTTACTAGACACTTGTACATGATACTTATTACTTGATGCTTGATATCATTACATGTTCACTAGCCACTTGTTTTACTACTAGTAATTGTTACCCAACCTTGTTACTTGTGTTGTCTTTCTTGCTAGCTAGTTTCTTGAATCCCCACTACTTGTTGCATCCCTATTACATTCTTGATTCCAAATATTGTTCCATATTCTTGTACTTGTTTTACTATTTGTGGCCCTAACTTGCACTAAGGGCGTTGTCTTGTTTTCTCTATTTTTTTTTAATTTTTATTTATATATAAAGAATTTGGAGACGAGTTGCCTACTGGAATTGGTGAGCAGACATTCTAGGCTTCGCTTGGAGAAAGGACTTCCTTAAAATATTTGTTTTCTTTGAGTTATTTATTTCTTTGGCTACATGAACCTTGTAACGGGCTATAGTCCCGAGTTTTATCTTTTGTTCCAGATTTGAAAACCATTGAGATATTATTATTTGGTTTCAATTATTTTCTGTTGTTTAATATATTATTCATGCATGCGTGGTGGTGTACATTTTATTGTATTCTTGTTATGATGTTGAGTCGATCCTACAGCTCATAAATGATGAAAATCATTTACTGGGCTTTGTCACGCGCTCGTATTCCGTGTTTTTGGAAACCGTGGCTTGACAACTACTAAAGTCAATCCCTTAAATCCTGGCTTGTTAATTATTTTATTAATGCAACAATATGCAAATATGAGACATTGGGTGAACAATAGTAATAATAGAGGAATAATAAAATGGTAACATGAAGTAGGAAAATTAGAATGATGACATTATGACATTAGGATCATGCAATGCAACACACACACTTTAATTTATGCAATACTACGATGTAGGAATAATTAAACTATTAAAAATTGAAATATAAAATTCTGGATAGCAAGAGTAGTTTGTACAAAAATATAGTTTTCCGCTGTTTCAGAACTTGAAAACTGGATCTGTCAAAAATTATAGAAACTAGACTTCCACACGGTTCCAACGCATATTTAAAGTTCAAAATCCGACAAAAGTAACTAGGTCAAACACACAATTCTTTACTGATTTCATGTTCAGGCAGAATTTTGATATCATGTTGTTATATTTTTAGAATCAGCAAAAACTCAATATTAAATTCATTAAAAATATTTTCTAGACTCATAAACATGTTAAATAAAAATCTGGAAATTATCAAAGCAAAATTTTATCATTTGATCAGCCTTTTAACAGTTTAAATATGAAAGATACAAGAATCTGAAAATCTGGAAGTAAAAATACAGCTGTAATAAAACGAGCATAACTTTTGCTACACAACTCAGAATTCAAAAACTTAAGATGTTCTGGAAACTAGTAAGTTAAGGCTAAAATTCATATTCAGAAAGTAATTTATTTTAAGATAATTTACTAGGTCGAAAATAGCAGTCAATATACGACCAACAAGCAATATACAGGTTTTGGGTAGTTTTCATGAAATAATTGAATTTAACATGATGGTTATCAATTCTACTAGTCGACAATTTATATATTCAGCGTGATGGGTATAAGAACATGATAAATAAAATTAAGAACACGTACATGCATCAAGTTATTATCAATCAACCATCAATCGATCAAACAACATACAAGCTAGCAATTCTTTCTACAATAATTCATTTGTGTGATAATTATATGAACAACCCTTTTATTAATTCTATATGCACACATGCAAGATTCAATATTTGGAGTTAAAAGTGGCACGATGTCAAGAATATTGGGGTTAGCACGTGTAAACCCTCAATAGACCCAACGAAAGAGATGAACAATGTATAATACGATAAACAAAGGGATCTACTTGCAAGAGTTTCCACAAAACTTGAATTTGATAAAATTAACAATTAAAGAGGACAGTGACTTGCCTTATGGATGGTAAAAACGAATACCAAGAATAACGGGATAAGGATCCCGAAGCAATGAACCCATGAACACGCAAATCACACGTGCACAATACGTGTAAAAGAGAACCCAACAGAAAAAAAGAGAACAACAATTGCAATAGTAGAAGGAGAGAGAGGGCACGGCGGCAGACGGCGACGGTGTCACCGACTGTCGACGGCATCACCGACGGTCAACGACGAGGGCTTCATGTAATACCCTGATTCTTTATTTTCAATTAAATGAAAGTTCATGAATTTTTACGTGTGTTGCACGTACTAATTCATGTGCATTTTTTCTATAAAATTATTTATTTTGTAGCATGATCAAACATTTTCTATCTCTCTTTTTATTTTTAAAGCCTGATTAAATTCTAAAGCCTAATTGTTTATTTTAAGCCCATACTAATTATTTAATTATTTTAATTAGCCCATGGAGCTTTAGCCCACTAATTGAAACCCCGCTAGTTTATTTCTCTTTTATTTAATATAACTTGTAGTATAGATCAAATTTTTAGGCAATTAATTAATTTATCATGTACAACTTGTAATTGGGGAATACTAGTTTGGCACTTGCATGCACTAGAGTGTGCATTGTGCACTCTTTTCCTAGGCCGGATGGAGTTAAAGAGAGAGTGGGAGAGGGGATTAGTGGAGAGGTGGTTTGTGTTCATGGGTGGTTACTCTAACTCCCTAACTCATCCAAGCTCCTAATATACAACTATCTAATTCAATCTTGGCCCTCCATCCCACCTTAGAAAATGCATAAATACCCCCCCCCCCCCCCCCCCTGTATGCATATAATACACTAAAAGTTTGTAGAGAAAAGAAAGAAAGAAAATACATAAGAGGGTAAAAAGATTGAGAGAGAGTTAGAAAAAGATTGAGAGTGTTCTAGATTGTGTGTGTGTTCACTTCTTGGAGGCCGGCCACTTCATTGGAGGGTAGAGAAGGCTCGGGTTCACTAGTGCAAGGGGGGGAGGCAATCGTGGTGGCTCAAACTAATTGGAGAAGGACCGCTCGTGTGTTCAAGGAGATTCTGGGAGCTTTTGTAGTGTTTTCTTCAAATAGGTGGGTATTTTTCCCTACTTTTAATCTAGACACCATGCTAGGGGTTTTGATAAATTATAATGCTAAAAGAAACTAATAAGATAACCATTTGTTGGCTCTAAAAACGACTTGGTAGATGATTGAGTAAATACTTGATGAATTTCATGCTATTTTGTTATAAATCATGTTTAATGTAGTAAAATTGCCTTGTTGCCACGAAAATATGAAATTGGAACCTTGTTTATTATAGAAAATGCTTGTGAATGATTAGTAGTTGAAAATATGTAATTAGTGCTTATTTAAATATTGTGACACTAGTACAATGGATGAAACCATGTCATTGGGTGATTGTGGATATAAGAGGAAAAAATAGGAATTAATTTTCTTTTAATAAAGTTGTAATGCAAAAATTTGGTAGAGGGTTTGCTAAATTGAAATTTTGCAATTGTAGGCATAGAATACAAATTAGAATTAAAAGTACATGTTTTAATATCAAAAAAATGTTTTTAAAACACTGATTTGTTAATTAAAAATGAACCCAGTATTCTGGAATTTTTTATGGCCTTATATGAAGAAGAAACAAAGTTATGGGCTTTTGAAAAACGAAATAATTTTGATAAACAGAGAGTCGAAATAAAACTATTTTTACCTACTCTCATAAGTTAGACACTATAGTCATACTGGTTAGAGGGGGCGCCAGTTGTGCTTGACTGTAGCTTGGCGGTAGCCTTTGTGTGTGGGTTCGAGTCTCGGCGGAGGCTTTTTTATTTTTCCAAAATTCGATTTTCTCCTAAACTCGAGAGCAAAGCTTAACCTTAATTAAACTCCCCTTTAGAACAATTAGGCACTGTGTCCCTTTTGGCTAGCGCGTGGGGGTTAGTTTCGGTGACTGTTCACCTTGGGCTGTGTGTGTGCGGGTTTGAAACTGGCTAAGACCAATTTTTTTATAGAAAAAATTAGATTTTTTTATATACACTTGATTTTTTTGGGGTTTTAAATTTTAATAAATACTGAGAAAATATTAGGAAATTTTACTGAAAATATATAGACTTCAAAAGAATTATTTTTTGAAATGTGTGGACTTTTAAATGAGAAATAAGAGTAAAACAAAATGAGAGTGAATAATTTATCTTAGAGTTGTTTCTTTTTGAAATTCCCAAAAAATAAAATAATGAATTTTTTTGAACATAGAAAGAACTGAAAGGAGATTTAATCAAGATTTTTACTTATAATTATTGAGTAGAATTAAATGAGAAATTAGTTAAAGAATATGCCAGTTGTGCTTGGAAATGTGTGGAAAAGAGAACTTGTTGAAATGTTAAATTTTGTGAATAAATATGCTTGCTTTAATGAATATGAAAAGAGGATGTAGACTAGAATTTTAGCTATAACTATACATCGGCAAGAATGAAAAATATGGAAAAGAGAATTATGATATTTTGACCAAGTTTGGGTCGTTGATAATGATTGATATTGGAAAGACCAATGTAGGTGTAATGCTAGATTCTAGAATATTGACCTTCAATTATACATAACAATTAAATACATAGTGAAGATGTGATGAACGTGAGAGAAAAACATGAGTATGAGGGCCGTTGGATTGGTAGCGTGAGAGTATTCACAGGATGTCCCATTATGCGTCATGAATACGGCGTGGATACTACTCCAGAGTACCATCCCGGTGGTGACGCTTATGGGATGGTCTGATGACTACGGGTGGTGCCATGTCTATGGTAGGAGGAGAATTGACCACAGGATGCCTGCATGATGAGTCATGTGTCAGTGCGTGGGGTTTACTCTAGGGCGCCTAGACGTGGGCTCGTAATTCATAGAACACCTAGGATACTTACCGTAGTTACCGTAGTAGATTAAGTCATGGCAGGGGATCGAACCCTACAAGATGAAGAACGGTTAAGGGCTTGCCCTCGGACCTATGTGGTATGGGCTACATAGACTCTGAAAAAGTGCGCATTAGTGTCATATAATATAAACAACTGTATTAAGGTCTAAGAGCACCTCACAATATGACATCAATAGGATAGTCCATCTGTAGCTTTGTCTGTGATCAAGTTTGTAGTTTGTTTAAGTATTGAAAATCTTTATACTGTTCGGCATAGTGAGGATGGCCGTGTATAATATTTTGTCGGTTGTAAGCAACTGACGCGCCCACAATTTTCTATGCTGGATAAAGTGCTTGGAAAGATTAAAGTATGCATCCTGCTTAAAGATTGATTCAAATGTTGTATATTTTTATTCATGTAATTATTGTAAATTTCTTTTGCTGTATAAATGTAATGTAAATGTAACTCTGATGTAACAAAATTTTTTAATTCCTTGTGAAATTGTACGAAGAGAAGTGTAAAGATCCTGTGGAACTTCGAATTCAGTCTTTTTGGAATTCAGGGTGTTACAGAGTGGTATCAGAGCCATTCTTCCAAGTAGTAGAAATTTATAAGGAACAACACCCTAGAGTGGACATTAAAGCATGTGTTGAGTCTAGAGATATAAATGTAAGTCACTTACATTTGTGTTGCTCTATGATTTATGCTTCTTCTCCTTTCTCTAAGATGGCGGACCTTTTCGACCCAGCTGGAGGTGATGACTGGCACATAGTTGAGGAGAACTACTATCCCGGGCAAGCTAATTCAGACGAAGAAGATCCCGAAGAATTCGATGAGGAATGGCATGAGTCTCGAGAGATCACTCCACCTCCGGATTCATCTGATGATTCCTCAGATGAGGAAGAACCTATTCCGAGGAGTCTCATTGTGTCTCTTCAGAGGCAGGTAGAGACTCAGAGGGAGAGAGCGGAGCTGCTGCAGGCCCAGTGTGCGAAGTGCAAGGACAGCATCGCAACTCTCAGTTATCGTGTTTGGGAACTCGAGAAGAGAAAAAACATATACGATGTACTGAAGGAAGAAGTGGCGGAACTACGGAAAGAGCTTCGAACTAAGAGGAACAGTAGGAACTAGAATGTTGTGTCTTCTTACTGCTTTCATTTGATGTCAGAAATGTTTTAAATTCGAATATATAAAGTTTGAAATTCAATGAAATGAAGAGTTGATTTAAATTCATGTTTTCTACTTCGAATTTAATGATTCTTTTGCATCAGAATGTGGCTGGAAGAAGGGCTAGAAGTGGAGAAGGTCTGGACTTGGAAACAGAGTTAGTGAGGGTCTATCAGACACTCAATGCCGTTGCCATGAATCAAAATCAGGGAAGATTGCCTGTGAATCCAGTACCCAAAGCAATCAAACTCGTGGAATCATTCAAGCGGATGAAACCACCCATGTTTGAGGGAAAGTCAGACCTTGATGCGGTTGACAATTGGATTCGACAAGTAGAGACTATGTTCGAAGTCTTGGAGACTCTGGAGGGCAGCAAGGTGAAGTTGGCTGCGGTACAGAGAAGGATGCGGCTATGTGGTGGTAGTCGATGAAGCGGGCGATGGGAGATATTGTTCTTGGCTGGAAGGAATTCTTGGAGGAATTCTGTTGTCATTATTTTCCATCAGACGTCCAGGAGAATAAGGCCATGGAGTTTCTGGCGCTACAGCAGGGAGTATGAGACGAGATTCACTCAGCTCTTGAGGTATGCCCCCGAATTGGTTATGGATGAGGCGAAGAAGGCTCGAAAATTCGAGCATGGTTTGAGGCCAAGTCTGAGATCCCGGATGATACCCCTCGGTATCAGGAGGTTTGACAAGCTGGTCAAATGAGCTGCAGCCACTGAGGCAGACATGGAGCAGTTCCACGCTGTTCAGAATCAGAGGAACAACTGGAATGTGGGGAAGAGACCCGCAGTTACTGGAAATGTCAGGGGACAGCTGCCAGCTCAAAGGTTCAATCGTACGGGTGCGAACGCTGTTCCTGTGGCGGGAAGACCTAAGAATACTTGGGTGAGACCTCCTGTGACTTGTTTCAACTGTGAAGAGACATGCCACTATAAGTCTCAGTGCCCAAAGCTGCAGGATGTCGTCCGTAATGGACCAATTCAGCAGGCCGGGAAGAAGCCATACCAGCAGGGGCGAGTATTTGCCTTAACTGAAGCTAACGCTGATGAAGTGGATCACATCATCACTGTTACAGGGGAGTATGTTTAGGAGTGTTTTTTGGTTGTTTCTTTTTCCCACTTTATATAGTGAACTGTTATGTAACGAGTGTGTGTTATGTAATAGGAGAACTTTATTTGAATGGAAAAAAAGTTATTTTGTTTGACACTGGATCCTTTCATACCTTTATATCACCTAAATTTGCTAAAGTTTTGGGAGTTGAACCGAACGTATTTCCAGGCAAGGTCTTAGCAGTAGCTACTCCGTCAGGGGAGACTTTAACCACTAATCGGTACTATGTGGACTGCGAGATCGTGATTGGGGATAAAATTTTCGGAGTTGATCTGATCAAGCTGAATGTCTTGGGAGTCGATGTTATCATTGGCATTGATTGGATGTCGGTGTACAGTGTGAACATCGAGTGCAAGACTAAGAAAGTAACAGTGAAGGCTCCAGGTGGTTCTGAAGTCACTTTCCAAGGGAAGAGGAGATGTTCAGATTTGGTGGCTTCTATCAGCAAGAAGAAAGGGATTCCTATAGAGGTGTAGCAAATTCCAGTGGTTCGGGATTATCCGACTGTATTCTTGGAAGATTTGCCTGGTTTACCCCCGCATCGTGATGTAAAGTTCAGCATCACTATTCAGCCAGGGAGTGCACCCATTTTCAAGGCACCGTATAGGATGGCACCTGTGGAGCAGGAAGAGATCAAACGGCAGATTGAGGAACTGTTGGAGAAAGGCTTTATTCAACCGAGTGTGTCGCCTTGGGGAGCACCGATGCTGTTGGTAAAGAAGAAGGATGGTTTGATGAGAATGTGCATCGATTACTGAGAGCTAAATAAGGTCACTATTCAGAACAAATATCCGATTCTAAGAATTGATGACTTGTTTGATCGTCTATAAGGAGCAACTATTTTCTCCAAAATCGATCTTCGATCAGGATACCATCAAGTTCGAGTGAAACTGAAGATGTGCACAAGACTGCGTTCAGAACTCGACACGGGCATTACAAATTTTTAATTATGCCGTTTGGAGTGATGAATGCACCTGCAATTTTTATGGATATGACGAACAGAGTTCTAAGGCCGTTCATTGATTCTTTCGTCGTGGTGTTTATCGACGATATTCTTGTGTACTCCAAGTAGGAGGAGGAGCACATAGAGCATCTGGCAGCAGTTTTGAGGAAGCTTCAAGAGCATGGGTTGTATGCCAAGTTATCCAAGTGCAATTTTTGGAAATCTGTGGTAGCATTTCTAGGTCACATCATTTCTAAAGAGGGAGTGGCAATTGATCCGCAGAAGATAGAAGCGGTGAAGGATTGGGCAAGGCCTACTATAGTGAAGGAAATCAGGAGTTATCTTGGGTTAACTGGATACTATAGGAGGTTCATTCAGGACTATACTCAGATAGTCGTGCCGCTCACTGGTCTGACCAAGAAGAATGTGAACTTCAAGTGGACTGAGCAGTGCGAGGCAAGCTTTCAGGAGTTGAAAGAGAGGCTGACTACTGCTCCTATTTTAGCTTTGCCTAGAGCAGGTGTTGAGTATGATGTCTACAGCGATGCTTCACATAGTGGGCATGGTTGTGTCTTAATGCAAGAAGGGAAAGTGATCGCTTATGGGTCTAGGCAACTAAGACCGCATGAGAATAATTATCTGACTCATGATCTGGAGTTGGCTATGATTATCTTCGCCTTGAAGCAATTGAGACATTACGTGTATGGTGAGAAGCTGAACATGTACACGGACCATAAAAGCTTGAAGTACATCTATCAGCAGAAGGATCTGAATCTGAGGCAAAGAAAATGGTTGCAATTACTTGAGGACATTCTTCCGAAGATTAAGTACCATCCTGGGAAGGCTAATGTTGTTGCTGATGTACTTAGCCGTAAGAGCAGTCTGGCTAGTTTGATTACAACTCAGAGGCATATTGCATAGGAGTTGGATCGGGCTGGTATTAAAGTCGTTCTGCAAGGCTTGGGATCATCTTTAGCTCAGTTGAGGCTACAACCAACGCTGAATTAAAGGATTATCACAAGTCAGAAGGAAGATGCAGAGATTCAGAAGATGAAGGAGCAGGTCGGTGCTGACAAATTGTCAGAGTTTCAGATCAGGGATGAAGTTTTGTGGTTTGGAGAGAGGCTGTGTATTCCGGATCAAGCAGAATTGTGGGAGAGCATTCTTCATGAGGCACATGCTACTCTTTTGTCTATACATCCTGGGAGCACCAAGATGTATAAGGACATTAAGCAACATTTCTGGTGGTCAGGTCTGAAGCGGGATGTGGCCGAGTTTGTGGCGAAGTGTGAGATTTGTCAGCAGGTCAAAGCCGAGAATCAGAAACCTGGAGGTCTATTGCAATTGTTACCTATTCCAGAGTGAAAGTAGGATATCATCAGTATGTATTTCATCACGAGGTTGCCCAAGAGTTCAAAGGGCAATGATGCGATTTGGGTCATAGTCGATCGACTAACCAAGTCTGCTCACTTCTTGGTAATGAAACTTACTTCGTCTATGGACAAGTTGGCTAAGTTGTATGTTGGAGAGATCGTCAAGCTTCATGGTGTTCCGTTAACCATTGTGTCTGATCGAGATGCGCGGTTTACTTCGCATTTCTGGAGGAGTCTTCAGACAGCTCTGGGTACCAAGACGGATTTTAGCACTGCTTTTCATCCTCAGACCGATGGGCAGACCGAGAGAGAACCGTATCCTTGAGGATATGCTTTGGTGTTGTGTTCTAGATTTTGGAGGCAGTTGAGAAAGACATCTAGCTCTAGTGGAGTTTACCTACAACAACAGTTTTCAGACTAGTATCGGGATGACACCGTATGAAGCTTTGTATGGCAGGAAGTGCAGGATGCCTGTTTGCTGGTTTGAAGTTGGGGAATGGCAAATGTTTAGGCTTGATTTTGTGCAGCAGACCTCTAAAAAGATTGATCTGATCAGGAAGAGGTTGGTGGATGCTCAGAGTAGGCAGAAGAGCTATGCAGACAACCAAAGAAGGGACCTTGAGTTCAAGGTTGGTGACTTTGTCTTCCTGAAGGTTTCACCTAGTAAGGGTGTGATTCGCTTCGGCAGAGGTGGGAAGTTATCCCCAAGATTCATAGGTCCGTACAAGATATTCAAGCGGATAAGGAAAATTGCTTACCGGTCGGAGTTGCTGGAGGAGTTATCTCAGGTGCACAATGTCTTTCATGTGTTTATGCTGAGAGGGTACATTCCAGATCCAAGTCACCATTTGCCTGAGGTGCCGGAGGGTTTGCAGTTGGATCTGAGTTACATTGAGCTCCCAGTTGAGATTGTGGATCGTCGAGAGAAAGTCTTGAGGAACAAGACGATACTGATGGTCAATGTAGTCCGGAGAAACCAGTTGGTTGAAGAGGCTACTTGGGAATCCGAGGAGAGGATGATGAAAGACCATCCCGAGCACTTTGTTTGAGTTGTATTTTTCTTTCTCTTCTTTCTTTTCCTTCCTTTTCTTCTTGTTGTATTTCTTCTCTTTTTCTCGCTCTGTATGTGTAGTTCTGGGGACGGAACTATTCTAAGGAGGAAGTGTTATAATACCCTGATTCTTTATTTTTAATTAAATGAAAGTTCATGAATTTTTTTACGTGTGTTGCACGTACTAATTTATGTGAATTTTTTCTATAAAATTATTTATTTTGTAGCATGAACAAACATTTCCTATCTTTTTTTTTATTTTTAAAGCCTAATTATTTATTTTAAGCCCATACTAATTATTTAATTATTTTAATTAGCCCATGGAGCTTTAGCCCACTAATTGAAAGCCCACAAGTTTATTTCTCTTTTATTTAATATAACTTGTAGTGTAGATCAATTTTTTAGACAATTAATTAATTTATCATGTACAACTTGTAATTGGGAGATACTAGTTTGGCACGTGCATGCACTAGAGTGTGCATTGTGCACTCTTTCCTAGGCTGGATTAGTGGAAAGGTGGTTTGTGTTCATGGGTGGTTACTCTAACTCCCTAACTCATCCTAGCCCCTAATCTACAACTATCTAATTCAATCTTGGCCCTCCATCCCACCTTAGAAAATATATAAATACCGCCCCCCCCCCCCCCCCCCCCCCCCATGTATACATATAATACACTAAAAGTTTGTAGAGAAAAGAAAGAAAGAAAATACATAAGAGAGTAAAAAGATTGAGAGAGAGTTAGAAAAAGATTGAGAGTATTCTAGATTGTGTGTGTGTTCACTTCTTGGAGGCCGGCCACATCATTGGAGGGTAGAGAAGGCTCGGGTTCACCAGTGCAATAAGGAGGAGGCAATCGTGGTGGCTCAAACTAGGAGGAGAAGGACCGCTCGTGTGTTCAAGGAGATTCTAGGAGCTTTTGTAGTGTTTTCTTCAAATAGGTGGGTGTTTTTCTCTATTTTTAATCTAGATACCATGCTAGGGGTTTTGATAAATGATAATGCTAAAAGAAACTAACAAGATAACCATTTGTTGGCTCTAAAAAGGACTTGGTAGATGATTGAGTAAATACTTGATGAATTTCATGCTATTTTGTTATAAATTATGTTTAATGTAGTAAAATTGCCTTGTTGCCAGGAAAATGTGAAATTGGAACCTTGTTTATTGTAGAAAATGCTTGTGAATGATTAGTAGTTGAAAATATGTAATTAGTGCTTATTTAAATATTGTGACACTAGTATAATGGATAAATCCATGTCATTGGGTGATTGTGGATATAAGAGGGAAAAATAGTAATTAATATTCTTTTAATAAAGTTGTAATGCAAAAATTTGGTAGAGGGTTTGCTAAATTGAAATTTTGCAATTGTAGGCATAGAATACAAATTAGAATTTAAAGTACATGTTTTAATATCAAAAAAATGTTTTTAAAACACTGATTTGTTAATTAAAAATGAACCCAGTATTCTGGAATTTTTATGGCCTTATGTGAAGAAGAAACAAAGTTATGGGCTTTTGAAAAACGAAATAATTTTGATAAATAGAGAGTCGAAATAAACTTATTTTTACCTACTCTCATATCAGTTAGACACTATAGTCATACTGGTTAGAGGTGGTGCCATTTGTGCTTTACTGTAGCTTGGCGGTAGCCTTTGTGTGTGGGTTCGAGTCTCGGTAGAGGCTTTTTTATTTTTCCAAAATTCGATTTTCTCCTAAACCTGAGAGCAAAGCTTAACCTTAATTAAACTCCCCTTTAGAACAGCTGGGCACTGTTTCCCTTTTGGCTAGCTCGTGGGGGTTAGTTTCGGTGACTGTTCACCTTGGGCTATGTGTGTGCGGGTTCAAAACTGGCTAAGGCCAATTTTTTTTTTTATAGAAAATATCTGATTTTTTTTATATACACTTGATGTTTCTGGGGTTTTAAATTTTAATAAAAACTGAGAAAATATTAGGAAATTTGCCTGAAAATACATAGACTTCAAAAGAATTACTTTTTGAAATGTGTGGACTTTTAAATGAGAAATAAGAGTAAAAAAAATTGAGAGTGAATAATTTATCTTAGAGTTGATTCTTTTTGAAATTCCCAAAAAATAAAATAATGAAATTTTTTGAACATAGAAAGAACTGAAAGGAGATTTAATCGAGATTTTTACTTATGATTATCCAGTAGAATTAAATGAGAAATTAGTTAAAGAATATGCAAGTTGTGCATGGAAATGGGAGAAAAAGAGAACTTGTTGAAATGTGAAATTTTGTGAACAAATATGCTTGCTTCTATGAATATGAAAAGAGGACGTAGACTAGAATTTTAGCTATAACTATACATCGGCAAGAATGAAAAATATGGAAAAGAGAATTATTATATTTGACCAAGTTTGGGTCATTGATAATGATTGATATTGGAAAGACCGATGTAGGAGTAATGCTAGATTCTAGAATATTGACCTTCAATTATACATAAGGATTAGATACATAGTGAAGATGTGATGAACGTAAGAGAAAAACATGAGTATGAGGGCCATTGGATTGGCGGCGTGAGAGTATTTAGAAGATGTCCCACCGGATACCTGCATGATGAGTCATGTATCAAGGCGTGGGGTTCACTCCAGGGCACCTAGACGTGGGCTCGTAACTCATAGAACACCTAGGATACTTACCGTAGTTACCGTAGCAGATTAAGTCATGGCGAGGTTTCGAACCCTACAAGATGAAGAACGGTTAAGGGCTTACCCTCGGACCTATGTAGTATGGGCCACATAGACTCTGAACAAGTGCGCATTAGTGCCATATAATATAAACAACTGCATTAAGGACTAAGAGCACCGCACAACACGACATCAATAGGATAGTCCATCTGTAGCTTTGTCTGTGATCAAGTTTGTGGTTTGTTTAAGTATTGAAAATCGTTATAATGTTCAGCATAGTGAGGATGACCGTGTATAATATTTTTTCGGTTGTAAACAACTGACGTGCCGACAATTTTCTATGCAGGATAAAGTGCTTGGCAAGATTAAAGTATTCATACTGCTTAAAGATTGATTCAAATGTTGTATATTTTTATTCATGTAATTATTATAAATCGCTTCCGTTGTATAAATGTAATGTCAATGTAACTCTGATGTAACAAAAGTTTTTAATTCTTTGTAAAATTGTACAAAGAAAAGTGTAAAGATCCTGTGGAACTTCGAATTTAGTTTTTTTGGAATTCGGGGTGTTACACTTCAACAGGCGGCGAGGCACAGGGCGTGTTGTCCTTGGTCTGATCGTCGACATAAAACGGGGAAACTAGGGCTTCGGGTTTTGGGTGTTGCTGTCGATCAGAAACAGGGCAAGGGGTAGGTCGGGGGGTGTGCTGACATCGACGGGGGATGTTGACGGGAGGTGGCGACGAGGGGGTGGCCGGGGAAGAAGATCGGAGATGGGGTTTGGCTGTTTTGGGCGGGAAACTCACGAGGATAGAGAAACGGAGATAGGAGAGAGAATAGGAAAGAGAATAGACAGCTCTATAGTTTCAAAATTGTGCAATTTTTGTACTAGTTTGTATTTATAGGGTACAATTAGGATGTTGGGTTTGTGGTTTAGGATCCAATAATAGCGGTTTTGGATTAAGAACAATAGAAATTGGATTTTAGGGTTCAAATAAAAGATAGATCTAAATCAATAGGGTTCAATTAAAATACCCACAATCCAATACAATAAAATTCACAAGATAAATAGCCCAACAAAAAGAGAAAATAGTTCATGGACGAAAATTTAAATCCAGTTAGATAAATGAATAACACAAATGCAAAAGAAAATCAATTAGGCTTGAAAATAAACTGAAATTAGCCAGGAAAATTAGAACAAATAAAATAATAAAATAATATAACAGATGGATTTTAAATAGATAATCAAGAAATAACAATTAATTATTATAATTATAAAAATAATAAAATCATACAACAAATGATATTCGGGTTTAACAATTTATTTAAAATAATCCAATAATAATAATATATTAGATTTTAGGCTCAAATATAAGTAGTCGATCCATAGGAAGTGGAAAGTAAGATTAAAATACACCATTATTCAAAATGAATAAAATTTCAATTAGAAATCACTTTAATACAAATCTGAAACGAATTTAGCACAAAATAATTTATAAAATTCAAATTGTAGAAAATACACGGAAAATACTTATTGGCATAAATGGTGGTTACTAGAGTCAACGAGTTGTTGATGGAGCCTGTGCGAAGAGTGGGGCATTGAACTAATTGTTTGGAGTTCACGGGTTGTTGACAGAGCTTGAGCGAAGAGCAGAGTGTTGAACTCGTTGTTTGGAGTCAACGAGTTGTTCATGTAGCTCAAATGGTGAGAAAGTTGTTAAACTCGTTGTTGGGATTTAATTAGCTATTGATGGAGCTCGAGCGATGAGTGGAGTGTTGAACTCATTTTTTGTAGCCAACGAGTTGATGGAGCTCGAACAAAGAGCAGGGAGTTGAACTCAAGATCAAGCAGTGTGCAAGGCATTGAACTCGTTGTTCGGAGTCGATGGGCTGCTGATGGAGCTCGAGTGGTGTGCAAGTCATCGAACTCGTTGTTTGGAGTCAACGAGTTGCTGATGGATCCTGGGCGGAGAGCAAGCTATTAAACTCATTATTGGGAGCCAACGAATTGCTGGCAGAGCCTTAACGGTGAGCGTAGCGTTGAGCTTGTTTGGAGCCAACGAGTTGTTGATGGGGCTTGAGCGGTGATCATAGCATTGAACTTGTTGTTTGGAGCCCGCGAGTTGTTGATGGAGCTCGAGCAGTGAGCGGAATGTTGAATTCGTTGTTTGGAGCAAACGAGTATTTTGTTGGAGGAACTCAAGTGGCGCATGCAGCGCCAAACTCATTTTGTAGAGCGAATGCGTTGTAGGTGTTCTGAATCTTCTTGATTTTGAATTGAAGTCCTTTGTGTTTTTTCATCGTTGAGGTAATTCTATTCTTCTCTTTGCTGACAAATAGTTGTGTACATCGAATGAGGTCCTTGAGACATTGAGCTTGCTCTCCCTCGCAATACGCTGTGTTTAACAGAGTTGGGAATCGTTCGTTTGTGTGGAGCTTTACGTGAGATGGAGTTGGAGCTTGCTCAGGTGAAGGTGGTAGGAGCCCAAGGAAGACTTGTCTTAAATTTTACTGTCAAAAGTTGAGGCGGTCCTGGAGAGCTGTTAGCTGGCAGGTGGCCTGTGAAAAGGTTTGTGTCTCTTAGGTGGTGCATCCCTCTATTGTTGAGCTAGAAGAACTACTTGCAGGACAGCTTGTTGTATTGTGTTTGCAAGACTTTTGTAGCAATTCTTAATTATGAAACGTATACTCATTGTAATTTTGCAGTTGTAATGAGACATGTTGTTTGTGAAATAAGAAGTCTTTTACATGTCGATGCCTTGTCCTGTGATTCATCGTCTTGGGGGTTGGCTAGTCGTAGAAGCTGCTCTTGAAGAGAGTTGGACTTCGGACTTGTCGTTTTGTGTTTAGCTAGTTGTAGGAGCAGCTCTGAGGAAGAGCTATTCTCCAAACTTGCGATATTCATCCTCTAACAAATTGTGAGAGTAACATCGAGTGGCGAATTGAACTCCAAATGTTGCTTTTGCAAGTTTTATTGGAGTAACTACAAATCCACGATTTTGGTCCTGTAATCTGTCTTTAAGGAATTTTAACTAGTTTCTTGAACAGAGCGAATGGCGAGTTGAACTCAGAACATGTTTGATGAACCCAATAATATTCACATTTAAGAGTAATAATCTTAATGCAATTAGACATTTAAATGCTATATATGTGGTAATTTACTCTTCTTTTCTCTTTTCCATAGGAAACCGCCTAAAAGCAGCTAAACGAAGCAGATTCAAGACTAATACAGACTGAGAGGATGATACACAGGGAGCTGCAGGACACAAGTCAACTGGTCCTCAAAGACAGTCGACTGAACAGAGGAGTATGAATCCTGAAGCTACGCAGTACAGTCGACTTACTCCAAAGACAGTCGACTTGACGGAGTGATTGTGAATCTACAGATGTCTCGACACAGTCGACTGATTCCAAAACCAGTCGACTGGTATTCAGCAGAGTTAAAAGATAAAGATAGTTTAAGATCCATCCTCAACCAATTCCGAATCAAATGGAAGTTATCCAAACCCGGGTTATCTGCAAATAACAACTCACCAACAATCAAAGTTAAAGAACCGAGATTGGCAAGTAAGAAGATGGACTCAGTCCTATGCGTGAAGAGATAAGAAATCAGGAACTTGATATCAGCAGACAAGGACAAGAGAAACTATAATAAAGAGAGAATCATTTACCATCAGGGAGATCCATCGACCAGCAAGCATCAAGAGACCAGCATCAAAGAAGGAGGAGAACAAGTCGACTGCTGATTGGGCTCAATTTCAACATCATACAAATCAGTGCTCTTCTGTTCTTCCTTTTACTTTTTATTGTAGAGTCATGAATTCTATTTTATTAATCAATAAAGGTTGTATTATGTGCAACCAATTTCATAGTTGGGTAGATTGAAACCATAGTCATGTAATTTTATAATCTTCTAAACGCTACTCTATTACTTATTGATTAAACCTGATTGTATTGGTATAGATTTATAATATGAATCAAACTTGTTCAGAAGTTCTAAGAGCAGTCGACTGAGAGTGACAGCAAGTCGACTGCCATGGAGAACCTGAGATTATCAAGTTTGCGTATTATAAAACTGACTCTGTTATATGAGTATAAAGACGACCCGTATCTTGTGCTCATAACTTGTAACACAGGAATCTTTAAGGGTTCTTGGTTTAATCAACTTGAAGGATCTAGATCTGATACCAATTTCTAGAACTTCGAGTGTTTGTTCGTTTCCATTGTTTCTATGCTTTCCTCAAGTGCAACTTAGTAGATACCATGCTAAATACTTAAGGAAAGAAATGAATTAGAGTAGATACCATGCCTAATTCTTGGCCTAGGGAAACATTAACTTTAAGGAGTAGATACCATGCCCTTAAAGGAACAAACATGAGTGATTAGAGTAGTGTAGAAGGTGACTTAGCATTCTTGACTGTAGGTGGAAATCAAAGCCCAACTACTTAATATATATTTGTGATTCAGAACCACTTGATCTAGTTTTTAATCTTTTCATTTCTTTTAGAACAACACTTTATGATCTTTATTTTTGTTTTATTGATTAGTAAGTTAAGTACTACAATCTCTGTGGGATCGACCCTTGCTTTTCACTACGCTTCTATAAACGATTCGTACACTTGCGAGGTTTTAATTTGTGTCTAGTTTATCTATTTATTTAGATCATCTAGATTACACAACAAGTTTTTGGCGCCGTTGCCGGGGATTGTTTAGTATTTTAACTTGCAAAATCAATACAAATCTTTTTCTTTTTTTTCTTCTTTTCTTATATTTTCTTTTAGGTTACATTCTGCAGATTCAGATAAGTCGACTGTCTCCAAGGATCAGTCGACTGTACAGAGGATTTTTCCAAAAGCAACAATGGGTGAGAAGGTATTAAATCAAGTACCAATGCAAGACAAATTCACTCCGAAGAATATTGAGCAACCTTCTTGCATAACTTTTCAAACTAATGTCACAGGGAATATGCACCTATCACCTCAATTACTCAGCATGGTTCCCTACTTCAGTGGCAGACTAGACGAGGATCCGCATCTACATTTGCAAGATTTCTTTGATCTTTGCAGAACACAAAGCGTCCAAGGGCTTACCCCCGAACAAATCAGGTTAATTTTGTTTCCATTTTCATTAAAACTTAATGCTAAATTGTGGTATAATTCTTTGGAACCAGGATCAATTCAATCATGGGAGCAATTGGCAACGAAGTTCTTGAAGGAGTTCTGTCCAGCTCAGAAAACCAGACAACTAAAAAGGGAAATTCTACTCTTCCAACAAAAAGATGGCGATTTATTCTTCGAGGCATGGAAGGACTTCAAGAACAAGCTTCTCAAGTGTCCTACGCACAACATACCCAAGGATGATCAGGTACAAGCATTTTATGAGGGTTTAAATGACACTAACAAAGCAATTGTGGATTCAGCTTGCAACGGAATCTTGATGAGGAAAAGTGGTGAGGAGGCCATCGAACTATTTGAAGAACTCAGCGAGAACTCACAGCAATTCTCAACAAGGGGAAGAGGCCTTTCGAAAAAACAGGGAGTTTACGAAATTTCTAATAATAATAAAATGCAATTAGAAATGGAAACCATGAACAAAATGATTGATATGCTTGTTAATGTGATTTCCACGTTGGGTGGCGTAAAAAACCAACCAAAAGAAATTTGTGCAATTTGTTCTCATTCTGATTATACAACTAATACATGTCCCATGTCTTCTTTCACAGATCAGGAGCACGCAAACTACGTAGGAAAGGGAATGTACCCGCCCCAGAACAACCCTTTTTCAAACACATACAACCCAGGGTGGCGAAACCATCAAAATTTCTCATGGAGCAATAATCAAAACCATCAAGGCAATCAATTCGCACAAGGGCATACGCAGCAATTCCAGACTGGGAATGGGTTTAATCGGCCAGAACAAGAACAGAAGAAGTTGGATTTCGAATCCACCGTTCTTCAATTACTCCAACTGCAACAGCAAACAAGCAACCAACAAGGACAGGCCATTCAGAAATTGGAGACTCAAATAGGTCAAATTGCTAAGGAGTTAAGTGAAAGAAAGGCAGGAGAACTCCCACCACAAACCATACCAAACCCTAGAGGACAAGAACAGCTCCAATCGGTGACAACCCTAGAGGACAAGATTGAGTTTAAAATGTTTGATGCACCAAAATTACCACACGATGATCATGAATGTTATAATGTTGATGTGGTTCAGGAAATTTGTGACCAAACATTTCAGGAACATAGTGTCGATCCATTACAAGCCACAATTACACACCCTCTAATATTATCTCAAGTTGAACAGGAAGATGATGATTGGAGGATTGCAGAGACAGTACATTACCTTGGAAATCCAAAATCATATTCAGGTAAGTTTGTACCTGTGTTTGAAAATCTTGTGTCTAATAATATTTTTGTTTCTTCTTTTACCAGGACACCAGATGTTGAGCTAAAGCCGCTGCCTGAACATTGGAAGTATGCATATGCGGGTGAAAACCAGACGTTACCTGTGATAGTCGCTAAAAAATTAAGCATGCAAGAAGAAGAGAAGCTACAGGGAGTCTTGCAAGAACACAAGGGTGCATTAAGGTGGACCATTGCAGATAGGCTTATGCCAAGATGGTACGGTCCGTACATTGTTGCAAAGGTTTCCCCACATGGAACGTGGAGAAAAATCAAACGGTCAAAGGTGAATGGGCATAGTGGGAAACTTTATAATAAGATGAGTTTTCAGTCGCGAGCCATTCAATACATTGCATAAACTCATCAAGTCTAGCTGAAGACAAGAAACACAGCGCTTATTAGGAGGCAACCCAATTTGTCAGGGGAGTACTTACACTCTCTATTTATTTATTTCTTTAATCATTTCTTTATTTCTTTACTTTATTTTCTTTCCTTCAAACTGGGTGGTAACACATGCCTATTTTAAGTTTTTGTGCGAACATTGAGGACAATGTTCCATCTAAGTTTGGGGGTAGTTATTTACATTTGGAGTCTTTTGATTTTAACCATTCCAACATTTAATGATTTGAGCTTAGTTACTATAGGTAGAGAGTGGAGAACAAATATTAATTGTGGTCTTTATCCTTAAAAATGTTAATAACTTATCATATGGATCATACTTGAAACTTTTATTCATATGGTCATGTCAATTCGACGAATCTTGAAAGAGAATAGCAAGTTCAACTGTGAGTAAACTTAAATACACAAATTGTGAGTTTTGAGCCTTATTTATTTTATTTGTGAGAGAATCATACACTTGAAGATTTTAGTTGACTGCATTCTTGAGGTGAACTAGAACTTGTTTTTGCTACTTTTCGAAACTTATTTTTGACTTTTGCACAAAAACTTGGAAATGATTAAGGCACCTAAGATTCTACCACCAAGGACAAATAGCCTACCCAACATCAATTATTCACTAGTTGCTCCTTTTGAAGCCTATAAAAGCCTTTTTATTTGTAAGACACATCATCCTTAACCATGCCTAGATGAATAGGTTACCTTACCTATATCTATTGAGTTAGTAGAGCAAGAATTGTAAAAGAGATGAGGTATGTCAAGGTGAAGGGGAAGAAAATATAAAGTTGGAAGATTTGTCGTAGAACTAAAATATATATATATATATATATATATATATATATCTCTTAGAACAAAGCAAGTTGCTCTACTAATTCTTTAGAATTTTGTATTCCTTTTCCCTTCATTGTTTAAACCCTCACCCAAGGCCCCATTACAACCTATATAAAGACCTTTTGATCCAAGTAGTGTACAAATCAATGGTGTGAAGATGTAGTAGCAAGATCAAGCATATGGTTTCGTCCAAGTAATGAAAATTGTCACGAGATCTAATTTGAATGTCCCATGTTAATGAGAGCTATATTTCTTTGGGAGTGTATGCCATGGTGAGATTTTGGAGTTGAAATATAGTTGAGCTTGCTAAACTTAATCATGATTATGTTGCAGAGGCATTGGCCACTCTACTATTTGATATTCAAGTTAAGTATTCTTGTTAATAAGTGATTAACATTTGAATTACAACTTTTTAGACCTATCTTAATGCTTGTTCTAAACTTCACACCAAAAGTAGTGAGTTCTCTGAGGTAAATGTTGAAAGGGTCAAGTTGTTCAAGAGATGCTTGTAGGTTAATTTTGCTTGAGGACAAGCAAAAGCTAAGTTTGGGGGTATTTGATGAACCCAATAATATTCACATTTAGGAGTAATAATCATAATGCAATTAGACATTTAAATACTCTATATGTGGTAATTTACTCTTCTTTTCTCTTTTCTATAGGAAACAGCCTAAAAGCAACTAAACGAAGCAGATTCAAGACTAATACAGACTGAGAGGATGATACACAGGGAGCTGCAGGACACAAGTCGACTAGTCCTCAAAGACAGTCGACTGAACAGAGGAGTATGAATCCCGAAGCTACGCAGTACAGTCGACTTACTCCAAAGACAGTCGACTTGACGGAGTGATTGTGAATCTACAGATGTCTCGACACAGTCGACTGATTCCAAAACCAGTCGACTGATATTCAGCGGAGTTAAAAGATAAAGATAGTTTAAGATCCATCCTCAACCAATTCCGAATCAAATGGAAGTTATCCAAACCCGGGTTATCTGCAAATAACAACTCACCAACAATCAAAGTTAAAGAACCGAGATTGACAAGTAAGAAGATGGACTCAGTCCTATGCGTGAAGAGATAAGAAATCAGGAACTTGATATCTGCAGACAAGGACAAGAGAAACTATAATAAAGAGAGAATCATCTACCATCAGGGAGATCCATCGACCAGCAAGCATCAAGAGACCAGCATCAAAGAAGGAGGAGAACAAGTCGACTGCTGATTGGGCTCAATTTCAACATCATACAAATCAGTGTTCTTCTGTTCTTCCTTTTACTTTTTATTGTAGAGTCATGAATTCTATTTTATTAATCAATAAAGGTTGTATTATGTGCAACTAATTTCATAGTTGGGTAGATTGAAACCATAGTCATGTAATTTTATAATCTTCTAAATGCTACTCTATTACTTATTGATTAAACCTGATTGTATTGGTATAGATTTATAATATGAATCAAACTTGTTCAGAAGTTCTAAGAGCAGTCGACTGAGAGTGACAGCAAGTCGACTGCCATGGAGAACCTGAGATTATCAAGTTTGCGTATTATAAAACTGACTCTGTTATATGAGTATAAAGACGACCCATATCTTGTGCTCATAACTTGTAACATAGAAATCTTTAGGGGTTCTTGGTTTAATCAACTTGAAGGATCTAGATCTGATACCAATTTCTAGAACTTCGAGTGTTTGTTCGTTTCCATTGTTTCTATGCTTTCCTCAAGTGCAACTTAGTAGATACCATGCTAAATACTTAAGGAAAGAAACGAATTAGAGTAGATACCATGCCCAATTCTTGGCCTAGGGAAACATTAACTTTAAGGAGTAGATACCATGCCCTTAAAGGAACAAACATGAGTGATTAGAGTAGTGTAGAAGGTGACTTAGCATTCTTGACTATAGGTGGAAATCAAAGCCCAACTACTTAATATATATTTGTGATTCAGAACCACTTGATCTAGTTTTTAATCTTTTCATTTCTTTTAGAACAACACTTTATGATCTTTATTTTTGTTTTATTGATTAGTAAGTTAAGTACTACAATCTCTGTGGGATCGACCCTTACTTTTCACTACGCTTCTATAAACAATTCGTACACTTGCGAGGTTTTAATTTGTGTCTAGTTTATCTATTTATTTAGATCATCTAGATTGCACAACAATGCTTAGTTGCAGGTTTCTAAAGTAACTTCGAGCCATGAGTATGGATTCCGAACTTGTTAGTTTAGTTATTAATAGGTTGCAGGAGCATATCAAATGACGATTTGAACTCCGAACTTGCTTTGTCGCAAGTTGCTAAAGTAACATCATGTCATGGTTATGGACTCCGAACCCGTCATTAAGGCGTTAACTAGTTGCAGGAGCAGATCGAATCGCTAGTTGAGCTCTGAACGTGCTTCATTACAGGTTGCTAGAACAACTTCGAGCCACGGGTATGGACTCCAAACTCATCTTATAATGAGCTTCTAATAATTTTTTGGTGTCATTTTTAGGAGTAAGCTTGACATTTAATTCATTGTATGCATCTGTAGAGTTGTACAATAATTCTACAAAAATTATACTAAATTTCATTGAATAATAAGATTGAGCGGCTGCTCTAGTGGCTAACCTTTATTATATGCAGTGAGTGGTAGTGAAAGCAGTCTTTATTGAAAATAAAATTAAACGGTTGATCTAGTGGTTTGCCTTTATTAGAAAATGTTGAAAATATATAGAGGAGGCGAGTGTTAAGTGCCGTTGTTGAAGTTCATAAGACATTCCTTATTCCATGTCCCTGCTGATATCTCCTTGAGCTTCCTCAGCCCAGATGTACTTATCACTCCTTTCTAGAAGCTCAGTGAAATCTCTTGGAGGCTTCTTAACAAGGGAGGCATTTAATTCATTATGAGTGACATTATGGCGGAAAGCTGCAACCGCCACTGATGAGTCTAGGGAAGAGATGGATCTTGCTTCGCCTGTGAAGCGCTTGACAAAGTCCTTCAGCAGGTCTCCGTTCTTCTGTTTTAATTCCAACAAGGAAGCACTTGTATTTTTAGTCTTGCTGCTAGTAAAGAAATACATTATGAAGAGCACCTCGTGCTGATCAAAGGAGAATATTGACTCTGGTTATAGGCTGGAGTACCATTTCCTTGCAGATCCTTTCAAAGTTGCAGGGAATATTCGGCACATGAACATGTTAGTGGCGTTGTAGACCATCATGTGAGTCTTGAAACTCTTAGTATGGTCGGTAGGGTATGATTCTTTATCGTATGATTCGAATTGAGGAGCCTTGTAGTTCTTTGGGGTGGGCGCATTAAGGATGGTTTTGTTGAAAGGAGGTTAATTGGGGCGATAAGTCCTGCTGGAGTAGTTCTCGTCATTCTTCATCTGTTCCAAGCGATCTTCTACCTCTCAGATACGGCGAAGGACTTGCTTCCCCTTGGATCTAGTTGAGTCGCTTGATTCTTCTTCTTTTGAGGGTCCACCCTGATCTTGACTGCCTTGAATAGCATGGAGGATGTCAAACTTGAATTTCTCTAGTTTTTCCCTAGTGATTGGGGCCTCTCCCTCATTGTTTCTCTTAAGATGCTTTCGACTCTCACGAGTTAAGCTTCTTTCTGCAGTATGCCCCCTGTGATAGGAAGAGTGTCTTGATCTTGATCTTGGACTTCGGGGAGAGTTGCTCCTCGGTTCGGGCGCACCTCTCATCCAAATGGATTCGTAGGTCAATTCCTTGTTGCCTACCGCTGATGATTTGGCGGAGATCTCTTGGCCCCTGGGGGCCTCGCGAGGCCATTGAGTCACTGGAAGGATTATGGACTAAGACATGGTCGTGCTGAGAATGTTGTTCATGATGGCTTTGTTGGTAGCCCCGTGGTGCCTCTCCGTTCACATGAGCTTGACTAGGCTAATGGGGGGGATCTGGTTGATAATGTAATACCTGGTCCTGGATAGGCCACTTGTTGAGCCAAGTTAGGCTCGGGGCGCTACAGATAAGGAGGAAATGGGTCCTCCATGGGAAGAGCTAGTTTACAAAGAGAGTTGGTGCGACGGCTTGAGACCGCCACTCTGCCTCTAAGTCTTCGTGGCATGGTAGTAAGTCTGATCTATGTAGTTTCCCACAAATGGAGCCAATATGTTGTTTCTTATTTTGGTGTGGGAGGAAACAGATAGTGAGTTTATATATGAAGGAAACTACTAAATATCTGACATTTGATCGTTGTGATCGTTGTCGTGAAAAGTAGATAAAGCTCCTAAGATTGGATCTGGATCATTGATTGAATACCGTGATCTGAATCTGACGGTTGTTGATGCGACCGATAGACCTACAAAAAGCCTGAAACACCGAGGATGGCCCCGGCAAAAGACCCTCTGACGCTCAAGTCAGAACCAGAGAGAGAAAGAGAGTTTTAGAGAGAAAAATCAAATTACCTGCTGACTGGGAAGGGGGAAGGATATTCATAGGTCTGAGAAATAGTTTAGGAGAATGATATGAATTCCTTCTCTTGTTGATTATCCCCCTTAAGAGATATGACTCTCTTGTTTGGAGATAAGAGATTTGACTCACAACCCTCATGGGTTGTGTGTCTCTCCTAGTGGGCATAATCTGTCACTTTTAATGGGCTTGAAAGTAGCCCATGTATTGTAGACAAGCCTGAAGAAGGCCCCGAACTTATTAAAGAGTCATGTTATGACTAATTAGACTGTAGAAGCTTTGGGATATGTGCTGCGATCATATGGCCCTTATTTGCTGCGATTTTTACCATTACTAGTAAACTATGTAGCTTTATGGTGCCAGTAGAATAAATGCACTTAATACTCTTCCCAACCTTAATGTTCTTCACATCTGAATTGGAGTAGCGAACATTGAAATGGTAAGTTGTTTCTTATTGATCTAATTAACTGGATACAATGTTTAGTGTATATACAAGATACATAAGCATGGGGTCTACCCGGAATATAACAACTAATACAACTACAACAATATATCTAATACTCCTCCACAAGTTTGAGCATATATATCAAACATGTCCAACTTGTCACTGATGAACTGTATTCTGGCTCTGGCAAGGGGCTTTATGAGAGCATCGACTAGCTGTTGATCAATGCTAATATGTCTGAAATCTATCTGCGAAGGCTCATACGGAATGCCACTCATTTTTGCGAACCACATGACAGTCATCATTAATATGCTTAGTTTGTTCATGAAACAGAACTTTACTGGCTATATGTATGACAGAATGGCTGTCACAATATAGATGCATTAACCCATATTAGACCACCCCCAACACACTAAGAAAATGCTTAACCCAATTCATCTCACACGTGACATTAGCCATGGCACGATAATCAAATTTCGCACTCGAAAAAAGCCATATTATGTTTCTTGTTCCTCCAAGAAACTAAGTTTCACTCGAAAAACACACAATATCCTATGGTGGATCTCCTAGTAGTCAACCAACCCAATCGCCATCTAAGAAGCGACAATTCGACAATGTCCACCGTCAGTATACATCAGTTCTCTGCATGGAGAACTCTTCATGTGCCTGAAGAATTCTCATAACTGAATCATAATGGCTCGAACGAGATGAAGCCATGATTGACTAACTATACTCACTGAATATGCGATATCTGAATTGGTAACTATAAGATAATTCAAATTTCCTACAAGCCTCTTGTATCTCCCTGGATCTTTCAATAGGTCTCCCTGATCTGGCAATAACTTAAAGTTTCGGTACATCAGAGTGTGTGATGTATTGTACCTTAACATACCACTCTCAGTAAGTATATACAACACATACTTTCTCTGTAATAAGGAAATTTCATCCTTAGATCAACTTACCTTGATCCCTAAGAAATACTTCAATCGTCCGAGATCCTTAGTCTGAAACTTTTGTTGAATGTAAAACTTAAGATTGAATCACATTCTAATCATCTCCTGTAATCACATTGTCATCAACATATACAACTAAAATGATCATCTTCCCTTGATGATGTCAATAGAACACAGAATGATCAATATCACTCATTCTTAACAAAAAACTAGTGAAAACCTCAATGAAACAGCCAAACCAAGTACGGGGAGACTCTTTGAGTTCATACAAAAATCGTTTCAAGCAATAGACTTTTGTAGGCTCAATTTTACAAACAAAACTAGGGGTTGTTCTATATAAACCTGATGCTCAAGAACGTTACTGAGAAAGACATTCTTGACATCAAGTTGGTGGTGTAGCCAAAAAAAACAATAGCCAAGGCAACAATAATCCAAACAGAATGCATTTAGGCCACATGAGAGAATGTCTCCTCATAATCAATGTCATAGGTTTGTGGATAACCTTTAACAACCAATCTAGCTTTTAGGCTAGTCAGAGAACCATCTGAATTTAATTTAACAGTGTACACTCACTTAGAAACAATATAACATTTACCAAATTGAAGGGGAATCTGATCCCAAGTATCTGTTAGATTCAAGGATAGAAAAGAGTCTTTATTGTATTATTGGGTTTATTGGATTATTAAATGATAACTGAGTACAATGTCTCCTATGTATAGGAGAGAAAGAAAGACTAAACTAATACATTATTTGATATGAGACTAAACTAATATCTCACATCTAACACCCCCTCTCAAAGTCAAGTTGGTTTAAACAACATGAGTTTAGAATATTGATGATGTTCATGTGGTAGGTGTTTATGTGGTAGGGACGACACATGGTTGGGCAAGGACGGTGCTCGGTGGTGGCACAGGGTCAGCGCACGATAGTGGCACAGGGACGATGCTCGGTAGTAGCACAAGGGACAGTGCACGAGCGCAAGGGACGGTGCACGATAGCGGTGCAGGAATGGAGTATGGTACCGGCACAGGGACGGCGCTCAGTAATGGCACAAGGGGCAACGCTCAGTAGTGGTGCAAGGGACGGTGCATGGTAGCGGCGCAGGGACGGTGCACAGTAGAGGCGCAGGGATGGCACTCGATCGTGGCACATGGGATGGCTCTCGGTAGTGGTGCAAGGGATGATCCTGCTCTTGGATCTAGCAAGTGTAGAAGTTGAGAAGTAGTATAAGTAGTGCTCTTCGGCGGTTGTAGTAGAAATAGTGGTGGTAGTGTAACACCCCGCAAAATTTTGTTATAACAATTTTGCTCCACGTGTGTTACGCACATGTTTTTTGTGTCGTTGTGCAAAATATCTGTAACATTATCAAAATAAATATTTTACGTATGTTATATTTTGATTGTTTATAAACATTTTTCTGCCGCTCAAATCTATTTTTGTATTTGAATACTTACTGATACGTGCGACGCACTTATTTTCTATGCATATTTGAAGAATTAATAAAATACTTATTTTAATATTTTCTTTTGCACGTAATTTGGTGCACGTGTCGATTAATAAAATTCTATTGAGTCATGAAAATTTTTCTCTCATTTTACAATTCACTAGTGTATGGTTAATTTTAATAAAAATCAACTAGGCTTAACTCTATATTTTGAAACACATTAATACTATTATAAATGAAAGCCCCTAATTTTTAGGTGTGCATTTAACGTGCATGCACGCTCATTTAAAATTATATAAGACTAGTGCACATTACAATTTGTAGCACATACACACCTAATTTAATTAAAAACTCATAATAAAATTGTATGAAGTAGTGTGCACATGGGCTGCACGTGCACGTGCTTTTACTTTTCCTTGTTGGTCGGTGTTACCGCTGAATCTGGTGTGGGGGTAAACAAATAGTATTTGTGAGTTCTTGGAAAATCTGAACAGCACACCTGAACCTGTTCCGTCGGAGCTTAACTGTTGACTCATGCAGTTCACCTGCAAAACGTGCGAGACACCGAGGTTGATCCTGGCGACGTACCCTCCGACACTCAAGTCAGTAACCAGAAATGATTATGAAAGAGCGTTTAACTAGCAAAAGATTGATTACCTCACAACGGAGATGGATGGGGAGTATTTATAGGCGCCTTTGGGGATCAGATTAGGAATGTAATCACTGTGAATCTGTTAAGGAATAAAATCCTCGTAACCAGATAAGGAATGTGATCCCTGATTTCACAGTGACAGGATAGATATGAATCAGGGCCGTTGATTTAGCTAAATTAGAGACCCTAATTTTATCCTGCTGATCTGGGTTCTTCTCGGGTCGGGACCCGCACCCAGCTGAGGTGGATCCGTTCGTGGGTTATTGGATCTTTGGGAAGGAGATCCAGTATCCGTCTCAGACCCGGCTATAAGTGAAATTACCGTTTTACCCCTGGGCTTCAAGATTCGTGCCCGATTTGGATGGTTCCGATTTAACCCCATTTTTAGCCATATCACGAGCCCCCCACTCCCGAAGACTGAGTTTGATCAGCCTTTGAGGAGTAATCTTACTGTTTTAATGGCTTAGTGGAGTTGTATCGGGGTCCAAATGGAAGGTTTTGAACCTCTGAAGGGGGTAGTGTGGTGATTTTTCAAGTGGTTTGTACTCTAAGCTATTCTTGAGCTTCTCGGATGTTTGGTGGTTTCTATCTATTTTTTCAGATTATTTATTTAATTTTGCAAAGTGTTAATTCGTCGTCCGGGGATCTTAACAGAACGTTCTAGGCAATAATTACTCGTTCAGGAATTCAAAAATATACCCCGAAACTTATAAATATTTTCTAGAATTTTTAGTTAATTTCCCTGAATTTTTAATAATTTTTTCGCAATTTTTAAATAAATAAAATGATTAAAATAAATAAAAACTAATTTTTAATACCGATTTATGGCGTGGCGCGATCTGGGCCCTCCATCAGCGCTGAGCACGATTCTCTGGGCGATCGGACGATCCAAGTTCCTCAGCAGATAGTATCTTCGCATGTGAGGGTCGGTTCCTCGACTCCTCGGCTCCTCGGCTCGGCTAATTGGCTCGGAGCCTTTGGATCTGCCGTACTACGTGGCATGATCCTGAGCGTCCATCTGGGTGTGAATCACGAGGATAGGGTTCAGATCACGAGAAAACGTTATTTTGTTGTTTTGTGGTCGTGGCGCTATCTGAACCATCCATCAAGATCTGTCGCAAATTTTGAAAAGATCCAACGGTGGCTCAACCTCGGAGGAATTTTTCTCCATATGTGAGGGTCGGTTCCTCGGCTCCTCGGCTCGGCTAATTGGCTCGGAGCTTTTGGATCTGCCAAACTACGTGGCGTGATCCTGAGCGTCCATCTGGGCGTGAATCACGAGGATAGGGTTCAGATCACGAGAAAACATTATTTTGTCGTTTTGTGGTCGTGGCGCTATCTGAACCGTCCATCAAGATCTGTTGCGAATTTTGAAAAGATCCAACGGTGGCTCAGCCTCGGAGGAATTTTTCTCCATATGTGAGGGTCGGTTCCTCGTCCCCTCGGCTCGGCAGCTCGGTGTTGTTAGCCGAGGGATGGAGTTTAGAAGTTATGAAGAGTTTAGACTTTGAACCGTCGCTACCCTTCGACCCAGTAGCTCGGTTGCTCGGCCAAGCTGTTCGGTAGCTCGGCTAGGCACACCGGTGGCCGGGAGCTCGGAAGGTACACGTGGCCGGATCTGGAGCATCCATCATGGCATGAATCACGAGAAAACGTTATTTTGTCGTTTTGTGGGCGTGGCGATATCTGAGCCGTCCATCGAGACCTGACACGAATTTTGAAACGATCCAATGGTGACTTAGCCTCGGCAGAATTTTTCTCCATATGTTAGGGTCGGTCCCTCGTCCCCTCGGCTTGGCAGCTCGGTGTTGTTAGCCGAGGGATGGAGTTAGAAGTATTGAAGAGTTCAGACTTTGAACCGTCGCTACCCTTCGACCCAGTAGCTCGGTTGCTCGGCCAAGCTGTTCGGTAGCTCGGCTAGGCACACCGGTGACCGGGAGCTCAGAAGGTACATGTGGTCGGATCTGGAGCGTCCATCATGGCGTGAATCACGAGGATAGGGTTCAGATCAAGAGAAAACGTTATTTTGTCGTTTTGTGGGTGCGTGGCGATATCTGAGCCGTCCATCGAGATCTGACACGAATTTTGAAACGATCCAACAGTGACTTAGCCTCGGCAGAATTTTTCTCCATATGTGAGGGTCGGTCCCTCGTCCCCTCGGCTCGGCAGCTCAGAGTTGTTTGCCGAGGGATGGAGTTAGAAGTTTTGAAGAGTTCAGACTTTGAACCGTCGCCACTCTTCGACCCAGTAGCTCGGTTACTCGGCCAAGCCGTTCGGTAGCTCGGCCGTGCACCGGTGGCCGAGTCGTTAAATTGTGTGATTATGGAATTTTTGTTTTGAAACGTCGCAACTCTTCGTTTTGGCGCTTTGCCTTCCCTTAGTGGGCTATTAAGTGCCCAAGGAAGCCCAAACATCGCTTTTGCCTTTATAAATCCTCACTCACCCACCCCAGAGCTCATTTCTTACTTTTTCACTTCCAAGTTCACTTTTACTCTCTGTGTGCTCCGCTAGCGGTGATTTTAGCTCCAAGGCGGTTGTGTTAGCTGTCGCGTGGGCCAGGCAATTTCCGGCGAACTTATTCCGACCGTGAACGTCACTTCAAGGCCACGTCATATCAAGGTCAGTTCATTTGCCTTAGCTTTTTGTTAGAGATGTCAAGGGTAGACTCGGGGAGTGAGGCCTCGTCCTTGGGCGATAGTGGCGCCGAGGAGAGGATGCGAATGGAGATCCGAAGAAAGGGGAAGCAGGTGGCTGAGCCGTCCGTGGCCGAGGCGAGGAGGAAGAAGAAGGCAGTGGGTCGATCTCCCGTAGTCGAGGAGATCGTGGAGACCGAGAGGCGAGCCCCCGAGATGGGTCGGTACCCAAGTGTGCTGTCCGACCACGCCGGAGTTAGGCAATACGAGGGCGATCTTATGAAGAAGGTAATCAGAGGTAGGTCGGCAGTCTACGAGGAGTACAACCCGGTTCAGACTACTGAGGCGGACGAGATTGCATCGGTATTATCCGAGAAGGACCTACTCCGGATCAGAAAAGGGTTCGCCATCCCTCTGGAGTACAAGCTGATCCTCCCTGGCCCTGGGATGCGACCGAATTCCATACTGTCGTCGTCGGATATGTGCATGTTCGACTACGACTCGCTGAACGCCGGATTGCGCTTTCCTTTGCACCCCTTCGTGCTACAGGTCCTCGAGTGGTACTGCCTTGCGCCGACTCAATTCATGCCGAACACCTGGCGCCATGTGAACGCCTTCTTGCTGCAGTGCCGCAACGCCGAGGTCGAGCCTAACCTGACACTCTTCCGGAGCATGTATTGGGTCCACCGGATGCACAAGACCGAGCATCGCTACTACTTAGTGCCGAGGAAAGGCATTCGGATTATAGAGAACCCTGACTCGATCAAAGGTTGGAAGGAGAAGTTCTTTTTGTTGAAGGAGCCCTCGATGCTGAAGATTCCGACTCGGTGGAAAGTAGAGGCGCCGAAGTTTGCGAGGGCCGACCCGGAACTGTCTGCGGCCGAGGAGGAAGTGGTGGGGAAGATCATGGCCCTCCCGATGTTGAGCTGGAGGGAAATGACCGAGGAGGTGCTACACGGGTCAGGCCTTAGTCCGATCGACCCGAGTACGCTCCTGACATCTTGTAGCATATTATTATTTTTTCCAAGTTTTTAGCTCGTTTTGCTAACTTGCTGTTTGTTTGCTGTTTGGAATAGAAGCGCCGAAGATGGACTTTCTGTGGATGATGAACGAGCGAGGCAAAGTTGCCGACGGTAGGAAGAGGAAGAGGCCGAGCAAGACGACTCCGTCCGGTCGGCCCTCCAAAGTGCCTTCGGCAGTTGCTCTGCCTCCCCCCGTCACTGAGGTTCCCTCGCCTGCGGTGGTCGTTATCGCCGACACCTCGGCTCCTGCTGCATCTACCACGGTCGGTGATGCTTTCGACGTTTCGGCGGTGCTGTCGCTCCAGGCTCCGCCCCTCACCTCTCAGCCGAGGTGATCCTGACCGAGCAGCACAAGAAGCTGTTCGTCCCGGACTGGCGAGTCAAGAATCACGACGGCTTCCTCGGGGACTCGCAGATGTGCATGCAAGCCGTCAAGCATCTGGCGACCCCGAAGGACCGAGCCACTCTGAAGGCGGGGACGGTTGGTGACGACACCTATGAGGTCGCTCGGTCGCTCGTATCGGTAAGTTTTGCGTATTCTTTCTTGGGAATTTCTTAAGTCAGCTGTCCGGCTTTTACTTTGTTCTTATTCTCTCTTTTCTTCGGCAGGCTACTTGTCACTTCGGCCATCTCCTTCAATCTATCACCGAACAGGAGAAGGAGTTGAAGGCCGCGAGCGATAAGGACAAGGCGGATAAGGTGAGGGCGTTTCGGCAGCTCGAGGCAGAGCAGAGGTGCACGGACGGCTTGGAGGTCCGGGTTGCCGACCTTGAGGCGGACCTGGAGCGATCAAAGCGGTGGCTCGACGAAGAGGTTGCCAAGGTCACTAAGGCTGCCGAGGAGTTGGCGGCATCGGCTAAGGCTTTGGCAGAAGCGAAGGCGAAGAAGGATGCCTTGGCGACGAAGATCAGGGCCGAGGTCGAGGCCGAGGCGAAGGCGCATATGACCTTGAACATGGAGAAGTCCTACCAGAGGGCGCTTGACCACGTCCAGGACCGTGTCCCCGGCTTTCAGCGGGTCGGCTACAGGCTATGGCTCGGAACCCCGTCAGATGGCGAAGAGGAGGGAGGTGAAGAGGAGGAAGGTGACGGGGAAGAAGGCGACGAGGAGGAGGAGGTGGACCCCGAGGTTGCGGTGGCCGACCCTCAGGCTGGGGTGAGGAATGAGGGGCCGTCTGGCGAAGCGCCTGTGGTCAAGCCGACGACGCAGGTGGACCCCTGATCTCCTCGTCCTTTTGTAATTTTGTTTTCTTTTTTCTTTTCAAAAAATGTAACGCCTTTTTGCGGACTGGCCACTGCCTCTTCTTTTATGAATGAAAATCTTATTTCAAATTTGTCGAAGTGTTTGGGTCGGTCTGTAGTCTTCCAATTGTGACGTTCTCGTATTTTAGATCCTCGAACATGCTCTAGATACCGCAGCAGCTCGGCGTCGTGCTGAGCTGTTTAGGCAATCTCGCGAGGCTCGCCTCGAGGGTGAGATCGAGCTGATCAGGAGAGTGTCGCTCAACGTGGAGAAGAAGAACAGCGAGCTGCTGGCCGAGGTGCACCATCTCCGGATAGTCGAGGAGGAGCTCTCGGCGAAGGAGGAAGAGCTAGCCTTGGTGCTGACCGAGTGAGATGCGCTCGCGAAGAAGGTCGAGCAGCTGCAGAGGGTCACGGTTGATAAGAGTATCGAGGTGACCAACTTGCGTCGCGTTATATCTGATAGTGCTGAGTACCCGGGTTCGGCGAAGCTCCCTCGCTTCAAGATTCTGGTTAAAGAAGACACTTTGAAAGACAGGATCGTTGAGCTCGAGGAGGAGGTGGCTCGTCTAAAGCCTCGGCCCGTGAGGACTAACGTCCGCAGCACCTCGTGCACTCGCGAGGAGAGGGAGCGAGGGATCTCCTTTTATGAGCTCGTGACTCGTCCTCCCGTCGTTGGTCGGACTGCGGCCGATGCATAAAGCGGCGTTGCTGTTAGCTTGAGCAGAGCCTCGGTCGGAGCCACTGTTCGGGTTAGCGGCGAAGCGGCATCCCAGTTCGTCGGCCTAGAGACGAGCTCGGAGGTAAAAAGACGAAAACCCCGAGTGTCTCTGAATCGGAACGTCCCTATTCCGAGGAGGCGTTGAACGAGCTGTATCGAGCTTTGGACTTCTTGCATTGTCTTCTTCGTTGTAACAACATGCCTTGTAAATTTATCAAGTTGCTTTTTTGCTGTAACTTCTTGCCTTGTAACTTTATCAAGTTGTTTTAATGAAATCAGAGTTCGTCCGCCCAATGCTGTGCCGTAGTTGTCTTACTCTCAAAACGAACTATAAGGACCAATAGTTAGCTTGTTCGAGTGTTTTAGCCGTAGGATTCTTGCCTTAGCTGTAGAACTTCAGCTTTTGCTCGGAATATACCGGGGCGACTTCATGCTTCGGTAGTACGCATTCCTCGGCCGCTCGGTTCGGGAACTAAGGGGGTGAAGTCGAACCGAGCGTCGGACTCCGAACATGCCGTTGACACGTGGCTCAGTCTGGACGGTCGATCACGATCATGGCACGTATCACAAGGTGGGAGGCACGAGTTTCAAGAAAACATTATCTTGTCGTTTTGTGGATACGTGGCACGACCTGATCCGTTCATCACGTTCTAGTACGCATTTTGAGATGATCTAACGGTGAAATCGGTTAGGCGGAATTTTTCTCCATATGTGGAGGTCGGTTCCTCGTCCGCTCGGTCCGGGGTACTTAGTTAGCACAGTCGAGCCGAGCGTTTGGACTTCGAACCATCGTTAGAGTAGTTCGACGGGGACGGGAGCAATTCCGAACGGCGACCTACTTCTGGCTCGTTTAAGAGCGAACTTGCGAAGTAGAATCAAGCCGAGTGTTGGACTCCGAACCATCGTTAGAGTTATTCAACGGTTGTGGGAGCAGTTCCGAACGGCGACCTACTTCTGGCTCGCTTAAGAGCGAACTTGCGAAGTAGAATCGAGCCGAGTATTGGACTTCGAACCATCGTTAGAGTTATTCAACGGTTGTGGGAGCAGTTCCGAACGGCGACCTACTTCTGGCTCGCTTAAGAGCGAACTTGCGAAGTAGAATCGAGCCGAGTGTTGGACTCCGAACCATCGTTAGAGTTATTCAACGGTTGTGGGAGCAGTTCCGAACGGTGACCTACTTCTGGCTCGCTTAAGAGCGAACTTGCGAAGTAGAATCGAGCCGAGTGTTGGACTCCAAACCATTGTTAGAGTTATTCAACGGTTGTGGGAGCAGTTCCGAACGGCGACCTACTTCTGGCTCGCTTAAGAGCGAACTTGAGAAGTAGAATAGAGCCGACTGTTGGACTCCGAACCATCGTTAGAGTGAAGAGCAAAGAGCAGAGATATATTTGCACAAGTATGAAAAATTTTCTTTATTGAAGACTACTAGTCGGTCACTTCTGAGTTGCGAGCCGTTATTACATATGAGAAATAATAAAGAAAATACACGGGATAGGAGAGGAACGGTTCGACATCCCGAAATACTTAGAGAGGTGCCGGGGCACTTTCTTGGTATTTCAAAAGATGGTCGGCATTCCAGGTCCTAGGGATTTCTCTGCCTTCGTGGTCTTCGAGACGATATGCTCCAGGCCGAACTACTTTTGTGATCTTATAGGGTCCCTCCTAATTTGGAGTTAGTTTACTCTTCTGACTAGGGAAGGAGACAGCTTGCTTTCTAAGGACTAGGTCCCCCTGTTTGAGATCGGTAGGTCGGACCTTTTTGTTATATGCCGACTCGATCCTCTTCCGATAGCTCTGTTGGCGGATGGATGCCCTTTCCCTCAGCTCGTCTATTTGGTCTAAGTTTGTCCGAAGGTCTCTAGCGTTATGCTCTTCGTTGTAGGCTACAAGGCGAGGAGAAGGTATTCCGACCTCGAGAGGGATCACAGCCTCGGACCCATAGGTGAGGTTAAACAGGGACTCTCCTGTGGGGGTCCGTTTAGTAGTGCGGTAGTTCCACAGCACGTTGGGGAGCTGTTCGACCCATAAACCTTTGGAGCACTTGTCCAATCTCTTCTTAATGCCGGAAAGAATCTGTCAGTTAACATTTTCGACTTGGCCATTCGACTGCGGATGGGAGACGGAGGAGAAACGTTGCTAGATGGCGAGGTCCTCACACAGAGCTCGGAATGTAGCCCCAGTAAATTGGGTTCCGTTGTCTGTTACGAGGACTCGGGGGACACCGAATCGGCAGATGACACTCTTCCAGAAGAACTGAAGTACCTTGTTCTCTGTGATCGTTGCCAGGGGCTCGGCCTCTATCCACTTCGAGAAATAGTCGATCGCCACGACTAGGAACTTGAACTGGCCCGGAGCTGGAGGGAATGGCCCTAGTAAATCCATTCCCCACATGGCGAAGGGAATAGGACTTGATAGGGAGGCGAGCTGAGCTTGTGGGAGGCGACGAATGTTTGAATGCTTCTGACAAGAGTCGCATTGCCGAACGTGTCGCTCGGCGTCTTGGAGGATAGTAGGCCAGAAGTAGCCGTAATTCAACACCTTCCGAGCTAGGGATCTGGACCCTGAATGTGCCCCGCCGATGCCTTCGTGGAGCTCCTGTAAGGCGTAGTCGGCTTGTTCTGGGGAGAGACATCTCAAGTATGGCCTGCCATCCACTTGCGAGAAGGAGCGTTTGTATAAGATTCCCTCCACTAGGGTGTACCGCTCCGCTCTGGTCCTTACATGGCGAGCTTCCTTAGGGTCTTCAGGGAGGAGCCCATCCCTTAGGAAATCCACCAATGGTTTCATCCAGTTATCTTGTAGTAGGACCGGCAGCGACTCCAATGAGTTGAGGGTCTCATCTTCTATACTTGGTTTGAAGAGAACCTCGATCAAGACGGTCTGCTCGAGACCTTGGAGGGAGGATGAGGCTAACTTGGAGAGGGCGCCGGCCTGTGAATTCTCTTCTCGGGGGATCCGCTGGATGAGCGCTTCTTCGAACTGGGCCATGAGAGTTCGGACTTTAGCGAGGTACTTCACCATCCGATCGTCCCGCGCCTCGTATTCGCCCAAGACTTGATTCACCACTAGTTGAGAGTCACTATAGATTCGGAGGCGCTGCGCCCGTGCACTTCGGGCAAGTCCGAGGCCGGCGATCAGTGCCTCATACTCTGCTTCGTTGTTTGAGGCCTCGAAGTTCATGCGGAGGGCATACTGGAGGACGAAGTCATCCGGGCCTGCCAGAATGATCTCGGCTCTGCTCCCCTCGTTGCAAGAGGAACCGTCCACAAAACTGTCCAGATAGGGGGTCCGTTTGGCGCCTGGCTGACCTCGGGAATGGTGGTCTCGACGATGAACTCCGCCAAGGCTTGAGCTTTGATCGCAGTTCGGGGCTGGTATGAGACGTCGTGCTGGCTTAGCTCGATGGACCATTTCATGAGGCGGCCAGAGGTCTCAGGTATGTGGAGGACTTGTTTCAGCGGTTGGTCGGTAAGGACGACCACCGAATGGGACTGGAAGTAGGGGTGAAGCTTTCTCGCTGCCATGATTAGTGTAGCGCCCCGTTTTTCATATACTGGGAAACCGAGACACGAGCCAAGACCTTTCCTTCAATAAGTCACAAAACCTAGAAAACAGGAAAATTTAAAACTTTTTATTAACTCAATATTACAGGCCGAGTATTCCCATCAATGCACTAGATTACATCAGAGTATACATGAAATAGTTATTACAGCGGAAATTAAAACTTGACGTTGGCTCCTCACTTTCCTTGCCTTGAGTCCTCCTGAATCTCGCACCTGTATTTTTTTACGGTCCAGTACCTATGGAAGTGGGGACGTCAGTATTCACTGACGCTTAAAGGCTGATCATATAGCAGCGGATCTCCAAAACAATATATACAAACATAGTAAAGTATGTCGGTGTAGTTTAAGTGTTCGTGAGTGCAAGAATCCAATGAATGTCAATCAAACTGGAATACCAATGCACCGTCAACTAAACTAGAATACTAATGCACTGTCAACTAAGCTAGAATACTAATGCACTGTTAACTAAGCTAGGGTACTACTGCCATGTCGACTAATACTAGAATGCTCTTATTCTAATATTCAGCAAGTCTCCGAAGCAACATGCAGCCCATACTACATGCGACTCCATCTCAAGTCGTTTCTCCAAATATAGGGATTGAACCCGCGTTATGAATTCTAATTGTATACAACCTGTTCCCGACACCTACACGTGGCTAATGAGGCTGCAGATGTGGTCATGTGCCACTGTTGCATTTTGCCAGTGGTGTCTATGTTCGCCACTGCGACCCGGCCAACCGGACCTCTCTCCAAATAGACGAACCCAACGTATCGGGCGTCACAACAAAATCAAACTATAGGGTTTCGCAAGCGCAGGGTAGCGCTATGCCTACCCTGTGGCACCCTCTGGGGTATCGCAAGTGCAGGACTGCCCAATGCATCCTGTGGCACCCCCAGCCACTTGTACATCAGGAATTAACAGCGCGAGATACGCAACCCGTGTCCTCAACTTGTGAGACGGCACCGTACGTATCCCTTTAACAGGAAGGCGCAACCCAATAACACCACCTAAGATCGGCCCTAAAGAAAGGTTTGGTCGTATGGTGCACCCTACTACCAATCCCCCTTCTTTCGGGCAAAAGGTTAAGTAATGATTTTATAAGTCACTATCCTAATGAGGTTATTATTCCTATGCAATCTTGCATAGTTTCCAATCATGGTCCAACTCGTGGTCCCTCGATCCAAGACTCTGGTAATAATATCTCTCTCAATCATCACTACCCCTAACTCGGATTCTACCAACACTCTCGGCCCACGGTCAACCTACATTGGTTAAGATCCGTCAACGTCCGAAGTGAGATCTATCCGTTTTACTCTAAGGAGGTAGAATGTGGTCTTGATGGTCGATGACCCCTAGGGTAATTGAATACCCTATACTTAGCTTCTTATCAAGCTACAACTATTGGAACTTCTCAACCCTTATTACTATGAATGAAGGGTGCTCATATGCTTATGGTTCCATTTTAAATTAGAACCTACTCGACTAGAGTCCATGGGTTCTCTTCCTAACTCACATAAACATTGGTACATATCCTCATGCAATCTAGGATGCTATACTATGCCGTACAAGCTTGTATGGTTCTTTACTAATATCAACTACCACAAGGTAGTATAACTACAATTCCAACATGGCTCTTTCTTATTACTTAGCCTATGGCAATTCAATCATGGCATGCAATTTCAAGCATCAATCTACGACAATTAATCATGGCAATCTCACAATATTCTTAACTATGAAATGATTTAGCATGCACTTGTAACAAGTCTTAAGCATGGATATATGACTAGTATGAACATACCACATTCCAAGCATGGTAGGCATTTTTAATTTAAATCCTACAACATTCTAAGCATAAATAAGGTAGTCTAAACATGGTAGGAATTTTAGAATCAATCCTACAACATTTGTAGCATGAATATGGCTTCTAAACATTTTTAGAAAGGATCCTACAATATTAGTAGCATGAATATGGCTTCTAAACATTTTTAGAAGTAATCCTACAACACTTGAAGCATAAATATGGCTTCTAAATATTTTTAGGAGTAATCCTACAACACTTGAAGCATAAATATGGCTTCTAAATATTTTTAGAAGTAATCCTACAACACTTGAAGCATAAATATGGCTTCTAAATATTTTTAGAAGTAATCTTACAACACTTGAAGCATAAATATGGCTTCTAAATACTTTTAGAAGTAATCCTACAACACTTGAAGCATAAATATGGCTTCTAAATATTTTTAGAAGTAATCCTACAACAATTGAAGCATAAATATGGCTTCTAAATATTTTTAGAAGTAATCTTACAACACTTGAAGCATAAATATGGCTTCTAAATATTTTTAGAAGTAATCCTACAACAATTGAAGCATAAATATGGCTTCTAAATATTTTTAGAAGTAATCCTACAACACTTGAAGCATAAATATGGCTTCTAAATATTTTTAGAAGTAATCCTACAACAATTGAAGCATAAATATGGCTTCTAAATATTTTTAGAAGTAATCCTACGACATGTGTAGCATGAATATAGCTTCTAAATATTTTTAGGAATAATCCTACAACATGTGTAGCATGAATATAGCTTCTAAATACTTTTAGAAATAATCCTACAACATGTGTAGCATGAATGTAGCTTCTAACATGATGTAATAAATTCCACATCTACTATTACTACTTTTAATAGAAACATACATCTACTATTGCTACTTAGTAGAAGCATACATGTCTACTACTACTACAACTTTATTAGAAACATATATATCTACTACTACTATAAGTATCAACTAAAATTTAGCATAAACATCTACAATTAAATTACTACAAAAAGAGATCTTTATTAACATAAGTTTCTTACTAGTGGACATAAAAGAGATCTTTTTACAACTAGTGTTTAGAAAGAAAGATCTTTTTATTAATTTATTTTACCACTAGTGATTTAGCTAGTTTCTTTTTTTTTTCTTCATACTTTAAGATTAAAATTAAACAATAGCACAACAAATAAGAACACTTTATTTTTTTAGGTTTAATCAACATATGTTCCTTTTAATCCAAGGTTGAACATAGGTCCTACAACCTTACATGGTTGTAAACAATTCATATGCCTTATGTATAGGTCCATAATCAAGTCCTACAACCTTACATGGTTGTAAACAAAAGTTTATGTGTATGTATCCTTTTAGTCCAAGTAGTTAACTTTTTATCATACAATCAACAAACAAAAGAACTCTTTTAAATGATTCCTACTACAACATACAACATAATAACCACACCAAAAAAAGAAAGGTAAACAAGAGGGTAAGAAGAAGAAGAGCATCAAAAACCATCATTCAATAAACAAACAAACAACAAATAAATAACACAAACCATGAGAAACCCCCACCTTGTTTCTTTCTTGATGGAAGACTAGACTACTTTCCTTCTTTCTCCTAGAACTCCTATCAACCTACAATTAAAAACTCTCAAGTTAGATCACTCATTATTTTCCTTTCTCTTTTTTTTTTCTTTGATATTTCTAAAGTAAGATTATGGAGAAGGAAGGGGGTATTTATAGGAGGAGAGAAGGGAGGTCATTGCAATTGTGCACCCACACAATTATCCAAAACCCCCTCCTCCTTTCATGGCCGGTTGCATCTAGTGAAGGGGAGGTGATGTGGAGGTATGGTGAGGGTATGGGTCCTTGGTGATGTGGAGGGTGATGTGGAGGAGAGGGTGTTCTAGAAGGATTCTTATGTCTTTGTAACCCTAGGTTTAACTACAACCCTAGGTTTAGCTACACAACCCTCTCTAATTATTCATTAGGTTGTCATGGCTAAAAGATAGCACAATGGTGAAAGAAAAATAAAATAATCAAGTAGTCATACGTTAAAAAAATAATATTATTAATAGTTGATCGAGATATTACAATCAGAGCGTACGCCATCTTTTCTATCTTCGGGTAGCGAAGCTCGGCTTCACGGAGCACCTTGCTCACATAGTAGATGGGCCTTTGAGTCCGTTCTTCTTCCCTTACTAAAACGGCGCTAAGGGTCTGTTCGGAAGCAGCCAAGTAGAGGTATAGGGTTTCTCCTAGAACGGACTTGCTGAGCAGAGGAGGGTTGACAAGGTAAGCTTTTAGCTGGTCGAACGACTCCTGCTGCTGCTGACCCCATTCGAAACCCTTAGCCCCCCTGAGGGCCTTGAAGAAGGGGAGGCATTTCTCCCCGGACTTGGAGAGGAAACGACCTATAGCGGCCAGGCGGCCTGTCAGCCTCTGAACTTCCTTAACATTCTTGGGCGGGGCCATGTCTAATATGGCCTTGATTTTCTCTGGATTAGCTTCGATTCCTCGTTGGTTGACCATGAAGCCGAGGAACTTTCCTGAGGAGACTCCGAACGCACATTTGTTCGGATTGAGCCTCATGTTGTGCTTTATCAGTACACCGAATGCCTCCTGCAGGTCGGCGACATGGTCGGTACCTCGGATGCTTTTTACAAGCATGTCGTCGACATACACTTCCATATTCCGAACTATCTGGCTCTGAATGACTTTGTTAACAAGGCGCTGGTAAGTGGCACCAGCGTTCTTCAATCCGAATGGCATCACCCTATAACAGTAGAGGCCTTGGTCGATCACAAACAAGGTCTTCGGGATGTCCGGGGGGAACATCCGGATCTGATTGTAGCCGGAGAAAGCGTCCATGAAGCTGAGGGGCTCGTGCCCCGAGGTGGCGTCGATGAGGCTGTCAATGCTCGGAAGAGGGAACGGGTCTTTAGGACATGCCTTATTCAGATCGGTAAAGTCGATACATATCCTCCAGGTCCCATTCGACTTCTTTACCATGACCACATTGGAAAGCCATTCCGGGTAGTTAACCTCCTGAATGAACCGAGCCTTTAGAAGCTTATCGACCTCTTCTTTGATGGCCAGCTGTTGCTCGGGGGCGAACTTGCGCCGCTTCTGTTGGACCGGCTTAGACCCCGGTTCAACGCTTAGGTGGTGGACCAAAAGCTCCTCGGAGATTCCCGGCATGTCAGCGGCGGACCAGGCAAAAAGATTGCGGTCCTCCGAATGCACTGCACTATGTCGAAACATAAGACAGGCGGGAAGGTCTTGCTAATGAAGAACTTTCGGCTCGGATCATCCTCCGAAAAGAGCACCTCTTCCAGTTCGTCCACCGGCTCGGACGTTGGTCGAGTTGCCTCCTGGGGGATCTCTAAAGTTTCGAGGGAGAGGACCGGACCCCCGGTGGAAGTCATGTAGCACTTCCGGGCCATCTCCTGATTGCCCTTGACCTCTCCTACTCCTGCCCGGGTGGGGAATTTCATCTTGAGGTGGTATGCCGAAGGGATGGCTTCTAGGACAGCTAAGCCGGGTCGACCCAGGATAACGTTGTATGCAGCTAGGACATCGACGACCATAAAGTCCATCGGCTCGGTCCGGGTGGTAGGAGTTTTTCCAGTAGTTACGTCGAGGGTTATCACCCCTTCGATAGTTACTGGCACTCCCGTGAACCCGTGGAGAGTGTAGCCGGCCGGTTTGAGACGGTCCCTGGATAGCTGAAGACCTCGGAAGGCTGAGAGGAAGAGGATGTTCACGGAGCTTCCGTTGTCTACTAGGATCCTCTGCACTTTGAAGTTCGCCATACGAAGATCAATAACAAGTGCATCACAGTGGGGAGTCCTAACCCCCTCGGGATCTTCATCTGAGAATGTGACCGGGACACCGAGGCCTTTGGGGGGAGGGGCACCGTGAACAGAATTGACCTCTCGAACGAACGCCTTTCGAGAAGAGTTGGAAGAGCCTCCCATGGGGCCTCCATGGATAAGATGCAGGACGCGTTCCTCCTCAAACTCGGGGGTTTCATGGCGTCGCTCGGAACGCTTGTTAGCCCCCCGAGGCGGAGGAGTGGTGCGATCGGTCCGATCATTTGCTCTCACAAACTTGGCCAACTGCCCCCTCTGGATGAGGGCCTCTATCTCGTTCTTCAGTGCCTGGCAGTCGTTGGTGTCGTGGCCATGATCCCGGTGGTAGCGACACCACTTCTCCTTGTTCCTCTTCTTGGCTGGGTTGTTCATCCTCGGAGCAGGAGGTATGACCCCTTCCTTCTCGACTTCCATTAGAATGGTGGAGACGTTGGTAGTGAGAGGAGTAAATTTCTCGAACCTGGGGGGAGGGCGGCGCTGACCGCTATTATCCCTCTGAAGCTTCTTGGCCCCTTCCTCTTCAGTTGTCTTTCTCTTCGTCCCGGAGGCAGATCCTCCGAAGCCCGGGAGATATTCGGCCTTCTCAGCCCGAATATACTTCTCGCACCTAAGAAGAAGGTCGGCAAAGTTATAGGGGGCTTTTTAGCGAGGGACGAGCGAATATTAGAGTTGAGGACATTGGATTGGAATGCGACGGTTGCAACTGATTGGTCGAGGGAGGCGATGGACCTGACCTCTACAATAAACCTCCTCACATGGTCCCTCAACTTTTCTCCCCTCTCCTGACGGAGGTGGAGTAATGAGATGCTGGTCTTCTCCGTGCGTCTGCTACTCACAAAGTAGGTTATGAAGAGCGTTTCGAACTGCTCGAAAGAGAAAATGGAAGAGGGGCCGAAGCGGGAGTACCATTCCCGAGCCGAACCCTTAAGAGTGGTGGGGAAGGTTTTGCAAAGCATGGCGTCAGAAGATTGGTGGATTAGCATCAAGGTCTTGAAGCTTTCAACATGGTCAATGGGGTCCGACTCCCCCGAGTAAGTTTCAAACTGCGGAGGCTTGAAGCCCCCTGGGATGGGAGCCTCCATGATGGTCCGGGAGAAGGGAGGTCTGCTGGGGTGGACGGTCCTTCCTCTCGACTCTTCCTCCTTGTCCATTCGGCCGATGCGCCTCTCCATCTCGTGGAGACGGTGGTAGAGAGCATCGTCCCTCCGGTGATAGTCAAACGAGCCTCTGGACTCGTCTTCATAGGAAGGGGAGCGAGGACTACGGCGACGGTAGTCCTGGGAGCGGCGAGGACTATGGTTATGTTGTTGGTAATTAGGAACCGGAGGAGGCGTTATGGACCGGTGACGAGGACTCGGGACCCGTGGGGGTGTCGGAACCCTTTGGGCATTATTGTTGTTGGGGCGAAGGTTGAGAGCCTGCAACACCGTTGCTTGAAATTGCTGGAACTCGGCACGAGTGATGGGTGCCTCATCGTTCCTCGGATGATGCCGACCAGCGGGGGAATGCGGCCTCCTCCTATGACGCTCGGGTGATTCTCTCCGTCCCCTTCGGTCCGGGGACCTTCTGCAATCTCGTTGATGAGAAGATTGCTCACCCGGATGTTTTTGGCGGGAGACTCCCTCTCGGGCCTGCTTCTCATCGAGGCGGCGGCGAAGATCCTCATCCTTCTGCCAATTGAGGACGGTGTTGCGAAGGTCGGAAACTCGAGGATTGTGGGAGGCCATGAATTCGAAGAGGCATTGTGGATGGAGACGTGGTCCGGATGGAGAGGTTGTTTCTGCGAGTCGGGAAGCGAGACCCCTGCACCGGTATTTGAAGGACCAGGGGGACCATTAGGAGGTTTTTGATTTGGAAGAGGAGGCAGATCCTCGGCTTGAGGTGGAAGTTGCCCCTGTTGATGAGTGGGTTGGAAGGAGACTTCCTGTTGCTGATCGGGATTGGGTCCACAATTGGACCCCCTGGATCTTACCTTTCTAGGCGGCATGGCTGGAGATCTGACCGACGGGAAGAGGGGAGGCTGCTATTCGTTTGATGTTCCCACAGACGGCGCCAATCTGTTACCGCTGAATCTGGTGTGGGGGTAAACAGATAGTATTTGTGAGTTCTTGGAAAATCTGAACAGCACACCTGAACCTGTTCCGTCGGAGCTTAACCGTTGACTCCTGCTATTCACCTACAAAATGTGCGAGACACCGGGGTTGATCCCGGCGACGCACCCTCCGACGCTCAAGTCAGTAACCAGAAATGATTATGAAAGAGCGTTTAACTAGCAAAAGATTGATTACCTCATAACGGAGATGGATGGGGGGTATTTATAGGCGCCTTTGGGGATCAGATTAGGAATGTAATCCCTGTGAATCTGTTAAAAAAAATCCTCGTAACCAGATAAGGAATGTGATCCCTGATTTCCCGGTGACAGGATAGATATGAATCAGGGTCGTTGATTTAGCTAAATCAGAGACCCTAATTTTATCCTGCTGATCTAGGTTCTTCTCGGGTCGAGACCTGCACCCAGCTGAGGTGGATCCGTTCGCGGGTTATTGGATCTTTGGGGAGGAGATCCAGTATCCGTCTCAGACCCGGCTGTAAGTGAAATTACCGTTTTACCCCTAGGCTTCAAGATTCATGTCCGATTTGGATGGTTCCGATTTAACCCCATTTTTAGCCATATCAGTCGGCCATTAGATGAGTGGGAGAGTGAGAGAGTGGGAGAGTGTGTGGGTGAGTTGAGAGCTCTTTTAGGAAGTGGGGAATTATTATAACTACTCATTATTTTACCCTATAAATAGCCCCTCCCTTTAGCCATGTCACGCACCGCTTCCCAAAAATACGGAATACGAGTATATGATATTGGCCCAGTGAATGACTAACGTCACCCATAAACTGTTTATCCGATCAACTCAACAATATAATCAATACAGAACAATTGCGCAGGCAATAATAAAAATCTCATGAATAATAATACTTGGAATAAACAATATAAATTATCCAAATACAACAATAATCCAACATCTAAAATAATAATAAAATTCGAGACATAAGCCTACAATACACGAAATAACTATAGTTCAATAATTAAGTCTTCATGGCAAAACAATAATTTAATAAGCGGCGATGCTATCAATTTCCTTCACCAATGTTGTTCTCCCAATCCATCAAGTAATTCTCCATCAACACATGTGATAACTTCATCTAAAAAAAGGAAAAATTTTTTCCATAAAGCAAGTCGTGGACAGCAAGTAGAGAAAGTAGGAAACAATAGAATATTGGTATAACAATGAATTCAATGGATCAATAGGAATCAATAACATGGCACGATAATCAATAATCAATATCATGGTAATTCGATGCAATGGCTATAAACAATTTTGCAATATTCGGTAACAATAATCAATGATCAATAACACAGCCAATAATCAGATCAATAGAACAATGATGAACAATATGTAATGTCGATGTTGTGTCAATCCTTAAGTCTATTATTCAGTTTAATCCTAACTAATGCATGTACTACTGCATCCCATTCTACAAGTTCGATGCAAAGAATCAATTTTGTTTTAGTCTTAAGTGGAAGATTCTATAGATCATGTACACGACAAGATAACGGTATTTACAGCATTGGTGCACACTAGTTGGCACAATAACAATAAAATAATACACGATCAATTAGGATACTGTGTCAGTAATCCAATAATAAACTGATAACAATAACAATAGCCAACACATAATATTTTGGGAAACAAGGCCCACACTTCAGTGTACGGTCACTATACCATCAACTACTCCAGTCAATCCCTTAAATCCCGGCTTATTAATTATTTTATTAATGCAACAATACAATATGCAAATATGAGACATAAGATGAACGATGGTAACAATAGGAAAACAATAGGATGGTAAAAGATGAGAGTAACTCATTAGGATCATGCAATATATTATACACACTTCGATTCATGCGATAATACGATATAGGATTAATTAAACTACTAAAAACTGGAAAGTGAAATTCTGGACAGCAAGAGTAGTCTATACAACAATGTAGTTTCCCGCTGTTTCAGAAATAAAAAACTGAAACCGTCAGAAATTATGAAAAACTAAACTTCCACACGGTTCCAATGCATATTTAAAGTTCAAAATCAGACAATAGTAGCTAGGTCAAATACATTGTTCTTTACATGTTTCATGTTCAGGCAAAAATTCGACATCATGTTATTTTATTTTTTAGAATCAGTAAAAATTCGATATTAAATTCATTAAAAATATTTTCTAGATTTCGAAACATGTTTACTAACATTCTGAAAATTATCACACCAAAATTTTAAAATTTGATCAACCTTTTTACTGTTTAAGCATGCAAGATACAAGAATCTGAAAATCTGAAGTAAAAACACAGCTGTAGTAAAACAGGCATAACTTTTTCTACACAACTCGGAATTCAAAAATTCAAGATTTTCTGGAAACTAGAAAGATAAGGTTGCAATTTCTATTCAGAAAATAATTCATTGTAATATCATTTACTGGTTCAAAAATAGCAGTCAACATACAGGCTAGCAAGCAATATACAGGTTTTGTGTATTTTTCATGAAAATAAATTAATTAAACATGATGGGTATCGATTTTTTAGTCAATAAATTGTGTAACCAACATGATGGGTGCAATAAAATGATGAATAAGACTAAAATCATATGCATACACTAAATTATCATCGATCAAACAACAAACAATCAACCAAACATACAACCTAGTAGTTGTTTCTACAATAATTATTTGTGTCATGATTTTACGGTTAACCCTATTATCAATTCTACATGAATGCATGAAAGATCCAATTTTTAGAGTCAAAAGTGGCATGATTTCAAGAATATTGGGGTAAACCCTCAATAGACCCAATGAAGAGATGAACAAAGTATAATAAGATAAACAATAGATCTACTTGCAAGAGTTTCAATAAAACTTGAATTTAATACAATTAACAATTCAAGGGGATAGTGACTTGCCTGTTAGACGATGAAATTGAATACCAAGAATAATGGGATAAGGATCCCGAAGCAACGAACCCACGAACACACAAATTACGTGCACAAAAGACCAAGCAATCAAAGAGACAGTCACTACAACAGCAAGCGGGGGGTCTGGCGGTGTCACCAGTTGACGTCGACGGAGACAGTGGGCGGCGCGAATGGTGGCGACGGCGCGAATGGTGGCGGCGTCGCTGGAGGTCGACAGGACTGGGTTATTTGGGCGGTAAATCAGAGAAACAACAGCAGCGTCGATGGGTTTTGATCGGGGATAGGTCGGAGGGTGGTTCGACAAGGTAGGGTGGGGATGGTCGTTGATGGGAGGGGGAGTGTCCGGAGTTGGCCGGAGAAGAAGGTGCAGAAGATGGGTTTCTGAGTTAGGCAGGAGTAGCTCGGGGAGAGAGAGACGACGAGGAGAGAGAAAGAGGAGAGAGAGAATAAGCGGCTTGGGTTTCAAAATTTTGTAATTTTTATGGTTTGCAATTGAGTTGTATTTATAGGGTACAATTAGATTATTGGGTTATTGAGTTAGTAATTTAGGATCCAATAAAAGTGGGTTTAGGTTGAGAAAAAACTGTAATTGCGTTTTAGGGTTCAAATAAAAATACCCACAATCCAATACAATAAAATTCACGAGATAGATAGCCCCAAAAAAGAGACAATAGTTCATGAACGAAAATTTAAATCAATTAGATAAATAAATAATACAATGAATAAATATAGATTGGGGCTTGAAAAATAAATTAGATATCACCAAGAAAATTAGATCAAATAATAAAATCATTCAATAGACGAACTTTAATGAGTAATCACGAAATAACAATTGATAATTATAATCATAATAAAAATAGAATAGTGTTCGGTTTAACAATTTATTAAAAAAATCGAATAATAATATATTTGTTTTCGGGCTCAAATATAAATAATCGTTTAATAAGAAATATGAAAGTAAGATCAAAATACCCCGTTATTCGAAATGAATATAATTTTCGATTAATAAACACTTTAATAAAAATTGAAACAAATTTAGCACAAAATGAATTTTAAATAATCAAGATATAGAAATACACAGAAAATACTTATTAGCGGGAATAGGGGTTACAAGCCATGAAGAAACACAAATCAAATCAAAAAAGAAGAAAAAAAAAAGAGAGAAGAGAAAGAGAGGCAAGGAGTTTGATTTCCGAAATTTTGGAGATAGGAGCTTGCGGATTTTTGAAGATTGAGCTTTTTGCTAGGAGCCTCTACTACTAGGAATTCTCTTTTAAAGGTGGGTGTTCTCATTGTCTTCTTAAATTTTGTCGATTATGCTTGATTGTCCATGACATGTGTGGATGTTAATTTAATTAGGGTGTATAAGTATAGAAGCTTTCTATAGTTTTAATTGTACACTCTTAGTCATAGTTAGTATGTGAATGTGTGGGGTTTTCATTATTTTCTAAAATTTTAGTAATTGTGCATGTTAGAAATAGGAGAATGGAGTAATGAAATTGGCAAGTGGGTGTAAAGTGACATTTTAAGCAAAATTTATTAGTACATACTAAATTACAATCATGTAGTAGAAAATTGAATTAATAGGAGTTTTATAGAATGCCTTTCTAGTAGAGAATTCATAAAAATAAATCCATGGAATCAAATCTCTCTATATACAATATATTAATTTAAAAACTCCAAAAAAATGTAGTGGTATGAAGAACAATAATTTATATAGTTGAAATTGTAGAACTATGAACAATTCATACAAGTTGGGTAATAATTTCCTCATATTTATTAGAATAGATGGCTATAGGATTTTCGGGCTAATGCACAAATGTTGAAGAAACTTATTCTCTGGAAATGAGTAGAAATGATAATGCATAAAGAATGTGAAATCGAAGTTTATTTTAAAGAAATTTAGAAACAGAGAGTTGAAATAAAAGAATCACCATAGTAATAATATTAGATGGGTAGGCTTGATTGCTTGATCTTGGCATTGGGTTTAAATCACTATGTACAATTCTAAAAGTTGCGGGTTCGAGTATTGGGAGGCTCTGTCTTTTTTTGAGATTTTGATTTTTATATAGTAACAGTAGATGAGGTTTATAAATAACCGAATGGGTCTTTCTTCACCAATCGGTGGCTCACTGGATTGGGTTGCGGTTTGGGTTGCTGGGCGGCCTGGGTTCGATCCTGGTGATACACATTTCGTTTTTATTTTATTTTAAAGTCTTTCCATGATTTTAAAAATTGGGAAAAAAGTAGAAATATTTTAGAATATTATTAGAACATTTGGAAATAATTGTACACTATTTTAAGATATATTTTAAAGATTTAAAAGTTACATTAGACAATGTACTAGATGAGTCTAGTTTCTAGTCTAAATTTGAGGGGGGGGGGGGGGGTTGTTTATGTTAAAATGAGCTAACTTTTAATGATCGAAATAATCTAATTTAAATTTGGGGAAATTCATTTAGATGAAAAATTATAATATACATTATCTACTTTAAGAAGTGAGTTCTTGATAAACATTTTTTGGGGTGAAATATTGAAGTGTGATAAAGTTTGCAAATCATATGACAAGGGATTTCATCCTAGATTTATGGAAAAGAAAATGGGTGATTTATATGATAATTAAGAGATAAATAAAGAATGAATTTGGGAGAATAAACGTATGATATTCGTACGGAATTTTTATCAAGTTGAAATGCCCTCTTGAGATGTATTATAAGGGAATGAGAAATCATACGTTGAAATTGAAAATTCAAAGTGAATGTATGAACAAATCAAATGAATTATGAAATGAGAAATTTTATAAGGTTAAGATTAACCTAGAAGATCTCTATGTTGAGATAGATGGGTTCTAGGAGTTAAGCGAGGCCCGTAATGTCCGACAAGTTTAATAGATAAAATTCTTGTGAAATGGTCAGTATAGACCTGAATGTTGATGAGAGAATTTAAGTCCGGCAGGATAAGCTAGTTCTAGACCAGGATAACTAAAAATTGAATTAAGGACATGTACTAGAAAGGAAGATGTGATGAGATCTGGGCAAACATAAATGGGGCGTTCTATATAGTCGGGCGGTGTACTCCGAGACTATAGATTCAGTCGGGTGGTGTACTCAGGGACTGTAATCGTCGTGCATCCAGTCGGGTAGTGTACTCCGGGACTAAGATAGCTATGTAGAGCGAGACAAGCCTTAATTGAATTCAGGATTATGAATGATCGGGCGATGTATTCCTGGATCATGAATAGTCCAATATATTCCGGGCTAGAGTGGCACTTGCGGATGTCTGCATGAGGTGGATTCTGTATAGTCGGGCGATGTACTCTGGGACTGCAATCCATACTCGTGGGATGTTTGAACCTTATTTTCATCACCGTAGTAGGATTTCATAACGAGGGATTGGACCCTATAATGAGGAGTACGATAAGGGCTTGCCCTCAGACATATGACTGTGCGATGCATTGAATCCGAACAAGTATGCATTAGTGTCATCGTAGTGTGAATATCTGCATCAGGCATTAGGTTCATATCATACACTGACATAATTAGGATTGTCACTTTTCTATTTCTGCTTTTATGTTTGTGATTGTTAAGATGGTGAAATCGCTGTATTATAGCATTATGTCAGTTGTATACAACTGACGTGCCCAGTTTCCTAGTTGCTGTAACGCCCCGAATCCCAAATCACTGAATTCGAGATGTTCTACAGGATCTTTTCACTTTCTTTGAGTACAATTTTACAAGGAAATTCAAACTTTTCACTATACAACAGAGTTTACATCAATATTACACTTTTCATTTGCACAGCGGAAGTAAAAATATACAACATTTAAACAAATGTTACAACAACATGGTATAATCTTTATGCATCCATTCCTCTTTATCTTTAACATGCCATTTACCTGCATATAAGACTGTGGGTACGTCAGTTTATTCAACCGACGATCATTATACACGGCCATCCTCTCTATGCCAGAAATAGTATAACATAATTTTCCATATTTAGCAAACACAAACTTGTCACATTACAATTAAAGGGACTACCCTATTGATGTCGTGTTGTGATTGTGCACTTAATCCTTAATGCAATTATTTATATTAGATGACACTAATGCGCACTTGTTCGGATTCTATGCATCCCATACTACATAGGTCCGAGGGCAAGCCTCTTAATCGTTCTTCATCTTTGTAGGGTTCAATCCCTCGCCATGACTTAATCTACTACTGTAACTACGGTAGTGTCTTAGATGATCTATGAGTGCAAGCACGTGTACAGAAACTGGAGGGGAATCCCACGTCATGTCACGACGCATCGTGAAGAACCTATGGACAATTCAGTCTCCTTCATGGCACACGATCCTCATGCAGTCACCAAACATCCCACAAGTGTCACCACAGGGACGGTACCCTGGAGCAGTATCCACGTCATGTCACGATGCATCGTGAAGAACCTGTGAAATACTCTCCGCCGCCACGGCACCCTGGAGCTGTATCCACGTCATGTCACGACTCATCGTGAAGAACCTGTGAAATACCCTCCGCCGCAATCCGATGGCTCTCACTCGTGTTTTTCTCCTACATTCATCACGTCACCACTATGTGCTAATCCTTAATTTTTATTAGAATCATGAACAAGATCAAAGCTCTAGAGTTAGCCTCTCCACCAAACCGGACTTATACATTCATTTCAACATGACCAACCTTGGTCTTTCTTTTCAATATTCATTTCAATTTCTTTTTCAACTGCCGGGGGAGACTTAGCTACTCTTTCATTTCAATTCCAATTCACAAATTCTAACATAATCTGAGCATTCCCAGCTCATGAGTTTATTTTTCATAATCATGATCTTAGCTTTCATATTCATGTAATTCTCAATTCAAATCTATGATTCATCTCATGTAAATTTCTCAATTCAAACTATGATTCATTTCATATAAATTCATACAGCAATAAAAAGAGTTTTCCAATATCCGAATTCACAATCTTTACCACAAGCAATACATAAGATTTCAGATATATCAAAAATCACTCTGGACAGTCGACTTGGAACTCCACCAGTCGACTTGTCCAGTCAATTCCAATTAATCATAACCACCCGGGAGAGTCGACTACTGCACACGGCAGTCGGCTGCTCCGCAGTATTCCAATTTCAATTATCACCCACAGGGCAGTCGACTGTCTTTCAACACAGTCGCCTGGTCTGCATGGTTCAATCATGTAATTTTTCCAGTTCTATACAGTCGATTGCTACACACATTAAGTCGACTGAACAGTTTAAACATCTCAAATTAAGGAAACACACCTCATATTTTGTCACGCTATTCTTCAACAAGAATAATTCACATTTCATGGTTATCACATTGTTCTCAATGAGATGTACTAACGAATATTCATAATTCATATCTTCATGCATCTATAATGTCACTTTACTATATTAATTTTCTTCATTCCTAGTTCTCTTGCAGGGTATAATTCCCCAAAAATACACATATCAAAATCATAGTTCTGATTACGCCTTTTATTATCAAATCACATTTTATTCCATGCAACAATTCCCAAATCATCTTTATAGAGTCTCATGTATTTCCAAAATAGTAGAACATTCGAGTTTATAAAAATGCATCAGTACCAGTCGACTTATACTATAGTAAGTCGACTGTCCAGGGGAAAACATCCATGATTTTAAGTAAATAATTCAATCAGGAAGTCGACTTATAACAGCACCAGTCGACTTAAATGATAATATAAGTCGACTTACAGGGTCCTAAGTCGACTTACCAGAACGTTTCTTTTCAACATTTCTCAACAATTTATGCCACAAATTTCTTTATTAGCCAATTACACATTCATGGTTATAATTAATCCATACCAACTTAGATTCTTACTAATCAAATCACATATAACTGCATATTCACATTCCAATCAATTCATAGGTCAAATCTCCAATTAGAAGTGTACTCTTATTAGTATTTTTCATGCATCATTCTCAATATGATACTAGCATCAGTAATAAGAAAAATCAACCCACTATCATTCATTCATTTAGCAAGCAATTCTACTTTAGAAATATGGAAAATTTTACCCACCTTGTATGGAGAGAAAAATAACACAAAAGCAACACTTCCTTGCAACAAGATGCACCTCCTCCTAGACGCTCGCACACAACTCCAAGCCCAAAAACCGAAAGCTTCCCCCTTGCACTAGCCGGCTTCACCTCCTTGGACAAATGTAAGCAATCCCACACAATTCTCTCAATCTTTTATCTCACAACAACTACTAATTAGACTATAGATTTGGGAAAATATAATTGCATATGAATATAGCCATGGGAGGGGGGTATTTATACTAGAAATGAAGTAGAATGGAGGGCTAGGATTAGTTGGTTGGTTGAAAGATGGAGGGCCAAGATTAGAGTAGGAGTTATAAAAACTACCCACATCCACATAACCACCTCCATGAACACCATGATCAATTTCAAAATTCCCTCCAAAAGAATGCATGCCGGCCACCATCAAGAGTGTGCATTGCACGTGTACGTGTAGTGCACGTGCATGCAACTAGGCCAAATTGTACATTTTAATTTTGTATAAAAATAAAATAATGATAAATTAGTCTTCTACATGACAAGTTTAATTAAAAATAGATTCATTCATGGGCTTTATTTATGGGCCAAAAATAGTTCTTTAAAAAAAATAATAAATAAAAATGCATTTTGGGCTTTAAGAAAAAGGGCTTTTCATTAAATTAAAATAATGCTTTCTATTTATTAAAGAAAAGGCTTTTGTATAAAAATAACTTGAGAACACATATTTAAATATTTATACACATCATAATAAAATAACCCAAACAAAATATTGCACGTGCACACTACGTGCAAAAATAAAAATAATTTTTCATTAATTGAAAATCCAGGGTATTACAGTTGCAAGAATCGGTTGGAATGGATTTAAAGACACTGTGAGAGATGTTACAAGATTGAAGAGCTTTCATTATCATATATGTACTATACTTATTTATTTCTGCTTTGCTAATGTAAAGTATGATGTTGTAAATGAAAATTTTTTAACTGCCTTTTATTTTTATGCGAAGTTGAAGTAAAAGACCCTATTTTGGCTATGATTTACCAGTGTTTGGAATTCGGAGCGTTACAGGTAGTAGTTCAGGGTGGCCCGGGATGGATGTCGAAATCTGGGATGATGTCGAGAACTAGATGATGTTGACGGTGCATGGGACGATCCAGCTCTTGGATCTAGAAAGTTGTAGAAGTAGTGCTCTTCGGTGGGACATAGAAGAAGTTGTAATGGTAGGAGTAGGGATGGCGCTCTGTGACGGCACATGGGATGATCTGGTTTTTAGAGTGGGAACTGTCTTGGGATCTCCCCCTGGATTAACCAGTGAGAGATTGTATTGGGATCTGATGCAGAAGTAGGAGGGCATCGACGGGGTCTAGGATGAGGGAAATGGGAGTTGGGATGATTTGTGGGTTTTGTTTTGTTTTTTTGGATCTGAGTAGGGGTACGTGGTGGCTAGGGTTTAAAGACGGGGAGGGAAGCGGGGAGCATGAGGGTCAGTGGTCAGATTTGGTCATGAGATGTCGATAGTGGTTGGGAGGTGCAGATGGTGTCGAGGTTTGCAGTGGTGGTGGTCCAATGAAGGTGAATGGGTTTCGGCAGGATGCAGGGGAGACTTCAGGAGTTATGGGATCACAAATTAGTTGTTGGTGAAGGGATTCGAGTTTCCTTGAATGGAACTGTTCGCCGCCATGGATGGTGATGTGGTTGGCAAGATGGAACAGGCGACGAGGAGGTGGCGTTGGATTTAAGGTGTTAAACGGGATTGAGTACAGGATGATGATGGTGGAGTTGTCGGGGATTGGCACGACGTAAGGTGATGGAATCTGGAGGCAGTGGTGTGAGGTAGGGATCTATTATGGGTTTTGTCCAAAGATTAAGGGGGAAGAAGGGTGCCTTCATCGGAATCAGTGGTATTGGGTTTACAAGTAGAGAGAGATAAATGTAAGGGAGATGGTGATGGTTAGATGACTAGGCTAGGTTAATTAGAGAATTAATGGAGATGATTAGTTTGGATTTGAGAGTAGGGATTAGAAATTTGGGTTTGTGATTGGATTTAGGATTGGGAGAGGGATTTCGGCGTCGGGAGGTGGATTGATTACGATGAAGGTGGGAACCACTCCACCTAGATGACGAGGAGAAGAATAGTATAGGCCTGATAGAAGTAGAGGCTTTGATACTGTGTTAGATTCAGAGATAGAAAAGAATCGTGATTGTATTATTGGATTTATTGAATTATTAAATGATAACTTAGTACAATGTCTCCTATATATAGGAGAGAAATAAAAATTAAAACAATAAATTATATGATATGGGACTAAACTTGATGATGGTAAAAATCGCAGCAGATCAGAGCCGTACGATCCGTGCACGGATCTCAATACATCTACAAGAAGATTAGTCATCACAGGCCTATTTTACAGGCCTGGGCCCACTCCGAGACATGGGCTTCTCTCAAACCCATAAAAAGTGACAGACTAGGCCCACTAAGAAAGACACCCAGCCCATGATGGATAGAAGTCAAATCTCTTATTCCCTCATAGGGATATCTTACCTCTTCAGGGGGGAGACATGAAAGATCCGACGGTCACGATTTGGCTTCTAGAATGTCTCTCAGGTCTATAAGTACTCCTCCCCCTCTTCAGTCTCTAGGTAATAAACAATTCACCAGTTTTCACTCTCTTACTCTCTCTTTCTCGTTCTGACTTGAGCATCGGAGGGTCTGTCGCCAGGGGCCACCCCTCATGGTTTCAGGCATTTTTGCAGGTCCGTCGACCGTATCATCCACCGTCGGATTCAGATCACAGAAGGTCAATCAACGAATCAAATTCAATCTTAGGAGCTCTAACCTCTTTTAACGGCCAAGGCAAAGGTTTGACTTTTAGTAGTTTCCATCCATTATTAACTCACTATCTATTTGCTCCCACACTGAAATAAGCAGCAACAGATTGGTGCCATCTGTGGGAAACTACACAAGTAGGACTTATCGCCATACCAAAAAGACTGAAAGGTAAAGGGGCGGCCTCCAGCCGTCGCACTACCACTCTTTGTCAACCAGCACCTCCTATGGAAGATCAGATTCCTCCTCAACAGTTACCCCGACAGCCTAATCACACTCCATCCAACGAAGAGGCACCGGGGAGGTCCTGACAAACCCGTCCTAAACAACATCTTCAGTACGACCGCATCTCAGTCCATAATGCCTCAACTGGATCCCAAAAGAAGGACGACCAAGTCCTTCGGCATAACCAAGAAGTAGAAGATTGCCTAGAACAGATGAAGAATGAGAGAAACTGCTCCAATAGGGCCTACCGCCCAAATCAACGTCCCTTCAGCAAAACCATCCTCGATGCACCCATTCCAAGGAACTTCAATGCTCCTCAATTTGAATCTTATGATGGGGAATTAGACCCGGCAGACCATATAGAGAGCTTTAAAACACTTATGATGTTCTATAATGCCACCGATGCACTCATGTATCGGATATTTCCCGCTACACTGAAATGATCAGCTAGGGAATGATATTCACATCTGAAACCCGAATCCACATTTTCTTTTGATCAACTCGAGGAACTTTTCATTGCACACTTCGTTACTAGCTAGAGAACTGTAAAAACCAGTGTCTCCCTGCTAGAACTGAAGTAAGAAGATGGAGAACTGCCAAAGGATTTCGTCAAGCATTTAATAGCTGAAGCAAGGTTAATTTCTGCCTAGAACACTTCAGTCGCAACTGCAGCTCTTTCGCCACAACGTCACTAACAAAGACCTGAAAGCCTCCCTCGCCAAAAAGCCACCCAAAATTTTCACTGCGCTCTTGAAAAGGAGTGACAAGTATATCAGGGTCGAGGATGCTCTCTATCCTCAAGGCAAGAACGATTCATCTTCCGGGAATAAACGGAAGAACACAAGCGAGGAAGAACGATGCAAGTTCATGCCATCCAACTCTAGTGCTATGGCTAAAAATGGGGTTAAACCGAAACCGTTCAAAGGGAGCACGAATCTCAAAGTCCTAGGGGCAAGACGGTAATTTCACCAACAGACGGGTCTGAATCGGGCACAGGGTCCCTCCTCTTGTACCCGCTAACCCATGAACGGATCTGTTCAGCTAGAAATGGATCTCAACCCGTTAGGGGCCAGCTCAACAGGATTGGAGGAAATCCTGGCTCGCCCTGATCTTGAGGAGGTGGTTATAACCACCCTTATCCTGCCACACCGAGAAATAGGGATTCACTCTTATCCCAAAACAGGTCTCATGGCGGCTATAAAAACCCCCCTACCTCCTACTGAAAAAGGTGATCACTCTTTGCACACTTGCGCTTTTTCCCTTTACTTTTTCTGGTATTGACAAGAGCATCAGAGGGTTCGTCGCCGGGGTCCATCCCGGTGTTTCGAACGTTTGTGCAGGTCATCGGGAGCACCAAGGAGTCAACTTCTCAACAAGGAAGAAGGGAGATTTAGCCTGTTCGAGTTCCTTACGAACCTACAAATCTCATCTATTGCCCCCACACCAGAATCCAGTGGCAACAGATTGGCACCGTCTGTGGGAAGCATCTCGACAAGCAATCCAACCTTCCTCCTTCCACCAAAGCCACTCCCAGCAATGCCTTCCAAGAAGAGACCCGCAAACTCCAATCGTAGGATGGCCTCCTCTTATCCTCCCCCTCCTCCTTCGTAGGGGGGATCTCCCTCCTTCCAACCTATTGACCTCTAGCTCGATCCACAGCCTCCGCATCAGCAGCCTTTGGGTCCCATAGCCACAGTGGGGGAACACTCTCGACGAAGCCGTCACAAGCAACCTGTGCATCAGGTTCGGATTTCCATACAAAATGCCGACACAGACTCAATGGCTTCCTATACTCCTCCCACTCCAAAGGATCTGCGGAACGTGATCAACAATTGGCAGACTGAGCATGGACCCGATCTTCGTACCCATCTGGATGATAGGCGGGCCCAAGAGGCGAACCCCCACTGCGAGCAACCAAGGGATCGCTCGCCGCACCGATCCAATCACGGAGGGTCCAACTCTCCCCGGAGGCGAAGAGATTCGCCCCAACATCGCCCAAGACGGAGCCGCTCCCCGGCTGACCGCCCTGAGCCCGAGCCCATCATGAGCAGGAGGACCCCGTAACGAGGGCAGAATTTTAGCAATTCTAGGAGGCCGTTCTTCGGGCGCTCAACGCTGCCCCTAACAATGGCCGCCGGGCTCCCAGCCCTCCGCCAGCACCTCACCATCCTCATCGCTTCCGCAGCCCTCGACCGGCTCTGCGCCACCCTCATCGCTCCCGAAGTCCCAGACCGGATCCGAGCCATCGCCGCCCTTCTCCCGACCATCACCGTCGCTCCCAAAGTCCGCGGCCTGCTCTGAACCACCCTCGTCATTCTATCAGTCTGCCACCTACTCAGAGCCATCTCCCTCGCAGCCCCACCCCTCCTCGGCATGAGGAGGAGTCTCGAGGCTCAGCAAGACACGAACGAAGGGAGGAATTGGTCTACCACCGTCTCCACGAGATGGAGAGGCATCTCGGCTAGCTCGACCGAGACGAAGAACGACGGGCTAGGGACCTTCGCCCAAGCAGGCCCCTATTCTCTCGCACCATCATGGAGGCTCCAGTCCCAGAAAACTTCAAGCCTCCACACTTTGAGACCTACACCGGGGAGTCGGACCCCACAGATCACATTGAGAGTATCAAAACTCTCATGATGATCCATCATGCATCCGATGCCCTCCTCTGCAAGACCTTCCCGGCCACACTTAAGGAGCCGGCTCGGGAGTGGTATTCTTGGCTTGCACCTGCGTCGATCTTCTCATTCGACCAATTCGAGGGGCTCTTCCTCACACATTTTGTGAGCAGTCGCCGCACCGAGAAGACGAGTGCCTCCCTCATATTCCTCAGCCAAAAGAAGGGCGAGCGAATGAGGGACTATGTTAAGCATTTCACTGCTGAGGCCAGGTCCATCGCCACTTTGGAACCTTCGGTGGCCACGGTCGCATTCCAGTCCAACGTCCTCAATGCAAATCTCAGGGCATCCCTCGCCCAGAAGCCCCTTTGGGACTTCTCAGAGCTCCTACTCCGGAGCAAAAAGTACATCCGAGCGGAAGAAGCTGTCCACCACCCTACCTTCGAGGCATCGACTTCCGGGAATAAGCAGAAAGGTGCAGAAGAAGAAGGAGCTAAGAATCTCCAGAAGGACAATAGGGGTCAGCGGCGTCCTCTCCCCCATTTCAAGAAATTCACTCTGCTAAACGCGAGTGTATCTGCCATCTTAATGGAGATCAGGAAAGAAGGTCTCCTACCGCCACCTCCAAGGATGAACACCCCTGGGAAGAAGAGAAACTAGGAGAAGTTGTGCCATTTCCACCGGGACCACGGGCACGACATCGATGATTGTCAGGCCTTGAAGGATGAAATCGAGGCCCTCATTCAGAGAGGGCAGCTTACCCGGTTCGTGAAGAGGGACCAAGCCTATCCACTTCCACCACCTAGGGGGGCTAATAGGCAACCTAAGCAGCGTATGGAGACTTTGGAGGTCGAAGTAGAAGGCATCTTGCACTTAATACATGGAGGCCCAATGGGGGAAGATTCCAAATCCTCCCGAAAAGCCTTCATAAGGGAGGTTAACTCCGTGCACAGCCATCCACCCCCAAAAGGTCTAGGAGTCCCGGTGACGTTCTCCGATAGGGACCTAGAGGGCTTCCGCACACCCCACTGTGATGCCTTCGTCATCAAACTCCGAATGGCAAACTTCTACGTTCGTCAAATCTTAGTGGATAACGAGAGCTCCGTCAACATCCTTTTCTTGGAGGCTTTCAAGGGCCTCCAGCTGTCGAGGGACCGGCTCAAGCCCGTAGGCTACACTCTTCACGGGTTCACTGGGGTCCCGGTTATGGTCGAGGGAGTTATAGCCCTCGACATAACGGCATGAAAGGCCCCGGTAACCTGTACGGAGCCAATGGACTTCATGATAGTCAACGTCAAGGCTGCCTATAATGTTATCCTGGGTAGACCAGGTTTGGCCGCACTTTAAGCCATCCTTTCAGCCTACCACATGAAGATGAAGTTCCCCACGCCCTAAGGAGTGGGAGAAGTGAGGGGAATCCAAGAAGCGACTCGGAAGTGCTATATAACCTCGATGAGGGGTCCAGTTCTCTCTTTGGAAGTGCTCGAACTACCTCAGGAAGGCGGTTAGACTATCTCCGAGCCCGTGGACGAATTGGAGGAAGTGGCCTTCTCTGAAGAAGATACTACTAAGAAGTTCCGCGTCAGCAAGGCTCTCTCCGCCTCCATTAAGCAAGACATCTGCCGGTGCATACAGGAGAACCGCGACCTCTTTGCCTGGACTGCAGTCGATATGCCTGGGATCTCAGAGGAACTCTCAATGCACTATTTGAGCATCACCCCTAGGGTCAAACCTGTCCAACAGAAGAGGCATAAGTTTTCCCCCGAGTGGCAACAGGCGATCAAGGAGGAGGTTGAGAAACTCCTTAACGCCTGCTTTATCCAGGAGGTAAACTACCCTGAGTGGCTCTCCAATGTGGTGATAGTTAAGAAGGCCAATAGGAGCTGGAGAATATGCATTGACATCACTGATCTCAATAAGGCGTGCCTAAAGGACCCTTTTCCTCTTCCCAGCATCGACGCCCTGATCGATGCGACCTCCAGGCACGAGCTCCTTAGTTTTATGGATGCCTTCTCAGGGTACAACAAAATCAGGAAGTTCCCTCCCGACATCCCGAAGACCTCATTCGTAACGGACCAAGACCTCTATTTCTACCGTGTTATGCCCTTTGGCTTGAAAAACGCAAGAGCGGCCTATCAGCACCTTGTGAACAGGGTCTTTCGAGACCATATTGGCCGAAATATGGAGGTTTATGTCGATGACATGTTGGTCAAGAGCACCCGAGGGCAGGAGCACACTCTCGACCTTCAAGAAGCCTTTGGGGTGCTCAGGAGGCATAATATAAGACTAAACCCGAACAAGTGTGCGTTCGGTGTCTCATCGGGCAAATTCATGGGGTTTATGGTCAGCCAGAGGGGCATAGAGGCCAACCTCGAAAAGATCCAAGACATTCTCAAAATGGCTCCCCCTCCAACGTCAAAGAAGTACAGATGCTTATGGGGCGCCTCACCGCGATTGCGCGATTCCTCTTACTTATGTGACGCCCCATAAGACATTCTCAAAATGGCTCCCCCTCCATCCCTTACTTATGTGAGTCTTCCGCCGACCCCTTTGTCTGGACCGTTTAAGTGGATGGGTCCTCTTGCACCGATGGAACCGGGGCTGGCATCATCCTAACTGGCCCCGATGCTTTTGTCCTCCAATACTCCCTCCACCTAAACTTCCCGACATCGAACAATGAGACAGAGTATGAGTCCCTCATTGCGGGGCTTTACATGGATCGCAAGGCAGGTGCTGAGCGCATAAGGGTCTTCAGTGACTCCCAACTAGTAGTCAACCAGGTGTCCGGGGAATACGAGGCGAGGGATGGCCGTATGTCCAGGTACTTGGCAAAGGTAAGGGAGCTTCTAGCCCTATTCAAAGATGTCCAACTCCAGCGGGTTTCCTAAGAGGAAAACGCGCAAGCGGATGCCCTCTCTAAGCTCACCTCCTTGTCTCTCTAGGGCCTAGAACGAACCGTCTTGATAGAGGTTCTTCTCACACCAAGCATTGATGAAGATGGCTCGAAGCCAATGGAAGCCTACTCCCTAACACTTGAGGAAAACTGGATGAAGCCCCTCCTCGAGTACCTCCGAAATGAACTCCTTCCCGAAGATCCGAAAGAAGCAAGGAGTACCAGGACACGAGCAGAGCGGTACACACTCCTGGATAGGGTCATGTACAAATGCTCCTACACCCAGATCAACGGTCGGCCCTATCTGAGGTGCCTCTCCCCAGAAGAAGAGCTCTACGCCCTAAAGGAGGCCCACGATGGTCTATGTGGCGCGCACTTGAGAGCGAGATCCCTCGCTCGGAAACTCTTGAACTACGGATACTTCTGGCCCACACTACTAAGTGACTCTGAGGAGTACGTCCGCCAGTGCGACTCCTGCTAGAAATTTGCCCCAATCCGTCGACTGCCCCAAGCACAACTCTCTTCCTTGGCGAGTCCAATTCCCTTTGCAATGTGGGGAATGGATTTACTCGGATCCTTCCATCCAGCACCGGGCCAATTAAAGTTCCTAGTTATAGCAATAGACTACTTCTCAAAATGGATCAATGTCGAACCTCTCTCGACAATCACCGAGCACAAGGTCCAGATGTTCTTTTGGAGGAACATCGTCTGTCGGTTCGGGGTACCTTGCATCCTCGTAACCGACAACGGAACTTAGTTCACAGGAGCGACCTTTCGCAACTTTTGCACCGACCTCGGCATTCAGCAACGGTTCCCTTTTATAGCTCACCCCCAGTCCAATGGCCAAGCAGAGAATGCAAACCGACAAGTCCTCTCTGGCTTGAAGAAGAGGCTTGACAAGTCCACTAGGAGGCTGGGGGTCGAACAACTCCCCAATGTGCTATGGAACTATCGCGCACCAAAAGATTTCCAACGGAAGAGTCCCCTTCCAACCTCACGTACGGATCCGAAGCTCTCATCCCTTTGGAGGTGGGCTTGCCTTCACCTCGACTCATAGCTTACAATGAAGCGCAGAATGCGAACCAGCTTCGCAACTGCCTAGACGTCATTGACGAGGTCCGCGAGAGAGCCGCAATTCGGCAAGAGACCTACCGCAGTAGGATTACTCAGGCTTACAATAAGAGGGTACGGTCCGCCAGCCTAAAAGAGGGTGACTTAGTGCTCAGAAAGTTGTCGATCTCCGATCCAAGCAAAAGAGGCAAGTTGGCACCAAACTGGGAAGGACCATATAGGGTCTCCAGAGTTATTCACCCAGGAGCGTATTGTAACCCCTATTTTTCATTTTGTGTATTGTTGAGTGTATTTTTTCATTTTGGTTTTCTCTCTTGTATTCTTTCTGAACAGTATGTTGGAGTTGTTTTCAATATATATATTCATCTTATTTCATATTAAGCTCTTTGTGTTTGATTGGTTGTCTCTTTGTTTCGTTCTTCTATTAATTGATCTTTCTTTCATTGGTCTCATTCTCTTTATTTTATTTTGGGTGTTTGTGGTGGTGGTGATTGGTTGTTATGCTTTTCCCAATCCTATGATTTGATCCCTAATAGTATTACCAAAGCCAAATTAAATCCCCAAATCCTATTTGATATTCTATACAATTTGTATCCTTATTAAAGCCCAATTAAACAAATCCTACTACTACTCCTAATTACGCACAACCCAATTACCCATTAACCCTAATCCCCTTATATATATATATATATATATATATATATATATATATATATATATATATATATATATCTCTAATCTCTCTCACAAACCCTAACCCTCTACCTCTCTCTCCCGACCTCTCTTTCCCTCTCCTTGCTTGCGCCGCACACCCCCATCCCGATTAGCCCAGGCCGCCGACCCCCTCCCTCGGCCTGCATCCAACCCGCAACACCCTAACGCCCGAGCCCCATCATCCCTTGGCCGAACATCTCCTACACCACCATACAACAATCCCTAGTCTCTCTCATCCTCTCCGGCGTTGATCTCTCTTGTGGCCGCAAGCCACTATTGTCATCATCCCTTTTGGATCATCTCTCTTTTGGTAGAGTTTGTTTGTGTGGAGATTTTTGCTCAAGTTTGCTTAGATTCATTAGTTCGTGGATTTTAGTTTGTGGGTTTTGCTCGTTGTCAGGAATCCATTCTCGTTATTCTTGATTTTCGTCATTCTCCATCTTCGGTTAAGGCAAGTAACTTGTACTCCAATTTATTTGTTTGATACAAGTCAAAAATACCACCTATGGTGTAGTTGGGTCTAGAGACGACTCTTGTTTGTGTTATTCTTGATGGATTTTTTCTCTATTGTTAAAACATAACCACAGTTGCCTCACGATACAATATGTACATGAAATAATTTAGGTTTGCCAGTTCTTGGTTTGATCATGTATGTGGGACTTTTGTGAGAATTCGCGATTTGGTTGAGACCCATGTGATGTATTTGGTGTGGACATGCGAGATACCCTAATTCATGATGTTTAGACACTTGGTAGACTCGATTTCATGTTTGGTTGTGTTTTGAACAAGTTTTGTATGATATATGTTGAGTTGTTGTTAAAGGGAAAAATCTGTATTTTATCGCTGATCTGTTTTGTTTGCTATTTTGGACTGTCTTAAAGTCAGTATCTTAATTTTGATATAAAACATGAGTTTTAGAGAATCTCGTCTATTTTCAAAACTCTCTGACCTTGCTTGATTTTGTTTTCGTATGTGTGAGTTATGACTGTTTTACAACAGAGGTGTAGATCTTTTCCAGATTTCGTTTTTCGATGATTTTGATGACTAAATGATTTTGATACCTATGCTACATATATTATTTTGATCCAAAACTTTGGTCAGTATTTCTTTATCTAGTTAGGGATTACCCAGAATTTTGGTGAATTTTATTGGTAAGTTTTATGTGTCGTTTCATGCTTGTTTATGAAAACTATACTTGCTGTATTTTTTTCGCTGTTCTGTAAAGAATCGTATTTTCACCCTGATTCCTTTTACTGTATGAAAAATGTTTGTGAAATATCAAAGTTAGTATATTTTATCTATTTTCATATCCCTTTGGCGAAATTGGATTTCGTTTCACTGGTTGCGAGATATCATAGTTTCGTACAGCAGTGTTGGGAATTCCAAATATGCCAAACTATCGTTTATTGGTGTTTTATTATTTTTGATGACTAATCTAATTTACTGAAAAATTTTGAAACTTTATATTTAGATACTGGACATATAGGGGAATACCCCAGATTTTTCGTGGATTTATTTAATGTGTTTTCATATTGTTTTCCTGTTCTTGAATTCGTTTTCCTAATTTCTGGCTGAACCTACTTTCTGTATTCAAATCAGTTTTGAGCTATGTTTTTGTGAATTAATATATGACTTATTTATACTCGCTGGATTCGGTTGGGAGTCTATTTTCTAGAAATTTTGACGGATTCGGATTTGCATGCTTTAACACTAGGAATTACTGTTTTACTACAGTATGGTCTTGCTGTCCGGAACTTGAGATTTGTTTAATTTATTCTTTCATGTATTATCTTGCACTCGTACATGTTTATCTTACAACTTGCACTTGTTACATGATCATGCCATGTTATTCTTGATATATTTTGCACATATACATGCTTGTTTGACAATAATAATAAATAACCAAGCCGGGGTTTAAGGGACAATCTAATAGTGGATAATTCAGAAACGTGTACTCGGAAGGGGATCCACTGATCCTACGTGATTACTTGAGACATGATACTTGACACGTGCTTACTTGATACTTGCACGCAAGACACGATACTTGCCACTTGCACAACTTGACACGTGATACATGATACATGATACTTGGAGCTTAGAGCTCGATTACTTGACTTGTCCCCGAGTATACTGCCCTCTATGGTCCACTATGAAATCTAAAGCGAAACTGTTTGCTGTAGCAACCATGTAAGGTGGGCTGCATAAAGTGCTACCTAGATAGTAATCACTACAAGACTTGATGCATGCTACTTGAACATGATACTTGAATATGATACTTGAACATGATACATGCTTGCTTGAAACTTGACTACATGATACATGAGACTTGAAACTTGACACTTGATACATGATTACATGATACTTGACACTTGATGCATGTTTACATGATACTTGATTACTTGACACTTGATTCATGCCATTTACACTTGTTCACTTTGCCATACTAGTTGTTTATTTTGACATCAAACTTATACCATGTTGCTAGTTAGTTTTTCCATGTACTTGTATCCTACATTATAAGTGGCATGTAACTTGCAATTGACGGGTACTTATTTTTTTCTCTTTTCCTCTTTCCTACATTCGTTGAATTGCAGATTTTGGAGAACAGGTTCCAGATGGTATCGGAGACATGAAGTATTAGTGCCACTTTTTATTAATATTATTTCTTGTAGCTTTCTTGAACAATATTGTATTTTGAGACTTGATTTATTCTTGTATTTGGGCAATGTGACCCAAGATATTTGTTTTATTCAGATCATGACTATTTGAGATTTATATAATTGGTTTCAAGTATTCTTGTTGGTATTTTGGCTCATTATGTGCATGTGGTTGATACTTTTGCTTCCGACTTTGATGATTCTGGTGAATGTTGTAAAAATTTCTTGAACAGCTTATGGATGATGAAAATCATTTGCTGGGCTTTTGTTGCGTATCCGTATTCCGTATTCTTTTTTGGGAAGTGGGGCATGACACGTATCAACTCGAAGATCCGGGGGGGCAGGAGGATACCAAGGACATGGAATGTGGAGCACTTGATGAAGTACCAAGAGGGTGTCTAGGCACCGCTCCAAGCAACTTCCCCTAGAGCACTCTAGAAGACGTGTCCAGATTCCTTGTATTTTTTTTTATCAAAGTGTAAAGGCGGCTCGCAACTTAGAAGCGGCCACCCAGTTGTTCGCAATAAAAAGAAATCTTTCCCCACAACTTTCCTATCTTTCGAGTAGTCTAATTCTACTTAGCAAATTCTTTATTTTTGAGTAGTCAAACTCTACCTACAAAAAAAATTTCATTAAAACGACGTGCTCGGAGTCCAACACTTGGTTCAACTTCGCTTCAACTACTTGTATCTAAGTGAGTACGAAGCTGATCACCATTCGAAATTGCTCCTACAGCCGTTGATACCTACTAAACGACATGCTCGGAGTCCAACACTTGGTTCGACTCCGCTTCAACTACTTGCTTCTAAGCGAGTATGAAGTGGATCACCATTCGAAATTGCTCCTACAGTTGTTGATATCTTCAAAATGACGTACTTGGAGTCCAACACTTGGTTCGGCTCTGCTTCAACTACTTGCTTCTAAGCAAGTAAAGAGTGGGTTACCATTCGAAATTGCTCCTACAGCCGTTGGTACCTTTTAAACGACAAGTTCGGAGTCCAACACTTGGTTCGACGCAACTTTTTGCCACTCACGAACGAGTAAGTGCCAAGCGTCCTACCATTCAAGATTGCTCCTACAACTGTTGACGATTACAAATGCTAACAAAACACACAAGTATGAAAAACAAGTATTATTTCAATAAAGTTTGAGGAACATGCCTAATTACAAGACCAACTACTCATCTTTACGATGGGACACAAAACTTGCAAAACCAAAAGTACAAGACTATAGAGAACTACTTCAATGCCTCCTAGGGGCAGGGATACTTCGGTTGAGAGACACCCGGGGGCGACGAATGCTGTACTGCCGACGTCTCTCCCCGGTGCTCGTCTCTAGGTCGGCGAGCTGAGACGCATCGTCCGCACTCGTTCTAACGGTGGCCCCAACAGACGCTCCGCTCGACGAAATAGCCACCCCACTTTGTGCGTCGCTCGGGCTCCGATGTGTTAGGGGCGAGCGACGGGAGAGCTCGTGAAAAATTATCTCCCTATCACCATCCTCCCGAGTGCAGGAAGTTGATCTGACGTTACTTCGCTCAGGCTGCGGCTGAAGACGAGCGACCTCTGTCTCCAGTTCGACAATTTGCTCTTTTAGCGAGTCGTCCTTCATGGTTATATTGAGGCGAGGCAGCCACATCGAGCTTGACCCTCGATCGCCTTCGGCAATTGCCTGCCGAAGATAAGCAACCTCCATGCTCTTTTCGATAGTCACCTTCTTCAGCTCGTCTCTCTCTGCTATCAGTTCGTCCCTCTCCACTGTCATCTTAGTCAAAGAATGATGAAGTCTCCTATGCCTCAAGCCGAGGTTGACGGCCGTCGACGAACCATCATCATCGCCTTCGGGGGTCATCTCCCTGAGCCTCTCTTCTAGCCACCTGATCTCAAGGTCTCGGCGGCCTAAGACCAATCGCAAGTGATTCCGCTCGCGTTCCGCTTTGCGAAAGTCCCACTCAACTTCGCAAAGCCGCTCTCGACTCCTAGAAAGGCACAACTTCGTCACCCCTAGACCAGCCTTGGGACGGGTCTCCTTGGCTACATAAGGCACTTTGGCAAGTGGCATCACTTTGACAATCTGAAAAGGCCAAGTCAAACCATTGTGAACACTTAGCCAAAATTTCAAGCAAGTCGTTGTGAACACTTAGCCAAAATTTCAAGCAAGTCATCGTGGATACTTAGTCAAATTTCGAAAAGTTTGTGAACACTTAGCCAAAATTTCAAGCAAGTCGTTGTGAACACTTAGCCAAAATTGCAAGCGAGTCATTGTGAACACTTCGCCAAAATTTCAAGCAAGTCATCGTGGACACTTAGTTAAATTTGGAAAGTTTGTTCATTTCATTTAATTTCGGAACGATACATGCAGTGGCCAGTCCGCGATTAGGCGATACATCTCTGATCTAAAAAGAAAAAAATATAGAAAACTAAATTTAGGGCTCGACCTATTTGCCGTGGCGGCTCGCAGCTGCGGGATCAGACTCCTCCGGAGTAGCGACGATCGCAAGGGGCATGACCTCGGATCCAGGCACGTCGCCGACGACCTCAACTTTGGCATCCGCATCCTCGTCCCCTCCCTCATCCTCGTCTGACTCTTCGTCGAAGCCCGGGACGTGGTCGGGGAAGAGGTGCCTACCCCGAGCAGTCGACTTCGGGGAAGCGTTCGGTCACTTACTAGATGGCGCGAGCATAAGCCTTAGCCATATTGACCACAAAGAATCCTTGGGCCTTCTCCATAGTTGCGGCTTTGGCCTCCTTCGCGGCCGCGACCTTGGCAGCTTCGACAGCTTCTTCCTGCTGCTTCACCGACGCCTCCTTCTGCCGAAGCAGATCAGCCTCGAGCTTCTTCACGAGGCCGTCGAGGTACTCCAACCTCGTCGTCTTCCCGTCTGCCTCGACCTTCAGTTTATCGAGCTCATTCGCGATCCGAGCTTTCTTCGCCCGAGCTCTATCAACCTCCTTCTTCAAGTCCTTCTTGAGTTCGGTTATCTTCTCCATAAGATGATCGAAGTGACAGTTTATCTGCAGATGGAAGACAAGTTAGCAGAGAAACCAAAGACAAAAAATATGCAAGTATACAACCAACAAAACTGCGCTACTCACCGACACCACTACTCGAGCGATCTGGAGGGCATCATCCCCAAAACCGCTGACGTCCATGGCAGCACGATCCTTCGGCGTCACTGGATGTTTGACGGCTTGCATGCTCGACGTCGAGTCGCCGAGAAATCCGTCCAACTTCCGGACCTGCCAGTCCGGAACAAAAAATATCTTGTGTTCCTCGGTCAGGAACACATCGGCCTCGGCCGTCAGTGGAGCTGCCTCCATCCCCAGAGTGGCCACCATTGGGAACTCGCCTGCCTCGGTTGATGTCGAGGCCGCTGCCATCATCGCCACCTTCGGGGCCAATGCAGCCGACGCCGATGCTTCCTCGACGGTACTGGTGACCATCTTCGTCCTTGAGGAAGTCACCTTTGAGACGACCTTCTTCCGCTTCCTCGAAGCCTTGCTGCCGAGTGCTGCCCTTTGAGTCAACACAGCTTCATAGTCCATGGTTCCTTTGATAGAAGAAAGTGTGATTAAACGGAAGTTAAAACCGAGCAAGAAAAGAAAAACAAAAGGGGAAACTGCATACTAGGGTCTATGCGGCTGAGCCCCCCTGTAGAGTGCCTCCTCTGTCAGGTCCCTCCAATCGAACTTCGGTCGGTCGAGGAGAAGCTGAACCATTTCTCCTTCGTTGAGGTAGAGCACCGGAAGCTCTTTCACCCTCTTCGTCACTTCTTCGATCCAATCCGAGGGGATACACCACGGCTCGCGACTTTGAATGATGAAGTACTTTTCTTGCCAATTTTTTATCGATTTGGGGTAGCTAATGAGCCGAGCAGCATGCCTTGGAGCCAGGTAGAACTTGAACTCCGACTTCTGTTGCTGATGAAGCCGGTATAGTGTCCGAAGCACCCTTAGATCCGGCTCGATCTCGGCATCCTGGCAATGGAGGACGAACCCATTGATCACCCTCCACCCGTTCGGCATGAGCTGAATGGGGTTGATCCCGAACCACCACAGAACTTAGATGGCGAAAGGGTGGAGTGGCAAATGCATCCCGGCAATAAAGGCGTCGATTGGCCAGAAGCACATATTCACCGGCATCGGCGAATTGGCCCTCACTCCAGGACCGGGCAGCATAAACTCGAACTCCTCGGGGATCTGAAAGCACCCCCAGATTGCCACTAAGTCCGCCTAGTTGAGGATTGAGATAGTGTCATCGACTTCCGAAGTCTCCCTCGCGGCGTTCTCCTCAAAACTTCGCCTCCTTCCGTATACTATTCGTTCGGCGTGTTCCTCCGGAAGATCCCGAACCCTGTGGAGTCTGGTCAGAACACCCAGCAATCTCCCGAACTCCCCCATTCTGCTTGGGTTCTCCACTATGTAAACCACTACCACCGAAGTAGGTGCCTCGGCACCTTTGCCCCTGTCGACGAGAGGAACTTGGCCTGCAGACGGCTCATCGGCAGCAGAAGGGGAGGGCTCTGAACTCGGGGGAAGGATAGACATTTGCTAAAAAATAAACTAAGTGTTGAGTTACTTTGAAGTGACAGCTACGGTTGGAAAGATCACCGGAAAACGGTCAGTTGTCGTCGGAAGCTCTCGTTAGTAAAAACCTATCGCCTGAGTAAAAAATCTGAGAAATGAACAAGTGAAAGGGGGGGGGGTGAAGTCTTATAGAAGAAGCACCCAAAACGAGAATAATGGGCTCCAAGAACTCAACGGTCAGGCCCATTTACCACAAGATGACAAAGGAATTTGACCGCCTCTCTAATGGTCAACAGTCAAATGGTCAAAAGTCCACGTGTCATGGACTTGTCACCAATGAACTAAAAACATGTCGCCAAAGAGCTTAGGCACACGTCGCCGAGTGTTCTTGCCACCGACGCTTAAACGTGAGAAAAAATATCACTTGGACTTTGGCACGCTTTGCCGAGCGTTCTTGCCACCGACGTGCAATCGTGAGAAAAAAATCTCACTTGGACTTCGGCACGCTTCGCCGAGCGTTCTTGCCACCGACGCTCAAACGTGAGAAAAAATCTCACTTGGACTTCGGCACGCTTTGCGGAGTGTTCTTGCCACCGACGTGCAAATGTGAGAAAAAATCTCACTTGGACTTCGGGACGGTTCACCGAGCGTTCTTGCCACCGACGCCCAAATGTGAGAAAAAATCTCACTTGAACTTCGGCACGCTTCGCCGAGCGTTCTTGCCACCGATGCCCAAACGTGAGAAAAAGTCTCACTTGGACTTCGGCACGCTTTGCAGAGCGTTCTTGCCACCGACGCCCAAATGTTAGAAAAAATCTTACTTGGACTTCGGTACGCTTCGCCGAGCATTCTTGCCACCGACGCCCAAACGTGAGAAAAAATCTCACTTGGACTTCGGCACGCTTCTCCGAGCGTTCTTACCACCGACGCCCAAACGTGAGAAAAATCTCACATGGACTTCGGCACGCTTCGCTGAGCGTTCTTGCCACTGATGCTCAAACACGAGAAAAAATCTCACTTGGATTTCGGCACGCTTTGTCGAGCGTTCTTGCCACCGACGCTCAAATATGAGAATAAATCTCACTCAGACCTCGGCACGCCTCACCTGGACTTCGGCACGCCTCGCCGATCGTTCTTCCCACCGACGCTCAAACGTGAGAAAAATGGCTCATTTGGACTTCGGCAAGCGTCGCCAAACCCTTTTTTACACATGTCGCCATCTCGAAGCGCCGTTGGACCTCGGCAAAGGACCCCGAACCCACCTCAACTTCGGCCTCCTTCCTGGCACGTGTCAGCTCACCGAGACGTCTAGCGGGGGTCAGCACACATCACTTGGACTTCGGCACATGTCAGCTCACCGAGAGTTCTTGCCACTGATCCTCACACGAGGGAAAAATAAGCCTTCATGCAACTAGAGCTATCGGATCACCCCGAAATTCACGCGACAGCCTGATCGACGTCTCAGGTTGATCCACGTCAGCAAGCGTTGATCAGCCATTCGATCACCCAAACTTTCGCGCCTAAGGCTAATGGACGGTCTAGATTTCGCCACATCATAATTGGGTAATTAAAATTATATTTTATTTATTAATTCGAATTATTTATTAAAAAAATCGCAAAAAATGATTAAATATACGAGAAAAATAATTAAAAATTCTAGAAAATAATTATAAATTCAGGAGAATATTTTTTAGCCCCTAGATAAATAATTATTGTTTAGAATGACTAATTAATGCTCCCGAAGAGCAAATCATCGTTTTGCAAAATTGAATAAATAGTTCGAAAAAACAATATAAAATTAGAAAAAATCACCAAAAATCCAGAAGGGCCTGAGAGCGAACTTGGGCACGCTACCATCTTAGAACAACACCATCGCCCCTCAGACGAGATTCCAACACCTTTTGAAAACTTCGATAAAGCCCTATACGCCATTAAAACAACAGAACTACTCCCCAAAGGCCATAACACACAGTCTTTGGGAGTGGGGGGCTCGTGATATGGCTAAAAATGGGGTTAAATCGGAACCGTTCAAAGGGAGCACGAATCTCAAAGTCCCAGGGGCAAGATGGTAATTTCACCAACAGACGGGTCCGAATCGGGCACCGAGTCCCTCCACTTGGACCTGCTAACCCATGAACGGATTTGTTCAGCTAGAAACGGATCTCAACCCGTTAGGGACTAGCTCAATAGGATTGGAGGAAATCCTGGCTCGCCCTGATCTTGAGGAGGCGGTTATAACCACCTTTATCCTGCCACACCAGGAAATAGGGATTCACTCTTATCCCAAAACAGGTCCCATGGCGGCTATAAAAACCCCCTACCTCTTACTAAAAAAGGTGATCACTCTTTGCACACTTGAGCTCTTTCTTTTTACTTTTTCTGGTATTGACAAGAGCGTCGGAGGGTTCGTCGCCAGGATCCATCCCAGTGTTTCGGACGTTTGTGTAGGTCAGCGGGAGCACCAAGGAGTCAACTTCTCAACAATGAAGAAGGGAGATTCAGCCTGTTCGAGTTCCTCATAAACCTACAAATATCATCTATTGCCCCCACACCGAAATCCAGCGGCAACATCCAGCGTCACGCTTCGACGAATTCACTCCTCTCAATGCAAGTGTATCAGCCATCCTCATGGAAGTGGAGAAGGATGGAATAATCCCCCTTTCCCCTATGATGTCAACGTCTAGCAGAAGAAGAGACAAAAATAAGTGGTGCACATTTTACAGAGATCATGGACACACTACTGACAAATGTCGAACCCTTAAAGAAGAACCAAAAGCCCTGATTCGCAGGGGCAATCTCTCCAACTTCATTCAGAAAGAAAACGATGCCAAAAATCCTCTGTCCCGGAGGGCTAATAAGCGTCAGTAGAGGTCATGCGATTCGCAAGACTCTGAACACATGACTGTCCTCCACTCCATTCATGAAGACCCGATGGGGGGAGATTCCAACTCCTCCCGCAAAGTTTTCGTCAGCAAAGTCAACTCCACAGATAACATTCCGCCTGCCAAACATACCAGGATCCCGATATCTTTCTCTGACAAGAACATAGAAGGCGTCCAAATACCTCATTGTGATGCATTGATCATAAACCTTTGCATGCTAAATCATGAGATACGCTGCATCCTGGTGGACAATGGCAGCTCAGTAAACATCATGTTCATGGCCATATTTCAGGATCTCAAGTTCTATTAGGACCGACTCAAGCCAGCCGGTTATACACTTCATGACTCATCTGGTGCACCTGTCCAAGTTGAGGGAATTGTCGCACTCGATGTAACAGCAGGGAAAGCCCCCGCTATTCGAACGGAAACACTAGACTCTATGGTGGTCGATGTCAAAGCTGCATACAATGCTATATTCGGCCGTCCCGGCCTAGCGGCATTCCATGCAATTGCCTCTGCATTTCACATGAAAATACAGTTCCCAACAAAAACTAGCATAGGCCAAGCTGTAGGAAGCCAACAGGCAGCACGAGCATGCTACACCGCTACAATGGGTGGGGCTCCATTCTCCCCCTCGACGCCATAGAGTTACCGCTAAAAGGCAATCGGAATAATTCAAAAACCGTAAACGAGCTTGAAGCCTCTGCCATAACCAACTCTACCAAGAACTTCCTGACACCTCATCTCTTACCAGGTCCAAACTAGTTCTCATCACGACACAATAATAAATTGAAATCCCTCGCCCAAAGCCACTCCACTTATTCAACAAAGACAAATAGTCTTGCCTAAACACATTGGTACATCAGAAAATTTCTCTTTCTCTATGCAAAACAATGGGGGGCTCCCTCCAAAACAGACAAGTCCAGGCAAGGTCTACCAAGTTGTTCGCTTGACGGCTCATCAACTTGAAGACCCGGGGGGCAAGGAGATATCAGCAGGGAGTTAGAAAGTAGAACACCTTGTGAAGTACAATGAGTTGGGTGCCAAAATTGTACACGAAAATGGCACCAAAATCGTTAAAAGCTTCCTACTAGACAGGTTCGGAGCCCACATCCATATTGCGAAGTTACTACAGCAATTTACAATGAAACAAGTTCAGAGTGCTTCGCCATTCGATCTGCTTCTGTAACCTGTTAATTCATCAAAGCAAACAATGAGCTACACGCCCAACTTATATTTAAAGAGGCACTAGGCACTCGTTACAAGCTTTCCTCAACGCAAGTTCGGAATTCAGAACTTGGGAGTTGCAGTGTGCAAACATGCACGTTTAGAACAAAACTCACCGATCGATCTGTTCCTGCAACTAGTTGAACTTCCTTGGAGGCTCTGAAACAACGAGTTGAAGGCCACACTTATACATTTAAGCAGCACCAAACACTCGTGGCGAGTCTCCCCGTAATACAGATTCGGAGTCCATACCCATGGCTCGACAGAGACTCTAACAACTTGCAATAACGCAAGTTCACAGTACACTTTGCCATTCGATCTACTCCTGCAATCTGTTAGCGCCTCGACGTTCGGTTCGGATTCCAGTTCATGGTTCAAAAGAGACTGTCAATTTGCAAAAAAACAAGTTCAGAGTGCGCTTTGCCATTCGAGCTGTTCCTGCAACCTATTAATACTTAAACTAATAAGTTCGGAATCCATGTTCATGGTTTAAAGTTACTCTCGCAACATGTAATTGCACACGTTCAGAGTTCAACTCGCCATTCTATCCATTCCTGCAACGAGTTAAATTTTCTCAACAACAGATTAAGAGGTCCAAAATCATGGATCAGAATTACCCTAACAACACTTGTAAAAAGCAATACTTGGAGTTCAACTCTCTATTCAATGTGACTCTCACAGTCCGTCAGAGGCCCCATACAGCAAGTTTGGAAAGCAACTCTCCTTCAGAGTTGTCCCTACAACTAGATGGGTTCAAGACGGAGCAATGCTAAACTCCATCATACACCATCGACAGCTCTCTAAACAATACGCAACAGACTTGAGGCCCTGTTATTTAGCAACAGAGAACCCGTCGATGACACATCAACCATGACAGCAAGGATCAAGCATATGAAATGAATCCTGCAAATCACAGAACTATCACAAACTTGTATGATCAGATCCAGTAGCACTACAGTCGTCTGCAAATACAAAACGGCTAGTCCAAAGTCTAACTCTCTCAAGAGCAGCTCATATGACTAGCCAACCCCTAAGACAATGTATCACAGGACAAGAAACCAGCATGTAGAAGACCTCTCATTCTACAAAGTACAAGTCTCATTACAACAGCAAAGTTACAATGAGTTCACGTTTCACATCTAAGAATCGTTACCGAAAGTCCTGCAAACACTGTACAACAAACTATCATGAAAGCTGTTCTTCCAGCCAGACACATTGGAGAGGTGCTCTACCTAAGAAAAACAGATCTCTTCACCGACCTCCTACCAGCTAACCGCTCCCTAGGACCGCCTCAACTCTTGAAGATGATATTCAAGATAAGTCTTCCTTAGACGAGCAAACTCCAGATGTATCCGACCACCTTCACTTGAGCAAGCTTCAACTCCGTCTTGCTTGAAGCACTGTGCAAACGGGAGAGTTCCAACTCCATCACGCACAGCATATCACGAAGGAAGGCAAGCTCAGTATCCCAGAGAACCTCATTCTATGCATGCAACCACTTGTCGGTAAAGAGAAGAATGGAATAATCTCAATGCTGAATAAACAAAAGTGACGTCACTTCCACACTAAGAAGATTCAGAATACCCACAACTCATTCGCTCTAAAAATGAGTTCGGCGCTACCGTGCCACGTGAGTTCCTCCGGCTAACTACTCATCAACTTCGAGCAACAGGTCCAATGCTCCGCTTACCACACGAGCTCTGCCGCTCGTTGGCTCCGAACAACGAGTTCAACACTTTGGTCTTGCTCAGGCTCCATCAACAACTCATTGGTCCGAAATAATGAGTTCAACACTATGCCGTTCAAGCTCTACCAAATAGTTCATTGGCTCCAAACAACGAGTTCGATGCCTTACTCTATGCTTGAGCTCCGTCCATAACTCGTTGGCTCCAGCGCTCTGCTCGCAGCTTGGGCTCCATTAACAACTCGTTTGTCCCAAACAACGAGTTTAGTGCTCTGCTCTCTGCTTGAGCTCCATCAACAACTTGTTGTTCCCAAACAAACGGTTCAATGCTCCGCACTTTGCCTCAGCTCCATCAACAACTTGTTTGTCCCAAACAACGAGTTCAGCGCTCTGCTCGCCGCTTGAGCTCCATCAATAACTTGTTGGTCCCAAGCAACGAGTTCAGTGCTCCGCTCGCCACTTGATCTCCATCAACAGTTCATTGGCTCCAAATAACGAGTTCGATGCCTTGCTCTATGCTTGAGCTCCATCCATAACTCGTGGTCTCCAATGCTCTGCTCGCTGCTTGGGCTCCATCAACAACTCGTTTGTCCCAAACAACGAGTTCAGTGCTCTGCTTTCTGCTTGAGCTCCATTAATAACTCGTTTATCCCAAACAATGAGTTCAGCGCTCTGCTAGCCGCTTGAGCTCCATCAATAACGTGTTGGTCCCAAGCAACGAGTTCGGCGCTCCGCTCGCTGCTTGAGCTCCATCAATAGCTCGTTGGTTTCAAACAACGAGTTTAGCGCTCTGCTCGCCGCTTAAGCTCCATCAACAACTCATTGGCCATAAACAACGATTTCGACGCCTTGATCCATGCTTGAGCTCGATCAACAACTCATTTGTCCCAAACAGCGAGTTCAGCGCTCCGCTCACTGCTTGAGCTTCATCAACAACTCATTTGTCCCAAACAGCGAGTTCAGCGCTCTGCCATCCCCATGAACTCCATCCACTACTTGTTGGCTCTAAGCAACAAGCTCAAATTCTGCTCTCCGCATGAGATCCTTCAGCTACTTGTTGGCTCCACGGAATGAGCCCAATGCCTTGGTCTTCGCTCAAGCTCTACAAATAGTTCGCTGGCTCCAAACAACGAGTTCGACGCCTTGCTGTATACTTAAAATCCTTCCATAACTTGCTATCTCCAAACAATAAGTTCAATATTCCACTCTATGCTCATTGGCTCCCCACAATGAGTCCAACGCCTTGGTCTTCGCCCAAGCACGACTAACAACTTGCCGGGGCCAAACAACAAGTTCAAGCTCAAGTGCATCTCATAGCTCTCCCTACAAACTTATTGGGATCAAACAACAATTTCTACATCAACTACATCATGAATTTTCCCCTACAAACTCGCCGGGATCAAACGGCATTTTCAACATCATCACTATCTCAGAGTTGTCTCTAAACGCGCCAGAGTTAAACGACAGTTTCTAGACCAACTCAATCAAGGAGTTGTCTCTACACGCTTGTTAGGCACAAACAGCAGGTGCAACCTCCAAATCTGTCATAGAGTCCTCTCTAAGCTTGTTAGGAACAAACAACAAGTTCAACACACGACTCCATCATGGAGTTTCCCTTATAAATTCTTCGGGGTCAAACGGCAGTTTCTAGACCAACTCAATTAAGGAGTTGTATCCACACGCTTGCGGTGCGCAAACAGCAGGTGCAATGTCCCTCTAAACTTGCCAGGCACAAACGGAAAGCATGAACGTTCGACTCTATCTCAGAGTCGTCTCCAAACTCACCGGGACCAAACGGCAGGTCCAACATCGACTCTATTTCAGAGTTCTCTCTAAACTCGCCAAGGTCAAATGACAGTTTCTACAACAACTCTATCTCTGAGTTATCTACAAACTTGTCGAGATCAAACGACAGTTTCCACATCAACTTTATATCTGAGTTATCTCTACATGCTTGCTAGGTGCAAACAGCAGGCGCAACATCCAACTCTGTCATAGAGTCATCTCCAATCTTGTTGGACCAAACAACAAGTTCAACGCCCAATTCCGTCATAGAGCTTTCTCTACAAACTCGCCGAGATCAAACAGCGGTTTTTACATCGATTTTAACACATAGTCTCCACAAACTCATTGGGATCAAATAGCGAGCTCTACGCCAACTCAGCCATGAGTTGCCCCTACAAACTCGCCGGATTCAAATGGCAGTTCCTGGACCAACTCAATCAAAGAGTTGTCTCTACATGACAGCAGGTACAATGTCCAACCCCGTCTCAGAGTTCTCTACATGCTTGCTGGGCACAAACAGAACGTTTAGCACTCAATTCTGCCATCGAGTTCTCTCCAAACTTGCTAAGAACAAACAGCAGGCTCTACGTCAACTCAGTCAAAGAGTTGTCCCGCTAAACTTGTCGGGTGCAAACGACAAACTTGAACGTTCAACTCTATCTCTAAGTCGTCTTTCAATGCTTGCTGGTCATGAACAGCAGGCTCTATGCCAACTCGGTTAAAGAGTTGTCCCTCTAAACTTGCCGGGCGCAAACGGCAAGCTTGAACGTTCAACTCTATCTTTGAGTCATCTCTCAATGCATGCTTGGAACAAACAGCAAGCTCTACATCAACTCGGTCAAAGAGGTGTCCCTCTAAACTTGCCGGGTGCAAACGGTAAGCTTGAATGTTCAACTCTATCTCCGAGTTATCTCCAAACTCGTCGGGATAAAATGGCATGCTATACATCCGCTCTATCTCAGAGTTGTCTCTACATGCTTGCTGGGCGCAAATAGCAGGCGCAACGTCCAACTCCGTCGCCGAGTTCTCTACGCGCTTGCCGGGCACAAATGGCAAGCTCAAAATGTTCAACTCTGTCCTGGATAGGCCACAAAAACTTGTTGGGACCAAACAGAAAGTCTGTAACAGCTCTCCCAGTACAGCTATGTATATACGCACAACATCCACCAACCAAGGGTTACGAAGTAAAAGGCTGGGTATACCCATTTGATTAACTATATGTATATATATGTTGTTGCATATACATAACACTATACATATAAAAAATTGTATGCAAACCCAACTCCAAAATACTTCAAAAACCCCCCAAAATGAGCTCGCAGATTAAATGAGTGAAAGGAGAAAGCCGAGTTGGGTTCGAATCCACAACCCAAACCCACAAACATGATTCAAAATAAACTAAGGGGTATAAACGGGTCGGATCCAAACCCGAATCGCACCCGCTCCACTTCTCCTCTTCTTCTTTCTTCTCCTCCAAACTTTTGCGCCAAATCACGGCTTCAAATACTCGAAGACCACTGCTTGCTTGAGAGCTCCGACTCGTCTCCTCGCTCCAAAATCGAGCTCTGTAGCTCCTTGCCCCACTAACGACACCGAGCTCTCGCCTCCTTCGAGCTCATCGCCGGCTTCGAGCTCTCACAAAACTCGACCAAAAACTAGAGCTTGAAAAAACTCAACTCTGTAGCTCGGCAAAACGGAGTTCAGTAGCTCGGCTAACCTTTTGAAGGCCATAGCTTGGCGAAACGAAGTCCCATAGCTCGGCGAGAGAGCTCCATAGCTCGATGAAGCTTTTGAAGGCCATAGCTCGGCAAAACGGAGTCCCATAGCTCGGCGAGAGAGCTCCACAGCTCGGCGAACCCATAGCTTGGCGAGACGAGCGAACGCATAGCTCGGCAAAACGAGCTACCATAGCTCGGCCAAAGCTCCTTGACCATAGCTCGACGAGACCTCAAAGTCGTAGCTCGGAAAATTCAAAACTCCCGTAGCTCAGCAAATTCGTCGAAACCCATAGCTCGGTGGATTCACGGTCTCTATAGCTCGGCGAGAAGAGCTATCGCCATAGCTCGACGAGATGGAGCTCAAATCCATAGCTCAATGAGATCCCCATAGCTCGGTGAGACGAGCTATCGCCATAGCTCGGCGGATTCGCAGTCTCCATAGCTCGGCGAGAACTCAACATAACCCCACCTTGGCGAAGCCTCGAACCCATAGCTCGACCATGTGGAGCTAGCTTGACACTCCCAGGGGTTGACGAGGGTGTGGCAACTCGACGAGATCCCCAAGAATCAACAGCGGATGCGTAGCTCGGTGAATTGGTTCGTCGAGCTGAGGGGTCGAAGAAGACGACTGGAGGTCATCGGATCTCCATGAAATTTGCACATCCCGTGATCAACGCTTCTGAGATTTTTTGGCTTGATCAGAGCCTTTCCGCCTTCGGATCTCCTCAGCGTGCGAGCCAGGCCATGATCTGCGCCTCAGATCGCTTCAAAACGCGAGTCAGCTCTGATAAATAAGAAAAATCATTTAAAATTCTAAAAAATTATTAAAAATGCAAAAAAATTATTTAAATTTGGAAAAATAATTAAAAATTCTAAAAAAATAATTAAAATTGAACTTATTAATTATAAAATTCGAAAAAGTGATTTTGAAATTGTAAAAAATTCCATCCAATTTGAAGAAATCCGACTAGCTATGGAAAAAATCCCGAATAACTCCAAAAAATTCGTAAAAGTCCAAAAAAATATGGAAAAATTCAGGAAAATATTCATGGCCTTCAGAAGCCACAGATCAGTTCCAGGTATCTCCAAACACTCCGACTGCTAAGATTATTCATTAGATTCTAAAAATAAGACGTACTATTTTTCGAAAGCCATTAAAATCGCCTTCCGGGAGTGGAGGGCTTATAATGATGGTAAAAATCGCAGCAGATCAGAGCCATACGATCCCTGCACGGATCTCAAAGCATCTACAGGAAGATTAGCCATCACAGGCCTATTTTACATTCCTGGGCCCACTCCGAGACATGGGTTTCTCTCAAACCCATAAAAAGTGACAGACTAGGCCCACTAAAAGAGACACCCAGCCCATGATGGCTAGGAGTCAAATCTCTTATCCCCTCACAAGAATATCTTATCTCTTCAGGGGGAAGACATGAAAGATCTGACGGTCACTATTCGGCATTTAGAATGTCTCTCAGGCCTATAAGTACTCCTTCCCCTCTTCAGTCTCCAGGTAAACAACAATTCACCAGTTTTCACTCTCTTACTCTCTCTCTTTCTGGTTCTGACGTGAGCGTCGGAGGGTCTGTTGCCGGGGGCCACCCCCAGTGTTTCAGGTGTTTTTGCAGGGTCGTCGGTCGCATCATCCACTGTCTAATTCAGATCACAGGAGGTCAATCAACAATTCAGATTCAATCTCAGAAGCTCTAACCTTTTTTAACGGCCAAGGCAAAGGTTTGACTTTTAGTAGTTTCCATCCATTTTTAACTCACTATTTGTTTGCTCCCACACCGAAATAAGCAGCAACAAAACTAATATCTCACATCTAACAGTATCACTTTCCTTCGGAGTAGTCATCTCTTCCCACACCATAACTCCAACTAAGGTGTGATAGTGCCTCTGATAATGACTTGGGAACATGGTAAGTGTCTGAAGTAGAGGTAAAGACAGAATTGGTAGACGAAAAGTATAAAGGATGTGCGCTGGTGCAGTTCCCTTTGAGTATAGAAATGGAAAGATCAAGATCAAAAGGCTTACCATCATGGGGAACAGTAGGTGTGAGTTCAGTGGATTTAACGAAGGATATAGCTGTAGGCTGAGGCAATGGCATATCAGTAACTGGAGTCGACAGAACAATAGGCAAAGTAGCGTGAACTAGGTTGGAAGGAGTGTTCTTACGTCGTTGGAATACTTGAGTGATTGCCGGCCTTGTGGGCAGTGGTGAAGACTATTGTTGCACAAATTTTGAAGAAGTGGAGACCGAAAGATCATGGTAGGAAATAAATTCCATATCATTCTCATCAGATGGAGGTGGATTCAGACAAGATGAAGTGGTAGATAAATAAGATTTGAGACTCGAGAAAGGTGACATCAGCAAAATTAAAGCAACAATGTAACTCTAGACTATAACATTTACAACCTTTTTGGGAATGTGAATACCCTAGAAAAATACATTGAACTAGCTAAAAACGACCAGGACAGTGATCATGAACAAAACTGACATAGCCAAAAAGGTTGGGACGGGGTGGAAACGGATCAGTAGATGAAAATACCATGGAGAATAGTGTTCGCCATCTAATATGAACAATGGCATATAGTTGATAAGATGACATGCAGTAAGGACTGCATCCCTCCCAAAACGTTGAGGAGCATGTCTATGAAAGAGCATGGTCATTGCAACCTCCAACAAGTGACTGTTCCTGCACTCTGCAACACTGTTTTGTTGAAGAATGTAAGGACAAAAGGACTCATGAAGAATACCACAAGAGGACATAAAACTAGTGAACTCTGAAGTAAAATACTCTTTGGCTTTATCACTATGCTAAATTTGAATGGAAACAACAAACTGGGTTTTTATCTCAGCTCAGAATGATTTAAAAATGGAGAAAACATCAAACTGAAATTTCATTAAATATAACCAAGTTACTCGAATCATCATCAAAGGTAACAAATTATCCAAAACCACCACCAAAATGAGATTGAATATGACAAGGTCCCTAAACATTAGAACGAACTAAACCGAAAGGTCCACTCGGCCATTTAATAACTCTAGGGGAGTAAGACATACACAAGTGTTTATCTAATTGACATGACTCACACGATAACTCCTTAAGAGAAGATAACCCACGTCATAAATTCTTTAGATTCTATAAGTATGAATGTCCTAACTGGCAGTACAAATCCAAAGGCGTGTAAACACTCAAGCATGAGAATAAGGTAGGAACACTGTCAAGCTAATAAAGTCCCTATGATACATGCCATGTGGCAATCATTTTTCTCGTCTCAAGTTCCTGAAACACACAGTGATCATAATAAAAGGTAACAGAACAATTCAATTTTTTGGTAATTTTTCAAACAAGAATTAAGTTGAAGAAAAATTATGACATATGAAGAACATAATTAAGTTGTAAAGTGGAAGTAAGGTTTACATGTCTGACCCCCTGCTGGGGAGGTAAAACTATCATCAAGTCTAATAGGTTGATGAAATGACCTACTAGCATAAGACAATATACCTGAACTCCCAGTCATATGATCAGAAGAACCTGAATCTATGACCCGTGATGTCAGAGATGAAGTGATTAATCAAGTGATACCTGACCTTGCTAATGTGACAAAAGAAGAAAACCAATGTCGAGAAGCATGATAGTGCTGGAAATAAAGAATTTCATCCTCATTTAACTGGATGCTAACTGACCTGGGGGCTACATGTGTGAATAACTATTGATAGCATTAACAATGCACGGTAGGGGAATTCACCTTAATATGCCCAAGCTTCTAATTCATCTTATCAATCGCAACATAGAATATGGTGTTACCAACTTCTAGTTGTGAAAAGAAAGCAGCAGCAGCAGCAAAAGAATCAGTACACAACAAGAACTGCTTTCAAATAGTGAGAGATCGATCACCCATTAATCTCAAATTTTGATGCCCCTTCCATCTCACTCCTCTCCTCCTCAACCCAACTCCTTCCCCAAAATACCAACATTGAAGAGAGAACTCGATCACTTCTCCGACAAGTTCAAACTTTTCGAACAAAACAGGGTTGGGTTTAGTTGAATTTTGATTGGATTTTGGGTCTGGAGTAAAGATCTGGATCGGGGTAGGTTGGATTTGAGATATGGACCAAGGTTTTGGTCTAGGGGTGTTGCGGGTCTGAGGTGGAGGTCAATGGGATGAAAAAAAAGGAAGGCAGCACAGCGGAAGGCAGCAGTGGCAACGAGTACGAGGCTCAACGAGTCGAGTGCGTCGGGTTGGATCTAGGTGCATAGGGTTAGATCCCCTTTGGATCTGGATCTCAGTTTGGATCACGTAAGTAGAGAGAGCAGCGCTAGGGATAGCAGCAACCGCACAGGAGGTGGCGACAGTAGGATGCTGATGGTGGCTATGACTGGTTTGGGTGGTAGTGGCGGCTGACTAGGATTAGGAACCTAGCTCTGATACCATGAAATTGTATGTTGTTTCTTATTGATCTCATGAACTGGATATAAATGTATGGTGTATATACAAAATACATATGCACGGGCTCTACCTAGAATATAACCACTATACAACTACAACTACAACAATATATTTAATAAACATCAATATGCATGATTAGTTCTCTTGCGTGCTTGTGGCCATGTGTAGCTATATATCATAACACTCCTTAATAGTATCCTGGACCATCCTCAAAATTATCACTAGATCTGTAGAAAACTTGCCTTAGTGGCAGCTATAGTACTAAATACTGTAAATTTTTACTAACTTGTGCTCAGTACCATTCTGTGATTGTTTATCAATCTAGACCACTTTACAGGTGAAAATGCCCGGCTATGATCTTTGTCGATTATAAGACTTACTTCAAGCTTAAAAAAGCCAACGTAAGTTTATGAAGTCTCCTTAATTCTGAATCAAGATTGTAATTATCGGAGTTAATTAGAGAAGTTGAAAAATTGGGTGGCTACCAGAGTGGATGGGAGGAAGAAAAAAAGAGTTGGATGGGTAAGTGAGAAGAGTTGGATGGGTAAGTGAGTCATTTTACTACATTGTAAATGAGGGAAAGGGATGTACTGCTATCATGACAGATGGTTCTGTCACCAAGTATTAGTTAGTTTTCCAGAGACACAGAAGGGGTACAGAGCCGGCCCCAGGATTTTAGGGGCCTGAAGCAAACTCTCAAAAAAGGGCCCCACATATACCCAAAAAAAAACGATTCATGTATTAGAAAAAAAATAAAAAATTATACATGAGAAATCATGAATTTTAGGGACCTGAAGCTAATATAAAATTTTTTAGGGGCCTGAAGCTAATATAAAATCATGAAAAAAATAAAACGATTCATGAATTTTAGGGGTCTGAAACTAATATAATTTTTTTTCTTTTCTGAAACGGGGTTCTTGAAGCTAATATAAAAAAATAAAATAAAAATAAAAATAAAAATCTTTTCTGAAAATGGGGGCCCCCCTTTTTTGATGATTTTGGGGGCCTGATGCAAGTGCATCACCTGCATCCACAGTGGGCCGGGCCCGAAGGGCTACACCCGATATTAGCTCATTCCCTTCGTGAACGGCTGGTGACTTCCTCCTTCCTCCCCCCCCCCCCCCCCCCCCCCCCCCCCATGTAAAACCTAGTACTAATGCACTGGTTTGGGTACTACTCTTGAGATGTACACTGAATCTAATATATTGTAATAATAATTCTACTCCAAGTCTATGGTGAACAAGAACGGAGATTGTGTTGACAATCAGCAACAATGACGACAACAACAACATCATCAAAAAATATTTTATATCAAATTCGGGACAAGTTCATTTGAGTCTACCATCAGACCTTCCCTATCAATTTTCCTATCATGACTTTTATCCATTATATATATGCACCCAAACAATGTAAATAAATCATTATTTTTGGGTTATGATGGAGATTTATATTGCAGTAAATGCTTGATAACCTTGCGAGAATAGATTGCAAGATGGTGTACATCGAGGTCACACTCGGGGATCTGAATAGCTCCAAAATTGGGAAGTCACAACTGTAAATCACCCTAGGAGGAGGTGAATAGGGTGATTGTGCGAAAATTAAAAACTTAAAATAAATGCCTAAATTAAAGAAATAGAGTGAGAGAAAGCAAACCGTGCAAAGAGGTAAGACATAGCTAAGTGGTTTATCCCCCATGTCTAATCCACTAACTGTTCCCTGCAGCAATTCAGCACCGCATACCACTATACTCAAACCTCATACAGTGAGTTTCGGTATTCATGCCAAGATTCCTGTTGATGCGGTTTGTTTTTGGGGTGTGGCTGCAACAGGTGTGAGTTCTTGTAATTTGTATAGTGGAAGTTACGGTACTGGCCCTGGTTTGACCCTCAGCTGGGGGACCGACTCAGGAGTAGCAGGAGTGAGGTGGGGACCGGTTACTCAGCTCGGATATGTAGGCTCGGCTCGGATCCGTGGGCTCGGCTCAGTCCTAGGTACCTGCACACTGCCTAGAAACACTAGGAGAAGTCCAAGCGACAGACCCTCCGATGATCTAGTCAGTCATTGGAAAAGAAACAGTAGCTAGGGTTCAGGGGGAGAAAGTTTGATTACCTTTGAATGAAGGAGGGGGTCTGGTATTTATAGGCAGAGAAAATGGGTCCGGGACCCTACTGGGCCGGGTCGGACCCGTTTGCTCGTGGGCCTGATGTGGAAGAGGCCCATCTATCTCTGGGTTGATCTGATGATCAGGAAAGGGCAGGTTCTGGGGAGATCTGACGGCCCAGGAGGGGCCACGTCATCTGACCCTATATCAGGAGGCCCCCCACTCCTACAGGGATGGGTAATCCAGCTGTGTAGGAGTGATTTGCCTCTATAGGAAGAGCGGAGCGGTGTGTACTGTAGAAATGTGGTTTGTATCTTCCTGGAGAGGCCAGTAGGGTAGGATGAAGGGGATCCCCTTATGAGGGGCATTGAAAGCCGAGAACCGAGGGTCGTGAGCCGAGCGTCGAGCTCTTGTACGCTCGGATGTCGGGACCTGTTGTCGAGCATCGAGCGTCGAGTCTTCTTGAGCTCGGGTGGCAAGGCTAAACGTTCGGATGCCAAGCCCAGAAGCTTGTTTGTGGGAGACAGGTGTCGCTCGGAATTGCCACCGACTATCGAACCCCAAGCTTTCTGGGAAAAGCTAGGGGGTGGCTCGAGGTCACTGCCGAGCGCCGAGCCCCCCTGCTTGTTGGAAAATCTAGGGGGTAGCTCGATGTCACTGCCGAGCACCGAGCCCCCCTACTTGTTGGAAAAGCTAGGGGTGGCTCGATGTCACCGAGCGCCGAGCCTCAAAACTTGTTGGAAAAGCTTTGGTGTGGCTCGAGGTTAATACTGAGCGCCGAGCCCCAAAAATTGCTGAAAAGCTTTGGTATGGCTCGAGGTTACAATCGAGTGCCGAGCCCCAAAACTTGTTGGAAAAGCTTTGGTGTGGCTCGAGGTTATTACCGAGCGCCGAGCCACAAAACTTGTTGGAAAAGTTTTGGTATGGCTCGAGGTTACAACCGAGCGCCGAGCCCCAAAACTTGTTGTAAAAGCTTTGGTGTGGCTCGAGGTTACTACCGAGCATCAAGCTCCAAAACTTGTTGGAAAAGATTTGGTGTGGCTCGAGGTTACTATCGAGCGCCGAACCCAAAACTTGTTGGAAAAGCTTGAAAAAGCTTTGGTATGGCTCGAGGTCACAACCGAGCGCCGAGCCCCAAAACTTGTTGGAAAAGATTTTGGTATGGCTCGAGATCACCACCGAGCACCGAGCCCCCAGAACTTGTTGGAAAAGCTTTGGTATGGCTCGAGGTTACAACCGAGCGCCGAGCCCCAAGACTTGATTGAAAAGCTTTGGTATGGCTCGAGGTCACAACCGAGCGCCGATCCCCAAAACTTGTTGGAAAAGCTTGGAAATGGCTCGCCGATCCCCTAGAATTTGTTGGAAAAGCTTGAAAAAGCTTTGGTATATTCCGAACTTTTACACAACGAAGAGGCTTAACTTGCTCCTCTGTCGTGGGAGGGAGAGGGAGCGACGAGCCACTGTACCGGCTGACAAGGCCGAGGGTTAAACCGGAATTTAATGTGTCAGGCTGACGTCATGGGGGTGGAAATCGAGGCATTTGAGATCCTAGTGGCCATTAGATCTTGATGATCAAGATTGGACGGTGGAGATTCTTTTGCAGAATTCGAGGAGTCTTTCCCACTCTATAAGTTCCCCACCCCTCCCCTTATTTCTTCACTTCGTGCTCTCTCTCTTCATAACAGGAATTTTTGTCTCTTTGCTGTCAGCGACAACTTTTACGGTGATCCTCCCGTTTTTCTGTAATCAGGTTAGTATTCTGTTTCCTTATGTCTCGCTCTCAGTCCGGTTCTGAGGCAAGCTCTTCGGGTCGCGGTGTAACCCTGTTTTCCCAAAAAGGTATTTTTCGATATTTTCTGTATTTTAAAAATTTTAGCAAATAATTTTTATTTTATTTTATTTTTTCAGTTTTCAAATTATTTTTGTCAAATGTATTATTAGACCTTCTATTAAAATCTAATTTTTCGATCAAAAATTTTATTGTAACTATTTTTTATGAATTTTACATTTTTAATACAAATCTTATTTTTGTTATTATTACTCTGATTTCTGTATTAGTAGTACTATTATTATTGTTATTTGTATTATTGTTATGATTGTTATTTTTGACTAGTTATTAAAAATCCATTTTATCTACTAGTTGTATAAATTATATTTTGTAATACAAATTGCATTTTATTAGAGACGATATTTTTATTTGTTATTTTGTTGAATTTATATGCCCATTTTTCTTATTGAAATTTTTCTTAAATACCCATTTATTTAATTCTAATATCCTTTACCTATCTTATATCCTACTATACTGTTTTATATAAATCTTATAGTTATTACCTTATATATATATATCCAGATCCTTAAAAACCTACTACTAATACCCATTAACTTACCTAATTTCCTACCTATATTAAATCCTACACTACCGCACCATATTCCTAATACCTCCAACCCGTGAGCGGACTACCTCACCCGGATTACTACTAGGTGCAACCCGACCCATCTCATTTTTTTAAATTATTTAGCCGTCATGTGCACCCCCTTCCCTTCTTCAAACCCTAAAATATATCATACCCTATATATATATTTGCAATCCAACTACCTATTCGTTTTCTCCAAACCGTGCTGCATATTTTCTTCCAAACCATTGAACCCTATTTTCCATTGAACCCTATTTTCCGTGCCTCATCTCTCCCGCTTCCGCTTCATCCGCCGTCGCGCACTCTCTCTCTCTTGGGATTTTTATTACGCGTGCTCGAGTGCGCGTGTGGATCGTTCGTGAGTTCGTGAATTTTCGTTCGTGGGAATTTCTTCCACTTTTGATTTGTATCGTTCTTCATCTCCAAATTCAGGCAAGTAACTTGTATATAATTTTATTAGGTTGATACAAGTAGAAAGTTCACACATAGGATAGTTTGAGACTAGAGACTGCCAAAGATGATAATTTTATTTGTGGGTTTCGTCTCTATTGTTCAAAACAGTCCATAGATGACTTAGGACATGAAGTTTGATAGGTTTATGCCTTAGGATTCACCCAAACGCGATTTTGATCGCGTATGTGACATATTGTGTACCATGTGTTTGCTTGATTACCCATATGAGAATTATTAGGTTTTGGCATGTTAGTTACCCCCCATTATGATATTTAGATAATGGGTAGGCTGCGTTTCGAATTTGGTTAAGTTTGGTTAATTTTTGTAGAAGTTATGACGATTCTAAGATGATGTGAGAAATCTGGAAATTCGGGTTGTACTGGATTGTTTGCTGTTTTCAACTAGGTTAGAGTCCGAATCTCAACGTAGACATTTCATAGTAAATTGTGGAGGACTGAATATATTTTCTAACCCCACTAGTTTCACTTTGTTTGGAGTTCGTATGAATTAGATATGAAAATTGTGGTGCATGTATGTCGGTAGTTTTCAGATTCAGTTTGGGGTAGATTTTGTGAACTATTTATTTTCAAGATTCAGGTTATACACAATATCATGCCATAATATTTTACTCAGTATTTCATCATGATTTTAGGGTGTTCCCAGATTTTTTTCGTATTTTAAAGATGAGTATGGCACGATGTTTCATATCATTTTCTATAACCTACTTTTGCTGTAAACTGCGTGTTGTTTCATGTTGATTTCAGTTTTCACCTAAATTATATTTACTGTATGAGAATTTTACGTGAGATAAGAAAGTTGGAGAATCTTATCTATTTTCACCCCGTTTTGGCGGAACTGGATTTTGATTTGCTGTTTGCAAGATATGTTTGCTTTTGTACAGCAGTGTTGAGAAATTCCAGATCCATCAAAACCATGTTTTGTGTTACTTTTCATTTTTGATAACATATCTGTACTTTCTGGAAAATTATGAAAATTATTAATTTGAGTCTAAATATATAGAGAATTACCCCAGATTTTTTGTGGATTTATTTGAATACTTTTCTTGCTGTTTTTATGTGTTGGAAATCATTCCCCTGTTTTCTGACTGTGCATGAAATCTGTGTTCAAATGAGTTTTAAGCTGAGATGTTGTGAACTAGTATATATCTTTATTATACTCGTTAGAAGCGTGTGGATGTCTAGATTTCAGATCCTTCGACGGATCATGATTTGCATGCCTGTAGCTCTTTTAATCACTGATTTAGTGCTGACTAGTCTTGCTGTCCTGATTATGAACCTTGTATATTTTGCTCGTATATGTGGACCTATATTACCCATGCACGCTGATTTTATAACCTGAACATATAAATGATCCCAAAATGCTTATTTGACACTAGTTTACATGTATACATGCATGTTGGACATTAATAACTAAAAGTAATCAAGCTAGGGTTTAAGGGAAAATCGAGTAGTGGATAATCTGGAAACGTGTACTTGGCAGGGAACTAGTGTTCCATACTGATACTGTTACTGTTACTGTTTACTGATCCTGACTACATTGCTTCTTCTGTAAGAAGGTGTAGAGTAGAAGAGGACCTCTCGGTTCTGACTGTTACTGTTACTGCTTCTGTTACTGATACCTGAGTACACTGCCCCATCATAGTCCCCTACGAAATCTAAAGTGAAACTGTTTTGTTGTAGCAACCATGTAGTAAAAATTGGGATGCATGTCGTGCTACCTAGTTAGTAATACACACAAGACTATAAGAACATAAAACTGATACTGTAGAACTGAATACTGTTAGACTGAGACTGATACACTGAGACTGTTAGACTGACACTGTGAGACTGATACTGTTACACTGATACACTGAATATACTGCTAGTGATACTGATATACTGTCATTCTGATTCACTGATATACTGAGATACTATTACTAGAGACTGTTAGATATCTTATGACACTACCTTGACATAAAACAACTGTACTGTTAGGATACCATGCTAGATATTACTGTTGATGCATTATGACCTGTTATTAGTTAGTTTCCCCATGTGCTTGTATCCTACTCTATTTGTGATCCGGACTTGCCATTGACGGGTACTGTGTTTTCTCTTTTTCTTTTTCCTGCATTCTATGAATTGCAGATTTTGGAGGACAGGTTCCTGAAGGAATTGGCAAAATGAGCGGCTAGAGGCTGAAATTTTACTATTATTATTAATTTTGTTTCATGCTAGAACCATATTTGTATTTTGAGACTTGAGTATTATTTGTATTGGGCGATGCGACCCAGAATAATTATTTTTCCAGAATCTGTTTTATTTGAGAACATGATATTTGATTTCAAGTAACTTCTGTTGGTAAATTTGTTTCAATGTTGCATGTTGGTTCCACTTTTTGCTTCCGACTCTGATATATTGCCTTTGATGTGTTGCAAGGATTTCTGAAACAGCTTAAGGATGATTATAATCATTCGTTGGGCTTGTGTTACGTACTCGTATTTCGTATTTTTGGGAAGCGGGGCATGACACGCGGTGTGGTGAAGGTCGAGTCGTAGTCGACGTCTTGGTCCCTGGTAGACCTTACTTCGGAGGAGGAAGAACAGTCGGATTCGATATCTGGGGGCGCGAGTGATGTGGTTCTTGATGTGGCCCCTTTGCAAAGTTGTATGCCAGAAGAGGGATCGTCGGGGGAGGAGACTGAGGAGGCATTCTAGGAGGAGCTTGCCGAGGAAGAGGGCGACTAGGAGGGGGTGAAGGAGGAGCCGAAGGAGTGGTAGCAGAGGAAGAAATGGGTCTCCCCCCTCTGCCCCCATTGTCGACTCCGTTTCCGGAGAGGAAGCCTCGCCCCTTAGGAGGAAAAGAAAGTTTATTCGGCTGGATAGTCCGAGCATGCCGGACGAGCTCGGAGAAGGGCTTGCGGTTCCTCCCCTGACCAATAGGAAACCAGGGTCAATCAGGATGTATCCTGGCAACGTTGAGGAACTTGTCCAATTTACCGCGGGGGAGCGTGCATCTGATCGGACCATAGTGTGTGCTGAAGGCAGACTACCTACCGATATTAAGGCCGACTTACTTTATTCCTCGCGAGTTTGGGCTACTGATTCCGAGCCTCGGTCTTTGAACAACTACTGAGTTAGAGAAGGGTTTCTCTATGTTTTCTGAGGATGCTTTCGTCTCGAGATTGAGGTTGCTGCTGCACCCGTTTATCAAGAGGGTGCTAAGGTGGGGGGAGCTGAGTCCGATGCAGTACGACCCTAACTCGTGGAAGCATCTGGTCTGCTTCATCCTAAAGTGCCAGGAGAAGGGGGTCAAGCTGAAGCTTAAGTAATTCTGTGCCGTCTTGGGGTGAGTTCGGTCGGAGATATGGAGGGGATCTTCTATATGTCGCCATGCCCCCACAAGAGAGTGATGCACGGTCACCCGAACTCGATAAAGGCCTAGAAGGAGAAGTACATTGTTTTCCGGAGCCAGACGCTTTGGGGAATCCCCACAGTCTGGAATTCTTACAAGCCGAACCATAAACTCCCGAGGCAGAGGGACTTGACGAAAAAGGAATGGGCTGACATGGATAATATTTTAAAGGGGCACAGCATTGGTTGGTCGCACGTCATAGAGTTACATCTGGTCTGAGCCAGACTGAGCCCATTGCCTCCTTGTATGTTTTTGTTTCTACTTTACTTAATTTTTTGCCTTCGTGTTAACATTTTTCTTTTTCTTTAGCGATGGATGCGAAGAGCCTCGATACAAGGAATGCCCTCCTGGCCTTGGCTGCAAAGAGGAAAGCTGATAGGGAGAAGGTTGCCCCGGCAGTAGCGTCCACCCATTCGGAGCGGCCTCCGAAGAAGTCGAAGAGAAGCCACCCATCTAGGGGACCAAAGGAGTCAGAGCCGAGCTCCAATAGTAAGAAGGTGACGGAGGTTCTGAAGGCAGGGACCCCAGCATTTTGCCCCGACGCCTAAGAGATGGTGGGCAAAAGGGGTCTAAGGCCGTTCGCCCCGGATTGGGCGGTTAAGGAGGGCATCACCATGGCGGAGGGCCCGATCATAGTGGAGGTGGCGGAGAAGCTCATCACGGAGCGTGACCAGCTGACTCTGGTGATATAGACATCCGAGGTGGCCTACATGAAGTGGTCTCAGGTGCAGGTCGCGGTAAGTGTTTGTTAGTTATCCACTTTGTGTTTAGTATTTATGAATTTTGTGTCTAACTCAATTCTCCTCGGCCAGGCACTGCTGCATGGGGAACATCTAAGGAAGTGCCTGGAGAAGGAGGTTCAGCTCGAGAAGAGGAATGTCGAGCGGTACATCTGAGAGGGAAAGAAGCTAAAGGACGAGCTGACGGAAGTTCAGGGAGCTCATGCGATCCTCCAAGCAGAGATGGCTACTCTGTAGGATCAGCATGCGCGCAAGGTCGTGACAGTTCGGGCAGTGGCAAAGTTGGCGTATGACGAGCTGGAGATGTCCTCTATGGATGAGCTGATCCAAGCTCAAGATGATGCATACGACCGGGCCAAGGAGCACTTCCTGCACCTCTACCCGGAGGCCAAGATTGACCACTTAAACTATGGGTGGGCGACTCCCGTGCTTCCACCGACCCCGGGGGGTGAGGAAGACGAGGCTCCGAAGGACCCTCGTCTAGAGGAGGAGGAAGGGGGTGAACCGGCTGCCGAAGAGGTGCCAAAGTAGTGTAGGATTTTTGCTTTCTTTTTAATTTGTACTTTCCTAGTGCGGACTGGCCACCGCTTTTTGTAACAGAATTTTTGAATTTATAAAAAAAATTGGGCGACCCTCTGTGACTTGTTGTTTTTAGCAAGTTTTTTTAGTGAATCGTTGCCTCTCCCCTGTTTTTGTTAGATGAACGAGACTGCCGGGGCCAACGCCATTTCTACCGAGGTCCGGCAACTTTGAAATAAGCTAGAGTCCAAGGAGAGTGTGCTGATTCGCTATCGTAAGCAGGCTCGCAACCAAAAAGCTGTGGTGGACTATTTTATGAACAAGTCCAAGGTGCTCAGCCTAAAGGCAACTCGTCTGAAGAAGGCCCTAGCCGACCATGATTGGGAGAGTGCTGAGATGGACTGGGCTGTATCTGATGCCTCCACCAGGCATCAGACCTCTGAATCCATTCTTCACGAGGTCGTTGTTAAGAAGGAGCTGGAGATTCAGAGACTGAAGGTGCTGCTAGGCATCAGACGACCTTGACTCGGCTATCTAGAGCCAGGAGGCTCCAAGCCGACCCTGTATCTGGAGATGGCGAGGCCTGCTGACGCGCAGAGCTCAGTCGCGGGGACGTTGACAATGGCTATGCCCAAGTTGGGGGATGAGATTGCTGGAGGGCGGAGCCGTTTTGCTGGGCTCGAGGCGGCTCTTGTGACCTCGGAGGGTTTGCGAAGAGACCCTTAGGTAGAAGTAGAAGGAGAAGGCTGTAACGATTTTTAATTGTACCATAGCCTTTGATGGTTTTTATGAATAAGATTTGATTTTTTCGACCCTTGTTAACTTGGAAAAATTAGGATGTTGACTGCCCTCGAACTGGGCTCCGAACCCCTGCTTTGCTCGGGAGTCGAGCCGTTGCTTCCGCCGATAGCACTCAAGGGGGGACATTTCACCTTCCGATAAAACTTAATAGGGGACGTTTCATCTTTCGTTGTTTGGACTCCCCAATGTCATAAATGCGCCTCTCCGGAGGGCTATATAACCCTCACCCTTTTATCAGAAGTTCATCGGAAAATGTCTCACTTCACAGCGAGTTCCTGTCGCCGGTGACTTTCCTGCCACCCTCTGACAATTCAGGGTTGTGGCTCCTAGGGCTGTTTACCCCGAGTTGTCAGTGGGTGAGAGGTGGGTCGATCCCAGGGGAGGGACTCGGGGTGCTTGTCGAAGGTGGGCGCCCTAAAACAGAATTTTTGGCAGAGAGTCCCGAGTGGGTTGCTCCCTTGCCACCCTCTGACAATTCGGTGTTTTGGCTTCGAGGGCCATTTACCCTGAGTTTTCAGTGGGTGAGAAGTGGGTCGACCCAAGGTTCGAGGCTCGGGGCGTTTGCCGAAGGCGAGCATCCTAAATCTTAATGAAAACTTTTGGGTAGGGAGGAGAGCTGGAATCCTGAAGGCCGAGCCCCCGTAACTTGGAAGAATTGTTGGGTCATGGCTCGCGGGCACTGCCGAGAGAGAAGCCCTGTTAGTTGAGAAAGCTAGGGCGTGGCTCGAGGTGAGTGCCGAGGGTCGAGCCCCCTTAACATGGGAGAAGAGTTGTCAGGTTGTGGTTTGGAGGCAATGCCGAGCACAAAGCCCTGTTACCTTGGAAAAGCTAGGGCATGGCTCGAGGTGAGTGCCGAGGGTCGAGCCCCCTTAACGTAAGAAAAGAGTTGTATTGTTATCTTGAGAAAGCTAGGGCGTGGCTTGAGGTGAGTGCCGAGGGTCGAGCTCCCTTAACTTGGGAAAAGAGTTGTCGGGTTGTGGCTCGGAGACATTGCCGAGTGCGAAGCCCTGTTGGCTTGAGAAAGCTAGGGCGTGGCTCGAGGTGAGTCCCGAGGGTCGAGCCCCTTAACGTAAGAGAAGAGTTGTTGGGTTGTGGCTCGGAGGCAGTGCCGAGCGCAAATCACTGTTAGCTTGAGAAAGCTAGGGCGTGGCTCGAGGTGAGTGCCGAAGGTCGAGCCCCCTTAACTTAGGAGAAGAGTTGTCAGGTTGTGGCTCAGAGGCACTGCCGAGTGCGAAGTCCTGTTAGCTTAAGAAAGCTAGGGCGTGGCTCGAGGTGAGTGCAAAGGGTCGAGCCCCCTTAACATAAGAGAAGAGTTGTCGGGTTGTGGCTTGGAGGCACTGCCGAGCGCGAAGCCCTATTAGCTTGAGAAAGCTAGGGCATGGCTCGAGGTGAGTGCCGAGGGTTGAGCCCCCTTAACGTAAGAGAATAGTTATCAGGTTGTGTCTCGGAGGCACTGCCGAGCGCGAAGCCCTGTTAGCTTGAGAAAGCTAGAGCGTGGCTCGAGGTGAGCACCGAGGGTAGAGCCCCCTTAACATAAGAGAAGCATTGTCGGGCTGTGGCTTGGAGGCACTGCTGAGCGCGAAGCCTTGTTAGCTTGAGAAAGCTAGGGCATGGCTCGAGGTGAGTGCAGAGGGTCGAGCCCCCTAAACTTGGTGGAAGAGTTTTCGGGTTGTGGCTCGGAGGCACTGCCAAGCGCGAAGCCATGTTAGCATGAGAAATCTAGGGCGTGGCTCGAGGTGAGTGCCGAAGGTCGAACTCCCTTAACTTTTTCTAAAAAATTAGTAAAGTGTAGAAGAAAACATAAAGTTACACTTTGTTATTTACAAAAGGAAATAGCACGTATGTGCCGATTACAATAGATCGGTTACATAAGTCTAGCCCTCTCCTTCAAGGAACTTAATGAGGGGCTCTGCATTCTAGGGCCTCTTGATTATCCTGCCCCTCAGGTCTGTGAGTCGGTACGTGCCTGGACGGACCACTTCGGAGACCTTGTAAGGGCTCTCCCAATTAGTCGAGAGTTTCCACTTTTCTCTGGGGTCGGAGACCACGAGCTTTCAAAGCACGAGGTCGCCCTGCTTGATGTCCACTAGGCAGACCTTCTTGTTATAGAATTTCTTGATCCTTTCTTGGTATATGCATCTGCAAATGGTGGATCTTTCCCTGACCTCGTCGATGAGGTCTAGATTGGCTCTGAGGTCCAAAGAGTTTTCCTCCTGGCTGAAGGACATGATCCTTGGCGAGGGGAGGTCAATCTTGAGAGGGATAACAGCCTCGGTGCCGTAGGTGAGGTTGAAGGGGGATTCTCTCGTAGGGATCCTCTTAGTTGTTAGGTGTGCCCAGAGTAAGCTTGGTAGCTCGTCGACCCATAGTCCCTTTGGCGAATTATCCAGCCGCTTCTTGAGGCCAACCAGGATATGGAGGTTCTCATTTCAGCTTGGCCGTTGGACTGAGGGTGGCACACCGATGAGAAGTGTTGGCAAACGCCGATGTCTTCGCAGAACTTTCGAAAGTTTTTACCCGCGAGCAAGGTCCCGTTGTCGGTTATGAGTACCTGCGGGATACCAAATCGGCAGATGATGTTCCTCTAGAAGAATTGTTGAGTTTGATGATCATGTCCAGGGGTTTTGCCTCGATCCACTTTGTGAAGTAGTCGATGGCTACCACCAGAAATTTCCTTTGACCTGTCGCCTATGGGAAGAGGCCGACTAGGTCCATCCCCCACATAGCGAAAGGGGTCGGGCTGGATAGGGATCAGAGATTGGCCTGGGGAAGCCTCTTCACCGACGAAAATCTTTGGCATGGGCCACATTGCTTGAAGAGGTCTTGGGAGTCTTTTAGCATTGTAGGCCAATAGTACCCGTGATTTAAGGCCTTTCGGGCAAGTTACCTGCTGCCCATGTGGCATCCGCCGATCCCCTCGTGCAGTTCCTTTAGAGCATACTTCGCCTCGTCTGGAGTTAGGCAACAGAGGTATGGCCTACCTTCGGCTGATGTGTATGAGCACTTGAAGAGCGTTCCTTCAATTAGGGTGAATCTTTCGGAGCGGACCCTGATCCTTCTTGCTTCGGCTTGGTCTTGAAGGAGCTCGCCATCTGAAAGGAATTTTTGAATGGGCGTCGTCCAGTTGTCTGGTTGGAGATCAGTGGCAAGGTAGGAGGCTTCGGGGAGGTCGATGCTAGGCTTGAGGAGAACTTCAACCGAACGGTGCGGTCGAGCCCTTCGAATGATGATGAGGTGAGTTTCGATAACAAATCCACCTGGGCATTCTGTTCCCTGGGGATCCGTTCTACCAAGTGGTATTCGAAAGATGCCAAGAGGTGATGGACTACAGCCAGGTACTGCACCATTCGGGGGTTGCGAGCTTCGTATTCCTTGGTGATCTGGTTGACCACGAGCTGAGAGTCACTAAATGACCTGATGTGTTCGGATCGGCCTTGTGTGCTATGGTGAGAGTCACTCTGCTCGTTGTTTGAAGCCAAGAAATTCAGACTCAGAGAATACGGAAGAACGAAATCATTAGGCCCTTTCAGAATGACGCCCGCTCCGCTTCTTCCCTCGCAAGACGAGCCGTCGACATAAACCTTCCACATTGGGTCGGTCTTCCGAATGTCGGGTGGCTCGAAAATGGTGCATTCTGTGATAAATTCGGCGAGGGCCTACCCCTTGATAGCTGTCTTGGGTTGGTAGCTGATGTCATACTAACTCAGCTCGATCGACTACTTGACCAAGCGGTCGGAAGTCTCGGGCTTGTGAAGGACGGCCTTGAAGGGCTGGTCCGTCAGGACCTAAATGGAGTGTGCTTGGAAATAAGGGCGAAGCTTTCGCGCGACCATCACAAGTGCGTAGGCCACCTTCCCCATTTTAGCGTACCTCGTCTCTGCCGAGAGAAGGACTTTGCTCACATAGTACAGAGGCTTCTGGATGCCATCAACTTCCCGAACGAGGACTGCACTGAGGGCGCTCTCCGAGGCTAAGAGATTTAGTTGTAGTGGTTCACCCGGTTCGGGTTTACTCAGGAGTGGTGGGTTAGCAAGATAGGACTTCAGTTGTTCGAATGCCTGCTGCTGGGTGTCCCCCCACTCGAAGCCTTTGACTCCACGAACAACCTTGAACAAGGGGAGTGACTTCTCCCCTGATTTCGAGAGGAAGCGGCCGATGGCTGCCAGCTTCCCCGTTAGGTGCTGAACTTCTTTAATATTCCGGGGAGGGGCCATGTCTAAAATGGCCTGGATCTTCTCGGGGTTCCCCTCGATGCCGCGCTGGCTGACAACGAACCCGAGGAATTTTGCGGAGGAGACGTCGAAGGTGCACTTGGCAGGATTGAGCCACATGTTATGTGCTCGGAGGACGCCAAATGTTTCTTCAAGATCGTTCACGTATACCTCCATGTTGCGATCGATCTGATCTTTGAAGACCCGGTTGACGAGTCTCTGGTAGGTGGCTCTGGCATTCTTGAGCCCGAAGGGCATGACCCGATAGCAATATAGGCCTTGGTCGGTCACGAAAGACGTCTTGGCGATGTCGGGAGGGAACATGCGAATTTGGTTATAGCCTGAAAAGGCATCCATGAACGTCAGCAGCTCGTGACCTGATGTCGCATCGATGAGGGCGTCGATGCTTAGGAGAGGAAAAGGGTCTTTCAGACATGCCTTTTTGAGGTCTGTGAAGTCTATGCAGATCCTCCAGCTTCCACTGACCTTCTACAACATAACGACCTGGGCCAGCCACTCCGGGTAGCTGACCTTCTGAATGAATCGAGTGGACAATAGTTTTTCTACCTCAATCTTTAGGGCTTGTTGCCTCTCCGGAGCAAACTTGCGCCGCTTCTGATGAATGGGCTTCGTGCCCGGGGCGATGCTCAGTCGGTGCATGATCAGGTCCTTTGAAATCCAAGGCATGTCGGACGGGGTCCAGGCAAAGAGGTCGATGTTGCGGCGGATGCAATCAATCAGGCCTTGCTTCAAGTCTGGGGACAGGGTGCAGCTAACACGGAAATGTTTAGATTTGTCATCTGCCCCCGAACGAGATTTTCTCCAGCTCGTCCGCCGGTTCTGACTCCGGATGGTCTCTCTCAGGAGGGAGTTCAACCCCGTCGAGGGGAAATACCTTGCCCCTGACCGCTGTCATGTAGCACGAACATGCCGACTCCCGGTTGCCTCGGACAACCCCGACCCAGAGGTTGGTAGGGAACTTAAGTTTCAGATGGTAGGTCGAGGGGACAGCCTGGAATGAACAGAGCTCGGGTCGGCCGAGGATGACATTGTATGCTGCTTTGACGTTGACCACCATGAAATTCATCGACTGGGTTCGGAGGATGGGGGTCTTGCCTGCAGTTAGATCTAGTGTCACAATCCCCTTAATTAGTACATCCCCCGAAAACCCGTAAAGGGTGTAGCCGACGGGCTTGAGCTTTTCTCGGGGGAGCTTGAGGCTCACAAATGCTTCTAAGAATAAGATATTAACCGAGCTGCCATTGTCCAACAGGATATGGTGAACCTCAAAGTTGGCCATGACGAGGCTGATGACGAGGGCGTCGCAGTGCGGAAGTCGGATGCCTTCGAGGTCTTCTTTCGAGAATGAGACAGCCAGCTACTGGACATGGGGGGAGGGATGGTCCCGGAGAAAACTGACCTCTCGGATGAAGGCCTTGTGGGAGGTATTGGAGTCCCCTCCCATGGATCCACCGTGGATGCAGTGGAGGATAGCCGGTCCCCTTGCTTTCCTGGGTTCGGGGTCCCGCTCAGGGCGGCAGCTATTTGCTCAAGGAGGAGGCGAAGGCCTCGGGCTCCTTGGTTCTCTTCGGTCTTTAGGATTGGTCCAGGCGAACTCCCTCAGATACCCTCGTTGGATGAGGGCTTTGATCTCGTCTTTGAGGGCTCGTCAATGATCTGTATCGTGCCCGGTGTCTCTATGGAAGCGGCAGTAGAACCTTTGGTCTCGCTTCTTGCCGTTGTTCATCTGTCGGGGAGGGAAGCGGACGATCCCTTTATCCTCGATCTCCATCAAGATTGCCGAGACTGTCACGCCCCGCTTCCCAAAAGAGAATACGGAATACGGATACGTGACTAAGCCCAGCGAATGATTTTCATCATCCATAAGCTGTTCAGAATCTTTACAACATCTCACAAAAATAATCAGTGTCGGAAGCAAAAGAATCAACCAAGTATGCACATATGAACCAAAATACCAACAAGAATACTTGAAACCAAAATATATTAATCTAATTAATCCAGATCTGAACAAGTCAAATATCTTGGGTCACATTGTCCAGATACAAATAAATCCAAGTACAAGATACAATTGTTCAAAGCAAGAAACAAGAAATAATAATAGCAAAATCCAACACTAATACTTCATATCACCAATACCATCTGGAACCTGTTCTCCAAAATCTCCAATTTAACAATTGCAGGGATAGAAAAAAGAAAACAAAATCTCATCAATGCAAGTTACGGGCTGCTTGTAATGCAGGATACACGTACATGGGGAAAACAAAATAATAACATGGAATAGGCATGATATAAAGTATAACAACTAGCATGGTAAGGTGAACAAGTACAAGTAGCATGTATCAAGTATTTAGTGAACAAGCATCATGTAAATAAGCAACAAGTATCAAGAATAAAGTATCACGAAATCAAGTAACTAGTAACAAGTGTCAAGTAGCATGTACAGGTAATCATGTAACAGGTATCGTGTAACAGGTAATCAGGTATACAGGTAAACAGGTGAACATGTATCAGGCAAGAAGGTAACAGGTATTCATGTATGTCAAGTCTTGTAATTATTACTATCTAGGTAGCACTTCATGCGCGCCAACTTTTATCACATGGTTGATACATTCAAACAGTTTCATTTTGATTTCATAGGGGGTTCTATAGGGCCGTGTACTTAGGGACAAGTAATCCAAATCATATACCAAATTCCAAATTTACCAAATCATATACCAAATTCCAAATAATCCAAATCATATACCAAATTCCAAATGTGGAAAACACGGGCACCCTTCCGAGTACATGTTTCTGAATTATCCACTATTAGATCTTTCCCTTAAACCCAGGCTTGTTCATTTATTACTATTATCAAATAAGCGTGTATGTGTCACGAATAGGGCAAGTATAATATGGCATGATCATGTAACAAGTTCAAGTTGCAAAATAAACATGTACGGGTGCAAGATAACTCATAAAAATATAAAATAACCAAATTTATAATTTAGGACAGCAAGACCATACTACAGTAAAACTGAAATTCCCGGTGTTACAAACATGAAAATCTGAATCCATCGAAAGGTATAGCAAATATACTTCCGACCGAATCCAGAAAATATAAATAAGCCATATAGTAATTCACAAAACCATAACTCAAAACTGATTTGAATCCAGAAAATACGTTAAGCCAGAAATAAGTAAATCGAATTCAAAGTCAGGAAAACAGCATCAAAACACCTCAAATAAATCCAGGAGAAATCTAGGGTATTCCCCTATATGTCTAGTATTAGAATAGAAAGTTTCATAATTTTCCAATAAGATTAGTTCAGTAACAAAAAAATCAGAAAACATCAAGAAACGATAGTTTGGCAAATCTGGAATTCCGAACACTGCTGTACGAAAACTGTAATATCTCGCAAACCGTGAAACGAAATCCAAATCTGCCAAAGGGAGAAGAAAATAGACAAAATAAGATAACTTTCATATTTCATAAATAGTTTTCATACAGGAAAAGTAACTAGGGTGAAAATATACTTCTTGACAGAACAGCGAGTAAAATCCAGCAAGTATAATTTTTATTCGAAAGCATGAAACGGTATGTAAATCTTATCAAATAAATCCACAAAAATTATGGGTAATCCCTAATCAAGTATAGAAATACTGTCCATATTCTCAGATCAAAATAATATGTTTAGCACTAGTATCAAAATAGTTTAGTCATCGAAATCATCAAGAAACGAAATCTGGAAATATAATACAACTCTGTAGTAAAAAAATCATATCTCACACACACGAAAACAAAATCGATCAAGGTCAGAAAGTTTGGAAAGAAGATGGATTTCTCTAAAAATCATGTTTGATGCTGAAGTTAAGATACTAACCTTAATATGTCTAAAATAGTAATCAAAACTGATCATCGACAAAATACAGATTTTTCTTTTAACAACAAATCAACATACAACATACGAAACTCGTTCCAAACATAACAAAACATGTTATAGAGTTTACTAAGTGTCCAAGCAACATGATATAGGGTATTTCACAAGTCCACAATAATTCTATCACGAATAACACGAACGAGCACAAGATCTCACATGAACAACACGCATATATGCAACAAAAAGTGGTCAATCCGAGGTTATATCATGTCATGTTTGTCGTGAGGCAACTATGGAAAAATCATCACTATAGAGACAATATCAATAAAGAGATTCACACAAAAATTGTCTTTAGAACCCACCTACACTACAAGCGGTATTTAGTACTTGTATTTGCAAAGGAATTTAATACAAGTTACTTTCTTGGAAGATGACGACGGAACGAAGCAAAGAGCAAGAATAATAGGAACGGATCCTGGGCAACAAACACAAACGATTGAACGAACGGATTCCACAAACCAATCACGATCACAAGGAACAACTGATCGCGGACACGATCGGACAGATCTAAATGATTAAGAGGACGATCAAGATGTGATGAAGATCAAAAGATCTAACGGCTACATCCAAGAGATCAACGGATCAACAAGATTGGACAGTCCAGATCAGATGATGGAGACCACAATGTTCAAGATGAGATGATGAAGATCCTATGGCCAGAATTCAAAGAGCTGATGATCATGATGAGATCGACGGCCCACAATGTACTGATGATCAAACCCAATATCATAGCAACCACTAAGGGCTTTTGGCTCTGGCTGCGATGGCTGGCCTGGTGGTGGTCGGTGGACGGTGCACAGGGGCAGCGCCGACGAGGCAGGCAGTGCTTAGGGTGGCGCGACACAGCGATGTTGCTGCTATCACTCAGGCTACTGGCAGCATAAGGTGATCGGCACAGGGATAAAGTGGCGAGGCTGAAGGGAAGTAGGGAAAGTGGCTGTCGAGGCAGTTGTCGATGAGAGGCAGGGGGCTGGCCTGAGTTGCTTTCGAGGAAAGGCGTCGCTGTCTTTAGGAGAGGAGCAAGAGGAGGAGGAGCTCCGGGCTGCGTGCGGGTGCATGCTGAGGTGGTCGCGGCGCAACGCAGGGGGGAGAGAACAGGAGGAACGGGAGGAAGGTGAAGAGTTGGCGGATAATAGGTTGAGTGGCTGAGTTAGCATGGGGATGAGGGGGATACAGTAAGATATATATAGAGGTAAAGTTTAGGGTTAAGGTGCACAGTAGAGGAGGATTTCGGGTCCAGGGGGTTTTTGGGTAGAGTTATCGGCCTATTAATGGGTATAGGTGTATGCAGATGGGTAATAGGGTAATGTGGGTATCGAGTCGTATAATGGGTCTGGGGTAAGGGTAAGTGGGCAACCGGGTAAATGGGTTATAGGATATATATGGGTTTGGGGGTATTAGGTCTGATGGGTTAGAGGTTAAGATAATGGGTAATGGGTTTAATAAATAACGGGGTTGGGGATAGGGTTTGAATAGGTTAAAGGGTATTAGACTATCCAATAAGGAAAATAGGGTTTATAAAATCCAATAAAAAATAATATAACATTATTAGGTAAATTAGAGTATGATAATAAAAAATAATAATAAAATAATAATGCAAATAATAACACTGACTAAAATAATACTGATAAAAATAATGATAGTAATAATAATAAGATTTGTATAAAAATCATTGTAAATAGTTACAAATAAAATTATTGATCGAAAATAGATTTTAATAGAAGATCCAAAAATACATTTTGACAAAAATTTGAAAACCGAAAAAATAATTTACAAAATTTTTAAAATACAGAAAATACACAAAAATACATTTTTGGGAAAACAGAGGTTACCGAGACGTTCTGTGTCAGGGGCGTATATCTCTCGAATCGGGGGACCGGGGGGGGGGGGGCCTTTTGAGACCAGTTGCTTCTTTCACGGGTCTCATGAAAGGCTCAGCATCATCGACCTTACGCTTTCCCTTAGCAGTGGCTTCCTAGGCACCCTCGGGATTGAGGGGCTCTTCGGCCCGGATATACTTCTCGACCCTACTGAGTAGGTCGGGGAAGTCCACGGGTGGTTTCTTGACTAAAGAAGCCTTGAGCTGGCCGTGGCGGACATTGTGTCGAAAGGCTGCGGAGGCGACCCCTGCATCGAGGGAGGAAACTGACCTCGCCTCGGTGGTGAACCTCCGAACGAACTCCCGGAGGGATTCCCCGTCCTTCTATTTGAGGTCCAGAAAGGAAGAGCTTGTCTTATCGACCTTCCTGCTGGTCACGAAGTGGGCTAGGAAACCCGCCTCTAGCTACTCGAAAGAGAAGACCGAGCCAGGGGTAAGTTTGGAGAACCATTCCCGAGCCGGTCCACGGAGGGTAGCAGGGAAGGCGCGGCAAAGGAGGGGATCCGCAGTGCTGTGAATCATCATGAGGGTCTTAAATCCCTCCAAGTGATCAGCAGGATCACCCTCGCCATTGCAGGTCTCAAATTAGGGAGGCATGAAATTCTGAGGGATATCGGCCTCTAGGATTTGGGAGGAAAAAGGGGGTCCGGTCTGTCGATGACAACGACCCGGTACTATTCGCCCTTGTCAAGATGGGCGAGGCGGTTCTCCATCTCCTCCAAATGACGAAGGACGGCATTTGCCTGTTCCTGGGGACGAGCCGATCCGCGGGACTCGCCGGCTACTGTTCCTGACCGGGGGTCAGAACTGTTGCGGACCTCAGTGGTCTGGCCGCCTCGGATGGCTTGGAGAATCTCGTCCCAGACATTCTAGAATTCGAACCTTCTAGCGGGGGCCTTGCCCCACCCGGTCCTGCGGGGGATCGCGCACCTGGGAAGGCTGTCGACGATGGTTCGAGACCAAGTTGGAAGCGGCCTCTCCCTTCGTCCGACTGGCCTACCTGTTCGAGATGACGCGGCGCAAATCCGATGCACTTGAGGGTCAAGCAGCGTTGTTGACTCGAGGTTGGTTGGAACCCTGGCCATTCGTGAGGCTATGATGTAGGGGGTCCAAATGTCGTGCCAAGGTGATGGCCCTTCTAGCTTTAGGAGCCATGGATGGACTCGGACCCGAGGTGACGACTCTGGCTGGGCTCGGAAGGACGACAGTACCTAAAAGGACTTTCCCACAGACGGCGACAACCTGATGCGGTTTGTTTTTGGGGTGTGGTTGCAACAGGTGTAAGTTCTTGTAATTTGTATAGTAGAAGTTGCGGTACTGGCCCTGGTCCGACCCTCGGCTGGGGGACCGACACGGGAGTAGCAGGAGTGAGGTGGGGACCGGATGCTCGACTCGGATCCAGCTGCTCAGCTCGGATCTGTGGGCTCGGCTCGGTATTGGGTACCTGCACGCTGCCTAGAAACACAGGGAGAAGTCCCGGTGACAGGCCCTCCGACGATCTAGTCTGTCATTGGAAAAGTAACAGTAGCTATGGTTCAGGGGGAGAAAGTTTGATTATCTTTGAATGAAGGAGGGGGTTCGGTATTTATAGGCAGAGGAAACGGGTCTAAGACCCTGCTGGGCCAGGCCGGACCCGTTTGCTCATGGGCCTGATGTGGAAGAGGCCCATCTGGCTCTAGGTTGATCTGATGGTTAGGGAAGAGCGGGTTCTGGGGAGATCTGACGGCCCAAGAGGGGCCACGTCGTCGACCCTATATCACCTATAATACTCACAGGACATCTGCTACTCTATCAGCCACGTAAACCGCCTCGATTCAAAGTCAAAAGAAAATGAAAAATGACGTCTTGACTAAGAAAACAATAAGAACACTTCTCTCTTGACATTTGGTAAAGTGATGAGTTTTGAAATTTATATGTCAAAAGAGATGGAGAATGCTTAGTGGGTTTACCTATATTTAAAGAGTTGCAGAATTAATTATTCCTTGCCACAAATGTGAAAAGAAATACTGAAAGTGACTAGGGGTAGGTTGCTGTCGACTGCTTATTTGGGCAATCAACTGTCAATTCCTCCAGACCAATGTCGAGAGGAATTAACAGTCGACTGCACCTAAGATTGCATTCGACTGTTAATTGCAGTCAACTGTATACGCAGCCGACCGGACCTTTCCGGAATCCAATATTTTGGTAAATTCACTTTATATTTTTTCCATAACTTGATCGTTTGCCAAAAATACTTTTACATGTTTATCCCTCACAAATAAAGTAGCAAATAATCTTGAATGCACTGGCTTCTTGAGGATTAATCACATGTTTTTTCTCTGAATAAACTTTTCTGATATTTGTGATATATTTGCAGGACTATTTTCCTTTTGCTTTGATTATGAAGATCTTGAGATTTATTTGAATTTCATTTCATATAATCCTGTGAAGATCTTAAATGAAAATATTAGATACAATACTCTAAAAATCCCCTAGGCAGTTGCCTAGGTGTTAGGCTGTCCCTAGCTGACTCGCCTAGGGGTTGAGCTTTCTAATAAATTGGTTTGAATGGCTAGGCGGGTCTAGGGCAGGTCTAGGTGGGTCACTTAAATCTCCACATTCTCAAAACCCCCAATCATGTACCTCTCTCTCTCTCTCTCTCTCTCTTTTCCCAAAAAATCCAAATCCCTAAATCAGTAATCACCCAAATCACTCATGCTTTTCCCATATTTTCAAAATCACAAATCGATCGCCCCTCTCTCCTTGGAATCTTGATGATGGGCAATACGCAAAATGAGCGCTCTACCATTGAGCTAATTCTCATTTATAACTTTTTGAGTTATCTGCAACAGGAAGAAAATGAAAAAGTGGCTCGAGGCGTGGGTCGCACTTTCTTCAAGAAGCTATTTGGCCGATTCTGGAGATGAATCGTTGATCACCAAACACTTCTCCCGTGATACAACGAGCTTTTGTCTACAGTGTTGTCATTGCTCCCATAGCAGCACGTACCAACTTGCACTACCCAAATCATGGCAAAAAATTGCACAAAGAATAGATTAGAAGAAGAGAATGACTGTTTTATTTTTCTGTGTCTTTTTCCAAAAAAACAGATTACTTTTTATAACTAGTAACCAGGAAGGAATAAAAACTGTATGCATTTAATAAAAAATGGATACATCATAAAGATCATTTAATTCTTGAAACGGCTATAACATAAAGCTCATTTACTTCTTGAAAACGCTATATTATTAATTGAAAAAAAAAACTGTTTTTGATCTGTTTGAAATTCGAAAAGTTCAAAAAATTAAAAAAATCCTTTTTTTTCAAGAGACCCAAGGCCCTAAGGCCCGACCCAATCATATATATATATATATATATTCAAAAAATTAAAACAGTTGAATCTTAACACTTATTCACAAAGTGATCATTGTCTTATCTTGACACTATTCATGATTCACTTATTCATTTACAATCATGAGAAGCCATAATTCCTTTCATAAACATAAGTTAATCACTTGAAATCTTACTAGTAATTTAAGCTCATAAAATGTATCTCAACCACATCAAGCATTTCTTAAACCAAGTAAGAGTATAATCTTTTCAAGAGAAATCATTTCATACAACCATATTTTACTCTTCTTCTAAAATAAATCTCATACTTCAAAACTCATTTTCTATCTCAATTTCTCCTTTTTAACTTCTCAAATACACATGAAAAATTCTACAACTATTCTCAATAAATTCTATTTCATTTTATAAGAATTCTAGAATTTTTCCCAAAATTTTCTTTGCATTAAAACTCTCCTTTTGATAAAAATAAAAACCAGAAGAAAAAACAGTTGAGAGCATCAAGTTTCGAACCCAACTGCCCACGTCGACTACAGTAACCGCCCAAAGGCCCAACCCGCTAGCCAATAAGTCCAAGTGAACTTGGCATCAATATGTCATACCAAAAACCCCAAATATCAAGCTTCAGGTCTCGGATTTATTTTAACGAAACAAAAATAAATGTGTCCAACAAGTTTTGAACCCAAGATCTCTTACATGTACCGTAGTTCTCTGTAGTGCACTAGCTAACCTGTAAGTCCAAGTGTGATTTCTGATTAGGAATCATGCTACTATAGTTTTGTTCACAACGTTCTGAAATTAGTTATTTTTCACAAACTCGACATATGATTGATCTAATCTTTTTGATGAACTGAAACTTTCTTATTCATACTGATTTCATTTGAAAACAGTGATTCACGAATTTCCAAACTTGTGTTCTAAACATTGTATCTATATTCAAATTATCTTCTTCTCTTGATTGAACAAAAGTTTCATTTATTCATTTTAATCAAAATAACATAATGTATCTCTTGCAAATAATTTTAAAAATGATTCTATGAATATGAATTCAATTTCACCCACAAATTCATTTTTATCTAAAGGAAAAGTCTCAACAAGTAAACTTTCCATTATATTTCTACATAAGCATGTATGGTCATAACTCTTTTTCTCATTTCAAATTAACATGATGACAATTTGTTTCTTTAATTACATCAAAATTTCTATAATTCATAACACACATAAAAGCATGGATTTTGTTCTCTTTCCTTTTCTTATTTTCAATCAATATGTTGACTATAATAAAATTTCTACAATTCATAAATATCATGGGTTTGTTCTCTTATGTAACTTTATCTTTACTACTCATGTAACATGTTGGCATGCATGTCTCATAATTTAGAAAAAACACAAGATTACTCATATCACATCAATTGATCTATATTACTAATATCATATTCTAGCATGCTCAACCTAAAAATTAGAAAATAAAGAGACCACCCACATCACATCAATTTGATCTACATTATATATGTCAAATTCTAACATGCTCAACCTATGAAGTAGAAAGAATAAAGACCACCCACCTCTTATGAAGAATAAAAAACCAAGAATAATGGAACACAACTCCTAGCTCCTAGCTCCAACAAAGCAACTCCTTCTCCTTCTCCTCCTAGCAAGAGCTCTCCAATGCACAAGAACACTCTCTTTCTCTCTTTCTTTTTTCTCTCTTTAATTTGTTTATTTTAGGTGTGAAATGAAGAGAAGAAGGGTGTATTTATAGGACAAGGTAAGGGTCTAAATTACAAATTTCTCCACCTAATAAATTGCTCAATTTTTTATTATCCCTAACCCCCATCTCTTCACCTCTCCTATTACTCCCGTAATTATTACACTGTATGCCTGGCTGAGGATCCTTATTAATTCAACCTTATAATAATATGATAGGTATTTATAGCTCTTCACGTATTATTAAAGAGTGGGTACACTAAAATATAATGTTAAAGTACACTAGACAAGCACTAGGAGACCCAAGTTAGAACCATGAAATTAATTGGCACTAGGGAGTCCTTGTGAAAGATCCCAGGTTACACTAACATATCATAGATAATTATTCTGATATGGGAGAGTTAGATGTTCTTCACCTCCCCACTACTCCAACTCTCCATCTCCCATAACCCCTGGCCTCTCCTCTCCCACTCCCCTAATACACGTGCACGTGTTGTGCACTAGTGCACACACACTTCCTTTAATTAATTATTTTTATTTAAATTAAAACATAGGTTATATATATATAATATGTATATAAAAATTAGTTTAACTATAATTTTTCATGCACAAATAAAATAGACACGTATTTCAGAATTTGTTTTTTTCAAAACGAACGCGCCCACAATACGTTTGCCGAAAACACGTGCGTCGCACGTAAAAATACCGAAATACGAAAATCAATTTTATCAACGGAAAATTATTAAAATATAATCGAAGACAACTTAAGAAAATATATTTATTAATTTTATATATTTCACGACGTAATTGCTACGTACATAGAAAACACGTGCATTGCACGTATAATAATATTTTAATCAAAACAAGGGAAAATGAATTTCTTTTTATAAAAATAGATTTGAATATCTAAAATAAATAATTTAAACACATAGAAAATATTACACGTAGTGGTGGAAACCCATAATCGATACGTGCATCAAAAATACGTAAAAAGCACGTAAAATACAGAGATTGAAATTTAATATTTTAGTTGATTTAAATAGGATAAAATATACGGAGAATGCATTATTAGCTAGAAATCATAATACGTAATAAAAACATGTTACAAATATTACTGGTAACGGTACAAAATGCACATGCATAACACAATGGCAAAATTGTCATTTTCAATTTTGTGGGATGTTACACTTCCCCCCCCCCCCCCCTCCCCTTAGAATAGTTCCGTCCCCGGAACTCGCTAGGGTAAAGGTTGTATCTTTTATAAAAATGGAACAATAAAACTAGGAAAATAGCTGTAACGCCCCGTACTCAACTCGTACGCACACAATTAACTAAATTCTAGCCACACCCACCACAGGCTGCCTCAAAAGGATGTCCGGACAGTTGGGTAACCCTTCTTCATAGGCTTCCTAATATATCTCTATTTTCTCCTATTCATCCCACCGATATGGGATTATATCCCCTGGGTCAATCCCGGTCAAAGCAAACCAACCAAATCAGCATGCATGATTTCTTCCATTCATTTAATTCTTTCTATGGTCCATCGACCATCTTATGGACTCATCACACTCTCAAATCCCATAGGATCTCCTATAGTCCACAAGCAATAATTCCTTCCTTCTTTCTTTGTCTACACGTCATCATCTCATTCTTTCTTTCTTTATACTATTTATTATATATATACTAGTATATATACTATATTCCTTCTATATACTATTATACGGAAATACGGGGTCTCACATTCACCCCCTCTTAAGAATTCAGCGTCCTCGCTGAATACGGGACGTGCTCGCTGAATACGGGACGTGCAATTTAGTACAGGATCGCCTTTCTAGTCGAATGTAGACTTGTCTCCTAATCGCTGCCCTCCCAGGGTCTTACGCATCTCATACACACATATTGCGTACGCACTTCCTATATACAAGTCCTACATTCGATGTCGAAAGTTGGCTCTGATACCATCTGTAACGCCCCGTACTCAACTCATACGCACACAATTAACTAAATTCTAGCCACACCCACCACAGGCTGCCTCAAAAGGGTGTCCGGACAGTTGGGTAACCCTTCTTCATAGGCTTCCTAATATATCTCTATTTTCTCCTATTCATCCCACCGATATGGGATTATATCCCCTGGGTCAATCCCGGTCAAAGCAAACCAACCAAATCAGCATGCATGATTTCTTCCATTCATTTAATTCTTTCTATGGTCCATAGACCATCTTATGGACTCATCACACTCTCAAATCCCATAGGATCTCCTATAGTCCACAAGCAATAATTCCTTCCTTCTTTCTTTGTCTACACGTCATCATCTCATTCTTTCTTTCTTTCTTTATACTATTTATTATATATATACTAGTATATATACTATATTCCTTCTATATACTATTATACGGAAATACGGGGTCTCACAATAGCATAAGAAAATAAATTTGACAAAAGATAGTATAGATTGAGACAAATTTTCATACAAAAAAATAATATTAGATGAACCATTAGATAAAAGGAAAAATCAATTAAGTCATTAATTGCGGAATAGTTCGGAAAACAATGCAATAAAGAAAAACATAGTCAATAGATAATTTATAAGTAGATCAAAATTCATCAAAGTAATAAGTGGTAGAAGATCGCAACTGAATTGGTGTTGTATGACCAAAATTGAATAAGCAATTTAAAATAAAACTATTCGATAACAGACTGAAAAATAAACAAGAATAAATTCCAGTTAAAAGTATAGACAACATAAAGCGATTTTGTATACCAATTAATATCATAAAATAATTTTTAAGGCAAATATGATAATTATACATACGGTTTGAAAATTAAAGATATAGAAGGCATACATCGAAATACTTTGAATTGTCAAGTAGAGCAGGAAAAACAAACATACAAAATTATATACGTACATAGGAGTAAAATTTATAGAGTGAGATAACCAATATTATGACATGAAAATTATAAATAGTTTGTAGGAGTAAAACAAAACATTATAGTAGTAAAAGTAATAACATATTATTGAAATAGTGCGAAAACTAATCATATAGAAATAACTTACGAATTGAAGAAAAGTATAAACACCAATTTTTTTTTTGTTTTTTTGTTTTTTTTTTTTGTTTTTTGTTAGGTGAGTAGACACCAAATCTAAGATAAGTTAATAGCAAAATAAAATACGATAAAACAGTATGAAATGCTAAAAGATTCAAAATACTAGTAAGAAGGTAGTTGATATTATGTAGTAAATACACAAGTAGGATAGAAATCAGTTTAAATAACATAATGATAGGGTGTAAAATATCATAAAATAGTATAAGCTAGTACAAAAATAGAATAGTGGTATATAAATATTATAGAAAACAAAGTAGGGGTTATCCAAGTAGAAAATCTCCTTCTGGTGTAGGTTCGCCTCGTTGGTATCCAACTGCAGACTTGGCTCTACGATCTCAAGATGAAGAATTGTCTCTACGACATCCGATTGTAGTTTGCCTTATGGACATTCAGTTGCAGACTTTGCCTCCCCGACGTCCAGTTGAAGTTTACCTCCATTGATATTTAGTTGCATATTTGCACTCTCGACATCAGGTTGCACCAAAACGAGAGATGGAAAGATGTATTCTTTCATATGCACTTGGATGTTGAGTGTTTAATAAAGTATGGTGTTATGTCAAAAAGTGGATTTAAAAGTTGTAATCGACAAAAATATTATATAGACATTAAATATAAGATATACATAATTTGTAGTAATGGGAAAATGATTTATAATAGTGTAAATCATGTGCACGAGATGAAACACAAATGAAAACAATAATCATGTAATGTATGTATTATATTGAAGAAGCGTAAAACTACAAAATTAATGAGTAGTGATTCATAGTAAAGTGAATATAACAAAATAAATTAGCAAATAATATGTAATAATTATAGTATCGAATGTAGGCAATAAAACAAAATGGTAATTAAGTCATATTTATATGGGTAGAATATTTCAATCATGTTAAAAATATATTGAAATATATAGGATAATATAAGATAATGAAAAATATAGTATCACAAAATCAAATCATATAAAATGAATGCACATAAGAAAATTCAGAATATAATATGAAGAAAATAATAGTTGCAATAATACGAAAAGTAATAACAAATGTACACAGATAAACTTAAAGCAACACAAAAACACGAAGGGAAAATCTTTAAGATTGAAAGACAGATAAAACAAATTCAAAAAGATCAAGACTAAGGAAGATAGACAAAATAATAGATATTCAAGTGATTAATAGTATAAGAAAATATTCATTTGAAAAATATTGAATATTTGAAAGTACTACGATAAAATCTACGAAAAATAATTTGAGAGGGAGGTGTGTCTACGTGTAATGTATCATGAATGAAGGTTCAACTAACCATGCTTTCATTGCGCCACTCTGATACCCAGAGAAAATGTACTCGCATACAATCTCACATCAATGTATACGCGGAGAACATCATAATGAAGTTGAATGCAAGTAGTTATTGAACTTTGATTCACGATTCCAGCCATCCAATAGAAAGAGAAAACATCAGTGTATAGAGCAACACAAATATAAATCACTTACATTTAAATCTCTATAAGTTGAAACTCACACTCTACTGTCCACTCTAGGGTGTCGTTCCTTATAAATTTGTACTACTTATGAAGCGTGGCTCTGATACTATCTGTAATGCCCCTGCCCCTAGCTCAGACAATTTATACAATTTAGAAGACAAGTTAGATACTATGTAGTACAACTGCCCACCACAGGCTGCCTCTCAAAAGGTGGTTAACCGATTAGGTGACTCTTGATCATAGGCTATTATATGTATATATTATTTTATTCAAGTTGATTTCCGATATGGGAAAAATCTTGATCAATAGGAGAGAGAATAAGCACCAACACACTGTTTTTCCCTTCTCTCCGAGTGGGCCCCCATCTAGACACGTCACCATGTGGTGACGTCACACACAAGAGCAAAACGGCATTACTTTGTTGTTCTCTTTTCACGTGGGGCCCCCCACCTACTACTATTCATTTTCCAATATATTACCAAAGTGCCATCAAGTATTTTTACTTTATACAAACAGCCATATTTACTCTTTTCAAAGTATACTATTATATAGTATTTTAAATTATGGGGTGTTACAAGTGGGACAATGCGGAGGTGTAATTTCCGCACCTACGAGACCATGACGGTACACCCATGTATCGTCGAGTACCTAGTTCCGGCCAGTTTCTACAGAATCAGCATGATGGGTCAGGTGAAACTCGACCGAGCACTTCTTGCAGCACTCATGGAGCGATGGAGGCCAGAGTCGCACACCTTCCATCTACTGGTCGGAGAGATGACGGTGATACTACAGGATATAGCGATGATCTCCGGTCTTCCAATAGATGGGATGGCCGTGATCGGTAATATGAACTTTGATAAGTTAGAGCTGTGTAATCAACTCCTTGGTACAAAGTTTGATGAGGAGGCCGCGAAAGATGGGGATATTTATGTCGGACAATCAATCCGAGATTATCTTGGTTGAAGAAATATTTTGAAGGGACGTTGAACGATGCATCGATAGACCACGATGTACAGTGCTACACAAGAGCATACATTGTATCGGTGCTTGGAGAGGTTCTCTTGCCTAACTCATCCGGAGATACCGTACAGCTCATGTATCTACGATTGCTCGCCGACTTAGGCTTAGCTGACCGGTACAGCTGGGAAAGTTGCGCGTTGGCAACATTGTACAGGACGTTGTGTTCTGTAGCATTAGATGGGACCGAGATGACCGGTCCGATGGTCTTGTTACAAATTTGGTCATGGGAGCGTCTGCACTTGGGTCGTCCCCAAATTACGAAACCGGCAGACGGTTGGATGGCCGAACCACCAAATGCTCATATGTTAGCACCCTTAGGAGTATATTGGGCAGGTAGACAGAGTTACAAAGACAACCCAAAAGTTGTACTAACGTACTACAAAGACGAGCTCGACCAACTACGAGAAGAGTTCATGATTTAGGTGTCGTATACACCCGAGCGGGTTGGAAGACTACCACCGATCATAGTGACCTGGTCACATTTGTGGATGACGAAGGCTCCACTCATCAACTTTGGTATAGTGGAGCTTCCGCGGCCGGAGAGAGTCCTTTGGCAGTTCGGTCTTCAACAAAATAGGCCCCCAAGCTGCACAAATCTATACAACCATGAGTTACATGCCGTGAGGGATACCGGTTGTATGCCTACCCATGATTGGGCAGATTTTACCATGTTCACGTTGCAGAATGGAACGAGCGACAGTTTGAACTTGTAATTGTTAATGTTCCAAGGTACGATGGCACGCTGCAAGTGAAGTACATGCAATGGTTTAGATTAATGACATGTTTGTACATCTCTCCCGATACAGAACTACCTGCTGATATTCAAGTACCAATTGAGGATAGGGAGATTGAACCACCACCTACCTATTCTAGTTCACAACCCATGTTCCAACCGAAGGCCTCGGCTATACGTACATTGGTGAGTATAATGTTCAAATTTTGTTGAATGTTCATTATATTTAAAGTGATTAAATTGTTTATATATCCGAATGTGTTTAATATATATATATATATATATTAAGATCGATAATACGTTGGACATGGCAAAAGAATGAGCGGAGGTAATCAAAAGTAATGCTGGCACGCCTATGAAGAAGTTTGCTCAGAAGATGCTCTCTTCATGTCGTACCAATTTAGATTTTTTGTGAGAGGGTGAAGCTTTGGAACGATATTTGGATAAAACCGTACGTTCACAGCGATGTAAAAGCGTGAGGGGTAAGCCATCTGCCCCGGGGCAACAACGGCAAAAATAAGCTAGATCTCCACCTCAAGAAGAAGTGCAACAAGAAGAGAATCAAGAAAGGGTTGTTGGAGACATACAAGAGGAGGGAGAAGAAGAAGAAGAAATTGCTGAGGTGTCATCCCCATACCAGCGACGAAATCCTGCTCGGAAGAGGCGAGCACCACAAACTTACACACCCGGTGCTTAGCTAATTCCCGATACAGTATTTTTTTTGTAGTATTTTATTGAATTTTTGTTTTTTCCTGTTGTAACTTATTATGTGATAATTGTTGTTGGCCAGTTTAAGTGTTGTTGATGTAGTTGTTATTACCTGATATTTGTGAATTGTGTTGTTGTTGTTGGAGGTTGTATGTAGAAATTTATTTGGAGAGTGTAGCTGATGGGAATGTATATAGTTTTGGGGGGTGATTAAAGTGTAGCTGTTGTAGCTGCTGTGAAATTGTACTTAATTTTATTTTTTTTAACCTAGGCCACCTAGGTTATATGTTGAATTTTTTTTTGGATCAGTACCTCTCTGTATTGGAGCAACAAGTCAGAGAGCAACATCGTTTTTTTTTGTTTAAGCTTTGGCCGTTGTCTCCAACAACAGCCTAGGTTATAGCCAAAAATTTAAAATTTTAGGGGTGCTCTCTGACTTGCCCAAGTTGAAAAGAACAACAAGTCAGAGAGCAACACCCCCTTTTTTTAAAGCATAGGCCATTGTCTCCAACAATTGCCTAGGTTATGGCCAAAAATTTGAAGTTTTTGGCTTGCTCTTTGACTTGGCCAAGTTAAAAAGAGCAACAAGTCTGAGAGCAACACCCCCCTTTTTTTTACTAGTATAATGCACGTGCGATGCACGTCTATAAAAAAATTTAATCATTATCCATCATGGGATGAATTTGTATATCGTATAAGAAAAGAAATAGTAAAACATTTAACTTGAAAAATAGCAGGCTTAAATAATAGAATATAAGTGTGAATGACAGAGGTATATATGAATGACAGAGGTATATATATAAGTTTCTCTGTCATTCAATTAACAAAGACAGAGGTATATATATATGAATGACAGAGGTATATAAATAAAAGTTTCGCTGTCATTCAATTAAGAACGACAAACACACCTTCTTATCAGCAAAATCAGCCAAAAATCTACTTGAGGATGTAAGCGCACCTGGGGTGCAATGGTGCAGGGAAAGCCCACTTCTCATCAATGTAGTTGAGGATGACAACAACTCGCAGATGAGCTTTCCGTCCACCAACAAAACAGGCACCTTTGCTGTTAATAAAGGGGCTGAAGGGGTATGAATGGGTATGAATGAATTTTAATTACCTTGTAGTAGGCACCTTTCTAGTAATCATACAATTTAATTAATGCGTGCATGACTATATCTATTGTTCAAATTACCTTCTAGTAGGCACCGTGTTAATTGAATACCTTCTTTTATTTGCATGTCAAATCAGTTCACTTGTTCAAATTACCTTCTAGTTCACTTGTTCAATAGATATCTACTTGACTATTTCTATTGTTCAAACTACCTTCTAGTAGGCACCTTTCTAGAATTTAATTAATGGGTGCATGACTATATCTATTGTTCACCTTTATCAGTGTAGTAATTAAAACGTGATGATATATACATGCATGGTTCTATATTTTTTTTATTTTTTTTTAAGGCCATGCAAATTACATTGACATTTATTCAACCCGGTTTTTGATAGTATAGATTTAATTCAACCCGGTTTTTGATTTACTCTCATTTATTAGTCATGCAAATTACATTTTTGACCCCTATATATTTTTTTAGCCTTTTATGTTAGTGAGGGTATAATAGTAAAAAGCCAGCAAAATAGGGCTTTGCTTAATAATAGTATAGATTTATTCAACCCGGTTTTTGATAGTATAGATTTAATTCAACCCGGTTTTTGATTTACTCTCATTTATTAGTCATGCAAATTACATTTTTGACCCCTATATATTTTTTTAGCCTTTTATGTTTGTGAGGGTATAATAGTAAAAAGCCAGCAAAATAGGGCTTTGCTTAATAATAGTATATAGATTTTTGACTCCTATATATTTTTTTAGCCTTTTATGTTTGTGAGGATATAATAGTAAAAAGCCAGCAAAATAGGGTTTTGCTTAATAATAGTATAGATATATAGATTTTTGACCCCTATATATTTTTTTAGCCTTTTATGTTTGTAAGGGTATAATAGTAAAAAGCCAGCAAAATAGGGCTTTGCTTAATAATAGTATAGATTTTTGACCCCTATATATTTTTTTAGCCTTTTATGTTTGTGAGGGTATAATAGTAAAAAGCCAGCAAAATAGGGCTTTTCTTAATAATAGTATATAGATTTTTGACCCCTATATATTTTTTTAGCCTTTTATGTTTGTGAGGATATAATAGTAAAAAGCCAGCAAAATAGGGCTTTGCTTAATAATAGTATAGATATATAGATTTTTGACCCCTATATATTTTTTTAGCCTTTTATGTTTGTGTGAGGGTATAATAGTAAAAAGCCAGCAAAATAGGGCTTTGCTTAATAATAGTATAGATAGCTTAGGCCTATGTTATAGCCAAAAAATTGAAATTTTTGACTTGCTCTCTAACTTGGCCGAGACAAAAGGAGAAACAAGTGAGAGAACAACCAATTTATTTCCTTAACTAAGGTCGTTGTCTCCAACAACGACCTAGAGCTATATTAAATTTTCCTAATTTTTTTATGCTTTTTAAAACTGTCTCTCCACTCTTTATGAACAATGTCTCTTGAACTCTACAAAGTAGACATTCATATGATTGTACATCGTTTATATTTTTTATTAATTTCCTTTTCTAGCCACCTAACTAACCAATATAAAAATGTTAAGGCGAAATGTTAAAAAAATACCATAAAATAAAAGTGTATGTTTTCATTCATAAAAATCAATATTTTAAATATATTTTTACCCCTAATATGTAATTTCTTCTAGAGTATGTATACCTATCCAGTTTAGCACCTAACCCCTAAATATATCCCCCAAAGTGGTAATAATATTTCAGCTAGGGTTAGTATAAGGTTAGGGTTAGTGTTAACAAGGGTTAGAGTAAGCTGAGGTTATGGTAGGGTTAAGGGTTAGTGTAGGGTTATGGGTTAGAATTAGGATTAGGGTTAGTGTTGGGGTTAGTGGTTATATCTTAAAACTTTTTTCCCCACTTCCTGCCCCCCCCCCCCCCCCCCTCGCTGCCTTGCCATCTCTGTTCTTCGATTCTAAAAGCACATTCTTGTTTCCTAATAAATGTGTTTCCATAACTTACCTACTATTACATGTAAATCTACAAAGTGGGCACCACATGTAGATCTCCTACTGAATAACCTCCTGCATTTTCCCATTGGCACGAATACTAATCTCCAAAAATAAAACCCTTCCAATTTTCAAACCCATCTGAATATTCCCAAAATGGTTGGTCTCTGACTTGTTGCTCCTTTTAGCTATGGAAAGTCAGAGACCAAGCCAAAATGTCCAAAAAAATTTGTTATAACTAAGGTCGTTGTTAAAGACAACGGCATTAGTTTTGAAAAAAAAGAAAAATGGATTATCTTTGACTTGTTCATCTTTTTTTAACTTGGCCAAGTCAGAGAGTACCCCAAAAACATCAAATTTTCTACCATACCCTAGGTCGTTGTTGGAAACAACGGCCTAAGCTATATAAAAAAGGGTGTTGCTCTCTACTTCTTGCTCTTTTTAACTTGGCCAATTCAGAGAGCACCCCAAAAACATCAAATTTTCTGCCATACCCTAGGCCGTTGTCTCCAACAACGGCCTAAGCTATAAAAAAAAGGTGTTGCTCTCTGACTTTTTGCTCTTTTTAACTTGACCAAGTCAGAGAGCACCCCAAAAACTTCAAATTTTCTGCCATACCCTAGGCTGTTGTTGGAGACTGTAACATCCCGAATCCCAAATACAACTTAATTCGAGAGTTCTACAGGATCTTTTCGTCTCATTCGGTACAATTTTACAAGAAATTGAAAACTTTTCACTATACATCAGAGTTACAAGAGATTTTACACTTTATATTTTACAGTAGAAACATATACATCAATAATTTACAAATAATGACAGCAGAAGCAATTACAACTTTATACAAAAGATGCAACAATACATAATCTTTGAGCATTGGTTCTTCTTTAACCTTTATCAAGCCAATTATCCTGCATATAAAACTGTGGGTACGTCAGTTTATTCAACCGACGATAATTATACATGGCCATCCTCTCTATGCCAGAAACAGTATAACGATTCTCATTTCTTAACAAATCACAAACTTGTTCACATATCAAAATGAAGGGAAAATCTTAAAGATGTCGTGTTGTAGTTGTGCACTTAATCCTTAATGCAATAGTTATATTATATGACACTAATGCGCACTTGTTCAGAGTCTATGCATCCCATACTACATAGGTCCGAGGGCAAGCCCTTAATTGTTCTTCATCTGGTAGGGTTCAATCTCTCGTCAAGACTTAATCTACTACTATAACTACGGTAAGTATCCTAGATGTTTTCTGACCTACGAACTCATGTCTAGGCGCCCTGGAGGGAATCCTAATGCACTGACAAATGACTCATCATGCAGGCGTCCTGTGGTAATTCAGCTCCTACCATAGACATGACACCATCCGTAGCCGTCAAACACCTCACGAGCGTTGCCATCGGGACGGTACTCTGGAGAAGCATCCACGCCCTATCATGACTCATCATGGGACATCCTGGGAATACTCTCTCGCCGCCAATCCAATGGCCCTTATACTCAATGTTTTTCTCTTACTTTCATCACATCTCCGCTATGTACTAATCCTTAGTTTTATTAGAATCATGAACAAAATCAAAGCTCTAGAGTTAGGCTCTCCACTAAACCGGACCTAATCATTCATTCAACATGACCAACCTTGGTCTTTCATTTCAATAATTCATTTCAATCTCTTTCCAATTGCCGGGGGAGACTTAACTACTCTTTCATTTCAATTCCAGTTCACAATTACTAAAAATCTGAGCATTTCCAACTCATGAGTTCATTTTTCATAATCACCATAGATTTTCTTTTTCATGTTCATAGTTCCACAATTATATAAACTTTCATAAATTCAAATAAATGATTCACTTAATTTCGGGTATAAAATTCATGAAAAGACAATAGAATTTACTTAAATCGTCACATCCAATAATCATTCAACATAAGATTCGCAATCTTTATCATAAAGCAAAATCATAGAATTTATGATGTGTCACAAAGTCATCTGGACAGTCGACTTAGAGCTCATCCAATCGACTTGTTCAGTCAAACAAAGTCTTTCAGTAAAATGATCGAAAGAGTCGACTGCTGTACATGGCCAGTCGGCTGTTCCGCAGTGTTCAAAAATTCAAATATTATTTACAGGACAGTCGACTGTCATCTAACCCAGTCGGCTGTTCCGCAGAATTCAATTATGTAACTTTTCAAGTTCAGTACAGTCGACTGTTACATACATTCGGTCGACTGAGCAGGCTAAACTTTCAAATTAAGGAATCCTCTCTTCATTCTGTTCACACTTTATTTTTTGTCACACTACAATGTACTCATGCCAACATAAAACATGAAATTCTCATCTGTTTATTAACATCACAACATAGTTTTCGATTAGATGTAAATTTCACATAACTAGTGTTTTCTTCTTCTCAAAAGGAAATACTAAACATGTATTTTTCTTTTACTCAACATTTACTTACGGAGATGAATACTAATCCCAATTTAGCATACTAGAACATCAAGTTAACCATTCACATAAAAAATACGTCGTTTCCTGGAAATCCGAACCGTACATATTTTCTTTCAATATATCAGTCGACTGTTCATACGACCGGTCGACTGTACAGGTCAGTTCCAGTCTTTTAAATGTCATTAATTCTGTTCGTTCATTCACATCTTCCATATTAAAATATAGCACAGAGAATTTTAGTATAATGATCCCATATCAATTTATATTTCACAAGTATGATAGCAATCAATATTGTCCCAGCATGATCTCTATATTAGAAGTCCTGAGAAACACCCACCTGGTTGACGAAATAAACGAAATCCCATAAAGCCTTCTAGTGTGATAATGTGACTTCTCCTCCTTGCTCCTTGCCACCGAGGGTCCTTCTGCAGATGATGACCGGCCTCCAAGAACACACACTCACAACTCTCTTAAAAATAAGTCTTTCTCTTTTCAAATAGATTTTAGTGTAGATTACAATTAATTGGGGGGGGGGGTATTTATACACAATTTTGGGTGAAATGGAGGGCTAGAATTTAGTAGATGGTTATGAGACGGAGGGCTAAGACTAGAATAGGAGTTGCATTAACTACCCACAACTAAGTAACCACTCAAGCATGATCTCCATTCCTTCAAAAAAACCGGCCAAGGAAGGAATAGTGTGCAATGCACACCATGGTGCATGCACGTGCTATTCTAGTCTCCATATAACCAAACTTGTACATATACATTTTACAAAATAATCTTTTAAAAGCATTTTAATTTACAAGTTGTTATTAAAAAAAAAGGATTAATTCATGGGCTTAAATTAATGGGCCAAAACATTAGTTTTTTTTTCAAAATAATAAATCAGATTTTGGGCTAAAGTCTATTTGAAACAAGGACCTTTAAAGAAATAATTTAGCAACATATATACATAGCTCATCATTCAATATAAAATTTCATAAAATGGCACGTGCACACTACGTGCAAAAAATAAAATAAATAAATAATTTTCATAAATAAAAATCAGGGCATTATAGAGACAACAGCCTAAGCTATAAAAAAAAGGTGTTTCTCTCTGACTTCTTGCTCTTTTTAACTTGGTCAAGTCAGATAGCAACGCAATAACTTCAAATTGTTTGCTATAACCTAGGCCGTTGTCTCAGCTTTTAAAAAAATAGGGTGTTGCTCTCTGTCTTCTTGCTCTTTTTAACTTGGTCAAGTTAGAGAGAAACACAAAAACTTCAAATTTTTTGCTATAACCTAGGTCGTTGTTGGAGACAACAGCCTAAGCTTTTAAAAAAATAGGGTGTTGCTCTCTGACTTCTTGCCCTTTTTAACTTGGTCAAGTCAGAGAGGAACCCAAACAATTCAAATTTTTTGTTATAACTTAGGTCGTTGTTGGAGACAACGACCTAGGTTTAAAAAAAGTTTGCTCCTTTCCAATAGGCCAATACAGAGAGCTACTGATCCAAAGAAAAGTTTTCCACATACAGCCTAAAGAAGAAAAATATTATTACAATTTCACACAGCAGCTAAAGCTGCTACACTAAATTCTCCCCCAAAAACTATATACAATCTCATCAGCTACAATCTCCCAACAACGACAACAACAAAAGTTAACAATCAACACAAAACAACTATACTTGAGTCTCAACAACATTTAAAGTTAACAACAAAAACCAATTAACAACACTTGCATCAATATCTAATATACTGAAACTTTACATCAAAAAATTTCAATTCACAATGGATCATCATATCTCTCGTCGGAACTCTCTTACATAAAAAAGTTCTTTCAGTTCATCGTGTCCTTGCCTTCCCAAAAAATGGTCGAAGATGACGAAAAATTCATGCAAGGAATATTTCTTTTCTGTATGATGCTTCAAGGCAGAATGCGATGACTTAACCCGTTAGCTACTCAACATGCCGGCTCAAAAAAATTCTTTAGCATAGATGGGTGCCCAATTTTCATGGATATCAAATAGATCATTCAACCATTTTTTATTCTCTAATCCGTATTTGAAATCAATAAATTCCATTTTTCTACAAATTCATGTACATATTCGAAATTGTAGATGACATTCTTCAAAGATTCCCTAAACTTGTCGACATCTTTCAACATATGCACCTCCTGCGGTAACTTATCCAATATGTGAGAAATACAAAAATGATGCCGAGTCTGGGGAAAAATTTTCTTAACTGCGTTGGCAATCCCATGGTCTTGATCGGTGACAATACCAGATGGAGCACGATTCATAACCCTTAACCACTTTTGAAAGAACCATTCAAACGAAGAGCCGGCTCATTTGGAATGAACCCACCCCCTAAGAATGTCAATTTCCAATGTTGATTCACTCCAACAAAGAAAACAAATAACATTCCATACCGGTTCGTATTATACGTGGCATCAAAGCATAGCTGTTGACAGAGCTTGAGCGAAGAGCAGAGCGTTGAACTCGTTGTTTGGAGTCAACAATTTGTTCATGTAGCTTAAATGGTGAGAAAGTTGTTAAACTCGTTGTTGGGATTTAATGAGCTATTGATGGAGCTCGATCGATGAGTGGAGTCTTCAACTCATTTTTTGTAGCCAACAAGTTGTTGATGGAGCTCGAGCGAAGAGTAGGGAGTTGAACTCAAGATCAAGCAGTGTGCCAGGCATTAAACTCGTTGTTCGGAGTCGATGGGCTGCTTATGGAACTCGAGTGGTGTGCAAGTCATCGAACTCGTTGTTTGGAGTCAACGAGTTGCTGATGGATCCTGGGTGGAGAGCAAGCTGTTAAACTCATTGTTGGGAGCCAACGAGTTGCTGGCGGAGCCTTAGCGGTGAGCGCAGCATTGAGCTTGTTTGGAGCCAACGAGTTGTTGATGGGGCTTGAGTAGTAATCAGAGCATTGAACTTGTTGTTTGGAGCCCATGAGTTGTTGATGGAGCTCGAGCAGTGAGCGGAGTGTTGAATTTGTTGTTTGGAGCAAACGAGTATTTTGTTGGAGGAACTCAAGTGGCACATGGAGCGCCAAACTCATTTTGTAGAGCGAATGAGTTGTAGGTGTTCTGAATCTTCTTGATTTTGAATTGAAGTCCTTTGTGTTTTTTCAGCGTTGAGGTAATTCTATTATTCTCTTTGCTGACAAATAGTTGTGTACATCGAATGAGGTCCTTGGGACATTGAGCTTGCTCTCCCTCGTGATACACTGTGTTTAACACAGTTGGGACTCATCCGTTTGCGTGGAGCTTTACGTGAGACGGAGTTGGAGCTTGCTCAGGTGAAGGTGGTAGGAGCCCAAGGAAGACTTGTATTAAATTTTATCGTCAAGAGTTGAGGCAGTCCTGGAAAGCTGTTAGCTAGCAGGTGGCCTGTGAAAAAGTTTGTGTCTCTTAGGTGGTGCATCCCTCTATTGTTGAGCTAGAAGAACTACTTGCAGGACAGCTTGTTGTATTGTATTTGCAAGACTTTTGTAGCAATTCTTAAGTATAAAACGTATACTCATTGTAATTTTGCAGTTGTAACGAGACATTTTGTTTGTGAAATAAGAAGTCTTTTACATGTCGATGCCTTGTTCTGTGATTCATCGTCTTGGGGGTTGGCTAGTTGTAGAAGCTGCTCTTGAAGAGAGTTGGACTTAGGACTTGTCGTTTTGTGTTTAGCTAGTTGTAGGAGCAGCTCTGAGAAAGAGTTATTCTCCAAACTTGCTATATTGGTCCTCTAACAAATTGTGAGAATAACATCGAGTGGCGAATTGAACTCCAAATATTGCTTTTGCAAGTTTTATTGGAGTAACTACAAATCCACAGGTTTGGACTTGTAATCAGTCTTTAAGGAATTTTAACTAGTTTCTTGAACAGATCGAATGGCGAGTTGAACTCTGAACATGATTAGTTGCAGGTTTCTAAAGTAACTCCGAGCCATGAGTATGGATTCCGAACTTGTTAGTTTAGGTATTAATAGCTTGCAGGAGCATATCAAATGACGATTTGAACTCCGAACTTGCTTTGTTGCAAGTTGCTAAAGTAACGTCAAGTCATGGTTATGGACTCCGAACCCGTCGTCAAGGCGTTAACTAGTTGCAGGAGCAGATCGAATTGCGAGTTGAGCTCTGAGCGTGCTTCATTACAGGTTGCTAGAACAACTTCGAGCCACGGGTATGGACTCCAAACTCATCTTATAATGAGCTTCTATTAATTTTTTGGTGTCATTTTTACGAGTAAACTTGACATTTAACTCATTGTATGCATCCGTAGAGTTGTACAATAATTCTACAAAAATCAATACTAAATTTCATTGAAAAATAAAATTAAGCGGCTACTATAGTGGCTAACCTTTATTACATGCAGTGAGTGGCATGAAAGCAGTCTTTATTGAAAATAAAATTAACCGGTTGATCTAGTGGTTTGCCTTTATTAGAAAATGTTGAAAATATATAGAGGAGGTGGGCGTTAAGCGCCCTTGTTGAAGTTCATAAGACATTCCTTATTCCAAGTCCCTGCTGATATCTCCTTGAGCTTCCTCGGCCCAGATGTACTTATCAATCCTTTCTAGAAGCTCAGTGAAATCTCTTGGAGGCTTCTTAACAAGGGAAGCATTTAATTCATTATGAGTGACATAATGGCGGAAAGCTGCAGCCGCCACTGATGAGTCTAGGGAAGAGATGGATCTTGCTTCGCCTGTGAAGCGCTTGACAAAGTCCTTTAGCAGGTCTCCGTCCTTGTGTTTTAATTCTAACAGGGAAGCACTTGTATTTTTAGCCTTGTAGCTAGTAAAGAAATACGTTATGAAGAGCACCTCGTGCTGATCGAAGGAGAATATTGACTCTGATTTTAGGCTGGAGTACCATTTCCTTGCAGATCCTTTCAAATTTGCAGGGAATATTCGACACATGAACATGTCAGTGCAGTTGTAGACCATCATGTGAGTCTTGAAACTCTTAGTATGGTCAGTAGGGTATGATTCTTCATCATACGATTTGAATTGAGGAGCCTTGTAGTTCTTTGGGGTGGGCGCATTAAGGATGGTTTTGTTGAAAGGAGGTTGATTAGGGCGATAAGTCTTGCTGGAGTAGTTCTCATCATTCTTCATCTGTTCCAAGCGATCTTCTACCTCTCAGATACGGCGAAGGACTTGCTCTTCCTTCCCCTTGGATCTTGTTGAGTCGCTTGATTCTTCTTCTTTTGAGGGTCGACCCTGATCTTGACTGCCTTGAATAGCTTGGAGGATGTTAAACTTGAATTTCTCCAGTTTTTCCCTAGTGACTGGGGCCTCTCCCTCATTGTTTCTCTTAAGATGCTTTCGACTCTCACGAGTTGAGCTTCTTTCTGCAGTACGCCCCCTGTGATAGGAAGAGTGTCTTGATCTTGATCTTGGACTTCGGGGAGAGTTGCTCCTCGGTTCGGGCGCACCTCTCATCCAAAGGGATTCGTAGGTCAATTCCTTGTTGCCTACTGCTGATGATTTGGCGGAGATCTCTTGCCCCCCGAGGGCCTTGCGAGGCCATTGAGTCGCTGGAAGGATTATGGACTAAGACATGGTCGTGCAGAGAATGTTGTTCATGACGGCTTTGTCGGTAGCCCCGTGGTGCCTCTCTGTTCAGATGAGCTTGACTAGGCTGATCGGGAGGATCTGGTTGATGATGTAATACCTGGGCTTGGATAGGCCACGTGTTGACCCAAGGAGGAAATGGGTCCTCCACGGGAAGAGCTAGTTTATGAAGAGAGTTGGTGCGACGGCTTGCCACTCTGCCTCTAAGTCTTTGTGGCATGGCAGTAAGTCTGATCTATGTAGTTTTCCACAAACGACACCAATATGTTGTTTCTTGTTTTGGTGTGGGAGGAAACAGATAGTGAGTTTATATCTGAAGGAAACTACTAAATATCTGACCTTTGATCGTTAAGATCGTTGTCGTGAAAAGTAAATAAAGCTCCTAAGATTGGATCTGGATCATTGATTGAATACCATGATCTGAATCTAACGGTTGTTGAGGCGACCGATGGACCTACAAAAAGCCTGAAACACCGAGGATGGCCCCAACGAAAGACCCTCCGACGATCAAGTCAGAACCAGAGAGAGAAAGAGAGTTTTAGAGAGAAAAATCAAATTACCTTCTGACTGAGGAGGGGGGTGGATATTTATAGGCCTGAGAAAAAGTTTAGGAGATTGATATGAATTCCTTCTCTTGTTGATTATGCCCCTTAAGATATATGACTCTCTTGTCTGGAGATAAGAGATTTGACTCACAACCCTTATGGGTTGAGTGTCTCTCCTAGTGGGCATAATCTGTCACTTTTAATGGGCTTGAAAGTAGCCCATGTATTGTAGACAAGCCTGAAGAAGGCCCCGAACTTATCAAAGAGGCATGTTATGACTAATCGGCCTGTAGAAGCTTTGGGATATGTGCTGGGATCATATGGCCCTTATTTGCTGCGATTTTTACCATTATCAGTATACTATGTAGCTTTATGGTGCCAGTAGAATAAATGTATTTAATACTCTTCCCAACCTTAATGTTCTTCACATCTGAATTGGAGTAGTGAACAATGAAATGGAAAGTTGTTTCTTATTGATCTCATTAACTGGATACAATGTCTAGTGTATATACAAGATACATAAGCACGGGGTCTACCCGGAATATAACAACTAATACAACTGCAACAATATATCTAATATCCCTCCACAAGTTTGAGCATATATATCAAACATGTCCAATTTGTCACTGATGAACTGTATTCTGGCTCTGGCAAGGGGGTTTATGAGAGCATCGACTAGCTGGTGATCAATGCTAATATGTCTGACATCAATCTGCGAAGGCTCATACGAAGTGCCACTCATTTTTGCGAACCGCATGACAGTCATCATTAATATGCTTGGTTTGTTCATGAAACAGAGCATTACTGGCTATATGTATGACAGAATGGCTATCACAATATAGATCCATTAACCCATATTGGACCACCCCCAACTCAGTAAGAAAATTCTTAACCCAATTCATCTCACACGTGACATTAGCCATGGCACGATAATCAAATTTCGCACTCGAAAAAAGCCATATTATGTTTCTTGTTCCTCCAAGAAACTATGTTTCACCCGAAAAACACACAATATCCTATGGTGGATCTCCTAGTAGTCAACCGACCCAATCGGCATCTAAGAAGCGACAATTCGATAATGTCCACCCTCAGTATACATCAATTCTCTGCATGGAGAACTCTTCAAGTACCCGAAGAATTCTCATAACTGAATCATAATGGCTCAAACGAGATGAAGCCATGATTGACTAACTATACTCACTGAAAATGCGATATCTGGATGGGTAACTATAAGATAATTAAAATTTCCTACAAGCCTCTTGTATCTCCCTGGATCTTTCAATAGGTCTCCCTGATCTGGCAATAACTTAAAGTTTCGGTACATCAGAGTGTGTGATGGATTGCACCTTAACATACCACTCTCAGTAAGTATATACAACACATACTTTCTCTGTAATCAGGAAATTTCATCCTTAGATCGACCTACCTTGATCCCTAAGAAATAATTCAATCGTCCGAGATCCTTAGTCTGAAACTTTTGTTGAATGTACAACTTAAAATTGAATCACATTCTAATCATCTCCTGTAATCACATTGTCATCAACATAAACAACTAAAATGATCATCTTCCCTTGATGATGTCAATAGAACACAAAATGATCAATATCACTCATCCTCAACCAAAAACTAGTGAAAACCTTAATGAAACAGCCAAACCAAGTACGGGAAGACTCTTTGAGTTCATACAAAAATCGTTTCAAGCAATAGACTTTTGTAGGCTCAATTTTACAAACAAAACTGGGGGTTGCTCTATATAAACCTGATGCTCAAGAACGTTACTTAGAAAGACATTCTTGACATCAAGTTGGTGGTGTAGCCAACAAAAACAAAAGCCAAGGCAACAATAATCCAAACAGAATGCATTTTCACCACATGAGAGAATGTCTCTTCATAATCAATGTCATAGGTTTGTGGATAACCTTTAACAACCAATCTAGCTTTTAGGCTAGTCAGAGAACCATCTGAATTTAATTTAATAGTATACACTCACTTACAGACAATATAACATTTACCAAATTGAAGGGGAATCTGATCCCAAGTATCTGTTAGATTCAGAGATAGAAAAGACTTTAGAGCGGCACTTGCGAATGTCTGCATGAGGTGGATTCTGTATAGTTGGGCGGTGTAGTCCGGGGCTGGAATCCATACTCGTGGGATGTCTGAACCTTGTTTTCATCACCGTAGTAAGATTTCATAACGAGGGATTGGAACCTATAATGAGGAGTACATAAGGGCTTGCCTTCAGACGTATGAACTGTGGGATGCATAGAATCCGAACAAGTATGAATTAGTGTCATCATAGTGTGAATGTCTGCATTAGGAATTAGGTTCATATCATACACTGACATAATTAGGATTGTCACTGTTCTATTTCTACTTTTAAGTTTGTGATTATTAAGATGGTGAAATCGCTGTATTATAGCATTACGTCAGTTGTATACAACTGACGTGCCCACAGTTTCCTAGTTGCAGCAATCGGTTAGAATGGGTTTGAAGACACTGTGAGAGATGGTACAAGATTGAAGAGCTTTCATTATCATATATGTACTTTACTTATTTATTTCCGCTTTGCTAATGTAAAGTATGATGTTGTAAATGAATTTTTTTTAAACGCCTTGTATTTTTATGTGAAGTTGAAGTAAAATATCTTGTTTTTGCTATGATTTACCTGTGTTTGGAATTCGGGGCGTTACAGGTAGTAGTTAGGATGGCCCAGGATGGACGTCAAAATCTGGGATGATGTCGAGAACTAGGATGATGTTGACGGCGCATGGGATGATCTAGCTCTTGGATCTAGAAAGTTGTAGAAGTAGTGCTCTTCGGTGGGACGTAGTAGAAGTAGTAATGGTAGTAGTAGGGATGGCACACAGTGACGGCACATGGGATGATCCGGCTTTTAGATCTGGGAACTGTGTTGGGATCTCCCCCTGGATTAACCAATGTGAGATTGTATTGGGATCTGGATGCGGAAGTGGGAGGGCGTCGACGGGGTCTAGGATGAAGGAGATGGGATTTGGGATGATTTGTGGGTTTTGTTTTGTTTTTTGGATCTGAGTGGGAGTAGGTGGTGGCTAGGGTTTGAAGACGGGGAGGGAAGCGGGGAGCATGAGGGTCAATGATCAGATTTGGTCACGAGATGTCGATAGTGGTTGGGAGGTGCAAATGGTGTCGAGGTTTGCAGTGGTGGCGGTCCAATGAAGGTGAATGGGTTTCGGCGGGATGCAGGGGAGATTTTGGGATTTATGGGATCACAAATTAGTTGTAGATGAGGGGATTCGAGTTTCCTTGAATGGAACTGTTCACCGCCATGGATGGCGATGTGGTTGGCGAGATGGAACAGGCGACGAGGAGGTGGCATTGGATTTAAGGTGTTGAACGGGATTGAGTACAGGATGATGAGGGTGGAGTTGTCGGGGATTGGCACGACATAAGGTGATGGAATCGGGAGGCAGTGGTGTGAGGTAGGGATCGATTGTGGGTTTTTTCCAAAGCTTAAGGAGGAAGAAGGGTGCCTTCATCGGAATCAGTGGTGTTGGGTTTACAAGTAGAGAGAGATAAATGTAAGGGTGATGGTGATGGTTAGATGATTAGGCTAGGTTAATTAGGGAATTAATGGAGATGATTAGTTTGGATTTAAGAGTAGGGATTAGAAATTTGGGTTTGTGATTGGATTTAGGATTGGGAGAGGGATGTCAGCAACAGGAGGTGGATTGATTACGATGAAGGTGGGAACCACTCCACCTCGATGACGAGGAGAAGAATAGTATAGGCCTTATAGAAGTAAAGGCTTTGATACCATGTTAGATTCAGAGATAGAAAAGAATCGTTATTGTATTATTGGATTTATTGAATTATTAAATGATAACTTAGTACAATGTGTCCTATATATAGGAGAGAAATAAAGATTAAAACAATAAATTATATGATATGGGACTAAACTTGATGATGGTAAAAATTGCAGCAGATCAGAGCTGTACGATCCCTGCACGGATCTCGATGCATCTACAGTCAGATTAGTCATCACAGGCCTATTTTACAGGCCTGGGCCCATTCCGAGATATGGGCTTCTCTCAAACCCATAAAAAGTGACAGACTAGGCCCACTAAAAAAGACACCCAGCCCATGATGGCTATGAGTCAAATCTCTTGTCCCTTCACAGGGATATCTTATCTCTTCAGGGGGGGAGACATGAAAGATCCGACAGTCACGATTCAGCTTCTAGAATGTCTCTCAGGCTTATAAATTCTCCTCCCCCTCTTCAGTCTCCAGGTAATCAACAATTCACCAGTTTTCACTCTCTTCTCTCTCTTTCTGGTTCTGACTTAAGTGTCGGAAGGTCTGTCGCCGGGGGCCACCCCCCGGTGTTTCAGGCATTTTTGCAATTCCGTCGGCCGCATTATCCACCGTCGGATTCAGATCACAGGAGGTCAATCAATGATCCAGATTCAATCTCAGGAGCTCTAATCTCTTTTAACGGCCAAGGCAAAGGTTTACTTTTAGTAGTTTCCATCCATTATTAACTCACTATCTAATTGCTCCCATACCGAAATAAGTAGCAACAAATTGGTGCCGTTTGTGTGAAACTACACAAGTAGGACTTATCGCCATACCAAAAAGACTGAGAGGTAAAGGGGCGGCCTCCAGCCGTCGCACTACCACTCTTCGTCAACCAGCTCCTCCTATGGAAGATCAGATTCCTCCTCAACAGTCACCCCGACAGCCTAATTGTAATATCCCAGGTGGATATTACATTGTATGAATTTATTTATTATTATTTCCGAAATTAAATTTATTTTTATGCAAATTATGCGAAGATTTTCGGTATATATATATACATACACATGTGTATTGTACCAAATTAGTACATTGTGTAAATTGTGTGGTATATATTTTTGGACAAAATACTTCTCTTTGTCAAGACAAGTTAAGTTAGATGTTTAAGTTTTAAGGAAAGACTAAACCTAGGATTAAGTGTGCATGAGAGAATTAGGAGTTGTTCTTCTAGAAACTCTCTCACTTCCACCTCACCCTCACACCATACCTCCACCTCACCTCCCCCATCCCTTAAAGCATGGCCGGCCCATACCCCTAGGGGGTTTTGTGCAATTGTGTAGGTGCACTTTTGCACTCTCCCCCTCCTCTTCCCTCCTATAAATACCCCTTCCCTTCACTTTTGTCTCATTTTACAAAGACAAAAAAATAAAAAGGGAGGAAAATAAAGAGAGAACTACTAATAGGAGAGTTTTACTTGTAGGTTTTCCATAGAGTTCTCATAAGAGCTAAGGGGAAGGAGAAGAGTAGCAAGCTAGTTCTTCCTACAAGTTTAAGGTGGGAGTTCTCCATCTTTCTTGTTTTGTTGAGTTTGTTGTTCTTGTTCTCTTTGTTGATTTTGTTCCCTTGGTTGTTTGTTCTCTTTTGTGAGTTGTTTTTGTTGATTAAACAACTTGGACTAAAATTTGGTGTGGATAAAAGGTGTGACCACATGGAAGAAAAAGAATGATAGAACTTCAAAAAAGAACATAAAGATTGACTCTTTTGGTTGCTGGAATTGTTGTTCTTATTATTGTTATTTTTGGACTAATGAGCACAAGCACATGAATATTGTGAACATACCCATATTGGGGTTGTAGAACTTATCTTGGACTCAAATCATAAGCATAGAAATGGAAATATGGATGGAAGAACTTACACATTGGGCATAAAAAAATTGTGTCTTGTATGACTATTTGAACTACTTGGACTAAGAATATGCATATGAATGGTTGAACCCAAGTTGGGGATTCTCTACTTTATTTTATTTTGCTTGTTCCATTTTAGTAATCATATATGTATAAAAGGAACCCAACTTGGATGCTAATTATATTGTAGTATGATAAAGAAACTATTTGAAGTTATTAGTTGTAGAATGTTAAAAAGATCACATTTTTTATGTTGATTAATTAGTGTAGGTTAAAAAAAAAAAACCCAACTTTGGTGTGGTTTATGTTGTAGTTATTAAAGAAACAATTTGGAGGCCCTTTGGTTGTAATATACTAAAGAGCCCATTTTTTTAGGTTAGTATATTAATAGAACTCATTTTTGTTATTAAAGATCTAGTCTTACTAATTCTAGTCGTAAGAGATAAGTTTTAGTAATTGTTGTGTGTTACTTTTGCTTCTAAATTGTAAAGGATCCATGCTTAAGTTGTCTAATTTGTTGTAGGAACTCATGCTATGTTGTAGACAATGCTTATTTTGTTGAAGGATAAATTGTAGCATCCATACTTAAGTTAGAATAAGTATCCATGTTTAGGTATACTAATTATCCATGCTTAATTGTAGCAATTTTTCCATGCTTAAGTTAAAGTAAGCATCCATGCTTAGTTGTAGCAATTTTCCATGTTTAAATAAGTATCCATGCTTAGATTGTTGTAAGAAAGTGCAATCCATACTTAGATTGTTATAGGAAAATTATATACCATGTTAGATTATTGTAAAATTAATACTTATGCTATATATCATGTAAGAACGTTGTACAATGATGCTAAGTAGTATTACCATGTTTAGAATGTTGTAGGTTCTTACTTGAAATATATACCATGCTTTAGGTTAATGCTTAAAGTAGTATACCATGTTTAAATTGTTGTAGGATTAATGTTAAATTACATACCATGCTTAAATTGTTGTAAGGTGTGGTAGTAAAGAGCCCATGTTTATGTTGTATCCATGCTTAACTTGTTTTAGGAAATCTAAGTTTATGTTTGTCTACCATGTTGTAGGAAATCTAAGTTTATGTTGTCTACCATGTTGTAGGAAGTCCATGTGTACGTTGTATTCATGCTCAAATTGTTGTAGGGATTGTAGTAGAAAACTCATGTTTATCCATGCTTAAAATATATACCATGCTTTAGGTTGATGCTTAAGTAGTATACCATACTTAGGAATGTTGTAGATTCATGCTAAAGTCGTATACCATACTTAGGAATGTGTAGGATTGATGTTTAAATTACCTACCATGCCTAAGATTGTTGTAGGAATGCTTAAGTGGAATGCCATGCTTAAGATTGTTGTAGGTTCCTACCATGCTTGAGATTGTTGTAGAATGATGTTTAAGGTTGTATACCATGCTAATTGTTGTAGGTTAAAGTAGTAAAGAAAACCATGCTTTGTTGTACACCATGCTAAATTGTTAATACTCATGGGTAAGTTGTAGCAATTAATCATGCTAAGTAGGAGTAATGATCCATGCTTTAAGTCATAGTAGGTATTCATACTTAAGTAAAAATTCATGCTTGAGTTGATCTATGCTTAAAGTAGTAGTAGATATTCATGCTTAAGTGTGAGTAAAGCCCATGCTTAAAATAGTAGTAAACATTCATGTTTAAAGTGATGGTAGATATCCATGTTATAGTTGTAGTGTTTAGTAAAGAAACTATCATGTTGTAGTTGTGGTGTTAGTGAAGAACCACCATGTTTTAGTTGTCGTGCTTGTGTTGTGAAGTAGTTCTAGTTAATCCCTAGAAGGAATCCCATGTTTGAGATTACATAGTTAAAGCCATGCATGCCTGAATGGTGTATTGTAGTATTCTAGTTATGGAAATCCATGCTTGAATTATACATGGTAGTATTATAGTGAAAGATAAAAAGGAACCCATGAACCCATGCATCTAGCTCCTAAGTGATTCTAGCTCAAACTTGAGAGAAAACCCCAGAATCTAGTTGCATATAGTTCTAGTTCGATTTGGGAAAGGAAACCATGGATTCTAGTTGTATATGGTTCTACTTAAATTTGGACCATATCATGTGAACATTCCTCACCTTCATGGGTAGTATGGGTTGGGAAGGTCACTAGTAATTGTTAGCTCGATAAAAGTTGTTATGTCGCTTTTGGGGCTTCTCATTGGTAGAACGCCTATTTTAGACTGACAGTAGATTCTTCTGTTACTTCTAATTATAGAAGATCAAGTTTGCTAGTAAGCATGTTTGGTTGCTTCTAGGTTGATTACCTGTATGGTTGTTTTGTATGTAGTTTGCTCATACGCGGCTCGCCTGGCCTGTATGTAGCTGTTGGTCTCATACGCAACGTATTTGGCTGGTATGTATATTGTTGTCTCATACGTAGCCCGCCTGGCTCGTATGTAGTTATTGGTTCTATACGTAGCTTGTTGGCTCGTATGTGTTCTGTTTACTCGTATGTAGCTCATTAGTTAGTACGCAGTTTTGTTGTGCTCGTCTAGGGCAATATTATTGCCCTAGGGCTATCGACCATTAAGACATGTGTTTCCTTACTCCTAAGGGACTGTGGACGAGTCACTCTTTGTGTACCGTCGGATCTTAACCGGTGTAGGTTGATCGCGGACCGGAGTATTGACGAAATCCAAGTTCAGGGTAGTGGCATGTGGATCGGTAGGCCATGAACCAAATCCTTAGGGATTCTGATAAGTCAAGGTTGAGCAGCCTAGTAGAGTTATCTTGCGAAGTCTAACTTAAGACTCAGCATGTTGTGTAAGTTCTGTTGTCATCCCTCAGTTTGTTTAGGGTTAGTAACATTGTTAGGGTAGTAACTTATGGCGTTTACTACTTAACCTTTACTTTTCGCCGAAGGGAAGGAGTTGGTGTTAAGAGTGATTCCTTATGATCCGACCTGTCTTATAGGCCTGCATTAGGCGGTGTTATTGGGTTGTATCCTTCTTGTTAAATGGATACGGTCTGTGCCTTCTCACGAGTTGGAAGCACGGGATCCGTATCTCGTCTGTTAATTTCTAAAGTGCCTTGATAAGCGGGAGCGATTCCTGTCGGAGCCAGGAGGTGGACCCCCCGGAACTCCTTCTTGGCTTGTATCTAAGGGCGAGAAGCCATAGACTACGGTCTGGCTAGGGGGCGATAGGGGATGCTTCGAGCTAACCTGAATCTGCAAAAACTTCAAGGATTTGTCAGATATTTGAGGGAGGTCCGATGCACCTGGTGGAATTAGACCGTTTCAGGGCAACCTCATGAGTCATGTCTAATCTTTAGAAACAAGTTGAGTACAAGAGTAAAACTCATGGCACCGGTTCAAATCCTTATATATGAAGAGATGGCTTGAGATGGGGCGCAAGTAGTATGGGCTGCATATTGTTCTGGAGACTTGCTGGCATTAGAATAGGAACATCCTAGCCTTAGTTGATATTGCATCAAATTCTGGTCATAGCACTCACGAACACTTAAAATACACTGACATATTTGCCATGGTTGTATGTTTGTTTTTGGGAGATTCGCTGCTAGTTATCAGCCTTAAAGCGTCAGTGAATACTGACGTCCCCACTTCAATAGGTACCGGATCGCAGAAGTACAGGTGCAAGATTCAGGAGGACTCAAGGCAAGGAAACCGAGGAGTTAATGTCATTTTAAGTTCCGCTATAATATTTATGTTGATTATCTATTTGTTGAACAGTATCCAAATGAGAATTACCAAGTGTTGTTCTTCATTCACTGTACTCTAATGTATGTTGTTGGAAATGTAACACTTGGGATTATAAAGGTATTATTGTAACACTATTGTAATGTATTGCAGTTGTATAACATTCGGACTTGTAATACATTTGTGTTGAATAAAAGTTTTAAATTTTCCTGTTTTTCTATGTATTTTGGCTAATTGAAGAAAAGATTCTGGCTATGTCACGGTTTCCCAGTTACCGGAAATCGGGGCGTTACACTAATCATGCTCCTTCCAACGGAGAGGCACCAGGGAGCTCCTGAAATAACCGTCCTGAACAACATCTTCAGTACGACCACATCTCAGTCCACAATGCCTCAACTGGATCCCAAAAGAAGGACAACCAAGTCCTTCGCCATATCCAAGAAGTAGAAGATCGCCTAGAACAAATGAAGAATGAGAGAAACTGCTCCAACATGGCCTACCGCCCAAATCAATGTCCCTTCAACAAAACCATCCTCGATGCACCCATTCCAAGGAACTTCAAAGCTCCTCAATTCGAATCTTATGACGGGGAATCAGACCCGACAGACCATATAGAGAGCTTTAAAACACTTATGATGTTCTATAATGCCACTGATGCACTCATGTGTCGGACATTTCCTGCTACACTGAAATGATCAGCTAGGGAATGGTATTCACGTCTGAAATCCGAATCCACATTTTCTTTCGATCAACTCGAGGAACTCTTCATTGCACACTTCGTTACTAGACAGAGAACTGTAAAAGCCAGTGTCTCCCTGCTAGAACTGAAGCAAGAAGATGGAGAACTGCCAAAGGACTTCGTCAAGCATTTAACAACTGAAGCAAGGTTGATTTCTGCCTTGAACACTTGAGTCGCAACTGCAGCTCTTTCGCCATAACGTCACTAACAAAGACCTGAAAGCCTCCCTCGCCAAAAAGCCACCCAAAAGTTTCACTGCGCTCCTGAAAAGGAGTTACAAGTATATCAGGGTCGAGGAAGCTCTCTATCCTCAAGGCAAGAATGATTCATCTTCCGGGAATAAATAGAAGAACACAAGCGAGGAAGAACTCAGGAAGTTACAGAAGAACGATGCATGTTCACGCCATCCAACCCTAGCGTCACGCTTTGACGAATTCACTCCTCTCAATGCAAGTGTATCAGCCATCCTCATGGAAGTGGAGAAGGACGGAATAATCTGCCTTCCCCCCACGATGTCAACGTCTAGAAGAAGAAGAGACAAAAATAAGTGGTGCACATTTCACAGAGATCATGGACACATTACTAACAAATGTTGAACCCTTAAAGAAGAACCGGAAGCCATGATTCGCAGGGGCTATCTCTCCAACTTCGTTAAGAAAGAAAACGATGCCGAAAATCCTCCGTCCCAGAGGGCTAATAAGCGTCGGCAGAGGTCATTCGATTCGCAAGACTCTGAACACATGACCATCCTCCACTCCATTCATGAAGACCCGATTGGGGGAGATTCCAACTCCTCCCATAAAGCTTTCGTCAGCAAAGTCAACTCCACAGATAACATTCCGCCTGCCAAACACACCGGGATCCCAATATCTTTCTCCGACAAGGACTTAGAATGCGTCCAAACACCTCATTGCGACGTGTAACCCCTGTTTTCCCAGAAAGGTATTTTTCGATATTTTCTGTATTTAAAATTTTTGCTAATTATTTTTCTGTATTCAACTATTTTGTCAAAAGGTATTATTGGAGTTTCCATTCAAAATCTATTTTGTTCCATAATTTTAGCTGAACTAATTTTTTATGATTTTTGTATTTAATATAGTTCTTATTATTTTTATTATTACCTTTATTATTTTTATCATTTTATTATTACTATTAATATTGTTACTATCCGTATTATTTTGCTAGTGCGGTTATTTGCATAATTATTTTTATTGTTAAAATTAGATTATTTCATAAATTATATTTATTAATTATTGTATTAATTTTCTTATTGGATTATTTTCATTTTATATTATTTTTCTTGCATTTTTGACCTCCTTGTGCTGATTGTGCGCCGTTTGTCCGTTTTTCGTCATTTTGAGATCTTTTTCTCATTTTCTTTGTCCCGTTCATATTTAATAAATATTTTTGGGTTATGGTGAATTTTTAGAAGAGTTTTGACCAATTTGAGATTTTTAGCCCTTAAGGAAATTTTTAGGAGCCATAGGATTCATTGTATTTTGTATCCCCATTTGAAATCTACCCAATACCCATTACCCAATTGTATACCTATTCACTCCTATTGATATCCACTACCCATTAACCCACATTTGACCCATATAAATTCACCCCATAATCCCTAACACCCTAACCCTAATCCTTTTCTTCTCTCCTAATCAAAGCCGGCTCCCTCTCTCCCTCCTTCAAGTCCCGGCCTGTTTTCCTCCCTTCCCAACCGACCTACTTCCATCCCCAAATCCGGCCTCCCTTGCACCAAGCACACCCCCTCATCCATCCATACAACTCCTACTACAACAAAACCCCGTCATACTCCCTCCTTGTGGCCGGCCCTTCGCCAACCAGCACCCCACCACATCCAAAACAGCACCTCAACCTCTCTCTTTGCTGATTTTGACAAGTGGGCATCTCCCACTTTGTTTCGTGCGTCAAGGAGACGATGGTAGGCAAGTTTTGGCTCGTGGGTTCGCTTGATATCGCGCGTGGAAGGACTTTTGCTCGTGGGTTTTCATTGCTAGGTTTCGTAGCGTCGCGTGCATCGTCAAAGAGGCAAGTAACTTGTACTTAACGTCATTAGTATGATACAAGTCGAAAGTTTACCTAATAGGGTAGTTGAGACTAGAAACGGCCAAAAAGTTGATTTTTATTTGTGGGTTCCGTCTCTATTGTTCAAAAAAGGCCATAGATGACTTAGAACATGAGTTTTGATAGGTTTATGCCGTAAGTTTCACCCAAAGCGCGATTTTGATCGCATAGGTCAAATAGCGCATGAACCATGTTTGATGGATTGCCCACATGAAAATATTAGGTTTTGACATGTTAGAAACCCTTAGATATGATATTTAGACAATGTTTAGGCTGCGTTTCGAGTTTTGTTGAGTTTGGTTCATTTTTGAAGAAGTTATGACGATTCTAAGATGATGTGAGAAATCTGGAAATTCGGGTTGTACTGGATTGATTGCTGTTTTTGCCTGGGTTAGAGTCCGAATCTCAACATGAATATTTCTGAGTAATTTGTAGATAACTGAATATTATTTCAAACCCCACTGGTTTCACCCCGTTTGGAGTTCGTATGAATTAGTTATGATTATTTTAGTGACTGTACATCGGTAGTTTCCAGATTCAGTTCGGGGTAGATTTTATCATCTATTTATTTTCAAGATCCAAGTTATACATGAAATCATGTCACAATATTTTTTTCAGTGTTTCACCAGGATGTTAGGTAGTTCCCAGATTTATGTGGTATTTTAAAGATAAGTTTTGAGCGATGTCTTATACCCTTTTCTATAATGCACTGTTGCTGTAAATTGCGTGCTGTTCGATGTTAAGTCCAGTTTTCACCCTAGTTATAATTACTGTATGGAAATTTTATGTGAGATATGAAAGTTGGAGAATTTTATCTACTTTCACCCCGTTTTGGCGGAACTGGATTTCGATACGCTGTTTGCAAGATATCTTTGATTTTGTACAGCAGTGTTCAGAAATTCCAGACCCATCAAAACCATGTTTTGTGTTACTTTTAATTTTTGATACCATATCTATACTTTCTGGAAAATTATGAAAATTATTATTTTGAGTCTATACATATAGGGGATTACCCCAGAATTTTCTTGGATTTATTTGATGACTTTGTATGCTGTTTTTATGTGTTGGAAGTCATTCCCCTGTTTTCTGGCTGTACCGGAAATCTGTGTTGAAATGACTTTTAAACTGAAATGTTGTGAACTAGTATAGGTCTTTATTATACCCGTTAGAAGCGTGTGGATGTCTAGATTCCAGATCCTTTAACGGATCATGATTTTCATGTCTGTAGATCTTGGAATCGCTGATTTAGTGCTGACTAGTCCTGCTGTCCTGATTATGAATCTTGTATATTTTGCTCGTATATGTGAACCTATAATACCCTTGCACGCTGATTTGATAACCTGATCATATACCTGATCCCACCATGCTTATTTGACACTTGTTCACATGTATACATGCCTGTTGGACATTAATAACCAAAAGTAATCAAGCCGGGGTTTAAGGGAAGATCAAGTAGTGGATAATATGGAAACGTGTACTTGGAAGGGAACTAGTGTTCCATACTGTTACTGTTCTGTTTACAGACCCTGTCTACATTACTTCTTATATGAAGGTGTAGAGTAGAAGAGAACCACTAGGTTCTGACTGTTCTGTTTACTGACCCTGTCTACATTACTTCGTATATGAAGGTGTAGAGTAGAAGAGAACCACTAGGTTCTGACTGTTACTGTTACTGATACCTGAGTACACTGCCCCATCATGGTCCCCTATGAAATCTTACTAAGCGAAACTGTTTGTTGTAGCAACCATGTAGTATGGGATGCATGAAGTGCTACCTAGCTAGTAATACAAATAAGAATGAAAGAACATAACTGAGACTATTAGACTGACACTGTGAGACTGATATACTGAATACTGTTAGACTGAGACTGATATACTGAATACTGTTAGACTGAGACTGTTATACTGGGACTGTTATACTGATACACTGAATATACTGCTAGTGATACTGATATACTGTTATCCTGATTCACTGAGATATTGAGATACTGTTCTAGAGACTGTTAGACACCCTATGACACTGCCTTTGACATAAAACAACTGTACTGTTAGGATACTATGCTAGATATTACTGTTGATGCATTATGACCTATTATTAGTTAGTTTCCCCATGTGCTTGTATCCTACTTTATTTGTGACCCGGACATGCCATTGATGGGTACTGTGTTATCTCTTTTCCTTTTTCCTGCATTCTATGAATTGCAAATTTTGGAGAACAGGTTCCAGACGGTATTGATGACATGAAGTTCTAGTTGGCTGGAGCTTTTGCTATCTTCATTTATTTCCTGTTGCTCATTTTGAACATTGTATCTGTTACTTGTATTTCTTGTATTTGGGCAATATGACCCAGGAATATTTGTGTATTTTTAGATCATGACTATTTGAGATTAATACAATTTATTTCAAGTATTTTTGTTGGTATTTGGTTCATATGTGCATGTGGTTGACTTTTCTGGCTTCCGACTCTGATTATACTGTGATATGTTGTAAAGATTTCTTGAAACAGCTTAAGGATGATTATAATCATTCGCTGGGCTTTTGTTACGTGCTCGTATTCCGTATTTTTGGGAAGCGGGGCGTGACACGACGCATTGGTCATAAAACTTTGCATGCTAAATCATGAGGTACGCCGTATCCTAGTGAACAATGGCAGCTCAGTAAACATCCTCTTCATGAAAATATTTTAGGCTCTCTCTTAGGACCGACTCAAGCCAGCCGGTTATACACTTCATGACTCCTCTAGTGCACCTGTCCAAGTCAAGGGAATTGTCGCACTCGACGTAACAGCAGGGAAAGCCCCCGCTATTCGAACGGAAACACTGGACTCTGTGGTGGTCGATGTCAAAGCTGCATACAATGCTATATTTGGTCGTCCTGGCCTAGCGGCATTCCATGCAATTGCTTCCGCATTTCACAAGAAAATACAATTTCCAACAACAGCTAGAGTAGGCCAAGCTGTAGGAAGCCAACAGGCAGCACGAGCATGCTACACCGCTACAATGGGGGGGCTCCATTCCTCCCTCGACGCCATAGAGTTACCGCCAAAAGGCAGTCGCAATAATTCAAAAACCGTAAACGAGCTTGAAGCCTCTGCCATAACCAACTCTACCAAGAACTTCCTGACACTTTATCTCTTACCAGGTCCAAACTGGTTCTCATCATGACACAATAATAAACCTGAATCCCTCGCCCAAAGCCACTCCACTTATTCAACAAGACAAATAGTCTTGCCTAAACACATTGGTACATCAGAAGATTTCTCTTTTTTTATGCAAAACAATGGGGGGCTCCCTCCAAAATAGGCAAGTCCAGGCAAGGTCTACCAAGTCGTTCGCCTGATGGCTCATCAACTTGAAAACCCGGGAGGCAAGGAGATATCAGCAGGGACATGGAAAGTAGAACACCTTGTGAAGTACAACAAGTTGGGTGCCAAACTTTTATACAAAAATGGCACCAAAATTGTTAAAAGCTTCCTACAAGATGGGTTCGGAGCCCACATCCATAGTGCGAAGTTACTACAGCAATTTACAATGAAACAAGTTCAGAGTGCTTTGCCATTCGATCTGCTCCTGCAACCTGTTAATTCATCAAAGCAAACAATGATCTACAAGCCCAACTTACATTTAAAGCGGTGCTAGGCACTCATTACAAGCTTTCCTCAATGCAAGTTTGGAATTTAGAACTCGGGAGTTGCAATGTGCAAACATGCACATTTAGAACACAACTCACCGATCGATCTGTTCCTGCAACTAGTTGAACTTCCTTGGAGGCTCTAAAACAATGAGTTGAAGGCCACACTTATACACTTAAGCATCACCAAACACTCGTTGTGAGTCTCCCTGTAATATGGATTCAGAGTCCATACCCATGGCTCGACAGAGACTCTAACAACTTGCAATAACACAAGTTCATAGTGCATTTCGCCATTCGATCTGCTCCTGCAATCCGTTAGCGCCTCGACGGCCGGTTCGGAGTCCAGTTCATGGTTCAAAAGAGACTCTGTCAATTTGCAAAGAAACAAGTTCAGAGTGTGCTTTGCCATTTGAGCTGCTCCTGCAACCTGTTAATACTTAAACTAACAAGTTCGGAATCCATGTTCATGGTTTAAAGTTACTCTCGCAACATGTAATTACACACTTTCAGAGTTCAACTCGCCATTCGATCTGTTCCTGCAACTAGTTAAATTTTCTCAACAACAGATGAAAAGGTCCAAAATCATGGATCAGAATTACTCTAGCAACACTTGTAAAAAGCAACAATTGGAGTTCAACTCTCTATTCGATGTGACTCTCACAATCTGTCAGAGGCCCCATACAGCAAGTTTGGAAAACAACTCTCCTTTAGAGTTGTCCCTACAACTAGCTGGGTTCAAGATGGAGCAATGCTAAACTCCGTCATACACCGTCGACAGCTCTCTAAACTATACGCAACAGACTTGAGGCCTTGTTATTTAACGACAGAGAACCCGTCAATGACACATCAACCATGACAGCAAGGATCAAGCATATGAAATGAATCCCGCAAATCACAGAACTATCGCAAACTCGTATGATCAGATCCAGTAGCACTACAGTCGTCTACAAATACAAAACGGCTAGTCCAAAGTCTAACTCTCTCAAGAGCAGCTCATATGACTAGCCAACCCCCAAGACGATGTATCACAGGAAAAGAAACTGGCATGTAGAAGACTTCTCATTCCACAAAGTAAAGTCTCATTACAACAACAAAGTTACAATGAGTTCATATTTCATGTCTAAGAAACCGAAAGTCCTGCGAACACTGTACAACAAACTGCCATGAAAGTTGTTCTTCCAGCCAGACACACTGGAGAGGTGCTCTACCTAAGAAAAAAAAATCTCCTCATCGGCCTCCTACCAGCTAACTACTCCCTAGGGCCACCTCAACTCTTGAAGATGATATTCAAGACAAGTCTTCCTTTGACGAGCAAACTCCAGATGTATCCGACCACCTTCACTTGAGCAAGCTTCAACTCTGTCTCGCTTGAAGCACCGTACAAATGGGAGCGTTCCAACTCCGTCACGCACAGCTTATCACGAAGGAGGGCAAGCTCAGTGTCCCAGAGAATCTCATTCCATGCACGGAACCACTTGTCGGTAAAGAGAAGAATGGAATAACCTCAACGCTGAATAAACAAAAGTGACTTCACTTCCACACTAAGAAGATTCAGAATACCCACAACTCATTCGCTCTAAAAATGAGTTCGGCACTACCATGCCACGTAAGTTCCTTCGGCTAACTACTCGTCAACATCGAGCAATAGGTCCAATGCTTCGCTTACCACACGAGCTCTGCCGCTCGTTGGCTCCAAACAACGAGTTCAACACTTTGGTCTTGCTCAGGCTCCATCAACAACTCGTTGGTCCCAAACAACGAGTTCAGTGCTATGCTCGCCGTTCAAGCTCTACCAAATAGTTCATTGGTTCCAAACAACGAGTTCGATGCCTTGCTCTATGCTTGAGCCCCATCCATAACTCGTTGGCTCTAGTGCTCTGCTCGCCGCTTGGGCTCCATCAACAAATCGTTTGTCCCAAACAACGAGTTCAGGGTTTTGCTCTCCGCTTAAGCTCCATCAACAACTCGTTGGTCCCAAACAAATGGTTCAATGCTCCGAACTTTACCTGGGCTCCATCAACAACTCGTTTGTCCCAAACAACGAGTTCAGTGCTCTATTTGCCGCTTGAGCTCCATCAATAACTTGTTGGTCCCAAGCAACGAGTTCAGCGCTCCGCTCGCCGCTTGATCTCTATCAATAGTTTGTTGGCTCCAAATAACGAGTTCGATGCCTTGCTCTATGCTTGAGCTTCGTCCATAACTCGTTGGCTCCAATGCTCTGCTCGCCGGTTGGGCTCCATCAACAACTCGTTTGTCCCAAACAACGAGTTCAGTGCTCTGCTCTCCGCTCGAGCTCCATCAACAACTCGTTTGTCCCAAACAATGAGTTCAGCACTTTGCTCGCTGCTTGAGCTCCATCAATAACTCGTTGGTCCCAAGCAACAAGTTTAGCGCTTCGCTCACCGCTTGAGCTCCATCAATAGCTCGTTGGTTCCAAACAACAAGTTCAGCACTCTGCTCGTCGCTTGAGCTCTTTCAACAGCTCATTGGCTCCAAACAACGAGTTTGATGCCTTGCTCTATGCTTGAGCTCCATCAACAACTCATTTGTTCCAAACAGCGAGTTCAGCGCTCCGCTCACTGCTTGAGCTTCATCAACAACTCATTTGTCCCAAACAGCGAGTTCAACGCTCTACCTTCCACATGAACTCCATCCACTACTTGTTGGCTCTAAGAAAAAAGCTCAAATTTTGCTCTCCGCATGAGATCCTTCAGCTACTTGTTGGCTCCATGCAACGAGCCAAATGCCTTGTTCTTCGCTCAAGCTCTACCAAATAGTTCGTTAGCTCCAAACAACGAGTTCGATGCCTTACTGTATACTTAAGATCCTTCCATAACTTGCTCTCTCCAAACAATAAGTTCAATATTCCACTCTACGCTCATTGGCTCCCCACAATGAGTCCAATGCCTTGGTCTTCGCCCAAGCACCACTAACAACTTGCCGGGGCCATACAACAAGTTCAAGCTCAAGTGCATCTAATATCTCTCCCTACAAACTTGCCGGGATCAAACGGTAATTTCTACATCAACTCCATCACAAATTTTCCCCTAAAAACTCGCCAGAATCAAACGGCATTTTCAACATCAGCTCTATCTCAGAGTTGTCTCTAAACGTGTCAGAGTCAGACGGCAGTTTCTAGACCAACTCAATCAAGGAGTTGTCTCTACATGCTTGTTGGGCACAAACAACAGGTGCAACCTCCAACTCTGTCATAGAGTCCTCTCTAAGCTTGTTAGGAATAAACAACAAGTTCAACACACGACTCCATCACCGAGTTTCCCTTATAAACTTGCCGGGGTCAAACGGCAGTTTCTAGACCAACTCAATCAAGGAGTTGTATCCACACGCTTTCTGGGCGCAAATAGTTGGTGCAATATCCCTCTAAACTTGCCAGGTGCAAACGGCAAGCTTGAACGTTCGACTCTATCTCAGAGTCATCTCCAAACTCGCTGGGACCAAATGGCAGGTCCCACATCGACTCTATCTCAGAGTTCTCTCTAAACTCGCTGGGGTAAAACGGCAGTTTCTACAACAACTCTTATCTCTGAGTTATCTCCAAACTTACCGGGATCAAACGACAGCTTCTACATCAACTCTATCTCTGAGTTATCTCTACATACTTGCTGGGCGCAAACAGTAGGCATAACATCCAACTCTGTCATAGAGTCCTCTCCAATCTTGTTGGACCAAACAACAAGTTCAATGCCCAATTCCGTCATAGAGCTTCTCCACAAACTCGTCGGGATCAAATGGCAATTTTTACATCGATTCTACCACAGAGTCGTCTCCACAAACTCGTTGGGATCAAACAGCGAGCTCTATGCCAACTCAGCCACGAGTTGCCCCTACAAACTCGCCGGGATCAAATGGTAGTTCCTGGACCAACTCAATCAAAGAGTTTTCTCTACATGCTTGTTGGGTGCAAACAGTAGGTACAATGTCCAACCCCATCACAGAGTCCTCTACACGCTTGCTGGGCGCAAACAGCAAGTTCAGCACTCAATTCTGCCATCGAGTTCTCTCCAAACTAGCTGGGAACAAACAGCAGGCTCTACGTCAACTCATTCAAAGAGTTATCCCTCTAAACTTACCGAGCGCAAATGGCAAGCTTGAACGTTCAACTCTATCTCTTAGTCGTCTCTTAATGCTTGTTGTTCGCGAACAGCAGGCTCTATGCCAACTCAGTCAAAGAGTTGTCTCTCTAAACTTGCCAGGCGCAAACAGGAAGCTTGAACGTTCAACTCTATCTTTGAGTCATCTCTCAACACTTGCTGGGAACAAACAACAAGCTCTACGTCAACTCGGTCAAAGAGTTGTCCCTCTAAACTTGCCGGGCGCAAATGGCAAGCTTGAACGTTCAACTCTATCTCCGAGTTATCTCCAAACTCGTCGGGATCAAATGGCAAGTGATACATTCGCTCTATCTTAGAGTTGTCTCTACACGCTTGCTGGGCGCAAACAGCAGGCAAAACATCCAACTCCGTCGCCGAGTTCTCTACACGCTTGCCGGGCACAAACGGCAAGCTCAAAATGTTCAACTCTGTCCCGAATAGGCCACAACAACTTGTTGGGACCAAACAGCAAGTCTGTAACAGCTCTCCCAGTACAGCTATGTATATACGAATAAGATCCACCAACTGATGGTTACGAAGTAAAAGGCTGGGTATACACGTATGATTAACTATATGTATATATATGCTGTTGCATATACACCGCTATACATATAAAAAAAATTGTATGCAAACCCAACACCAAAATACTTCAAAACCCCCCCCAAAATGAGCTTGTAAATTAAATGAGTGAAGGGAGAAAGCCGGGCCAGGTTCGGATCCACAACCCAAACCCACAAACGTGATTCAAAATCAACTAAGGGGTATAAACGGGTCGGATCCAAACCCGAATCGCACCCGCTCCACTTCTCCTTTTCTTCTTTCTTCTTCTCCAAACTTTCACGCCAAAATCATGGCTTCGAAAACTAGAAAGACCACTGCTCTCCTGAGAGCTCCGACTCGTCTCCTTGCTCCAAAATCGAGCTCCGTAGCTCCTCGCCCCACCAATGACACCGATCTCTCGCCTCCTCATAAGCATCGCCGGCTTCGAGCTCTCACAAAACTCGACCAAAAACAGAGCTTGAAAAAACTCAACTTTGTAGCTCAACAAAACGGAGTTCAGTAGCTCGGCGGGAGGGCTCCGAAGCTCAGCAAACCTTTCGAAGGCCATAGCTCGGCAAAACGGAGTCCTCTAGCTCAAAAAGAGAGCTCCATAGCTCGGAGAAGCTTTCGAAGGCCATAACTCGGCGAAACAGAGTCCCATAGCTCGGCGAGAGAGCTCTGTAACTCGGCGAGACGAGCGAACGCATAGCTCGGCAAAACAAGCTCCCATAGCTCGGCCAAAGCTCCATGGCCATAGCTCGACGAGACTTCGAAGTCGTAGCTCGGCGAATTCAAAACTCCCGTAGCTCGGCAAATTCACGGTCTCCATAACTCGGCCAGATGAGCTATCGCCATAGCTTGGCAAGATGGAGCTCAAACCCATAGCTCGGCGAGACCTCATAGTTGTAGCTCGACGAATTCAAAACTCTCGTAGCTCGGCAAATTCGTCGAAACCCATAGCTCGGTGGATTCACGGTCTCCATAGCTCGGCGAGACGAGTTATCGCCATTGCTCGGCGAGATGGAGCTCAAACCCATAGCTCGGCGAGATCCCCATAGCTCGGCGAAATCTCCATAGCTCGGCGAGATGAGCTATCGCCATAGCTCAGTGGATTTGCAGTCTCCATAGCTCGGCGAGATGATCTATCGCCATAGCTCAGTGGTGAAGCCTCGAACATCTTCATAACTCGGCGAGAGCTCGACATAACTCCACCTCGGTGAAGCCTCGAACCCGTAGCTCGACCATGTGGAGCCAGCTTGACACTCCCAGGGGTCGACGAAGGCGTGGCAGCTCGGCGAGATTCCCAAGAATCGATAGCAGATGCTTAGCTCAGCGAATTGGTTCGCCCAGCTGAGGGGTCGAAGAAGACGACTAGAGGCCATCAGATCTCCACGAAATTCGCACATCCCGTGATCAACGCTTCAGAGATTTTTTGGCTTGATCAGAGCCTTTCCGCCGTCAGATCTCCTCAGCGAGCTAGCCAGGCCATGATCTGTGCCTCAGATCGCTTCAAAACACGAGTCAGCTCTGATAAATCAGAAAAATCATTTAAAATTCGAAATAATAATTAAAAAATTCAAAAATAATTAAAAAATATGAAAAAATAATTAAAATTGAACTTATTAATTATAAAATTCGAAAAAGTGATTTTGAAATTGTAAAAAATTCCATAAAATTCTGAGAAATCCGAAGAACTATGGAAAAAATCCTGAAAAATTTCATAAAATTCGAAAAAGTCCGAAAAAATATGGAAAAATTCAGGAAAATATTCACTACCTTCAGAAGCCACAGATCAGTTCCAGGTATCTCCGAACTCTCCGACTGCTAAGATTATTCGTCAGATTCTAAAAATAAGACGTACTACATCCGAAAGCCATGAAAATCACCTTCCGGGAGTGGGGGGCTTATGATGATGGTAAAAATCCCAGTAGATCAGAGTTGTACGATCCCTGCACGGATATCAAAGCATCTACAAGCAGATTAGTCATCATAGGCCTATTTTACAGGCCTGGGCCCACTCCGAGACATGGGCTTCTCTCAAACCCATAAAAAGTGACAGACTAGGCCCACTAAGTGAGACACCCAGCCCATGATGGCTAGGAGTCAAATCTCTCCCCTCATAGGGATATCTTATCTCTTCAGGGGGGAGACATGAAAGATCCGACGGTCACGATTCGACATCTAGAATGTCTCTCAGGCCTATAAATACTCCTCCCCCTCTTCAGTCTCCAGGTAATCAACAATTCACTAGTTTTCACTCTCTTACTGTCTCTCTTTCTGGTTCTGACTTGAGCATCGGAGGGTCTGTCACCGGGGGCCACCCCCCGGTGTTTCAGGCATATTTGCAGGTTCATCGGCCGCATCGTCCACCGTCGGATTCAGATCACATGAGGTCAATCAACGATCCAGATTCAATCTCAGGAGCTCTAACCTCTTTTAACGGCCAAGGCAAAGGTTTGACTTTTAGTAGTTTCCATCCATTATTAACTCACTATCTGTTTGCTCCCACACCGAAATAAGTAGCAACAAAACTAATATCTCACATCTAACAGTATCAATTTCCTCCGGAGTAGTCATCTCTTCCCACACCATAACTCCAACTAAGGTGTGATAGTGCATCTGATAATGACTTGGGAACATGGTAAGTGTCTGAAGTAGAGGTAAAAACAGAATTGGTAGACGAAAAGTATAAAGGATGTGCACTCGTGCAGTTCCCTTTGCGTATAGCAATGGAAAGATCAAGATCAAAAGGCTCACCATCATGGGGAACAGTAGGTGTGAGTTCATTTGATGTAACGGAGGATATAGCTGTAGGCTTAGCCAATGGCATATCAGTAACTGGAGTTGACAGAACAATAATCACAGTAGCGTAAACTAGGTTGGAAGCAGTGTTCTTACGTCATTGGAATACTTGAGTGATTGTCGGCTTTGTGGGCAGTGGTGAAGATTATTGTTGCACAGATTTCGAAGAAGTAGAGACCGAAAGATCATGGTAGGAAAGAAATTCAGTATCATTCTCATCAGATGGAAGTGGATTCAGACAAGATGAAGTGGTAGAGAAATAAGATTTGAGACTCGAGAAAGGTGACATCAGCAAAATTAAAGCAATAATGTAACTCTGGACTATAACATTTACAACCTTTTTGGGAATGTGAATACCCTAGAAAAATACATTGAACTAGCTGAAAACGACCAGGACGGTGATCATGAACAAAACTAACATAGCCAAAAAAATTGGGACGAGGTGGAAATAGATCAGTAGATGAAAATAACATGGAGAATAGTGTTCGGCCATCTAATATGAACAATGGCATACAGTTGATAAGATGACATGTAGTAAGGACTGCATCCCTCCCGAAACGTTGAGGAGCATATCTATGAAAGAGCATGGTAATTGCAACCTCCAACAAGTGACTGTTCCTGCACTCAGCAACACTATTTTGTTGAAGGATGTAAGGACAAAAGGACTCATGAAGAATACCACAAGAGGACATAAAACTAGTGAACTCTGAAGTAAAATACTCTTTGGCTTTATCACTATGCTAAATTTGAATGGAAACAACAAACTGGGTTTTTATCTCAGATCAGAATGAATTAAAAATGGAGAAAACATCAAACTGAGATTTCATTAAATATAACCAAGTTACTCGAATCATCAACAAAGGTAACAAATTATCCAAAACCACCACCAAAATGAGATTGAATATGACAAGGTCCCTAAACATTAGAATGAACTAAACCGAAAGGTCGACTCGGCCATTTAATAACTCTAGGGGAGTAAGACATACACAAGTGTTTATCTAATTGACATGACTCACACGATAACTCCTTAAGAGAAGATAATCCAAGTCATAAATTCTTTAGATTCTATAAGTACGAATGTCCCAACTGGCAGTGCAAATCCATAAGCGTGTAAACACTCAAGCATGAGAATAAGGTAGGAACACTATCAAGCTAATAAAGACCCTATGATACATGCCATGTGGGAATCATTTTTCTCGTCTCAAGTTCCTGAAACACACAGTGATCATAATAAAAGGTAACAGAACAATTCAATTTTTTGGTAATTTTTCAAACAAATATTAAGTTGAAGACAAATTTTGAACATAATTAAGTGGTAAAGTGGAAGTAAGGTTTACATTTCTGACCCCCTGTTGGGGAGGTAAAACTATCAGCAAGACTAATAGGTTGATGAAATGACCTACTAGCAGAGGACAATATACCTGAACTCCTAGTCGTATGATCAGAAGCACCTGTATCTATGACCCATGATGTCGGAGATGAACTGATTAATCAAGTGATACCTGACCATGCTAATGAGACAAAAGAAGAAAACCGATGTCGAGAAGCATGATAGTGTTGGAAATACGGAATCTTATCCTCATTTAACTGGATGCTCCTAGGGGCTACATGTGTGAATAGCTATTGATAGCATTAACAATGCATGGTAGGGGAATTCACCTTAATACAAGCTTCTAATTCATCTTATCAATCGCAACATAGAATATGGTGTTACCAACTTCTAGTTGTGAAAAGAAAGCAGTAGCAGCAGCAGCAAAAGAATCAGTACACAATAAGAACTACTTTCAAATAGAGAGAGATCGATCACCCATTAATCTCAAATTTTGATGCCCCTTCCATCTCACTCCTCTCCTGTTCAACCCAATTCCTCCCCTAAAATACCAACATTGAAGAGAGAACTCGATCACTTCTCCGACAAGTTCAAACTTTTCGAACAAGATAGGGTTGGGTTTAGTTGAATTTGGATTACATTTTAGGTCTGGAGTAAAGATCTAGATCGAGGTAGGTTGGATTTGAGATATTGACCAAGGTTTTGGTCCAGGGGTGATGTGGATCTGAGGTGAAGGTCAATGGGATAAAAAAAAAGGAAGGCAGCACAGCAGAAGGCAGCAGTGGCAACGAGTATGGGGCTCAACGGGTAGAGTGCGTCGATTTGGATCTAGGCGCATAGGGTTAGATCCCCTTTGGATTTGATCTCAGTTTGGATCACTTAAGCAGATAGAGCAGCACTAGGGATAGCAGCAACTGCACAGTAGGTGGCGACGGTTGGATGCTGACAGTGGCTATGACTGGTTTGGGTGGTAGTGGCGGCTGACTAGGATTAGGAACCAAGCTCTGATACCATGGAATTGTATGTTGTTTCTTATTGATCTCATGAACTGGATATAATGTATGGTGTATATACAAAATATATAAGCACGGGCTCTACCTAGAATATAACCACTATACAACTACAACTACAACAATATATTTAACAAACATCAATATGCATGATTAGTTCTCTTGTGTGCTTGTGGCCATGTGTAGCTATATATCATAACACTCCTTGATAGTATCCTGGACCATCCTCAAAATTATCACTAGATCTGTAGAAAATTTACCTTAGTGGCAGCTATAGTACTAACTATTGTAAATTTTTGCTAACTTGTGCTCAGTACCATTCTGTGATCGTTTACCAATCTAGACAACTTTACAGGTGAAAATACTCGGTCTATGATCTTTGTCGATTATAAGACTTACTTCAAGCTTAAAAAAGCACAACGTAAGTTTATGAAGTCTTCTTAATTCTGAATCAAGATTGTAATTATGGGAGTTAATTATAGAAGTTGAAAAATTGGATGGCTACCAGAGTGGATGGGAGGAAGAAAAAAGAGTTGAATGGGTAAGTGAGAAGAGTTGGATGGGTAAGTGAGTCATTTTACTGCAATGTAAATGAGGGAAAGGGATGTACTGGTATCATGACATATGGTTTTTTCACCAAGTATTATTTAGTTTTCCAGAGACACGGAAGGGGTACAGGTCCGGCCCCAGGATTTTAGGTGCCTGAAGCAAACTCTCAAAAAGGGGCCCCACATATACTCCAAAAAAAAAAATGATTCATGTATTAGAATAAAAATTAAAAAATATACATGAGAAATCATGGATTTTAGGGACCTGAAGCTAATATAAAAGTTTTTAGGGGCCTGAAGCTAATATAATTTTTTTTTTCTTTTATGAAAGCGGGGGCCCTGAAGCTAATATAAAAGTTTTTAGGGGCCTGAAGCTAATATAATTTTTTTTTCTTTTATGAAAGCGGGGGCCCTGAAGATAATATATATATATATATATATATATATATATATATATATATATATATATATATATATTCTTTTCTGAAAACGGGGGCCCCCTTTTTTTGATGATTTTGGGGGCCTGATGCAAGTGCATCACTTGCATCCACAGTGGGCCGGGCCTGAAGGGGTACACCCGATATTAGCTCATTCCCTTCATGAACGGCTGGTGACTTCCGCCCATGTAAAACCTAGTACTAATGTAGTGGCTTGGGTACTACCCTTGAGATGTACACTGAATCTAATAAATTGTAATAATAATTTTACTCCAAGTCTTTGGTGAACAAGAACGGAGATTGTGTTGACAATCAGCAACAATGACAACAACAACAACAACATCAAAAAATCTTTTATATCAAATTCGAGACAAGTTCATTTGAGTCTACCCTCAGACCTTCCCTATCAATTTTCCTAACTTGACTTTTATCCATTATATATATGCACCCAAACAATGTAAATAAATCATTATATTTGGATTAAGATGGAGATTTATATTGCAGTAAATGTTTGATAACTTTGCAAGAATAGATTGCAAGATGTTTTACATAGAGGTCACACTCGGAGATCTGAATAGCTCCAAAATTGGGAAGTCACAACTGTAAATCACCTTAGGAGGAGGTGAATAGGATGATTGTGCGAAAATTAAAAACTTAAAATAAATGCGTAATTTAAAGAAATAGAGTTAGAGAAAGAAAACTGTGCACAGAGGTAAGACATAGCTAAGTGGTTCATCCCCCATGTCTAATCCACTAACTGTTCCCTGCAGCAATTTTGCACCACATACGTTCCACAATACTCAAACCTCATACAGTGAATTTCGGTATTCATACCGAGATTCCTATTGATGCGGTTTGTTTTTGGGGTGTGGCTGCAACAGGTGTGAGTTCTTGTAATTTGTATAGTGGAAGTTGTGGTACTGGCCCTGGTCCGGCACTCGGCTAGAGAAACACCGGGAGAAGTCCCGGCAGCAGGCCCTCCGACGATCTAGTCAGTCACTGGAAAAGAAACAGTAGCTAGGATTCAGGGGGAGAAAGTTTGATAACCTTTGAATGAAGGAGGGGGTCTGGTATTTATAGGCAAAGGAAACGGGTCTGGGACCCTACTGGGCCGGGTCGGACCCATTTGCTCATGGGTCTGATGTGGAAGAGGCCCATCTAGCTCTGGGTTGATCTGATGATCAGGAAAGAGCGGGTTCTGGGGAGATCTGATGGCCCAGGAGGGGCCACATCATCTGACCCTATATCAGGAGCCCCCCACTCCTGTAGGGCTGGGTAATCCAACTGTGTAGGAGTGATTCGCCTCCATAGGAAGAGCGGAGCGGTGTGTATGGTAGAAATGTGGTTTGTATCTTCTTGGAGAGGCCAGTAGGGTAGGATGAACGGGATCCCCTTATGAGGGGCATCGAGAGCCGAGAACAGAGGGTCGTGAGCCGAGCGTCGAGCTCCTGTACACTCAGATATTGGGACCTGTTATCGAGCGTCGAGCGTCGAGCGCCGAGTCTTCCTGAGCTCGGGTGGTGAGGCTAAATGTTTGGATGCTGAGCCCAGAAGCTTATCTGTGGGAGCTAAGCGTGGCTCGGAATTGCCGCCGCCGTTAAACCCCAAGCTTTATGGGAAAAGCTAGGGGGTGGCTCGAGGTCACTACCGAGCGCCGAGCCCCCTGCTTGTTAGAAAAGCTAGGGGGTGGCTCGATGTCACTACCAAGCGCCGAGCCCCCCTGCTTGTTGAAAAAGCCATGGGCAGTCTCGGAATTGGTACCACCCATCGAGCCCCCATACTTGTTGGAAAAGCTGGGGGGTGGCTCGAGGTCACTGACAAGCGTCGAGCCCCCAAAACTTGTTGGAAAAGCTTTGGTGTGGCTCGAGGTTAATACCGAGCGCCGAGCCCCAAAACTTGTTGAAAAAGCTTTGGTATGGCTTGAGGTTACAACCGAGCACTGAGCCCCAAAACTTGTTTGAAAAGCATTGGTGTGGCTCGAGATTATTACCGAGCACCGAGTCCCAAAATTTGTTGGAAAAGCTTTGGTATGTCTCGAGGTTACAACCGAGCGGCTAGCCCCAAAACTTGTTGGAAAAGCTTTGGTGTAGCTCGAGGTTACTGCGGAGCGCCGAGCCCCTAAATTTGTTGGAAAAGCTTTGGTGTGGCTCGAGGTTACTACCAAGCGCCGAGCCCCAAAACTTGTTGAAAAAGCTTTGAAATGCTTTGGTATGGCTCGAGGTTACAACCGAGTGTCGAGCCTCAAAACTTGTTGGAAAAGCTTTGGTGTGGCTCGAGGTTAATACCAAGCGCCGAGCCCCAAAACTTGTCGAAAAAACTTTGGTATGGCTCGAGTTTACAACCGAGTGCCGAGCCCCAAAACTTGTTGGAAAAGCTTTGGTGTGGCTCGAGGTTATTACCGAGCGCCGAGCCCCAAAACTTGTTGGAAAAGCTTTGGTATGGCTTGAGGTTACAACCGAGCGCCGAGCCCCAAAACTTGTTGAAAAAGCTTTGGTGTGGCTCGAGGCTACTACCGAGCGCCGAACCCCAAAACTTGTTGGAAAAGCTTTGGTATGGCTCGAGGTCACAACCGAGCCCCGAAACTTGTTGGAAAAGCTTTTGGTATGGCTTGAGATCACCACCGAGCATCGAGCCCCCAGAACTTGTTGGAAAAGCTTGGAAAATCTTTGGTATGGCTCGAGGTTACAACCGAGCACCGAGCCCCAAAACGTTATTAAAAAGCTTTGGTATGGCTCGAGGTCACAACCAAGCACTGATCCCCAAAACTTGGTGGAAAAGCTTGGAAATAGCTCGAGGTTACAACCGAGCGCCGAGCCCCCAGAACTTGTTGGAAAAGCTTGAAAAAGCTTTGGTATATTCCGAACTTTTACGGAACGAAGAGGCTTAACTTGCTCCTCTGTTATGGGAGGAAGAGGGAGCGACGAGCCACTGTACCGGCTGACAAGGCCGAGGGTAAAACCGGAATTTGATGTATCAGGCTGACGTCATGGGGGTGGAAATCGAGGCATCTGAGATCCTAGTGGCTGTTTGATCTTGATGATCAAGATTGGATGGTGGAGATTCTTTTGCAGAATTCGAAGAGTCTTTCCCACTCTATAAGTCCCCCACCCATCCCCTTATCTCTTCACTTCGCACTCTCTCTCTCTTCATAACAGGAATTTTCGTCTCTTTGCTGTCGGCGACGGCTTTTATGGTGATCCTCCCGTTTTCCGGTAATCAGGTTAGTATTCTGCTTACTTATGTCGCCCTCTTAGTCCGGTTCCGAGGCGAGCTCTTCAAGTCGTGGTGTGGTGGAGGTCGAGTCACAGTCGACGTCTTGGTCCCTAGAAGACCTTACTTCGAAGGAGGAAGAACAGTCAGATTCGGTATCCAGGGGCACGAGTGATGTGGTACTTGATGTGGCCCCTTTGCAAAGTCGTATGCCAGAAGAGGGGTCGTCAGGGGAGGGGACTGAGGAGGGGTCCGAGGAGGAGCTTGCCGAGGAAGAGGGCAACTAGGAGGGGGGTGAAGGAGGAGCCGAGGGAGTGGTAGCGGAGGAAGAAATGAGTCTCCCCCTTCTGCCCCCGTTGTCGACTCCATCTCCGAAGAGGAAGCCTTGCCCCGTAGAAGGAAAAGAAAGATGATTCGGCTGGATAGTCCGAGCACGCCGGATGAGCTCGGAGAAGGGCTTGCGGTTCCTCCCCTGAACAATAGGAAACCAGGGTCAATCAGGATGTATCCTGATGACGTTGAGGAACTTGTCCAATTTACCACGGGGGAGCATGCATCTGATCGGACCATGATAAAGATGGACAGTGTCTAGTGTGCGCTGAAGGCGGACTACCTGCCGATATTAAAGGCGACTTACTTTATTCCTCGGAGTTTGGGCTGCTAATTCCGAGCCCCGGTCTTCATCCAACTACTGAGTTGGAGAAGAGTTTCTGTATGTTTCCTGAGGATGCTTTCATCTCGGGATTGAGGTTGACGCTGCACCCGTTTATCAAGAGGGTTCTAAGGTGGGGGGAGCTGAGTCTAATGCAGTACGGCCCTAACTCGTGGAAGCATCTGGTCTGCTTCATCCTAAAGTTCCAGGCGAAGGGGGTCAAGCTGAAGCTTAAGTATTTCCGCGCCATCTTGGGGGTGAGCTCGCTCAGAGATATGGAGGGGATCTTCGCCACGCCCCCACAAGAGAGTGATGCACGGTCACCTGGACTTGATAAAGGCCTGGAAGGAGAAGTACCTCGTTGTCCGGAGCGAGACGCTTCGGGGAATCCCTACAGTCTGGAATTTTTACAAGCCGAACCATAAACCCCCAAGGCAGAGGGACTTGACGGAAAAGGAATGGGCTGACGTGGATAAAATTGTAGAAGGGCACAGCATCGGTTGGTCGTGCGTCATAGATTTACATCTGGTCCGAGCCGGATTGAGCCCATCGCCTCCTTGTATGTTTTTGTTTCTACTTTGCTTAATTTTCTGCCTTCGTGTTAATATTTTTCTTTTTCTTTAGCGATGGAAGCGAAGAGCCTCGATACGAGGAATGCCCTCCTGGCCTTGGCCGCGAAGAGGAGAGCTAACAGGGAGAAGGCTCCCGAGGAGAAGGTTGCGCCGGCAGCAGGGTCCACCCATTCGGAGCGGCCTCTGAAAAAGTCGGAGAGAAGCCACCCATCTAGGGGGCCAAAGGAGTCAGAGCAGAGCTCCAGTAGTAAGAAGGTGACGGAGGTTCTGAAGGCAGGGACCCCAGCACTTCGCCCCGATGCCCAGGAGATGGTGGGCAAAAGGGTCTAAGGACGTTCGCCGCGGATTGGGCGGTTAAGGAGGGCGATACCATGACAGAGGGCCCGATCGCGGTGGAGGTGGTAGAGAAGCTCGTCACGGAGTGTGACCGGATGACTCGGGCGATGGTGACCGGATGACTCGGGCGATGGAGACATCCGAGGTGGCGTACATGAAGTGGGCTCAGGCGCAGGTCACGGTAAGTATTTGTTAGTTATCCACTTTATGTTTCGTATTTATGAATTTTGCATCTAATTCAATTCTCCTCGGCCAGGTGCTGCTGCACGGGGCACATCTAAGGAAGTGCCTGGAGAAGGAGGTTCAGCTCGAGAAGAGGAATGCCGAGTAGTACATCCGAGAGGGAAAGAAGCTAAAGGACGAGCTGACGGTGGCTCAGGGAGCTCATGCGATCCTCCAAGCAGAGATGGCTACTCTGCAGGATCAGCATGCGCGTGAGGTCGCGGTAGTTCGTGCAGTGGCAAAGTTGGCATATGACGAGCTGATCCAAGCTCAAGACGATGTATACGACCGGGCCAAGGAGCACTTCCAGCACCTCAACCCGGAGGCAAAGATCGACCACCTAAACTATGGGTGGACGCCTCCCATGCTTCCACCGACCCCCGGGGGTGAGGAAGACGAGGCTCCGAAGGACCCTCGTCTAGAGGAGGAGGAAGGGGGTGAACTGGCTACCAAAGAGGTGCCAAAGTAGTGTAGGAATTTTGCTTTCTTTTTTATTTGTACTTTCCTAGTGCGGACTGGCCACCGCTTTTTGTAACAGAATTTTTGAATTTATAAAAAACAAATTGGGCGCCCTCTGTGACTTGTTGTTTTTAGCAAGTTTTTTAGTGAATCGTTTCCTCTCCTCTGTTTTTGCTAGATGAACGAGACTGACGGGGCCGACCTCAGTTCTGCCGAGATCCGGCGACTTCGAATAAGCTAGAGTCTAAGGAGAGTGTGCTGATTCGCTATCATAAGCAGGATCGTGACCGAAAAGATGTGGTGGACTATTTTATGAATAAGTCCAAGGAGCTCAGCCTAGAGGCGGCTCGTCTGAAGAAGGCCCTAGCCGACAGCGATTGGGGGAGTGCTGAGATGAACTGGGCTCTATCTAATGCCTCCACCAAGCATCAGACCTCCGAATCTGTTCTTCGCGAGGTCGTTCTTAAGAAGGAGCTGGAGATTCAGAGACTGAAGGTGCTGCTAAGCGTCGGACGACCTCGACTCGGCCATCAAGAGCCAGGTGGCCCCTCCGTCTTAGGCTCCTCGCCGACCCTGTATCTGACGATGGAGAGGCCTGCTGATGCGCAGAGCTCGGTCGCGGGGACGTCAAAAATGGCTATGCCCAAGTTGGGGGATGAGATTGATGGAGGGCGGAGCCGTTCTGCCGGGCTTGAGGCGGCTCTTGTGAGCCCGGAGGGTTTGGGAAGAGACCCTTAGGTAGAAGTAGAGGGAGAAGGCTGTAATAATTTTTAATTGTACCGTATCCTTTGAGGGTGTTTATGAATAAGATTTGATTTTTCTGACCCTTGTTGACTTGGAAAAATTAGGATGTTGACTGCCCTCGAACCGGGCTCCGAACCCCTGCTTTGCTCGGGAGCCGAGCCATTGCTTCCGCCGATAGCACTCAAGGGGGGATGTTTCACCTTCCGATAACACTTAATGGGGGATGTTTCATCTTTCGTCGTTTGGACTCCCCAATGTCATAAATGCGCCTCTCTGGAGGGCTATATAACCCTCACCCCTTCATCAGAAGTTCATCAGAAAATGTCTCACTTCACCGTGAGTTCCTATCGCTGGTGACTTTCCTACCACCCTCTGACAATTCGGGGTTGCGGCCCTGAGGGCCGTTTACCCCGAGTTGTCAGTGGATGAGAGGTGGGTCGATCCCGGGGATGGGACTCGAGGTGCTTGTCGAAGGCGGGCGCCCTAAAATAGAATTTTTTGCAGAGAGTCCCGGATCGGTGGCTCCCCTGCCACCCTCTGACAATTTGGGGTTTCGGCTTCAAGGCTCGGGGAATTTGCCGAAGGCGAGAGCCCTAAATCTTAATGAAAACTTTTGGGTAGGGAGGAGAATTGGAATCCCGAAGACCGAGCCCCCGTAACTTGGAAGAGTTGTTGGGTCATGGCTCGGGGACACTGCCGAGGGAGAAGCTCTGTTAGCTTGAGAAAGCTAGGGCGTGGCTTGAGGTGAGTGCCGAGGGTCGAGCCCCCCTAACTTGGGAGAAGAGATGTCAGGTTGTGGTTTGGAGGCAATGCCGAGTGCGAAGCCCTAATAGCTTGAGAAAGCTAGGACGGGGCTCGAGGTGAGTGCCGAGGGTCGAGCCCCCTTAACGTAAGAGAAGAGTTGTCCTGTTATCTTGAGAAAGCTAGGGCGTGGCTTGAGGTGAGTGCCGAGGGTCGAGCCCCCTTAACTTGGGAGAAGAGTTGTCGGGTTGTGGCTCGGAGACACTGCCGAGCGCGAAGCCCTGTTAGCTTCAGAAAGCTAGGGCATGGCTCATGGTGAGTGTCGAGAGTCGAGCCCCTTAAAGTAAGAAAAGAGTTGTCGGGTTGTGCCTCGGAGGCAGTGCCGAGCGCAAACCCCTGTTAGCTTGAGAAAGCTAGGGCGTGGCTCGAGGTGAGTGCCGAGGGTCGAGCCCCCTTAACTTGGGAGTGTAGGGTTGTGGCTCAGAGGCACTACCGAGCGCGAAGCCTTCTTAGCTTGAGAAAGTTAGGGCGTGGCTCGAGGTGAGTGCCGAGGGTCGAGCCCCCTTAATGTTGTTGGTTTCTAGATACCTAAATATATAGATAAAACTAGACACAAATTAAAAACCTCGCAAGTGCACGAACCGTTTGACAAAGCGTAGCAATAGCAAGGGTCGATCCCACAGAGATTGTAGACTTTAACTTACTAATCAATAAAAAGAATAAAAATCATAAAGAGTTGTTTTGAAAGTCTAAAAGAAATAAAAAGATTTAAACTAAATTAAGAAATGTTGAATCACAGATATTTATGAAGTAGTTGGGTTTAGATCTCCACCAATAGTCAGTAATGCTAAGTCACCTTCTGAACTTCTTCTTATTACTCATGTTTGTTCACTTCAAGGGCATGGTATCTACTCCTTAAAGTATTGTTTCCCTAGGCCAAGAATTAGGCATGGTATCTACTCTAATTAGTTTCTTTCATTAAGTGTTTAGCATGGTATCTACTAAGTTGTGCTTAAAGAAAACATAAGATCAGTGGAAACGAACAAACACTCAAGGTTCTAGAAATTGGTATCAGATCTAGATCCCTTAAGTTGATTGAACCAGGAACCCCTAAAGATTCCTTTGTTACAATTACGGGCACGAGATACGGGTCGTCTCAATATGCTCATATAACAAATTCAGATAGATGGTAATACAAACTTGGATTTCTCAAGCTCTGTACGTCAGTCGACTGGCTCTCACCTCAGTCGACTGCTCTCAGACTTCGAGAACTAGTTTGGTTACCATCAATCTATACCAATACAAACGGATTCAATCAATAAGTAAAACAGAAGAATTCAGAAGAATATAGCATTACATAACTACGGCTTCAATCTATCCAACTATGAAATTAGTTCCACATAATAATACTTTTATTGCTTAACAAGTTCAAATACATGATCAACATAAAAGAATAGAAGGAGAAGAAATAAACTAATGAAGTCCGGCAATGAGGTCGACTGGCTGTCACACAGTCGACTGCCTTCGAATACTGGATCTCCTCTCTCCTTCCTTGATGCTGATAGAATGATGCACTGGTTGATAACTTGATGGTTTTGCAACTCTGTGATTCGGTGGTGGATGATGGGGAGATGACGAGAGCCGAGAGAGAGCCCTAGATAATGCTTCTTTTCTGATATTTATAGAACACGGCTGAGAATTAGGGTTTTGCACTTTTTCAGGAAAATCCTTCTTTGTTAGATTTGATGATTTATTTCTTTCTCTTTTCTTCTTTCCTTCCTTATCTGTTAACCACGTGCTCTTGGAAATCCCCAGTCTCTAGATTTGATTTGCATAAATCTGGATTCAGATAGATTTGAAATTAGATTTGGATGAATCTTCGAATATCTTATCTGTTTACTCCGTCGCCTATCAGTCGACTGCCTCTGGATGTAAGTCGACTGTGTCGAGACTTCAGTATTTTCATGATTCATCAGCCCAGTCGACTGTTGTGTAAACTTGATTCCCTCTGTCCAGTCGCCTGTAAGCATGATCAGTCGACTGATCGCTTCAGTTTCCTGTGTTTCATCCTTACAATCCTGAATTTGCTTCGTTTTGCTGTTATAGACTGTTTCCTTTGGAAAACAGAAAATAAGAGTTAAATACCACATATAGAGCTTTTAAATGTGCATTTATAATAAGATTATTGCTTCTAAATGTGAATAATATTGTGTTCATCAAATACCCCCAAACTTAGATTTTTGCTTGTCCTCAAGCAAACTAGAATTATTGAACAAGGGGAAAAATAATAATGACAGCCTTAATCACCAAGAGTTCTTACTATGTGGGCATCAACATAGAAAAGTATAAACAATTTCAGATAAAGTAAAATTAAACATACCCACTTTCTCTAGTGCAATTGTTTATTCATAACTCCAAACTCAACCTCACTTGTCATGCAATTAATTATAGTTATAGTATGTAATTACTCAATCTGTGATTATCCCCTTTTCTCTACTACAAACCGAGTAGCAAACTAGAGTTTTTTTTTTTTTTTTTTTTTTTTTTTTTTTTTTTAGTCGCTTCTCTAAAAGTTGTCACTTGCCTTTTTACGCGAATTCGAAACATTTGTGATGAATCCACCCGGTTACTCAGTGAGCCACAATCTCTAAAGTGCTTTGCATACTCATATTTCAAGTTGCCGTTTGACGTAAAGGTAAACATTGGTGATGAATACCCCTAGTTACTAAGCAACTCAAAACATTGGAGTAGATTGACTTTATTCAAGTATATATATATATATATATATTTTTATCACTCTATTTACTTAAACTCAATTTAGGACTAGATCTAAAGAGAATAATAACCAGAAAAAGCATCACATTTGTTTATTATGTATAATTGCATGACTCATATAATTTTGTATGGAAGTTATGAAACTCAACAATCCTAAAGTAAATAGGTATCCTTCTTCTTACTTTATAAGAAATTGTTTATCCTAAAAAAATTCAAAAGACTCTAATACCCCTAATACCCCCAAACTTAGATGGAACGTTGTCCTCAATGTTCGAAAGAAAATTTAAAAAAAAGCATATGTCACATCTAGTAAGGAGAGAAAAATGAATAATAACTCAAAGAAAAAGAATAATGAATAACTGAAAGAAAATAAAGGGAAAGTGTAAATACTCCCCTGAAAAATTGGGTTGCCTCCCAATAAGCGCTGTGTTTTCTGTCTTCAGCTAGACTTGATGAGGTCATGCCATGTATTGAACGGTTTGAAGATTCACATCTTCCTCTTGCGGTTCAATGCTCATCTCTATGTATGGTTTCGCTCTATGCCCGTTCACCTTGAATGTTTGATTCTTTTCTTTGCTATGAACCTCCAAAGCGCCTTGTGGAAAGACTCTTGTGACAATGTATGGCCCATACCATCTTGACATAAGCTTGCCTGGAAAGAGTCTCAATCTTGAGTTGTATATCAATACCTTCTGTCCTTCGTAAAACTCCTTCCTAGCTAGCTGTTTGTCATGGTACAACTTTGTCCTTTCCTTGTACAATTTTGCATTTTCATAAGCGTCATGCCTCAACTCTTCAAGCTCATTTAGTTGTAATCTTCTTTTGTCCCCTGCTTGTTTCATGTCAAAATTGAACCTTTTAATGGCCCAATATGCTTTGTGCTCCAACTCAACTGGCAAATGACAGGCTTTTCCAAACACCAAACGGTATGGTGACATGCCAATGGGTGTTTTGTATGCGGTTCTATAGGCCCATAATGCATCGTTCAAGCGCAACGACCAATCCTTCCTCCTTGTGTTGACTGTCTTTTCCAAAATGCTCTTGATTTCTCTGTTGCTAATCTCCACCTGCCCACTAGTTTAAGGATGATATGGGGTGCCCACTCTATGTGTAATACCATACTTCTTCATCAAAGAAGCAAAAGGAAAGTTGTTGAAGTGGCTCCCTCCATCACTTATTATTGCTCGAGGTGTACCAAACCTAGTGAAAATGTTTTCCTGCAAAAACTTGACAACAACTTTGTGATCATTAGTTCTTGAGGGGACAGCCTCGACCCATTTAGACACATAATCCACACCAACAAGTATATATAAATAACCAAATGAGTTAGAAAATGGACCCATGAAGTCGATTCCCCAAACATCAAAAAGCTCGATCACTTGGATGTTTTGCAGTGGCATTTGATTTCTAGAAGAGATGTTGCCTGTCCTTTGGCATTTGTCACAAGTCCTGCAAAAAGAAAAAGCATCTTTGAATACTTTAGGCCAATAAAATCCAGATTGCAGTACCTTAAGTGTTGTTCTTTTTGGTCCAAAATGTCCTCCACATGCATATTGGTGGCAATGTTGTAGAATACTCAATTGCTCTTCTTCTGCCACACATCTTCTTATAATTTGATCAGGGCAAAATTTGAACAAATAAGGATCATCCCAGTAGTAGTGCTTGCACATAGCCACCAGTCTCTTTCTTTCCTGACTTGTCATACCTGGAGGGAAAACATGAGCGGTTAGATAATTTACAATGTCAGCAAACCATGAAAAATTTGAGCAGTGAGGTACCAGTCGACTGGTCCTGTTACCAGTCGACTGCCCCGAGCATAAGTTTATTTCAAAGAGATGTTCATCTGGGAAAGTTTCATTAAGTGGGGGCACAATTCTTTCGTCCTCCTGCAGTAGCCTGGACATGTGGTCGGCAACAACATTGTCGCTTCCTTTTTTATCTCTAATCTCAAGATCAAATTCTTGAAGCAACAGCACCCATCTGATCAACCTAGGCTTAGCATCCTTTTTAGCAAACAAATATCTCAAGGCAGCATGGTCAGTAAAAACAATAACTTTAGAACCAATTAAATATGATCTAAACTTCTCTATAGCAAAAATAACAGCAAACATTTCTTTTTCAGTAGTGGAATAATTTAGCTGTGCATCGCTTAAAGTTCGAGAAGCATAGTAGATAACATGGGGTTTCTTATTGATTCGTTGACCTAAAACAGCCCCTAAAGCATAATCACTTGCATCACACATAAGCTCGAAAGGATGGCTCCAATCTGGTGCCATGACAATAGGTGCAGAAATGAGAAGATTTTTTAATGTCATAAAAGCATTTGTGCACTCTTCTGTCCATACAAACTCAACATCCTTAGCCAACAAGTCACAAAGGGGTTTGGAGATTTTTGAAAAATCTTTTATAAATCTTCTATAAAACCCTGCATGCCCTAGAAAACTCCTAACACCCTTAACTGTAGTGGGAGGGGGTAGTTTTGATATTATATCGATTTTTGCTTTGTCTACCTCTATTCCCCTTTTGGACACCACATGTCCCAACACAATACCTTGTTGTACCATGAAATGGCACTTTTCCCAATTCAGTACTAAGTTGCATTCTTCACATCTTTTAAGCACAAGCTGCAAATGGTTAAGGCATTCATCAAAACAAGATCCAAAAACACTAAAGTCATCCATAAATACCTCGATGAACCTTTCCACCATGTCTGAAAATATACTCATCATGCATCTTTGAAATGTAGCTGGAGCATTGCATAATCCAAAGGGCATCCTCCTGTATGCAAAAGTACCAAAAGGACATGTAAAAGTGGTTTTTTCTTGATCTTCTGGAGCAATAGCAATTTGATTATAGCCACTATAACCATCTAAAAAACAATAATGACTATATCCTGCTAATCTTTCTAACATTTGATCAATAAAAGGAAGAGGGAAGTGATCTTTCTTGGTTTCATTGTTCAGTTTCCTATAATCAATGCATACCCTCCATCCTGTGGTCACTCTAGTAGGGATAAGCTCATTCTCTTCATTTGTCACCACTGTGACTCCACTTTTCTTAGGCACTACATGTATAGGACTTACCCATTTGCTATCTGAGATAGGGTAGATGATGCCAACATCTAGTAGCTTCAAAATCTCTGCTCTTACCACTTCCTTCATGTTTGGGTTAAGCCTTCTCTGTACCTCCCTGCTTGGTTTTGCATTGTTTTCAAGGAGTATTCGATGCATGCATTTGGATGGACTTATTCCTTTGATGTCTGCAATGGTCCATCCTATTGCACTCTTGTGTTCTCGTAGTACCCTCAGCAGCTTATCTTCTTCCTGTGCACTTAGATTCGCAGCAATTATCACTGGTAGCGTCTGGTTCTCGCCCAAATATGCGTGCTTCAAATGGTCGGGCAGCTGCTTAAGCTCTGGGTCTGTAAGTCTTGGTGCAGTCGACTGATCCCTGGTAGCAGTCTGGACAGTCGACTGATCCTCTGCAGCAGTCGACTTGTCCAGTGCACCAGTCGACTTGTCTGCAGAAACAAAAAGTTCATCAATCACCAATTTTTCAAATACTGGTGCAAACTTACCTGAGTATGACTGTGAAGTGTCAAGGTGATGTACTGTCTCTGCAATTTCCCAGTCACCGTATTCCTGTTCGACATTAGATAAAGTTAGAGATTGTGTAATTATGGCCTGTAATGGTTCAACGCTATGTACCTGAAATGTTTGATCAACAATATCCTGCACCACATCAACATTATAGCATTCATGATCATCATGTGGAAATTTCAGTGTATCAAACATTTTAAATTCAACATTCTCTCCATTTATTTTCATGCTTATGGTACCCTTTTTGACACAAATTTTTATATCAGCCGTACTCATAAAGGGCCTTCCTAAAATGATTGGTAGAGAAGATTTCATTGAAGATTCCTTCATATCTAACACGACAAAATCAGCAGGCAAAATGAAATTGTTTACCTGAACTAGGACATCTTCCAAAATACCTCTAGGTCTTTTGATACTGCGATCTGCCAACTGCAACGTGATGGATGTTGGTTGGAGTTCCCCCAATCCTAGCTTTTCATAGACGGTGTATGGGAGAAGATTGATGCTTGCCCCCAAGTCTAGTAGTGCTTTCTCAAAGAAGTGCTCGCCAATCCTACAAGGAATGGTAAAACTACCTGGGTCTTTTAATTTAGGAGGTAATTTTCTCAATAAAACAACGCTCACTTCTTCTGTCAACGCCACATCCTCCCTAACCTGAAATGTTCTTTTGTGAGTACAACATTCTTTCAAAAATTTAGCATAAGAAGGAATTTGTTTAATAGCATCAAGTAGGGGGATATTAATTTCTACCTTTCTGAGAGTTTCAAAGATGTCAAATAAATGTTGATCTTTCTTTTGTTTGACTAACCTTTGAGGGAATGGTGGAACAACTGTTCTTTCTTTTTCACTTACCTTGTTGGACCCCACAATTTTTGATGGTTGTTCTTCTTTTTCTTCGGTGTGTGTTCCAACTTTGTTGTCAATTATCTTACCACTTCTTAATGTTGTGACTGCCTTGAGCTGTTCTTGGCCTCCAGAATTTGGTATAGTTTGTGATGGAAGTTCCCCTGCCTTTCGCTCGCTTAATTCTTTAGCAATTTGGCCAATTTGTGTTTCCAACTTCTGAATTGCTTGCCCTTGTTGGTTGCTTGTTTGATGTTGTTGTTGGAGCAATTGAAGAACTGTGGATTCAAAATCCAACTTCTTCTGTTCTTGAACTGGCCTATCAATCCCACTTCCCATTTGGAAGTTCCGTACATGTCCTTGTGTGAATTGAGTCCCTTGATTATTCTGATTATTGCTCCATGAGAAGTTTGGATGGTTCCTCCACCCTGGGTTGTATGTGTTCGAGAATGGATTGTTCTTTTGTGGGAACACTCCTCGACCTACATAGTTTGCATGCTCCTGATCTGTGAAAGAAGGCATGGGACATGTATCAGTGGTATGATCTATATGAGAACAAATTGCACAAATTTCATTTGTTTGATTTTTAAGTCCACCCATCATGGACATTGCATTAACAAGCATATCAATTTTCTTATTCATGTTTACCATTTCCAATTGAATGTTATTGCTACTAGAAATTTCATAAACTCCCTGTTTTTTCGAAGGGCCCCTCCTTGTTGAGAATTGTTGTGAATTCTCGCTGAGTTCTTCAAATAGTTCTATGGCCTCTTCGCCGCTTTTCCTCATCAAGATCCCGTTGCAAGCTGAATCCACAATTGCCTTATTAGTATCATTTAAACCTTCATAAAAAGCTTGTACCTGATCATCTTTAGGCATGTTGTGTGTTGGACACTTGAGAAGTTTGTTCTTGAAATCTTTCCATGCTTCGAAAAATAAGTCTCCATCCTTTTGTTGGAAGAATTGAATCTCCCTTTTCAGCTGTTTGGTCTTTTGGGCTGGAAAGAATTCTTTTAAGAACTTTGTCGCCAATTGCTCCCATGAGTTTATTGATCCTGGTTCCAAAGAATTATACCATAGTTTAGCGTTAAGTTTTAAGGAAAAAGGAAACAATATTAACCTGATTTGCTCAGGGGTAAGCCCTTGGACGCTTTGTGTCCTGCAGAGATCGAAAAAATCTTGTAAATGGAGATGAGGCTCTTCATCAGGTCTGCCACTAAAATAGGGAACCATACTAAGTAACTGAGGAGATAGATGCATGTTCCCTGTGACATTGGGTTGATATGCAATGCAGGAGGGTTGTTCAATGTTCTTAGGGGTAAATTTATCCTGCATTGGTACGCGATTGGGTATTGCTTCTGCCATGACTTCTTGTGACTGAGGTCTCTGAGCAGTCGACTGGGTTCGTGCAGCAGTCAACTGGTTAGTCGCAATCAGTCGACCTAACCTGTGCAAAGTGCGTTCTGTTTCTGCGTCAATTGGTAGTAGCTCTGGACGAAGTGATCTCCTTCCGTGCATCCACCAAAATCCTGTAACCTAAAAGAGAAACTTATTAATAAACTAAAAGAAAGAAAATAAAAACTTCATACTGATCTGTAAGTTAAAATACTAGACAATCCCCGGCAACGGCGCCAAAAACTTGTTGTTGGTTTCTAGATTCCTAAATATATAGATAAAACTAGACACAAATTAAAAACCTCGCAAGTGCACGAATCGTTTGACAAAGCGTAGCAATAGCAAGGGTCGATCCCACAGAGATTGTAGACTTTAACTTACTAATCAATAAAAAGAATAAAAATCATAAAGAGTTGTTTTGAAAGTCTAAAAGAAATAAAAAGATTTAAACTAAATTAAGAAATGTTGAATCACAGATATTTATGAAGTAGTTGGGTTTAGATCTCCACCAATAGTCAGTAATGCTAAGTCACCTTCTGAACTTCTTCTTATTACTCATGTTTGTTCACTTCAAGGGCATGGTATCTACTCCTTAAAGTATTGTTTCCCTAGGTCAAGAATTAGGCATGGTATCTACTCTAATTCGTTTCTTTCATTAAGTGTTTAGCATGGTATCTACTAAGTTGTGCTTAAAGAAAACATAAGATCAGTGGAAACGAACAAACACTCAAGGTTCTAGAAATTGGTATCAGATCTAGATCCCTTAAGTTGATTGAACCAGGAACCCCTAAAGATTCCTTTGTTACAATTACGGGCACGAGATACGGGTCGTCTCAATATGCTCATATAACAGATTCAGATAGATGGTAATACAAACTTGGATTTCTCAAGCTTTGTACGTTAGTCGACTGGCTCTCACCTCAGTCGACTACTCTCAGACTTCGAGAACTAGTTTGGTTACCATCAATCTATACCAATACAAACGGATTCAATCAATAAGTAAAACAGAAGAATTCAGAAGAATATAGCATTACATAACTACGGCTTCAATCTACCCAACTATGAAATTAGTTCCACATAATAATACTTTTATTGCTTAACAAGTTCAAATACATGATCAACATAAAAGAATAGAAGGAGAAGAAATAAACTAATGAAGTCCGGCAATGAGGTCGACTGACTGTCACACAGTCGACTGCCTTCGAATACTGGATCTCCTCTCTCCTTCCTTGATGCTGATAGAATGATGCACTGGTTGATAACTTGATGGTTTTGCAACTCTGTGATTCGGTGGTGGATGATGGGGAGATGACGAGAGCCGAGAGAGAGCCCTAGATAATGCTTCTTTTCTGATATTTATAGAACACGGCTGAGAATTAGGGTTTTGCACTTTTTCAGGAAAATCCTTCTTTGTTAGATTTGATGATTTATTTCTTTCTCTTTTCTTCTTTCCTTCCTTATCTGTTAACCACGTGCTCTTGGAAATCCCCAGTCTCTAGATTTAATTTGCATAAATCTGGATTCAGATAGATTTGAAATTAGATTTGGATGAATCTTCGAATATCTTATCTGTTTACTCCGTCGCCTATCAGTCGACTGCCTCTGGATGTAAGTCGACTGTGTCGAGACTTCAGTATTTTCATGATTCATCAGCCCAGTCGACTGTTGTGTAAACTTGATTCCCTCTGTCCAGTCGCCTGTAAGCATGATCAGTCGACTGATCGCCTCAGTTTCCTGTGTTTCATCCTTACAATCCTGAATTTGCTTCGTTTTGCTGTTATAGACTGTTTCCTATGGAAAACAGAAAATAAGAGTTAAATACCACATATAGAGCTTTTAAATGTGCATTTATAATAAGATTATTGCTTCTAAATGTGAATAATATTGTGTTCATCACTTAACATGGGAGAAGAGTTGTCAGGTTGTGACTCGGAGGCACTGCCGAGTGCGAAGCCCTGTTAGCTTGAGAAAGCTAGGGCGTGGCTCGAGGTGAGTGCTGAGGGTCGATCCCCCTTAACGTAAGAGAAGAGTTGTCGGGTTGTGGCTCGGAGGCACTGCCAAGCGCGAAGCCCTGTTAGCTTGAGAAATGTCATGCCCTGCTTCCGAAAAAGAATACGAAATACGAATACGAGATAAAAGCCCAGCGAATGATTGTCATCATCCATAAGCTGTATAGGAATCTTTACAATATTTCACAAGATAATCAGAGTCGGAAGCAAAAGATACAACCAGGCATGCATAACTGAAACAAGATACCAACAGAAATTACTTGAAACCAAACATAATAATCTCAAATAATCAAATTTTGAACAAGTCAAATATTCTGGGTCACATCGCCCAAATACAAGATAAATATCCAAGTAATCAAGTACATCTTATTCAAGTTCAAGCAACAATAATAATTAAAAATCATAAAGCAGAAAATCCAGCACTAATACATCATTTTTCCAATACCGTCTGGCAGTCGTCCATCCTGATCTGCAATTAGTAAATTTGCAGGAGAATGAAGAAGAAAAACAAGTACCCGTCAATTGCAAGTTACGGGCCACTTATAATGTAGGATACAAGTACATGGGATAGGTAAATCTAAGTAACAAGCCTAGCGTGGTATAATCATGATAACAGAAATATAAATCATGGCATGGCAAGATGAGCAAGTATAATAACATGTATCGAGTGTCAAGTAAACAAGTATCATGCATCAAGTAACCAGTATCAAGAATCATGTAATCATGTAGCATGTATCAAGTATCAAATCTCATGTATCATGTAGTCAAGTGTCAAGTGGGCATGTATCATGTTCAAGTATCATGTATCAAGTCTTGTAGTTATTACTATCTAGGTAGCACTTCATGCGCCTCAAAAACATAACACATGGTTGCTATAATAAACAGTTTCGCTTTAGATTTCGTAGGGGACCATACAGGACAGTGTACTCAGGGACAAGCTCTGAATATCATGTAATCATGTATTATTTAAACAAGCTCCAAAACCCAAACAAGCTCCAGTATCAAGTGTGTACGTGTCATGTATATCGTGTCAAGCTCCATATGTAAACAAGCTCCAATAACCACAAGGTTCTTCCAAATACACGTTTCTGCATTATCCACTACTAGATCTTTCCCTTAACCAGGGCTTGGTTATTTTATTATTAAGTCAAACAAGCATGGAGGTGTGCAAAAATATATCAAGAATATCATGTCATGATCATGTAACGAGTTCAAGTTGCAAGATAAACAAGTACAGGTGCAAGATAACTCATAAAGGAACTAAAATAACAAATCTCAAGTTTAGGACAGCAAGACAGTGTTATACTAAAATAGTGATCCCCAGTGCTACAAACATCCAAATCTAGATCTGTCAAAGGATCTGGAAAATAGACTTCCACACGAATCCAGCGAGTATAAATAAGTCATATAGTATTTCATAAAAACAAGTCTCAAAACTGATTTGAATACAGAAAATAGGTTCAGCCAGAAATCAAGAAAATGAATTCAAGAACAGGAAAACAACATAAAAACTCATTAAATAAATCCACAAAAAATCTGGGTTCTTCCCCTATATGTCCAGTATCTAAATATAAAGTTTCATAATTTTCCAGTGAAATTAGATCAGTCATCAAAAATAAGAAAGCATCAAGAAACCATAGTTTGGGCAAATCTGGAATTCCCACCACTGCTGTACAAAAACTATGATATCTCGCAACCAGTGAAATGAAATCCAATTCCGCCAAAGGGATATGAAAATAGATAAAATATAATAACTTTCATATTTTACAAACATTTTTCATACAGTAAAAGGAATCATAGTGAAAATAAGGTTCTTTCCAGAACAGCAAGCAAAATACAGCTAGTCTACTTTTCATAAACGAGCCTGAAACAACACATAAAACTTATCAATAAAATTCACCAAAATTCTGGGTAATCCCTAACTAGATAAAGAAACACTGACCAAAGTTTTGGATCAAAATAATATGTGTAGCACAGTTAATAAAATCATTTAGTCATCAAGAATATCGAAAAACAAAATCTGGAAAAGATCGACACCTCTGTAGTAAAACAGTCATAACTCACTCATACGAAAACGAAATCAAGCAAGGTCAGAGGTGTTTGAAAATAGATGAAATTCTCTAAAACTCATATTTTACACCGAAATTAAGATACTGACTTTAAGACAGTTCAAAACAGCAAACAAAACAGATCAGCGACAAAATACAGATTTTTCCCTTAAAACAAAATCAACATAGATTCAAGAAAATTGATTCAAATTCACCCAAACATGAAATCGAGTCTACCAAGTGTCCAAACATCATAAATTAGGGTATCTAGCATGTCCACACCAAGTATATCACATGGGCCTCAACCAAAACACGAGTTCCCACAAAAGTCTCACATACATGATCAAAATCAAGAATGGGTAAATCCTAAGTTAATTCATGTCCATATTGTGTTGTGAGTCATCTATAGTCAAATTTTTACAATAGAAACAAAACCCATCAAGCATATTACAAACAAGTATCGTCTCTAGACCCAACTACACTATAGGTGGTATTTTTGACTTGTATCAAACAAATAAATTGGAGTACAAGTTACTTGCCTTAACCGAAGATGAACAACAACGAAGACCAAGATTGACGAGCAAAACCCACGAACGAAAATTCACGAATCAACGAATCTAAGCAACTAGAGCGAAAATCTCCACACGAACAAAACTCCACAAAGCAAAATGATCCAAGCGGGATGATGACAATAGTGGCTAGCGAGTTCACCAAGAAAGAGAGTCGAGGGATTATGTGGTGTAAGGTGGTCGGGATGGCCAAGGAGAGAGGATCGGGAGTAGGGTGAGGTGGCTCGGGTGTAGGATATAGGGGCTCGGGTGTGGGGTGTTGCCGAGATGGATGCAGGCCAGGAAGGGATGTCGGCGGCCTGGAGGGGTGGTCGTGCTGATGGTGTGCAGGTGCAGCTCAAGCAAGGAGAGGGAGAGAGAGAGAAGGAGGCCGGGTTGTGAAGTAGGGGAATTAGGGTTAGGGTTTAGTAGAGAGGGGTTTATATATAGGGGTTTATGTATTGCTGATTCTACCATGGAAGCCGAGTATGTGGCAGCCTCTGAGGCAGCTAAAGAAGTGGTTTGGCTCAGAAACTTCCTATTGGACTTGGATGTGGTACCTAATTTGCCTAAGACTATTACACTTTATTGTGATAATAGTGGTGCAGTTGCAAATTCGAAGGAACCACGAGCCCATAAGGCAAGTAAACACATTGAGCGCAAGTACCACCTGATACGAGATTTCGTAAAGAAAGGAAAAGTTGCTGTGATCAAGATAGCATCAGCAGACAACCTAGCTGATCCCTTCACTAAGAGCTTACCAGCTAAGGCTTTTGATAGTCATGTTGAGGGAATGGGAGTCAGATGCGTAGCAGCATGGCTTTAAGTATAAGTGGGAGATTTGTAACAGTATACTGAAAAGCAATGCTTTGAGTATAAGTGGGAGATTGTTAGGGTTATATACTGAAAGCATCACTTTTGTATTAACATTATTTCCTTATTTTTTTGAATGAGAATCATATGGGCATATGTTTGCATATTGTGTTTATTATAATATTAATGCAAATGTCTGATATTCTATAAGGTTGATAATATGGTGTGAGGTGACACACAGAAGATCATATTATCAGTTCCCTATGGAATATATAGATAGTTCACAACCTAGACGGACTTGGACAATCCATTGGAAAGGTTGTAGTGTAATCTGGTATTAGTCTGTCTTGACTATAGGTTTACACTAGTACACTTTGTGTGTATTGAACAGGACCACTTGAGGTTGTTCTCTTTGTACTGACTACAAAAGAGAACAAACACCTCTGTTATTATGGATGCTTATGCTCTTAATCCAGATATAATAACAGACATGTATATGCAGTGTGCATTACTTTGACTCATAAAAGAGTGAGATTCATTATGGATCAACAACCTCTATGAATTGGGTAATAGCATTGTATGTATGATGGGCTATTGATTGTAAAAGGAATCCATGTCCCGATATGTCGGGTTGATGATGTCCCCTTAAGGAGCTCATAAGGATTGTCATGTAAACCCTGCAGGTGGATTACATCCGACATGACAAATAAAGTTGAGTGGTACTACTTAAGGATAAAAGATGTTGATCAATATAGTTGTCAGTAACTTATTTTGATCGACGGACATTCGATATCTTAACATGGGGAGTTGAACGAGCATATAATAAAAGGAGCCCATAAATATAATTTGGGATTAGGAAGGTAGTGCAACAATAGCTCCTTAGTGGACCGAGCTATTGCTAATGGGCCTAGGTTGTGTGTTCGGGCTGAACACGGGATACCCAGATTCGTTAGGAGACCTAACCCTAATTTCTCCTCATGGTCCCTGCCGTAGCCTTATATATATCCTCTATTCTCTGGCCGTCAATGACAATCTGAAATATAAGATTTTTTCTCAAAATTCGTGATTCACTTAAGGAGAGAAAGAGAGGTCAGCCAAGGAGAAGAAAGGTTGGGAGATCGTCGCCCACACGACGTCCAACCCGAGGAAGGAATACGTGCAGAAGATCTTGGGGTCGCTGTCGTCTTCTTCTCATCGCAGGTATAATTCGTGAACCCTAGATTCCGCTATATAGGGTTAGATCACGTATTTAATCTGTTAAATTTTTAACAATCGATACGCACACCAATTCGTAGTCCTGGGAATCATCTCAGTTCCATCAATTGGTATCAGAGCCGGTATTGGATCTGCGTATTGATTGATACATCCATGTTGTCCAATAAAACTTGTGTTATATGATAGTCGGTAGATGTAGATCTGTTCTAACTCGGTTTTGTAGGCATCTTAGATCCAACTATTATGATCCAATGCATGTTTTGTTTGTGTTGTTTTTGTTTTGTGGATGTAATTATTGTGTTGTTGTTGTTTTGTGGATGTAATTAATATCACGAGGGTTGATTGTGCTTATAATTTTAATTTTTCAATCTAGATTATGTGTGAACTCCTTCGGGAGGCATAGGATTGATGTAATTTTAATTTTATTTTATTTTTATTTTTTTTCGATCGATCGTGATGGCGGTGGTGGCTGTTTCTGACGCCGGAGGAGATGCTGGTTTTAGGCAGTCCGGAGATCGACAAATGGTTTTCGATGAAGAAATCGGGCAGCCAAACCTATAAAAAAAAAATTAAAAAAAAAAACTATTGCCATAGCTCCGCGCAGGGTCAGATTTGGGATTCGCACAGTCGGGGAAGAATCAGGAAAGATGGCCATAATAGTTGGATATTTATTTTCAAATTTATTGCCATTATTGCTTATTCTGATTATGCATGTTTATTATTTTGTGATTTTTTTTGAAAAACTAGGATCACATTAATAATGGACAATATGGACATAAATTAACTAGTAGAAAAACCCTCATTGTTAAATAACTAAGTGGGAGAGGGAATTCATTTAACATGAATCCCACGGTCTCCATTGCTGGTTTGTAGGTGATATAATTGTACTTGCGTGTTGGCTTTAGTGCTTTCCTCCATATCGGATGAGTATAATTATGGATCACCAGTACAGACTTCCTTAAGGATAATTGTAGAAAGTTACCTAGTATGTGTTCACTTCTCCATCTGAAGGAACTCAATACAAGATAATGGACTTAGTATTAAGCAATGGTATACACTTAGATACAAATAATGGTATCCTCCCCATCGGAGTCACTGCTATTATTTGTAGGACCAGAGCAAGACCAACAGATTAATTTTATTTGTCAAAAAGTTGTGTTGACATGATAGTAAAATTAATAGGAAAAACCTACTTGAACAAATATTGAATTTGTATACGTCCACACTATCGTGGCATGCTAAATTCATGGTGTTTAAGGTGTTGGTGAATTTTTTTATTGTTTTGAGGGAATCAATATTTAATTAATTCAAAAAGTTTTGCCCTACATAATTTTTTTTATGTGATTCTCAGGATTTCAAAAATTGGTTCTTTCAGTCCACTTATGGTGATTCTTAAAGAAAACAAACTTACTGGCCCTAATTATATTGACTGGAAAAGTAACTTGGATATTGTCTTAACTGCTGAAGAGTACAAATTTGTACTCAATGAAGTATGCCCACCTAAGCCTGATGCTAACTCTGATGAAGAGGTCAAAGAGGCTTATAAGAAGTGGAATAAGGCAAATGAGATGGCGCGGTGTTACATTTTGGCATCTATGTCAAATGTACTGCAACATCAGCATCAGGCCATGCCCACAGCTTATGATATGATGTACAACCTTAAGGAACTCTTCGGACATCAGAGTAGAGCAGCTAGGCAACTTGCTATGAAGAGTTTGATGAATGCATCTATGGCTGAGGGGACACCAGTAAGGGATCATGTTCTCAAGATGATGGGTCATCTAAATGAGATGGAGATCCTTGGTGCTGAAATCGATGGGGAAACCCAGGTCGATATCATTCTCGGGACTCTGCCTAAAAGTTTTGACTCGTTTTGCCTTAATTACAACATGAACAAAAGGTTGTATACTTTGTCAGAACTTGCAAAAGAACTACAGGATGCTGAAGCTCTCTTCAAGCAGAATGCCCATGTTTATGTGACTGAAAAGGACTCTACTTCTAAGCCGAAAGGTGGTAAGAAGAAGAAAGTTCAGAAACAAGTAAACTCAGCAAAGAAGGGCATGGGACCTCAAGGCGCTGTGAAAAAGCCAAAAGGCAAGTGTTTCAAGTGCAAAGGGTCAGGACATTGGAAGACTGACTGTCCACTTCTCAAACAAAAGAACAAAGAAGGTATATCTCATTTACTAGTTGTTGAAATATGTTTAGCGGTGTTATCTACCGGCACCTGGTGTGTAGATACAGGAGCCACTAATCATGTCTGCAATACATTGCAGGGGTTCCAGGAAACCAGACGGCTCAGTGATGGAGAGATATGCTTGTTTATGGGTGATGCTACAAGAGTAGCGGCCGTTGCAATAGGAGATGTTATTTTATCTTTTGGTAGAAATAAGTCTTTGACATTGAGAGATTGTCTTTATGCACCTTCACTTAGAAGGAATTTAATTTCTGTTTCCATGCTAGTTAAGGATGGATATTCAGTTTATTTTAATGACAATATTGTTATTAGAAAAAATAAGCTTTTTATCTGTTCTGGTGCATTGGTTGATAATCTATGTGTCTTAATCCTATTTCGTCCACGATGCAACTTATGGAAATGAATAATATGTCTTCTAACATAAATAAGAGAAAAGAACCTTCTTGTATGAACCAAACATATCTTTGGCACTTGCGATTGGGGCATGTTAACCTAAGAAGGATTCAAAGACTGGTTAAAGATGGACCTTTCAGTTCATTGGAAGTGGAGGCACTACCAGTCTGTGAATCCTGCTTGGTAGGTAAAATGACCAAAAGGCCTTTCAAGGCAAAGGGGTATAGGGCCAAAGATGTGTTGGAATTGGTTCATTCTGATTTGTGTGGGCCCATGACTGTCCAGGCTAGAGGTGGCTTTGAATATTTTGTCACATTTACTGACGATTATTCAAGGTATGGATATATTTATTTGATGCGCCGTAAGTCTGAGTGCTTTGAGAAATTCAAAGAGTACAAGGCAGAAACGGAGAAGCGTCATGAAAAATGTATCAAGTCATTACGTTCAGATCGTGGTGGCGAGTATCTCTTTGGGGAGTTTAGGGACTATTTGTCAGAGGCTGGGATTACATCCCAATTATCAGCACCTGGAACACCCCAACAGAATGGTGCAGCAGAAAGAAGGAATAGGACTCTTATGGAGATGGTTAGATCAATGATGAGTTATTCAGATTTACCAGATTCGTTTTGGGGATATGCCTTAGAAACTACAGCTTATATTTTGAACTTGGTTCCTTCTAAGTCAGTACCAATTACTCCCACAGAACTGTGGACTGGGCGTAAGCCTAGTCTGAAACATGTTCGGATTTGGGGTAGTCCAGCACACGTGCTGAATGGGAAAGCAGATAAGTTGGAATCTCGTACAGAAGTACGCTTGTTTGTAGGCTATCCAAGAGGAACGAAAGGAGGTTTATTTTATAGTCCTAAGGATCAGAAGGTCATTGTTAGCACCAATGCTCGATTCTTAGAGGAAGACTATGTGATGAACCATAAACCCATAAGTAGAGCTGTTCTAGAAGAACTGAGAGGTGAGACACCAAATACTTCAGTACCAACAGTACAACAGGATGTACCACCAGTAACTGCACAACGTGTCACAAATGTTGCACCATAACCGATAGTGCCTCGTCGTAGTGGGAGGGTTGTGATACAACCTGATAGATATATATTCTTGGGAGAGTCGTCAGACTTTGTCCCTGAGGAACAAGATTATGATCCCTGTACCTACAAGGAAGCACTCCAAGATAAAGATGCAGAGTCTTGGCAAAAAGCAATGATATCTGAAATAGAATCTATGGATTCTAATCAAGTCTGGGAGCTTGTAGAACCACCTATTGGTGTAAAAGCCATTGGATGCAAGTGGGTCTATAAGAGAAAAAGAGGATCAGACGGTAAGGTTGAAACCTTTAAAGCTCGGCTTGTTGCAAAAGGTTTTACTCAAAGAGAGGGTATCGATTATGAGGAAACCTTTTCGCCAGTAGCCATGCTTAAGTCTATCCGGATTCTTTTATCTATTGCAGCTCATCTTGATTATGAGATTTGGCAAATGGATGTCAAGACAGCTTTCCTTAATGGAAGTCTTGAGGAAGACATCTATATGAAGCAACCAGACGAGTTCATTGAAAAGGACCAAGAGCATCTTATTTGTAAGCTCAAGAAGTCCATTTATGGACTTAAGCAAGCTTCCAGATCTTGGAACATATGTTTTGATCAGGTGATAAAATCCTATGGATTTGATCAATGTCAAGATGAATCGTGTGTATACAAAAAGTGTGACGGAAACGTAGTGGTATTCCTAGTACTTTACGTGGATGACATCTTGCTCATTGGAAACAATGTGAAGGTATTATCTAACGTAAGGGTATGGTTATCCAAACAGTTTGATATGAAGGACTTGGGAGAAGTAGGTCACATCCTTGGGATCAAAGTTCTACGAGATCGTAAGAAAAGGATGTTGGGCTTGTCTCAAGCTTCCAATATCGATACTATACTAACTCGTTTTAGCATGCAAAATTCTAAGAAAGGTTTCTTACCTTTTAGGCATGGAATTGGCCTATCAAAGGAGCAGTGTCCGAGGACACCTAAAGAGATAAAGAACATGAAAGCAGTTCCTTATGCTTCAGCAGTAGGAAGCTTAATGTATGCAATGCTATGTACGAGACCAGATATCTGTTTTGCCGTTGGCATGGTTAGTAGATATCAGTCTAACCCGGGACAAGAGCACTGGACTGCCGTAAAGCATATTTTGAAGTACCTGAAAAGGACTAAAGATTACATGCTAGTTTACCAGGCAGATAGTTTAGTTGCCTTGGGGTATACAGACTCAGATTTTTAGTCAGATAGGGATTCCAGGAAATCAACCTCAGGTTATGTATTTACTTTGGGAGGTGGAGCCACTATATGGAGGAGTATCAAGCAAAAATGTATTGCTGATTCTACCATGGAAGCCGAGTATGTGGCAGCCTCTGAGGCAGCCAAAGAAGTGGTTTGGCTCAGAAACTTCCTATTGGACTTGGATGTGGTACCTAATTTGCCTAAGACTATTACACTTTATTGTGATAATAGTGGTGCAGTTGCAAATTCGAAGGAACCACGAGCCCATAAGGCAAGTAAACACATTGAGCGCAAGTACCACCTGATACGAGATTTCGTAAAGAAAGGAAAAGTTGCTGTGATCAAGATAGCATCAGTAGACAACCTAGCTGATCCCTTCACTAAGAGCTTACCAGCTAAGGCTTTTGATAGTCATGTTGAGGGAATGGGAGTCAGATGCGTAGCAGCATGGCTTTAAGTATAAGTGGGAGATTTGTAACAGTATACTGAAAAGCAATGCTTTGAGTATAAGTGGGAGATTGTTAGGGTTATATACTGAAAGCATCACTTTTGTATTAACATTATTTCCTTATTTTTTTTGAATGAGAATCATATGGGCATATGTTTGCATATTGTGTTTATTATAATATTAATGCAAATGTCTGATATTCTATAAGGTTGATAATATGGTGTGAGGTGACACACAGAAGATCATATTATCAGTTCCCTATGGAATATATAGATAGTTCACAACCTAGACGGACTTGGACAATCCATTGGAAAGGTTGTAGTGTAATCTGGTATTAGTCTGTCTTGACTATAGGTTTACACTAGTACACTTTGTGTGTATTGAACAGGACCACTTGAGGTTGTTCTCTTTGTACTGACTACAAAAGAGAACAAACACCTCTGTTATTATGGATGCTTATGCTCTTAATCCAGATATAATAACAGACATGTATATGCAGTGTGCATTACTTTGACTCATAAAAGAGTGAGATTCATTATGGATCAACAACCTCTATGAATTGGGTAATAGCATTGTATGTATGATGGGCTATTGATTGTAAAAGGAATCCATGTCCCGATACGTCGGGTTGATGATGTCCCCTTAAGGAGCTCATAAGGATTGTCATGTAAACCCTGCAGGTGGATTACATCCGACATGACAAATAAAGTTGAGTGGTACTACTTAAGGATAAAAGATGTTGATCAATATAGTTGTCAGTAACTTATTTTGATCGACGGACATTCGATATCTTAACATGGGGAGTTGAACGAGCATATAATAAAAGGAGCCCATAAATATAATTTGGGATTAGGAAGGTAGTGCAACAATAGCTCCTTAGTGGACCGAGCTATTGCTAATGGGCCTAGGTTGTGTGTTCGGGCTGAACACGGGATACCCAGATTCGTTAGGAGACCTAACCCTAATTTCTCCTCATGGTCCCTGCCGTAGCCTTATATATATCCTCTATTCTCTGGCCGTCAATGACAATCTGAAATATAAGATTTTTTCTCAAAATTCGTGATTCACTTAAGGAGAGAAAGAGAGGTCAGCCAAGGAGAAGAAAGGTTGGGAGATCGTCGCCCACACGACGTCCAACCCGAGGAAGGAATACGTGCAGAAGATCTTGGGGTCGCTGTCGTCTTCTTCTCATCGCAGGTATAATTCGTGAACCCTAGATTCCGCTATATAGGGTTAGATCACGTATTTAATCTGTTAAATTTTTAACAATCGATACGCACACCAATCCGTAGTCCTGGGAATCATCTCAGTTCCATCAACGGTCACAAAATTCATAGTGATATGTTCCCACTTCCACTCTGGAATAGGAAGCGGTTGAAGAAGTCTAGCAGTTCTCTAATGTTCTGTCTTAACCTGCTGGCAGACCAAACACTGAGAAACAACCCGAGCCACAGCCCTCTTCATACCATGCCACCAGAAATGAAGATCCCTATACATCTTAGTACTGCCAGGATGGATGGAATACGAAGACTGATGAGCTTCTTCAAGCAACCTTTGACGAACTTCACCCTTAGGGACACAACCGGGAACCAAAACAAAGCGACCCATCAGCATGAATAACTATGTCTGTCCTGAATCCAGACTCAACCTCAGCTCGAAAATTCTGCAACTGCACATCACCAACCTGTGCCTCCTTAATCTGATCAGCAAGAGACGACTGCAGCTGGAGCGCCCAACAACTCCAACCAGAACTCGGCAACACAACATCCAACTCTAACCTCCTCATCTGCTCAATGAGATCACTCTGCTAAGTAAGAAACCTAACTGCTGGTCTCTTGCTCAAAGCATCTGGCACCAAGTTTACTTTACCAGGATGGTATTGCAAACTGATGTCATAATCGACCATGAGCTCCAACCAATGCCTTTGCCTCATGTTTAGCTCCTTCTGGGTGAAGACGTACTTGAGACTTTTGTGGTTTGTAAAGATCTCCACTCGGTCTCCAAGTAAATAATGTCTCCACATCTTCAAAGCATGAATCACTGCCGCTAACTCCAAGTCATGAGTAGGATAGTTCTTCTCATGCGGCCTTAACTGCCTCGATGCATATGCAACGACTCAACCCTTCTGCATAAGAACTGCTCCAAGACCCTTACCAGAAGCATCACACTGAATTATAAATTCACCTGAACCATCAGGAATAGTCAACACAGGTGCTGACGTCAATCTATTCTTCAACTCAACAAAAGCCTCATTGCACTCATCAGACCAACAAAACTTCTGATCCTTCCCAGTCAATTTAGTCAACGGTCCCGCTATCTTCGAAAAATCTTGGACGAACTTTCGATAATAGCCAGCCAAACCGAGAAAACTCCTGACTTCTAAAACTGACTTAGGAATAGGCCAATCCTTCACAGCCTCAACCTTGGCAGGATCCACAGAAACACCATCGCCAGAAATAATGTGCCCCAAGAAAGAAACCCTTTCGAGCCAAAACTCGCACTTGCTAAGTTTCCCATAGAGCTGATTCTCTCTCAAAGTCTGCAGAACCACTCTAAGATGCTCAGCATGATCTTCCCAATTCCGAGAATACACCAAAATATCATTAATGAAGACCACCACAAATCTAACCAAGAACTGAGAGAAAATCCGGTTCATAAGACTCATGAATACATCTTGCGCGTTCGTGACCCCGAACGGCATCACAAGATACTCATAGTGCCCGTATCTAGTTCTGAAAGTAGTCTTATGTATGTCTGCAGCCTTCACATTGACTTGGTGATACCCAGAACGAAGATCCAACTTCGAGAAAACAGCAGCCCTACACAACTGATCAAACAAATCATCTATCCTGGGCAATAGATACCGATTCTTCACAGTAACTCTGTTTAGTTCCCGATAATCCATGCACAGTCGACGACTACCATCCTTCTTGTTAACAAAAAGGACAGGAGAACCCCAAGGCGAAACACTAGGTCTGATGAAACCTAAATCAAGCAACTACTGTGTAATATCCCGGACGGATATTACCTCGTATAAATTACTATTTTATTATTATTTTATTATTATTTTGTTTTAATTCCAAAATCAGATTATTTTGGTGATTTTTCGCCGGTTTGCCCACAGACATTGTCTACGCGCATATATCGATCGGTGTACATCCGAAATACATCAAATTGGTAGCGCGATCCTCCGAATTAATAATAAAACTTATTTTATTATTATTTTCAAATTAAACTATTTTATGAGGATTATGTAAGGAATTTTTGGTATACACATACATATACATATACATACAATTGTATTATACTTAGTACATTGTACAAAATATGTAGCTTGTACTCTTGGACAATGTACTCATCTTGTCATGACAACTTAATTAGATGGTTAAGGGTTGATTAGGAGGCCTAAACTAGGGTTTTGTATGCATGAGAAGATTAAAACCCCTTCTAGAAACCTTATCCCTTCACCATGCTTCCAACTCACCCTAGCACCTTACCTCCACCTCACCCCTACCCCTACCAAGCATGGCCGGCCCCCATTTTGGAGGAGGACCTTTGTGCAAATGTGTATGTGCACATTTTGCACTCTCCATGTAATACCCTGATTTTCAGATACATGAAAGATTATTTATATTTACATATGATTTCTCAACATGATGAATAAAGTGTATTGTTTCCTATAAAACATTTTCTTAAAGCCCAATGGTAATTTGCTTATTTTCTTTTAAAGTATTTATTTTGGCCCAAATGGATTTAAGCCCACAAATTTAACCTTTTTACTATTTCCTACCACTTGTTTTGTGTAACACTTTTTATATAAGAAATTTATTACCTTTGTACAAGTTTTATTTAGTGTGAGTTGTGCATGCACGTGCATCTAGCATACACGTGCATTGAGCACCCTTCCTTGTGGCCGGATATGAGTAGGGTAGTGGGGTAAATCATGGGTGGTTATTTGGGAAGTGTGGGTAGTTTCTCAACCTCCTAATGCATCCTAACCTTTGATCTTACAACTCCCCAATAAATCTTAGCCCTCCATTCCGATTATTTCTTAGTATAAATACCCCTCCCTTTTCCCTATCTCTCTTACACTAAGATTGTTCTTATTAAGAGAGGTATTTGTGAGTTGTGAGTGTGCTTTGCTGTGGAGGCCGAAGAGTAGCATTCTGAAGGATCGGTGTGGAGCAAGGGAGCAAGGTGCAAGGAGCAAGGAGGCGTTCACTTTATTGAGGAGCTTTTGCGGGATTTCAATTATTTCTTCATATAAGGTGGGTATTTCTCAGGACTTCTAATGTAGGAAATATACTATGATGGTTATGATTGCTACCATATTGTGAAAGGTGAATTCAATGTAGTAGAATTGCCATGAACATGCTGTTGATAATAAGATAAATTGGGTCGGTACAGTCGACTATCGTGTAGATAAGTCGACTGGTACGAGACCGTTGATCTGTGATGTGGTGATAAACTGTATGCAAATAGACAAAATGGTGTGATTACTGAGTTGTAATTTCCCTATGACACATATGATGGAGGGAAGGTAAATGGAGGAAAAAGAACTAGCGATGATTAAACAAATTAAGAATTGTCGGAGCAGTCGACTGACACTATGTTCAGCCGACTGGTGCTTCAATTTAATTATGATTATTTGGGAATTCCTGACCCAGTATGATGATTTGAGAGTTATATCTTCACCTTCGTAAGAAAGTTATGAGCAGTATGAATGCATGTTTAAAGTATTTTCTTCAAAGAAAAGAGTATATTAGTAACTTGAAATTCCATGTTTGTGATGTTCCTGAACAATCAGAGACTCTGTGCTTATGAAACATGGATATATGGGTATTGTAAATTGATATCATGATGCAAGAACATATAAAAGCCATTAGATAATCCCTTAATTTGAATTATGGAATTGATCAGTCGACTTAGTGCGTGTAGCCAGTCGACTGAGCTGGACTTAGAATTATGCTGTTGAGAATCCCAGAACAGACGACTGATGGATGAACAGTCGACTATCATGCGGATGACACTGTGAATATGAAAAGTTGCGGGACAGGCGACTGGCTATGTACAGCAGTCGACTATCCCGAGTAATTTTGATGAACCTGTATTTGACTTTATGAGTCGACTGGTGTCCTTCCAAGTCGACTGTACAGAGTGAACTTTGGTGTGTATGAATTTTATTTTATTTGCTGTTTATGATCAAATTCTATGAACTCTTTTTATGACTATGCGGATTATGTAAAATGAATCGTAATTGGGAATTGAAAATAAAATGAATATGAAAGGCTAAGATCATGATAAGAAAGTCTGTGAGACTAAAGAAATGAATTATGGGCTGAAGTGCTCAATTGGAAGTTGTGAATTGTAAATTGAAACCAAGAGTAGCTAAGTCTCCCCCGGCAGTGAAATGAATGAAATGAAATGGGAATTGAAAGACTAAGGTTGGTCATGTATTGAAATGAAATGATAAGTCCGGTTTGGTGGAGAGGCTAACTCTAGAGCTTGATTTATATTCATGATTCTAATATTTAATGCATAGTGAAGAGGTGACGAAAGTGAGAGAAAAACATAAGTATGAGAACTAGGGTTTACGGTGCGGGTGTGTGAGTCGCAGAATGCATGCTTGATGAGTCAAGACATTGCGCGGGCACAACTCAGAATGATCGGACCTTAGTCACGCTCATGGGATGTTTTGGTGACTGCAAGAGGATTGTGTTCAGGGAGGAGGCTGAATTGTCGCAGAATGCATGCTTGATGAGTCAAGACATGGCGCGAAATTCTACTCCAGGGGCCAGGATACATGCTTGTACTCATAGAATCATCTAAGATACTCACCGTAATTACAGAAGTAGAGTAAGTCATGGCGAGGGATTGAACCCTACAAAAATGAAGAACGGTTAAGAGGCTTGCCCTCGGACCTATGTAGTATGGGATGCATAGAATCCAAACAAGTGTGCATTAGTGTCACGTAAATTAAATAATTGCATTAAGGATTAAGTGCACAATCACGACACGACATCTTTAAGAGTTCCCTTTTATTTACATGCTTATATTGAACAAGTTTGTGATTGTTAAGAAATGAGATTCATTATACTGTTTCTGGCATAGAGAGGATGGCCATGTATAATTATCGTCGGTTGAATAAACTGACGTACCCACAGTTTTGTATGCAGGCTAAATTACATGTAAAGAGGAATGGATGCATAAAGATCTTATCATACTGTTGTTCGTTTATGTAAATGTTGTATATTTTGCTTCCGCTGTGTAAATATAAATGTAATATGATGTAAACTCTGATGTATGATGAGAAGTTTTAATTTCCTTGTAAAATTGTACTCAAAGAAAGTGAAAAGATCCTGTAGAACATCTCGAATTCAGTGATTTGGGATTTGGGGCGTTACACTCCACCTTTTTTCTCTCCTATAAATACCCCCTCCTTCGCCACCTTGTCTCATTTTAGAAAGATCAAAAAAAAAAAGAAAGAAAGAAAGGAAAGGAAAAGAAAGAGAGAACCTCATACTAACAAGAGAGTTTTCTTGCAGGTTTTTCCTAGGAGTTCTAAGAGCTAGGGAAAGGAGAAGGTTAAGCTAGCAAGTCCTTCCAACAAAGAGATTAAGGTGGGGGTTTCTCCTTTGTTTGCTTGGTTGTTTGTTTGTTTGTTTGTATGGTTGTTTTGATGTTTCTTCTTCTTCTTACCTTCCTTGTTTTGTTTCCTTTGGTTCTTTTTGGGATGGTTGTTTGGATAGCATTGTTGTATGAGATTCTTGCTTTGTATGCTTGTAAATGTTAAAAGTAATGATCACATAAAATGAAATGGAAACAAATGGACATAAAGATTAAATCTTTATAGTGGTAGTTGTTGTTTTGTGTTTGTTAATTGAACTAAAATGACATAAGGCATATGGACTTGAACATACAACCGTTTGGGGTTGTAGGACTTGATATGAACTATACATAAAGCATATGAACATTTTATACAACCATTTTTGGTTGTAGGACTTGTATTGGACTTTGACTAAAAAGATAAGCATATGTTGGATGAACCAAATGAAGGTTCTTACCTTATTTTTATTATTGTTGTTTTCTTTTATAATCTTAAAAAGAACCTAAATTAGATGTTACTTCTAATTATAAAAAAGAAATTAATTTAAATCACTAGTTGTAGAATGAATAAAAATATCTCTTTTTATGATCACTAGTAATAAATAAATGCTAATAAAGACTAGTAGACATTTAAGTAGTAGTAGTATGTTGTTAAAATAAAGAAATAGTAGTAAGTGTTAAAAGAAGTAGTTGTAGATGTTTTATGTCCATATTAAAATAGAGTAGTAGTAGTAGTAGTAGATAGTTGTATGTTATGTTCTTGGGTAAAATAAAGTAGTATTAGATAGTTGTATGTTATGTTCTTGATTAAAATGAAGTAGTAGTAGTAGTAGATAGTTGTATGTTATGCTCTTGGGTAAAATGAAGTAGTATTAGATAGTTGCATATTATGTTCTTGGTTAAAATGAAGTAATAGTAGTAGTAGATAGTTGTAGATATTTATTTTATGTTCATATTAAAATAAAGTAAATACCATGCTAAGATTGGATTAGATTAATTTATTTATGCTTAAAATGTTGTAGGATCCATTCTAAAATTACCTATCATGTTTTCATGCTTAGAATGTTGTAGGATTAATTCTAAAATTCCTATCATGTTTAGATTAGTATAAATATGCTTAGAATGTTGTAGGATCCATTCTAAAATTACCTATCATGTTTTCATGCTTAGAATGTTGTAGGATTAATTCTAAAATTCCTATCATGTTTAGATTAGTATAAATATGCTTAGAATGTTGTAGGATCCATTCTAAAATTACCTATCATGTTTTTATGCTTAGAATGTTGTAGGATCCATTCTAAAATTTCCTATCATGTTTTTATGCTTAGAATGTTGTAGGATCCATTCTAAAATTACCTATCATATTTATGCTTAGAATGTTGTAGGATTTATTCTAAAAATACCTACCATGTTTAGGAATGATGTATACCATGCTAAGTGTATATTTATGCTTAGAATATTGTAGGATTTATTCTAAAAATATCTACCATGTTTAGGAATAATGTATACCATGCTAAATGTATATTTATGCTTAGAATGTTGTAGGATTTATTCTAAAAATATCTATCATGATTAGGAATGACATACATGATTAGAATGTTGTAGGATAAATGCTAAAATTACTTACCATGTTTAGAAGTATATATATATATATACTTAGGAATGTTGTATGTTCATACTAGTAGTTATCCATGCTTAGTAGTCATTCATGCTTAATAAGATTCGTGCTTAAATGATAGTGGGAAAGTAGTATACCATGATAGATTAATTTGCCTATGCTTAGATGATAGTGGGAAAGCATATACCATGCTAGATTAATTTGTCTATGCTTAGATGATAGTGGGAAAGCATATACCATGCTAGATTAATTTGTCTATGCTTAGATGATAGTGGGGCACCATATACCATGCTAGATTAATTTGTCTATGCTTAGATGATAGTGGGAAAGCATATACCACGCTAGATTAATTTGTCTATGCTTAGATGATAGTGGGAAAGCATATACCATGCTAGATTAATTTATCTATGCTTAGATGATTGTAGGAAAGAAGCATACCATGCTAGATTAATTTATCTATGTTTAGATAAGTGGTATATAATGCTAGATTATCCATGCTTACATGCTAGTGGGAAGGTTGTATACCATGCTAGATTCATTTATCTATACTTAGATTGTAGTAGGAACCATTACACATGCTTATAATGTTGTAGGATTGATGTTTAATTAACCTACCATGTTTAGAACATTGTAGGAGTGTTATGGTTGGTGGCTATGTTATGTACCATAATTAGATTGTCGTACGTAGATGCTTGCAATTGTATGCCATGCTTAAAGTACTATAGGTTGAAGTAATAAGGATTTGGGAGACCACTAGTAATAGTTAGTTTGATAAAGATTGTTATGTCGCCTTCGGTTTTTCGTTAGTAGAATACCGATCATAGACTATTAGTAGATTCTTCTGTTGCTTCTAATAATAGAAGATCAAGTTTGCTAGTAAGCACGTTTGGTTGCTTCTAGGATTGATTACCTGTAAGGTTGTTTGCATATGGTTGTGCTCGTACGTGGCTCGACTGGCCCGTATGTAGCTGTGGGTCTCATACGTAGTTTATTTGGCTCGTATGTAGGTTGTTGTCTCGTACGCGGCTCGACCGGCCCGTGCGTAGCTGTTCGTCTCATACGTGGCTTATTTGGCTGGTATGTACGTTGTTATCTCCTACGAGGCCCGCCTGGCTCGTAGGTAGCTATTGTTTCATACGTAGCTTATTGGCTCGTATGTGGTTGTTACTCGTGTATAGCTTGTTAGCTAGTACACTGTTCGTTGTGCTCGTCTAGGGTGATATTACCACCCTAAGGGCTATCGACCATCAAGACATATATTTTCTTACCCTAAGGAACTGTGGAGGAGTCACTCCTTGTGTACCGTCGAATCTTAACCAGGGTAGGTTGATCGAGGACCGGAGTATAGACGGAATCCAAGTTTAGGGTAGCGGCATGCATGTATATTCGCACGGCCGAGGTCTTGGATCGATGGGCCAGGAACCGGATCCCGAAGGATTCTGGTGAGTCTAGCTTGAGCAGCCTAGTAGAGTTGTCTTGCGAAGCCTAATTTAAGGCCTAGCATGTTATGTTTATAATATTATCGTCCCTAGGATTGTCGAGTCAGGGACATCATTAGGATAGTGACTTATAAAGATCATTTTACTTAAACCCTTTTGCCGGGAGAGGGAAGTCGGTTGTAGGGGGCCCCTTACACTAACTCGTCCCTTGAGGCATATCATAGGTGGTGTATTGGGTTGCACCTTCCTGTCAAAGGGATACGTACGGTGCCGTCTCACAAGTTGGGAGCACATGTTGCGTATCTCGCGTTGTTAATTCCTGAAGTACCGTGGCTTGGGGTGCCACAGGATGCATTGGGCAGTCCTGCGCTTGCGAGACCCCAGGGGTACAACAGGGTAGGCTTCGTGCTACCCTGCGCTTGCGAGACCCTATGATTTGGATTTTGAAATGACGCCCGATACCTTGGGTTCGTCTAGTTTTGAGTGAGGTCCGGTTGGCCGGGTAGCAGTGGCGAACATAGACACCACTGGCGTACTGCATCAGTGGCGCATGACCACATCTGCAACCTCATGAGTCACGTGTAGGTGTCAGGAACAGGTTGTGTACAATTAGAAGTTCATAACGCGGGTTCAAATCCCTATATATGGAGAAACGGCTTGAGATGGGGTCGCATGTAGTATGGGCTGCATGTTGCTTCGGAGACTCGCTAACATTAGAATAGGAAGCATCCTAGTTCTATTTAAACATCGCATTAGAGTCTAGTCATAGCACTCACGAACACTTAAACTACACCAACACCATTGCTATGTTTTGTATGTGGTTTGGGAGATTCGCTGCTTTGATATCAGCCTTTAAGCGTCAGTGAATACTGACGTCCCCACTTCCATAGGTACTGGATCGCCAAAGTACAAGGGCAAGATTCAGGAGGACTCAAGGCGAGGAAAGCAAGGAGTCAGTGTTATGTTTAGTTCCGCTGCAGTATATGTATTGATTATCTATTAGTTGAGAAGTACTCAAGTGAGAGTTACCAAGTGTTGTTCTTCGTTCCTTGTACTCTGATGTAAATTTGTTGAAGGTTGTAATACTTGGAAATGTAAAGGTAATATTGTAACCATATTGTAAGAATAAAAAGTTTTAAATTCTCCTGTTTTTCTGTGTATTGTGACTAATTGAAGAAAAGATCTTGGCTCGTGTCACGGTTTTCCAGTATTGGAAATCGGGGCACTACAGACTGAATCTGCACCTTAAGCTCTGCTAGCTCAATCGGTGCCATCCTGTAGGGAATCTTCAATATTGGTGTTGTTCCAGGCTGAACATCAATACCAAATTCCACTTCCTTATCAGGGGGTAAGTCAGGCAACTCATCTGGAAAGACATCCAAGAAATCCCGAACTGCTAGAGGTGCAACCTTACAGCCTGAGTGCAATTCCATCACACAATCCACTTGTTCAGCTGCAGTCTTTGCTCGCCAAGGAAAGACTCCCCGGCATGGAACTCGAATTCTACTCAATCTGGAATTCTGAAGACAAATTTCTTGGCACAGTAATCAATAATGGCATGGGCTTCACCCTACCAATCTATGCCAAGAATGACATCGAATCCTGAATTCTCAATTATAATCAGGTTGGCTTTGAAATCTGCATCCCCAATAACAACAGGACATTACCTGCACTCATTGGAACATATGACAACTCCACCACCTGTGATAATATTCTAAGCCTCTGACATGTTGCTGCACTCCAACTGATGGCGAGCGACAAATAGAGAGGAGACAAAAGAATGGGTTGTCCCAGAATCAAAAAGAACATGAGCAGGAAAAGTGCACACAAGCACAACACCTAAGACAGAAAGCAAAAGAGAAAAGAACAGAATGGTTGAACAGGGGTGAGGGAAAACAAATGCAGAAAGGAAAAACAGAAAGAAATAAAACAAAGGAAGAAGAGAAACAAGGAGAAAAAATAAACAATAAAACAATAAAACAAAAGATACCTGCAACCACACCCTCAACTGACTCAGCATCTGCAGCAGTCAGGTTGAAAGCCTGACCTCTCCTCAGAACAGCGGTCCTCTGACCGACAATCTGATGCTGGGGAGGAAGCGGTGGCCTAACAGGACCACGAGCTGGAACTGCCGGCTGGACAGGACCACGGACTGGAAGAGTCGCCCTCTGCTGTGGACAATCCCGCAAAGTGTGGTCAGGAGCACCACAAGAAAAACAGTGGCGATTGGCCTGCCTACAGTCTTTGCGCTCATGCCCGGCAAGTCAGCAAAAATCACAAAAACTACCCCTCTGAGAACCAGCAGAAGAGTAAGGAGCTGCTCTAGCTGGGTAGGAGGAAACATGCCTCCAAATAGGCCCACCAAAAGGCCTAGCAATAGCACGAGAACAGTCCGCTGAGAAGAAGAAGAATCACCACGAGCCTGCTCCTGAGCTCGGGCTGCCTCAAAAGCCTCAGTGTAGGTACGCAAGCGAAGATACAAGATGCCTCTTGATATCCTGCTCAAGCCCATTTGTGAATCTACGAGCCCTATCCTCTTCGGTTGCCACAAGAACGGCAGCGAAGCGGCTAAGTCTAGTAAACTCAGCTGCGTACTCATCCACTGACCTGGAACCCTGTTGCAAGAAAGTCCATGTTACAACATTGCATGAACAATTATGTAACAAATCCAAAATGGAATAATGACTTAACCTGTTTTAGGGCCAGGAATTGCTGTTCCATCTCAACTCGAGTACTACTGGGAAAGAATTTCTCCAAGAATCCCCGAGTAAAAGTAACCCAAGCAATAGGCCTCCCAAGTCACCCAGACTTGGCCATCCACCAGATATGGGCCAGATCCACCAGCTGGATGGAAACAACGTCCACCCGATTAGCTTCAGCAACACGAGCCGCTAACAACAAGCGCTCAGTCCGGATCAACCACTGTTCAGCCTCCAAAGGCGTCTCAGTGTCGAAAAAATGGTTAGGATGTAGCCTCATAAAACCTGTAACTGTCCCTGGACGAGGCAGAACATTTGCCTACACAGGCACAACAGGAGGCAGAACCCGAGCAGCTTCAAGAGCAGCCATCATAAGATCACTGTGGTTTTGCTGCTGATTATTCAGCTGCTCAAGCACAGCAATGACACCCTCAATTGGATCAACCTGCTACTGAAAAGTAGAACCTCTGCGAGCCATAGTCTGCAAAAAACCGAAACAATTAGCATCCAGAATCAGAGTTGGTATACATTCATTTATGTGTGCATGGTTGGTGAAATGTTGAGCAGATCCCAGTACGAGCCAAGCTTGTCTAATATATTAGACAACTAATACATTAGCCGAACCTGGGCTCTGATACTACTAAAAATCCTGTCACGCCCTGCTTCCCAAAAATAATACAGAATACGAATACAAGACAAAAACCCAGCCAATGATTTTGCATCATCCATAAGCTGTTCAAGAATCTTTACAATATTTTACACGATAATCAGAGTCGAAAGCAAAAGATACAACCAGGCATGCATAATTGAAACAAGATATCAACAAAAATTACTTGAAACCAAATATAATAATCTCAAATAATCAAATTATGAACAAGTCAAATATTCAGGGTCACATCGCCCAAATACAAGATAAATATCCAAGTAATCAAGTACATCTTATTCAAGTTCAAGCAACAATAATAATTAAAAATCATCAAGCAGAAAATCCAGTACTAATACGTCATCTCGTCAATACCGTCTGGCAACCGTCCATCCTGATCTGCAATTAGTACATTTACAGGAGCAGGAAGAAGAAAAATAAGTACCCGTCAATTGCAAGTTACGGGCCACTTATAATGTAGGATACAAGTACATAGGATAGGTAAATCTAAGTAACAAGCCTAGCGTGGTATAATCATGATAACAGAAATATAAATCATGGCATGGCAATATGAGCAAGTATAATAACATGTATCGAGTATCAAGTAAACAAGTGTCATGCATCAAGTAACCAGTATCAAGAATCTTGTAATCATGTAGCATGTATCAAGTATCAAATCCCATGTATCATGTAGTCAAGTGTCAAGTAGGCATGTATCATGTTCAAGTGTCATGTTCAAGTATCATGTATCAAGTCTTGTAGTTATTACTATCTAGGTAGCACTTCATGCGTCCCAAAAACATAACACATGGTTGCTACAACAAACAGTTTCGCTTTAGATTTCATAGGGGACCATATAGGGTAGTGTACTTAGGGACAAGCTCCGAGTATTATGTAATCATGTATCATGTAAACAAGCTCCAAAACCCAAACAAGCTCCAGTGTCATGTGTGTACGTGTCATGAATATCGTGTCAAGCTCCACATGTAAACAAGCTCCAATAACCACTAGGTCCTTCCGAATACACGTTTCTGCACTATCCACTAGTAGATCTTTCCCTTAACCATGGATTGGTTATTTTATTATTAAGTCAAACAAGCATGGAGGTGTGAAAAAATATATCAAGAATATCATGTCGTGATCATGTAATTAGTTCAAGTTGCAAGATAAACAAGTACAGGTGCAAGATAACTCATAAAGAAACTAAAATAACAAATCTCAAGTTCAGGACAGCAAGACAGTGTTGTACTAAAACAGTGATCCCCAGTGCTAAAAACATTGAAATCTAGATCCGTCAAAGGATCTGGAAAATATACTTCCACACGAATCCATCGAGTATAAATAAGTCATATAGTATTTCAGAAAAACAAGTCTCAAAACTAATTTGAATACAGAAAATAGGTTCAGTCAGAAATCAGAAAAACGAATTCAAGAACAGGAAAATAGCATAAAAACACATTAAATAAATTCATAATAAATCTGGGGTATTCTCGTATATGTCCAGTACCTAAATATAAAGTTTCATAATTTTCCAGTGAAATTAGATCAGTCATCAAAAATATGAAAGCATCAAGAAGCAAATCCGGAATTCCCAACACTGCTGTACGGAAACTATGATATCTCGCAACCAGTGAAACAAAATCCAATTCCGCCAAAGGGATATGAAAATAGATAAAATATACCAAGTTTTATATTTCACAAATATTTTTCATACAGTAAAATGAATCATAGTGAAAATAAGGTTCTTTACAGAACAACGAGCAAAATACAGCTAGTCTAGTTTTCATAAACGAGCATGAAAAAATACATAAAACTCATCAATAAAATTCACCAAAATTCTGGGTAATCCCTAACAAGATAAAGAAACACTGTACAAAGTTTTAAATCAAAATAATATGTGTAGCACAGCTAATAAAATCATTTAGTTATCAAGAACATCGAAAAACAAAATCTGGAAAAGATCGACACCTCTGTAGTAAAACAGTCATAACTCACTCATACGAAAACAAAATCAAGCAAGGTCAGAGGGGTTTGAAAATATATGAAATTCTCTAAAACTCATGTTTTATATCGAAATTAAGATACTGACTTTAAGACAGTCCAAAACAGCAAACAAAATAGATCAGCAACAAAATACAGATTTTTCCCATAAAACAAAATCAACATAGATTCAAGAAAATTGATCCAAACATACCCAAACATAAAATCGAGTCTACCAAGTGTCCAAACATCATAAATTAGGGTATCTAGCATGTCCACACCAAGTATATTACATGGGTCTCAACCAAAACACGAGTTCCCACGAAAGTCTCACATACATGATCAAAATCAAGAACGGATAAATCCTAAGTTAATTCATGTCCATATTGTGTCGTGAATCATCTATGGTCAAATTTTCACAATAGAGACAAAATCTATCAAGCATATCACAAACAAGAGTCGTCTCTACACCCAACTACACAATAGGTGGTATTTTTGACTTGTATCAAACAAATGAATTGGAGTACAAGTTACTTGCCTTAACCGAAGATGAAGAACAACGAAGACCAAGAGTGACGAGCAAAACCCACAAACAAAAATCTACGAATCAACGAATCCAAGCAACTAGAGCTAAAATCTCCACACGAACAAAACTCCACAAAGTGAGATGATCCAAGCAGGATGATGACAATAGTGGCTAGCGAGTTCACCAAGAAAGAGAGTCGAGTGATTATGGGGTGTAAGCTGGTCGGGATGGCCAAGGAGAGAGGATCGGGAGTAGGGTGAAGTGGCTCGGGTGTGGGGTGTTGCCAGGATGGATGCAGGCCGGGAAGGGATGTCGGCGGCCTAGAGGGTTGGTTGGGCTGATGATGTGCGGGTGCGGCTCAAGCAAGGAGAGAGAGAGAGAGGGGGAGGCCAGGTTGTGAAGTAGGGAAATTAGGGTTAGGGTTTAGTGGAGAGGGGTTTATATATAAGGTTTAGCTGTGGGTTAATGGGTATTGGGTTAATGGGTTTTAGGAGTTGTAATAGGTTTTGTTTAATTTGGCTTCAAGTAGGATACAAATGTATAGGGTATCAAATCGGATTGGGGATAAATCGGACAACCAAATCACCACCACAACAAACACCCACAAATAAATAATAATAATAATAAATAAAGAGAACGAGACCAAAATGTAGGAAAGATCAAATAATAGAAGAATGAAACAAAAGAGACAATCAATCAAACACAAAGAGCACAAATGAAATAAAACAAATATATATTGAGAACAACTCCAATATAAAATTCAGAAAAAAAAAATACAAGAGTGAAAAAGACCAAAATGAAAAATACACTCAAAAATATACAAAATGAAAAATAGGGATTACAAGAAAGCTAGGGCATGGCTCGAGGTGAGCGCCGAGGGTCGAGCCCCCTTAACGTGAGAGAAGCATTTTCGGGCTGTGGCTCGGAGGCACTGCCAAGCGCAAAGCCTTGTTAGCTTGAGAAAGTTAGGGCGTGGCTCGGGGTGAGTGCAGAGGGTCAAGCCCCCTTAACTTGGCGGAAGAGTTGTCAGGTTGTGGCTCGGAGGCACTGCCAAGCGCGAAGCCATGTTAGCTTGAGAAAGATAAGGCGTGGCTCGAGGTGAGTGCCGAGGGTCGAGCCCCCTTAACTTGTTCCAAAAAATTTAAAAAGTGTAGAAGAAAACATAAAGTTACACTTTGTTATTTACAAAAGAAAATAGCACGTAAGTGCCGATTACAATAGATCGGTTACATAATTCTAGCCCTCTCCTTCGAGGAACTTAATGAGGTGCTCTGGATTCTAGGGCCTCTTGATTATCCTTCCCCCCAGGTCTGCGAGTCGGTACGTGCCAGGACGGACCACTTCGGAGACCTTGTAAGGACCCTCCCAATTAGGAGAAAGTTTTCGCTTTCCTCTGGGGTCGGAGAGCGCGAGCTTTCAAAGCACGAGGTTCCCTACTTGATGTCCACCATGCGGACCTTCTTGTTGTAGAATTTCTCGATCCTTTCTTGGTATATGCTTCTGCGAATGGTGGATCTTTCCCTGACCGCGTCGATAAGGTCTAGATTGGCTCTGAGGTCCGAAGAGTTGTCCTCCTGGCCAAAGGCCATGATCCTTGGCGAGGGGAGGCCGATCTCAAGAGGTATAACAGCCTCGGCACCGTAGGTGTGGTTGAAGGAGGATTCTCCCGTAGGGATCCTCTTAGTTGTTCGGTGTGCCCAGAGTAAGCTTGGTAGCTCGTCGACCCATAGTCCCTTTGGCAAATTATCCAGCCATTTCTTGAGGCCAACCAGGATATGGTGGTTCACATTTTTAGCTTGGCCGTTGGACTAAGGGTGGCACATCGATAAGAAGTGTTGGCAAATGCCGATGTCTTCGCAGAAATTTTGAAAGTTTTTACCCACGAACTGGGTCCCTTTGTCGATTATGAGTACCTGCGGGATACCGAATCGGCAGATGACATTCCTCTAGAAAAATTGTTGAGTTTAATGATCGGTGATCATGGCCAGGGGTTCTGTCTCGATCCACTTTGTGAAGTAGTCGATGGCTACCACCAGAAATTTCCTTTGACCCGTCGCCTATGGGAAGGGGCCGACTAGGTCCATCCCCCACATAACGAAAGAGGTCAGGTTGGATAGGGATCGGAGATTGGCCTGGGGAAGCCTCTTCACCGACGAAAATCTTTAGCATGGGCTACATTGCTTGACGAGGTCTTGGGAGTCTTGCAGCATTGTAGGCCAATAGTACCTGTGATTTAAGGCCTTTCGAGCGAGTGACCTGCTCTCCATGTGGCATCCGTCGATCCCCTTATGCAGTTCCTTTAGAGCATACTTCACCTTGTCTGGACTTAGGCAACGGAGGTATGGCCTACCGTCGGTTGATGTGTATGAGTGCTTGAAGAGCATTCCTTCAATCAGGGTGAATCTTTCGGAGCAGACCCTGATCCTTCTTGCTTCGGCTCGGTCTTAAGGGATTAGTGGCGAAGAAGGAGGCTTTGGAGAGGCTGATGCTAGGCTTGAGGAGAACTTCAACCAGAATGGTGTGGTCGAGCCCTTTGAATGATGACGAGGAGAGCTTCGATAACGAATCCACCTGGGCATTCTGTTCCCTGGGGATCCATTCTACCAAGTGGTATTCGAAAGATGCCAAGAGGTGATGGACTACAGCCAGGTACTGCACCATTCGGGAGTCGCGAGCTTTGTACTCCCTGGTGATCTGGTTGACCACGAGCTGGGAGTCGCTAAAGGCCCTGATGTGTCCAGATCCGGCCTTGTATGCTAAGGTGAGCCCCGTAATCATAGCTTCAAACTCCGCTTCGTTGTTTGAAGCCAGGAAATTCAGACACAGAGAATACAGAAGAACGAAGTCATCAAGCCTTTTCAGAATGACGCCCGCTCTGCTTTCTCCCTCGCAAGACGAGCCATCGACATAAACCTCCCAGATTGGGTCGGTCTCCCGAATGTCGAGTGGCTCGGAAATGGTGCATTCTGTGATCAATTCGGTGAGGGCCTGCCCCTTGATAGCTGTCATGGGTTGGTAGCTGATGTCATACTGACTCAGCTCGATCAACCACTTGACCAAGTGGTCAGAAGTCTCGAGCTTATGAAGGACGGCCTTGAGGGGCTGGTCCGTCAGGACCTGAATGGAGTGTGCTTGGAAATAAGGGCGAAGCTTTCGCCCGACCAACACAAGTGTGTAGGCCACCTTCTCCATTTTAGCGTACCTCATTTCTGCCGAGAGCAAGACTTTGCTCACGTAGTACAGGGCTTCTGGATGCCGTCAACTTCCCGAATGAGGACGGCACTGAGAGCGCTCTCTGAGGCTGAAAGATATAGTTGTAGTGGTTCGCCCGGTTTGGGTTTACTCAGGAGTGGTGGGTTAGCGAAATAGGACTTCAGTTGTTCGAATGCCTGCTGCTGGGTGTCCCCCAATCGAAGCCTTTGGCTCCCCGAACAGCATTGAAGAAGGGGAGTGACTTCTCCCCTAATTTCGAGAGGAAGCGGCCGATGGCCGCCAGCCTCCCCATTAGGCACTGAACTTCTTTAATATTTTGGGGAGGGGCAATGTCTAAAATGGCCTGGATCTTCTCGGGGTTCGCCTCGATGCTGCGCTGGCTGACGACGAACCCAAGGAATTTCTCGGAGGAGACGCCGAAGGCGCACTTGGCGGGATTGAGCCACATGTTATGTGCTCGGAGGACACCAAATGCTTCTTCAAGATCATTCACGTATACCTCCATGTTGCGACCGATCTGATCTTTGAAGACCCGGTTAACGAGTCTCTGGTAGGTGGCTCCGGCATTCTTGAGCTCGAAGGGCATGACCCGATAGCAATATAGACCTTGATCGGTCATGAAAGACGTCTTGGCGATGTCGGGAGGGAACATGCGGATTTGGTTATAGCCTGAAAAGGTGTCCATGAACGTCTGCAGCTCGTGACCCAATGTCGCATCGATAAGGGCATCAATGCTTAGGAGAGGAAAAGGGTCTTTTAGGTATGCCTTTTTGAGGTCTGTGAAGTCTATGCAGACCCTCTAGCTTCCACTGGCCCTCTTCACCATAATGACGTGGGCCAGCCACTCCGGGTAGCTGACCTCCTGAATGAATCGAGCGGACAACAGTTTTTCTACCTCAATCTTTAGGGCTTGTTGCCTCTCCGGAGCGAACTTGCGCCACTTCTGATGAATGGGCTTCATGCCCGGGGCGATGCTCAGTCGGTGCATGATCAGATCCTCTAAAATCCCAGGCATGTCAGACGGGATCCAGGAAAAGAGGTCGATGTTGCGGCGGACGCAATCAATCAGGCCTAGCTTCAAGTTTGGGGACAGGGTGCAGCTAACACGAAAATGTTTAGATTTGTCATCTGCCCCAAACGAGATTTCCTCTAGCTCGTCCGCCGGTTCTGACTCCGGATGGTTTCTCTCGGGAGGGAGTTCAACCCCGTCGTGGGGAAATACCCTGCCCCGATCGCTGTCATGTAGCACGAATGTGCCGACTCCTGGTTGCCTCGGACGACCCCGACACCGAGGTTGGTGGGGAACTTAAGTTTCAGATGGTAGGCTGAGGGGACAACCTGGAATGAACAGAGACCGGGTCGACCGAGGATGGCGTTTTATGCAGCCTTGATGTTGACCACCATGAAATTCATCGACTCGGTTCGAAGGATGGGGGTCGTGCCTGCAATTACATCTAGTGTCACAATCCCCTCAATTTGTATGGGGACGCCCGAAAACCCGTGAAGGGTGTAGCCGGCGGGCTAAAGCTTTTCTCGGGGGAAATTGAGGTTCTCAAATGCTTCTAAGAACAGGATATTAACCGAGTTGTCATTGTCCACCAAGATACGACAGACCTCAAAGTTGGCCATGATGAGGGTAGTGCGGAAGCCGGACGCCTTCAAGGTCTTCTCCTGAGAATGAGACAGCCAGCTGCTGTACACGGGGGGGGGGGAGGGGGGGAGAGATGGTCCCGGACAGAATTGACCTCTCGGATGAAGGCCTTGCGGGAGGTATTGGAGTCCCCTCTCATGGGTCCACTGTGGACGCAGTGGAGGATAGCCGGTCCCCCTGCTTCCCTGGGTTCGGGGTCCCGCTCGGGGCGGCGGCTATTTGCTCGAGGAGGAGGCAAAGGCCTCGGGCTCCTTGGTTCTATCCGATCTTTGGGATTGGTCCGGGCGAACTCCCACAGATACCCTCGTTGGATGAGTGCTTTGATCTCGTCTTTGAGGGCTCGGCAATGATCTGTATCGTGCCTGGTGTCTCGGTGGAAGCGGCAGTAGAACCTTTGGTCTCGCTTCTTGCCATTGTTCATCTGTCGGGGAGGGAAGCAGATGATCCCTTTATCCTCGATCTCCATCAAGATTGCCGAGAGTGTCACGCTCCGCTTTCCAAAAGAGAATATGGAATACGGATACGTGACTAAGCCCAGTGAATGATTTTCATCATCCATAAGCTTTTCAGAATCTTTACAACATCTCACAGAAAATATCAGTGTCGAACGCAAAAGAATCAACCAAGTATACACATATGAACCAAAATACCAACAAGAATACTTGAAACCAAAATATATTAATCTCAAATAATCCAGATCTGAACAAGTCAAATATCCTAGGTCACATTGCCCAGATACAAATAAATCTAAGTACAAGATACAATTGTTCAAAGCAAGAAACAAGAAATAATAATAGCAAAATCCAGCACTAATACTTCATATCACTAATACCATCAGGAACCGGTTCTCCAAAATCTGCAATTTAACAATTGCAGGGATAGGAAAAAGAAAATAAACTCTCGTCAATGCAAGTTACGGGCTGCTTGTAATGCAGGATACAAGTACATGGGGAAAACTAACTAATAACATGGAATAGGCATGATATCAAGTATAACAACTAGCATGGTAAGGTGAACAAGTACAAGTAGCATGTATCAAGTATTAAGTGAACAAGCATTATGTAAATGAGAAACAAGTATCAAGAATCAAGTATCACGAAATCAAGTAACAAGTAACAAGTGACAAGTAGCATGTACAGGTAATATGTAACAGATATCATGTAACAGGTAATCAGGTATACAGGTAAACATGTGAACATGTATCAGGCAAGCAGGTAACAGGTATTCATGTATGTCAAGTTATGTCATATCAGGTCTTGTAATTATTACTATCTAGGTAGCACTTCATGCCCCCCAACTTTTATCACATGGTTGGTACATTCAAACAGTTTCGTTTAGATTTCGTAGAGGATTTTATAGGTCCGTGTACTTAGGGACAAGTAATCCAAATCATATACTAAATTTCAAATTTACCAAATCATATTCCAAATTCCAAATAATCCAAATCATATAACAAATTCCAAATAATCTAAATCATATACCAAATTCTAAATGTGGTAAACACTGGTCCCCTTCCGAGTACATGTTTCTGAATTATCCACTATTAGATCTTTTCCTTAAACCCCGGCTTGATCATTTATTACTATTATCAAACAAGCATATATGTGTGACGAACAGGGCAAGTATAACATGGCATGATCATGTAACAAGTTCAAGTTGGAAAATAAACATGTACAGGTGCAAGATAACTCATAAAAGGATAAAATAACCAAATTTCTAATTCAGGACAGCAAGACCATACTACAGTTTAACTGAAATTTCTGGTGTTACAAACATGCAAATCTGTATCTGTCGAATGTTATAGAAAATAGACTTCCGGACGAATCCAGCGAATATAAATAAGCCATATAATAATTCACAAAACCATAACTCAAATTGATTTGAATCCTGAAAATACGTTCAGCCAGAAATCACTAAATCGAATTCGAAGTCAGGAAAATAACATCAAAACACCTCAAATAAATCCAGGAAAATTTTGAGATATTCCCCTATATGTCTAGTATCAGAATATAAAGTTTCATAATTTTTCAGTAAGATTAGTTCAGTCAAAAAAAAATCAGAAAACATCAAGAAACGATAGTTTGGCAAATCTGGAATTCCCAACACTGCTGTACGAAAACTGTAATATATCGCAAACAGTAAAACGAAATTCAAATCCGCCAAAGGGAGAACAAAATAGACAAAATAATATAACTTTCATATTTCATAAATATTTTTTATACAGGAAAAGGAATTAGGGTGAAAATATACTTCTTTACAGAACAGCGAGTAAAATCTAGCAAGTATAGTTTTTATTCGAAAGCATGAAACAGTATGTAAATCTTATCAAATAAATCCACCAAAATTCTGGGTAATCCCTAATCAAGTATAGAAATACTTTACAAAATCTCAAATCAAAATAATATGTTTAGCACTAGTATCAAAATAGTTTAGTCATCGAAATTATCAAGAAACGAAATCTGGAAATATAATACACCTCTGTAGTAAAACAATCATATCTCACACAAACAAAAACAAAATCGATCATGGTCAGAAAGTTTGGAAAGAAGACGGATTTCTCTAAAAATCATGTTTGATGCTGAAGTTAAGATACTAACCTTAATATGGTCTAAAATAGCAATCAAAACTGATCATCGACAAAATACAAATTTTTCTTTTAACAACAAATCAACATACAACATACGAAACTCGTTCCAAACACAACAAAACATGTTATAGAGTCTACTAAGTGTCCAAGCAATATGATATAGGGTATTTTACAAGTCCACAATAATTCTATCACGAATAACACGAACGAGCACAAGATCTCACATGAACAACACGTATATATGCAACAAAAAGTGGTTAATCCTAGGTTATATCATGTCATGTTTGTCGTGAGGCAACTATGGAAAAATTATCACTATAGAGACAATATCAACAAAGAGATTCACACAAAAATTGTCTCTAGAATCTAACTACACTACAAACGGTATTTAGTACTTGTATTTGCAAAGAAATTTAATACAAGTTACTTTCCTGGAAGACGACGACTGGATGAAGCAAAGAGCAAGAATAACGAAAACGGATCCTGGGCAACGAACACAAACGATCGAACGAACGGATCCTACGAACCAATCACGATTACAAGGAACAACTGATCGCAGACACGATTGGACAGATCTCAATGATCAAGAGGACGATCAAGATGTGATGAAGATCAAGAGATCCAATGGCCAGATCCAAGAGATCAACAGATCAACAAGCTCAGACGGTCCAGATCAGATGATGGAGATCGCAATGATCAAGATGATATGATGAAAATCCGATGGCCATAATTCAAATTGCTGATGATCATGATGAGATCAACGGCCCACAATGCATTGATGATCAAACCCAATATCATAACAACCACCAAGGGCTTTTGGCTCTAGCTGCCTGGCGATGGTCGGTGGACGGCGCACAGGGGTAGCGCCGACGAGGCAGGCGGTGCTCAGGGTGTCGCGACACAGTGACGTTGCTGCTATCGCTCAGGCTGCTGGCAGCACAAGGTGATCGGCACAGGGATGAAGTGGCGAGGCTGAAGGGAAGTAGGGAAAGTGGCTGTCGAGGCGGCTATTGACGAGAGGCAGGGGGCTGGCCTGAGTTGTTGTCGAAGAAAGGCGTCACTGGCTTCAGGAGAGGAGCAAGAGGAGGAGGAGCTCCGGGCTGTGTGCGGGCGCGTGCTGAGGTGGTTGCGGTGCGATGCAGGGGGGAGAGAGCAGGAGGAACAGGAGGAAGGTGAAGAGTTGGCGGCTAATGGGTTGAACGGCTGAGTTAGCATGGGGATGAGGGGGATACAGTCAGATATATTTAGAGGTAAAGTTTAGGGTAAAGGTGCACAATAGAGGTGGGTTTTGGGTAGAGGTATCGGCCTATTAATGGGTATAGGTGTATGCAGATGGGTAATAGGGTAATATGGGTATCGGGTCGTATAATTGGTCTGGGGTAAGGGCAAGTGGGCAACCGGGTAAATGGGTTATAGGATATATATGGGTTTGGGGGTATTGGGTCTGATAGGTTAGGGGTTAAGATAATGAGTAATGGGTTTAATAAATAACGGGTTGGGGATAGGGTTTGAATAGGTTAAAGGGTATTGGACTATCCAATAAGGAAAATAGGGTTTATAAAATCCAATAAAAAATAATATAACATTATTAGGTAAATTAGAGTATGATAATAATAAAATAATAATAAAAAATAATGAAAATAATAACACTGACTAAAATAATACTGATAAAAATAATGATAGTAATAATAATAAGATTTGTATAAAAATCATAGTGAATAGTTACAAATAAAATTATTGATCGGAAATAGATTTTAATAGAAGATACAAAAATAAATTTTGACAAAAGAATTTGAAAACTGGAAAAATAATTTGCAAAAATTTTTAAAATACAGAAAATACACAAAAATACGTTTTTGGGAAAACAGGGATTACAGAGACGTTCTGTATCAGGGGCGTATATCTCTCGAATCGGGGGACCGGGGGCAGGGGGGCTTTTTAGACCAGTTGCTTCTTTCACGGGTCTCATGAAAGGCTCAGCATCATCGACCTTACGCTTCCCCTTAGCAGTGGCTTCCTTGGCACCCTCGGGATTGAGAGCCTCTTCGGCTTGGATATACTTCTCGACCCTGTTGAGTAGTCGTGGAAGTCCATAGGTGGTTTCTTGGCTAAAGAAGCCTTGAGCTGGCCGTGGTGGACATTGTGTCGAAAGACTGCGGAGACGACCCCTGCGTCGAGGGAGGAAACTAACCTTGGCTCGGTGGTGAACCTCCGAATGAACTCCCAGAGGGATTCCCCATCCTTCTGTTTGAGGTTCAGAATGGAAGAGCTTGTCTTCTCGAGCTTCCTGCTGGTCACGAAGTAGACTAGGAAACCCGCCTCTAGCTACTTAAAAGAGAAGACTGAGCTGGGGGTAAGTTTGGAGAACTATTCCCGAGCCGGTCCATGGAGGGTAACAGGGAAGGCGCGGCAAAGGAGGGGATCTGCAGTGCTATAAATCATCAAGAGGGTCTTAAATCCCTCCATGTGATAAGCAAGATCACCCTCGCCATTGTAGGTCTCGAAGGGGAGGCCTGGAATTCCTAGGGATCTCGGCCTCTAGGATTTGGGGGGAAAAAGGGGGTCCGGTCTATCGATGACCGCGACCCTGTACTGTCCGCCCTTGCCAAGATGGGCGAGGCAGTTCTCCATCTCCTCCAAACGACGAAGGATGAAGTCTTCCTTTTCCTGGGGACGAGCCGATCCGCGGGACTTGCCGGCTCCTGTTCCTGACCGGGGTTGGAACTGTTGCGGACCTCGGTGATTTGGCCACCTAGGATGGCTTGGAGAATCTCGTCCCAAAAATTCTGGAATTCGACCCTTGTAGCGGGGGTTTGCCCCACTGGGTCCGGCGGGGGATCGCTCACCTGGAAAGGCTGTCGACGATGGTTCGAGACCGAGTTGAAAGCGGCCTCTCCCCTCGTCCAACTGGCCTACCTGTCCGAGATGACGCGGCGCAAATCCGATGCACTTGAAGGTCAGCACTGTTGACCCGAGGTTGGTTGGAACCCTGGCCATTCGCAAGGCTATGATGAAGGGGGTCCGGATGTCGTGCCGAGGTGATGGCCTTCTAGCTTTAGGAGCCATGGATGGACTCGGACCCGAGGTGACGACTCTGGCTGGGCTCGGAAGGACGACAGTACCTAAAAGGACTTTCCCACAGACGGTGCCATCCTGATGCGGTTTATTTTTGGGGTATGGCTACAACATGTGTGAGTTCTTGTAATTTGTATAGTGAAAGTTGCGGTATTGGCCCTTGTCCGACCCTCGGCTGGGGGATCGGCTTGGGAGTAGCAGGAGTGAGGTGGGGACTGGGTGCTCGGCTCGGATCTGTGGGCTCAGCTCGGTCCTGGGTACCTACGCACTGCCTAGAAACACAGGGAGAAGTCCCGGCGACAGGCCCTCCGACGATGTCACTAGAAAAGCAACAGTAGCTAGGGTTCATTGGGAGAAAGTTTGATTACCTTTGAATGAAGGAGGGGGTCTGGTATTTATAGGCAGAGGAAACGGGTGTGAGACCCTGCTGGGTCGGGTCATACCCGTTTGCTCGTGGGCCTGATGTGGAAGAGGCCCATCTGGCTCTGGTTGATCTGTTGATCTGGGAAGAGCGGGTTCTGGGGAGATCTGACGGCCCAGTAGGGCCACGTCATCTGACCCTATATCACCTATAATACTCACAGGACATTTGCTACTCTATCAGCCACGCAAACTGCCTCGATTCAAAGTCAAAAGAACATGAAAAATAACGTCTTGACTAAGAAAATAATAAAAGAACACTTCTCTCTTGACATTTGGTAAAGTGATGAGTTTTGAAGTTTATATGTCAAAAGAGATGAAGAATGCTTAATGGGTTCACCTATGTTTAAAGAGTTGCAAAATTAATTATTCCTTTCCACAAATGTGAAGAGAAATACTGAAAGTGACTAGGGGTTGGTTGCTGTCGACTGCTTATTTGGGCAATCAACTGTCAATTCCTCCATACCAATGTCGAGAGGAATTGCCAGTCGACTGCGCCTAAGATTGCAGTTGACTATTAATTGCAATCAACTGTATACGCAGTCGACCGGACCTTTCCGGAATCCAATATTTTGGTGAATCCACTTTATATTTTTTCCATAACTTGATCGTTTGCCAAAAATACTTTTACATATTTATCCCTCACAAATAAAGTAGTAAATAATCTTGAATGCACTAGTTTCTTGAGGATTAATCACATGTTTTTTCTCTGAACAAACTTTTCTGATATTTGTGATATATTTGCATGACTATTTTCCTTTTGCTTTGATTATGAAGATCTTGAGATTTATTTGAATTTCATTCCATATAATCCTGTGAAGATCTTAAATGAAAATATTAGATGCAATACTCTAAAAATCCCCTAGGCAGCTGCCTAGGTGTTAGGCTGTCCCCAGCTGACTTGCTTTGGGGTTGAGCTTTCTAATAAATTGGTTTGAATGCCTAGGCGGGTCTAGGGCGGGTCTAGGTGGGTCACTTAAATCCCCACATTCTCAAAACCCCCGATCATGTACCTCTCGCTCTCTCTCTCTCTCTTTCTCTCTCTCTCTCTCTCTCTCTCTCTCTTCCCAAAAAATACAAATCTCTAAATCAGTAATCACCCAAATCACTCATGCTTTTCCCACATTTTCAAAATCACAAATCGATCGCCCCTCTCTCCTTGGAATCTTGATAATGGGCAATACGCAAAACGAGGGCTCTACCATTGAGCTAATTCTCATTTATAACTTTTTGAGTTATCTGCAACAGGAGGAAAATGAAAAAGTGGCTCGAGGCGTGGGTCGCACTTTCTTCAAGAAGCTATTTGGCCGATTCTGAAGATGAATCGTTGATCACCAAACACTTCTCCTGGGATACAACGAGCTTCTGTCAACAGTGCTGTCAATGCTCCAATAGCAGCACGTTCCAACTTGCACCACCCAAATCAAGGCAAAACATTGCACAAAGAATAGATTAGAAGAAGAGAATGACTGTTTTATTTTTCTGTGTCTTTTTCCAAAAAAAATAATTCCTTTTTATAACTAGTAACCAGGAAGGAATAAAAACTGTATGCATTTAATAAAAAATAGATACATCATAAAGATCATTTAATTCTTGAAAGGGCTATAACATAAAGCTCATTTACTTCTTGAAAACGCTATATTATTAATTGAAAAAAAAATGTTTTTGATCTGTTTGAAATTCGAAAAGTTCAAAAAAATTAAAAAATTCCTTTTTTGTCAAGAGACCCAAGGCCCTAAGGCCCGGCCGGTCATATATATATATATATATATATATAAGGAATGCTCCATTGAAAACACTACTGTAGAGTTGAAAACATGAAAACAACCTAGGTCGTTGTTGGGAACAACGACCTAGGTTATAATGCATGATAACCTAGGTCGTTGTTCCCAACAACGGCCTATGTGGTTTTCGAAAGTTTTCACAACATTTGCGTTTTCAATGGAGCATTGCTCTATATATATATAATAGATTTGCCCGTGGGCATGTGCCTACGGCACGTATTCGGAACGACACAACACACGAAAAGTCCTGTAAACAGTAAAACAACAATTATGTAGTTCAAGTTTGAATAGTATGACAGTAATTAGTTGTAAATAAAAATTCATGTTTATATTAGTATATGTTGAAAAATAATTGCAAATGAGGGTATAAAATTCAACTTCTTAAAACTTTAAGGATAGAAAATGATGAAATTCAACTGTTGAAGAGACATAAAAATTCTGAAAATTTTACAAACCTGAAATCTTAAAATCTAAATTTCTAAGTAAATAAAGAAAGAATGGGAGAGAGAGAGGAAGAAAGAGAAAGAAAAATATGAAAAAGTGAAGAGAGAAGAGAGAGATAGTAATAAAGTAATAAGTTTTTTAGTTTTGGGCGGAAAATTTTAATTTTGGGGTTTGAAATTTTGGGCGGGAAAATATGTTTTGTGAGAACCAATCTAGGCCATTGATTTTAGGTAAGATTGAATAAGAGCCACTTGATATCTTTCTTTGTAATTTATTATATATATATATATATATATATATATATATATGGGTAAAAGGGATATGAGCAACTTGCTCACTTGGTAAATGAGCAATTGATTATGTGGCATGCATGTGATACACTGGACAACTAACCCTTTTAAGGCTTTTCCAATCACATGTATGCCACATCATCAATTGCTTATTTACTAAATGAGCAAGTTGCTCATACCCCTTTTTCCCTATATGAGCAAGTTGCTCATACCCCTTTTTCCCTATATATATATATATATATATATATATATATATATATATATATATATATATATATATATATATATATATATGGCAAATGCTCCATTGAAAACGGGTGCGTTTTCAATGGGTTGGAAAACTCAGATATGAGCCGTTGGATCGCTCATGATCTTGATCAACGGCTCAGATCGAAACCCACTAAATCCTCCCATTAACGGCTCTAAAAGCGGATGGGCAATTTTGGAACTTCACGCCAAAAAACGTTTCAGACTTAGCTTTTTTTGGGGTTAAGTTTTTTTTTGGAAAAACTTATACTTAGGCCGTTGTTGGGAACAACAGCCTAGGTTGTTTGAAGTTTTTTGTGAAGAAAATTATACTTAAATTGTTGTTCCCAACAACAGTCTAAGTATGTACATATTCAAATCTGAGTCATCTCCCTCACAACTCTTCTACAACTCTCTCTCTCTCTATCTGGAGCTCCTGAAACCCAATCCCAAACCCTAGCTCTACTCCAACCTCCTCTCTCTCGATCTGAAACTCTTCTCGATCTCCCCCTTTTTCGGATCTCACTACAACAAAAACTGTATTTAGCGGCATTTATTCCCCGGCATTTTTGGGAAACGCCGGGGTATAAATGTGTTATTTTAGGGAGAAACTAAAACTTTAACATACACCGACGTTTTTAATAAGCATCGGGCTATTATAATATACGCCGGCACATTAAGAAAACGCCGGCCATTCTAGGGTTTTTTTTCTTTCTTCCCAAATCCCACGCCGCCTCTCCTCCCAAATCTCCTTTCTTTGTTCTCTCTCTCTCTCTCTCTCTCTCTCTCTCTCTCTCTCTCTCCCTCCATATGAAGCTCGCCCTCCTCCCCCCCTCTCTCCCCACATGATCAACCGCGTGATCAACCAGCCCGAAAATAGATCGTCTCTTCTCAAAAGCGATCCTCTTTCTCGTCGATCCCAGCGAAACCCTAATTTCCCTCAAAGTTCGCGTCCATCACTTTCGAAATCCGATCGGTTTTCCCATCATCCGGCTGCATCTTCCTTGCAATGCGTCCCTTGATCCGTGCGATCGCCGCCTCGAAGAAGGAAACCCTAGATCTCACTCCAATTGATAGCATCGCTAGATTTTCAGGAGTATTTTTGGAAATGATGGAGGATTCCCACGCGCCGAGTCCTAGAGGGCTTCTGTACAATGCCGGTGCCGGTGCTGCGGCAGGTGAGGTGTTTTTGAAACCCAATTCTTGATTTTTCGAAATTGGAGCTTGAATTCTAAAGCAGTTTTGTTTTTGATTGGAATTTTATTTTGCAGGTGTGATTGCCCACAACGTTTGTGTGTCCGTTGGATGTGATAAAGACTAGGCTTCAAGTTCATGGACTGCCTGAGCTGAATAGTAGCTACATCAAAGGCATGCCTTTCCATTCTTCTAGAGTATTATTCTTTACCTATAAATGCAATTGTCCTTTAACGATGTTCTCTCCATTGTTCCTGTTATTGGTTTTGGTTATAGAACAATAGTTGAGAAGACAATATGAGTAGTGAAATTGTTGTTGCTTACTTAGATTATCAAATTGTTATGCATTTTTTGGTTGGAAATTGTGTTATTGAAGAAAGTTGTTTGATGCATGGTTCACATTATTGAACAAATACAAAAAATATGGTGATTAACAAGTTCATTGATTTGATTGGAATTAGCAATGAATGGAAGTGAAAATTAGAAAGATGAGTATCTATTATAATTGCATAAATAACTCTGTGTTAAGTTAATGGCAACGGGTCTCTAGATGAAACCTTTGATGTTTATGGATTATGGGTTACGGTTAGTTTTTTTTTATACAGACAAGATCATGACAGGCTACAAATATTTGATTTTCTCACTGATTGTTTTTTTTAGTTGAAATAGTATATAATTTGTTGGAGTGATGGGTATCTTTCAAGACTGATATCTGATGTTTGCATTTTATGTTTGATGTGTACAGATTAGTGATTATGGTTAAGGTAATAGGTGATGCCGTATTCATGATTTTAAAATGGCTTGCATGAAGGCCCCGTTCGTTTCAGAGAATCAGGTCGTCATCGATTCTGCCCCTTCAGGTTCCTATTCAACCTTCTCTGTTCCTCTTTTAAATGTGTCTCCGTGATTCTTTTTTTCTTCTTTCAACTTGGTTAAATACATATATTTCCTACCTATTTTGATTTGAATTCGGTCTGAGTATCATCTTGACTAGTAATCTTCATAGCATTGGTCATTTAGTTTAACCAAATCGGTGAAGAGCTTCCTTTATTACCTTTATTGGAGTGCATTCTGTTTGGCTCTTGGCTTTAGTTATCCTTTAAAAGTGAAATGTAAGCGCTGTAGCAATCTTCATCTCTCCTTTTCATTTACTGTAGCAATGGAGAATGTGTTCATAGCATTGGACAATGGAGAATTTAGGTCGAATGCTTACCAGATGATTGCTTTGATGATGATAATATTGTCTTAACTATCTTGCAAAATATTCTTTTCTTTATGTTCCTTTAGGTAGTATAATGAACTACTAATTCGAAGCAAATCAAGGTTTGGATTGGGGGGTTCTCATTAGATAATGTAAATTGAAAGTGTAATCATATTATTCCTTATGTTTTCTTTTATTTAAACCATTGGTAAAAGATCCCTTTAATTTTTTGTTTAGATTCAACATAGGTATGATGAGAGGGTGAAGGATCTTTCAAATCTTATTTAATTCAAAATAATAAACATTAGTTTCAAATTTTATTTGAATGGAGAATGATAAAACATTATTTTCAAAACTTATTTAAGTTATCAAGTGCTGCACTAATCTTACATGGAAATTTATGATGTTTCTGACAACTAGCTATAGATCATTTTTCAGCAGAACATTCTGTAGTGATCAAGAAAACTACCTTGAACATGTTTTCGCAAGACGTTTCTTATGAATTATTCTGTTTTGAAATTACTCTTGTATGACATTGACAATAGATGTAAAATGATTACTGTGCTCGTTTATCTATACTCTCATAAGCATTAGAGCTTGAGGGGAACAATGATAGTTCACGCAATAATCTTGTAGTTACATCGATGATACTTGCTCAGCTATAAATGAGTTTGAGCAAAATCCAGAAAACAGCAGCCTCCGCTCAATCACACCTTTTCTCAATGCTATACTTTCTGATTCTACAATGGCTGAACTTGGGTCCAGCATTCATACTTTTATAAGGCAGGTGACAATCTCATATTTCGATTTACATCATTTACTTATGAAAATTTATCTAGCTACGGTAAGTCCCTAATGATCATGTAGTTCGACACAAACACTGAATTTGATTAGAGTTGGGGCAGCGGCTGGTACCTCTACAGATTTCAAACTAGTGTGTGGCCCTTTCCTCAGCCTATCGAAAGACCGATATGATGCTATAAGATGTTTGAACAATGTTCCTACTGAAGACATGCTCAAAGTATGTGACTTGGATCATCTAGACTAAAATGTTCTTTCTTTATTTTTTTCTTCTTCTTTTTTTTATAAAAGAAAACTAACCGTGCTGTCTGCAGTTATTGCAAAAAGTGAAAGCATTTTTACCACAAGAATCCTTCAAAATTATGACAGAAGATGCTTCCACAATTGAAGATTTCATCGGCGTTTTCTCAGATATGAGAAATCTGATACACTGTAAGTATCTTAAAGATGCCTTCGACGATGCTCTTTTCAAGTAGTGTAAACCTCTGAGGGCTAACAGTAAAGAGTTGATGTCTTCAATGATTTCTCTCTCAGTTTGCATGGTGGTTCTGGTGGTTGCTTATGTAGCAAAGGTGTTGGGAGAACGGAGGCTAAAGCCTACGCTTCCTGCACAACAAATTAGTTGCAAATGTAATACAGGGAAAATTACATTAATTTTTACTTGTTGTATGGATTATTGTAATTTATTATGGATTTTGTATATATTCCTCCATTAAAAAATTGTATTAATTTTTTTTTAATTTTTTAATTTTTTAATTTTTTAATTTTTTAATTTTTTAATTTTTAAATTTTTTAATTTTTTAATTTTTTAATTTAATTTTTTTTTTAAAGTTACGCCTACCCCGGTGTTTTCCGAAACGCCGGGGTAGATTAAAATTTGTTTTTTAAAAAAAATTAAAAAGAAATGTCCACCTGCGCGTTTACAAGCGCCGCCCATTATACAGATTACACCGGCAGTTTATAAAGCGCCGGGGATACCTAGCTGTGAATGCCCGGCACCCGCAACGCCAGCGGTTGGTGCGGCGCTGTTCTACACGCCGGTAGGGTATGCACCGGCGCTTATAAGCGCCGATGAATCTATAATAAAGCGCCGGTGAATCCATCGACAGTTGTAGTGTCTATCTCTATCTATCTCTCCCTCTCCCGAATACCCCAAACCCTAATCCAATCCTAAATCTCCCCAACTCACCCGAACCCTAGCACAAATTCTACGATACCGTAGTCTCTACAACTTGTTCGTCTACAACAGCGGCTCCTCACATCTTCAACAACTCTGTCTCTCTCTCTCTCTTTGGACTAGGTAGTCACTTTTTGGCAATTTAGTATAATGAACTATGTTAATTTATTGAATATTTTTTCAGTTTTTGAGTTTGATTATTTGTACTATGCGTAGTAGTCTTCAATTTAGAGAGTGTACAATTTTTGTATCATGTGTGTTGTAAATACTTTGTGGACATTTTTGTAGTTGTAGTGTTAGTTTTAGTTGTAGAATATAGAAAAAGCAAACAAACGAGATCAAAAAATTCCAAAATTTGACGACTTGGTCGGGCTCACCACGCAGAAGGCAACGCAATTTGTAATGGCGATTTCCGTCTCACGGTTTGCAAGATACGTCCGTTTATCAGTTTTATTCAATAAAATGGATATAAAGCGATACACAGTCGTATATTACTACCGAGAGTCGGAACTCACCTCTGCAAGTTGCGTTGGCTTGTGTTTGGTGTGGCAGACGTAACGGCCAAATTTTGGAATTTTTGCATCTCGTTTGTGTTGTATTGTCGTGTATATGAAAGCACTTCTATATACCTTGGAATTTTTTAGTACGAGCTCACTAGAAAACCACTCAAACGAATTCTAAAAAATACGAAACTGTGGGAGTAGGTCGGACTAACCATTCACAACCCCACACAACTTGTAGTTGCGAGTTCCGACCCATGGTTTGTGAGATACGTCAATGTATCAGTTTCTGTTCTTTTTCAAGATTGAAAGCGATACACAGTCGTATCTTTCAAACCGTCAGTCGGAACTCGCTTGTACAAGTTGTGTTGCCTTGTGTGCGGGGAGCCTGACCCAATCGTAAAGTTTAATTTTTTTTTTACCATCGTTTTTGTGGTTTTCTCATGAATTTTGTTATGTATTTAACGAGTTTACAATAGAGAAATAGCTCAAAAAAAATTTGCGGGTAGGCCGTTTTCGCCACTCACAAGCCAAAGCTACTTGTGGTTGGGAGTTCTCACCCACGGTTAGATATACGCGTCCGTGGATCACATTTTGCTCTTTTTTCAAGAGTGAAAGCGATACACGGCCGTATCTTGAAGACCGTTAGTCCAAACTCGCTTCTACAAGTTGCAGTAGCTTGTGTACGGCATTTTAGACCCATTCGCAAAGTTTGGTATTTTCTAAAAGTTGTTTTTGTGGTTATCTCATGTATTTTGTTTCATATCTATATATATACTTTTTTTTGTGAACAAATTATTTTATATATGCGAACTTTCTTACAGAGAAATGGTTAGAACGAGAGGAACCGAAAGGTCATCTGTTAGTGGTCGGGCCGAACATTCCGCAGAAGTAAGAGAACTATTAATTTGTATTGTGAATTTTGTATACAGTAGTATTATTAGTACACTAATAATAATTATGTTTTGTGTTGGTGAGGTTGGTGCATTCTCTTCGAGTCCACCACGACGAGGCCCTGGACCAATATATGACGGTGAACTCACTTTGCAAGACCGCCACAGATCTGAGGCAGTGTGGGGTGGTGTAATGTCCCTGCCCCTAGCTCAGACAATTGATACAATTTAGAAGACAAATTAGATACTATGTAGTACAACTGCCCACCACTGGTCGCCTCTTAAAAGGTGGTTAACCGATTAGGTGACTCTTGATCATAGGCTATTATATTTATATATTATTTTATTCAAGTTGATTTCCGATATGGGACAAAACTTGATCAACAGGAGAGAGAAGAAGCAACAACACACTATTTTCCCCTTCTCTCCGAGTGGGCCCCCATCTAGCCACGTCACCATGTGGTGATGTCACACACAGGAGCAACATAGCATTACTTTTCTATTCTCTTTTCACATGGGACCCCCCACCTACCACTATTCATTTTCCAATATATTACCAAAGTGCCATCAAGCATTTTTACTTTATACAAATAGCCATATTTACTCTTTTCAAAGTATACTATTATATAGTATTTTAAATTACGGGGTATTACACACACACACCCTTCAGAAATCAGTGTCCTCGCTGAGCACGGGGCATGCAGAATCTAGTGCAGGATCTCCTTTCTAGCCGATGTGGAGTGGAGTACCCTGATTCTGCTAGCTGCACCGTACCCCGATTCTACGGGTTGTCCATTATTTCAGGCCGCAACCTCGCTCCCTCTCAGGCATACCCGTACATCTGCTAGCTTCATCTCAGGAATACATCTCGCCTACTCTTACCCACACTCGGTGTCGAAAACCTAGCTCTGATATCATCTGTAACGCCCCGAATTCCACATAAGACCGAATTCGAGATTCCATAGGATCTTTACACTTCACTTCATACAATTTTACAAGGAAATTTAAAGTTTTCATCATACACCAGAGTTCTTTACATTTGTTTACACTGCGGAAGATAAAAATGTAGTACAACAATGAAAATAATATACAACTTGTACATCTTTAACATGTAATAAATCAACAGCATCGAAATCAACTTTACTTCTTCATGAAAAAATCCAGCTCCTGCATAATAAGCTGTGGGCATGTTAGTTGCTTACAACCGATAAAAAATGTTATACACGGCCATCCTCTCTATGCCAGAAATATAACGATCTCAATACTTTAACAAACCACAAATTTAAATGCAAATAAAATGTTAAATGTGACTACACTAAAACATGTAAGTGTATACGATACCTTAATGCCTAATGCAGATATTTTATACTAGGATGACACTAATGCATACTTGTTCGGTAACTATGCATCCCATACTATATAGGTCCGACGACAAGCACCTATGTACTCCACATTTAAGGGTTTGATCCCTCGCCAAGAAAACTACCCAGTAATAAGACAAGGTTTAGATCATTCCATGAGTATGGATCCCAGTCCTGGAGTACACCGCCTGACTGTTATAACAGCCTCGTCATTGTGTGAATCATCCCGCAAGTGCCCCTCTAGCCCCGGTATACGTATATACATTGGAGTACGGCAAACTATCCGCTCGACTACGCATAGTCCTGGATTTAAAATAAAAGCTCGTCTCCCACGCAGCAACTATAGTCCCGGAATCCACCGCTCGACTGAGTCTTTAGTCCTGGAATTCACCGCCCGACTATATAGAGTGCCCCACTTACATTTGCCCAGGTTTACTACATCTTCACTTAGTGCCTAGCTGTTAAGTTCAAGACATGAATAAATTATCATACCTAGAGTTAGTCTCACCTCCTACCGGACTTAATCACAAATACCAAGATAGCTCCATGGCCATATCTCAAAATATAACTTAATTCTTTTTATTTTAAAAATGTCGGTACCCAAGGTCTACTAACTCTAAATCACAAACTTTCATGTACAAGAATCCATGGGTACACGTACCCTTCAATAAACATGTCTTAAACTTAAATATTCTCATCTTCAACTTATTCACAAATTGATCAATGTCTTGTCTTAACACTTATTCACAAAGTGATCATTGTCTTATCTTAACACTATTCATGATTCACTTGTTCATTTACAATATTTAGAAGCCATAATTCCTTTCATGAACATAAGTTAATCACTTGAAATCTTACTAGCAATTTAAGCTCATAAAATGTATCTCAACCACATCAAGTATTTCTTAAACCAAGTAAGAGTATAATCTTTTCAAGAGAAATCATTCCATACAACAATATTTTACTCTTCTTCTAAAATAAATCTCATACTTCAAAACTCATTTTCTATCTCAATTTCTCCATTTTAACTTCTCAAATACACATGAAAAATTCTACAACTATTCTCAATAAATTCTATTTCATTTTATAAGAATTCTAGAATTTTTCCCAAAATTTTCTTTGCATTAAAACTCTCCTTTTGATAAAAATAAAACCCAAAAAAAACAGTTGAAAGCATCAAGTTTCGAACCCAACGGCCCACGTCGGCTACAGTAACCGCCCAAAGGCCCAACCCGCTAGCCAATAAGTCCATATGGACTTGGCATCAATATGTCATACCAAAAACCCCAAATATCAAGCTTCAGGTCTCGGATTTATTTTAAAGAAACAAAAATAAATGTGTCCAACAAGTTTTGAACCCAAGATCTCTTACAAGTACCATAGCGCTCTGTGGTGCACTGGCTAACCAGTAAGTCCAAGTGTGATTTCTGATTAGGAATCATGTTACTATAGTTTTGTTCACAACGTTCTGAAATTAGTTATTTTTCACAAACTTGACATATGATCGATCTAATCTTTTTGATGAACTGAAACTTTCTTATTCATACTGATTTCATTTGAAAACAATGATTCGCAAATTTCCAAACTTGTGTTCTAAACATTGTATCCATATTCAAATTATCTCCTTCTCTTGAATGAACAAAAGTTTCATTTATTCATTTTAATCAAAATAACATAATGTATCTCTTGCAAATAATTTTTAAAATGATTCTATCAATATCAATTCAATTTCACCCACAAATGTATTTTTATCAAAAGGAAAAGTCTCAATAAGTAAACTTTCCATTATATTTCTACATAAGCATGTATGGTCATAACTCTTTTTCTTATTTCAAATTAACATGATGACAACTTATTTCTTTAATTACATCAAAATTTCTACAATTCATAGCACACATAAAAGCATGGATTTTTTTCCCTTTCCTTTTATTATTTTCAATCAATATGTTGACTATAATAAAATTTCTACAATTCATAAATATCATGGGTTTGTTCTCATATTATCACATGAACTTTATCTTTACTACTCATGTAACATATTAGCATGCATGTCTCATAATTTAGAAAAAACACAAGATTACTCACATCACATCAATTGATCTATATTACTAATATCATATTCTAGCATGCTCAACCTAAAAATTAGAAAATAAAGAGACCACCCACATCACATCAATTTGAAATACATTATAAATGTCAAATTCTAGCATGCTCAACCTATGAATTAGAAAGTATAAAGACTACCCACCTCTTATGAAGAATAAACAACCAAGAATGATGGAACACAACTCCTAGCTCCTAGCTCCTAGCTCCAACAAAGCAACTCCTTCTCCTTCTCCTCCTACCAAGAGCTCTCCAATGCACAAGAACACTCTCTTTCTCTCTTTCTTTTTTCTCTCTTTAATTTGTTTATTTTAGGTGTGAAATGAGAAGAGAAGAAGGGTGTATTTATAGGACAAGGTGAGGGTCTAAATTACAAATTTCTCCACCTAATAAATTACTCAACTCTTTATTATCCCTAACCCCCATCTCTTCACCTCTCCTATAACTCCCGTAATTATTACACAGTATGTCTGGCTGTCCTTATTAATTCAACCTTATAATAATATGGTAGGTATTTACAGCTCTGCACGTATTATTAAAGAGTGGGTACACTAAAATATAATGTTGAAGTACACTAGACATGCACTAGGAGACCCAAGTTAGAACCATCACTACTAAACGGAACGTCTATAGCGGCGTTTTTTTTCTGTCTATGGCGGCGCTTATAAACGCCGCCATAGATGGTAGCGGCGTTTTAATTATTGCCGCGGGCAGCGCCGTTGCATTGACCGTCGTTATAGATCATAGGCCTATCGCGGCGCTTTTCTAGAGCGCCGTTACAGACCATAGGTCTACAACGGCGCGTCTTAAAAGGCGCCGCTATAGGCCTATGATCTGTAACGACGCTCTAGAAAAGCGCCATTGTAGGTTGGATGCCTATACCGGCGCTTCTAAAAAACGCCGCTATATGTGTACAACTTGTAACGGCGCATTTTTAAACCGCCGTTACAACCCGTAGCCCTATGGCGGCATTTTTAAAAAGTGTCGTTACAATTCGTAGGTCTATTACGGTGCTTTTAAAGACCGCCGTTACAGTCCATAGGTCTATTAAGGCGCTTGTTTAAAACGTCTTTACAAGTCGTAGATCTATTACGGCGCTTCATAAATGTCGTGATAGACACATGCGCGTATATTTTCTAAATCATTTCGATATGCTATGCCGGTGGTCCTAAACACCGGGATTGGTTATTTTATTTTTTTTTATAATTCACCACGATTGGTGGATCCTCCCGGCATATTTATCTCAAAACGGATTGATAGGGGGTTTCGGGGTTTTTCCCACTATTTAAAAAATGTCACAAATTCAAAATATCTGTAGTCATATCAAATTTGAACGTTCAAATCTTAAAAACACTAATAGCAGCATAATAAACAACTACATAATCATGGACCACAATAAACAATAATTACTTGTCTAAAAATGGCCATACGAAGAGTTAAAAATATACTTGTTATACATCAATTTCTTTAACAAAGCATAAATTCAGTTTCAACAAAACATAAAAAGACTAAAGTCCAAATTTAACTCAACAATGGCAAAGTCTCTGAAGCGGCTCGGCATTGCTTTGATACCCACTGATATTTTGCCCAGATGTATGTGCGTGACTAGAAGTCGATGGAATTCGCTGGCTCTGTATAATTCACAATAGTGTCATTTATTAGATTATTCACTACACTAGGCACCACACAAGTAAAATGCAATAATTAAATTTCATACTAATATCATAAAATATTGTTGAATACTTACAGTTCCATGTACAGGATTGTTAGAGTTCTGGTTTTGTTGGGAGATTAAAGAAACAATCATATCTTTCAAGCCGTCAATCTCTTCCTGCATCTTAGCTTGCATCTTGAACACATCCGGATAGGATGTACGACTAGAGGTAGATGCAAAAGAACCAAATACCTGTGATTGAAACCATGTCAGTCCAATTTTCACAGGGTCATAACTATATAACCAATATGAACTACTATGAGACATATATAGAAGTTTAAAAGACAACCAAATAAAAGCAATGCAAATTAATTTTACTAGCAACTCTAGAGTTCATTGATAATAAAGGAAACAAGACATGTTTATAAGTACATTCTGACAGAAGTACACATATATATAGCACTGAATGCATAACCAAAGATATACAAATTATGTACATGGAGATAATTAGTGTTGATACGCAGTTAATATGATGATGTATCTAGCTCATGTTATCTTAATCATATATCTCAGTATTATACAGATAGAAGTGTTATCTTAATCATGTATCAGTGGTTTTTGATACAGCATATAAAGTGAAGAAACTATGCTGACGTAGCAACTAACCAACTGGTATAATAAAAGCAAAGTGTTACTGAAGCCAGACATTCAATTCTGGGTCAGAAGGACCCATCCCGTTGCTCACATTCTCTATGTTACCTGACACATACTAAAAATTTCAATATGCATTCCCTCAAATGAGTCTAGCAGTTCTGTATAAATTCTCAAAAATTGATCTACCAAAATTTAGATCTTATAAACATTGGAGCACCTATAGAGACACTTCAATGGCTATATCAGCGAAACGTTGACAATGACTGCAGTGGAACAAAATGTTCACTTAAAATTTGATATATTAAATGTATTTTCTTATCTTGTCTTGCTACTTATTTACTCAAAGAAAGAAACTACAGCTTGTTTATATAGAGAAAGTAACTGCAACTGTATATAAGTACCTATATCTACATGAACTACCCCTAGAACCCATGCAGATGTGATGATGTCAATAATAGGGTTAGATATATATACATTTCCCTAAATTTCATACATAAAACAATATCAGAAATATTTTTGGAATACATAAAACTCAGTCCACAACAATTTCGGTAACTGATAATAATTGGAGAAGAAATACAAACCTGGTGATCTTGCCCAATATCAACCATCCACCACGTGCAGTTTTTCCCATTTTCTATTCGTGGACCGGCAAAAGAGGTACCCTGCGACCAAATTGTTATAAGAGAACATGCTACCAAAATATAAAAGTGTTCCAGGAATTATTCAAATGATATTCACTGTCCAAACCTGATATGTTCTTGACACCAATGCCTTAGGGTCCGTATATCTGGACGCAGGACTACTTGCAGTCACATGGATTTTCTGCAACACAATTTTAGAAAAATGAAAAAGAAACTTAGTATAAATCTTAAACTACTACTTTCTTTTGAGCAATACTTCAATACATTAATCAAAGAAAATCTTAAACTAATGCATGTATGTTACCATGCCAACAAAGTATTCTCACCTTAGCTAAAACAGGATTAACCCACTGATGGTCTCCATAGGATGTCCCAGCATAATAAATAACTCCATTTTTATCCCCATCACTTATGTATTGGAGCTCTTTAAAGCTTGAACGTCTATGCTGAAATCTTAAACTGAAAGTGTGGATTCATATAAGTTAACTCTTATATATGAATCCGTAACTGCAGAAGGGTAACAAATAATTATATAAAAGGACCACAGGATCTTACTTCTGATTGATTCCAGGTATCGTCAACCGTGTAACAGAAAACTGAATTGCTTCTGCGACCTGTTCACACCATCATGAAGACGTTAACAATCAACAATAATGAAATTATTGAAATTGAAAATGACTATGTTCAATTTGCCAACTCACAAGCTGACCAAAGATAGGCATCTGATGCTTTAACTTGCTGTACTCCAACTGCACAGTGCCACATTGACAAGTATTAGATGCAAATAACTGATTATATTTTTTTTTAATTAAAAGGGATTGGGGGAGATGCATATTATTGAAATATATCACAAGTGAAGCATCCACTATTAGATGCATATCATGCAAAGGCTACCTTTTGAAGCAAGAGAGGTGGCATCAGTGGGAACCGCACTAAAGGTAGGAAATTATCAAGGGATGGAAACCTCTCTCGGAATATTTGCGCAGTCTTTGAAGTAGTTAAGAGACCATCAATTGTAACCCAATTACGGAATTCAGAGGCTTGCATGCACCACATTAAAATTGCATCGAGTACCTTTTCTTCTGATGTAACAGTCATATCAGCATGCTGCAAAACACATTTACTAGCATAACCATATTGTTGGCATCAACTTATCTCAGCTAGCATAGTTTCTTCACAGATAGAAGCACCGGAGATTTCAAGAATAAAATTATATGAAACCCCTTTAATTTATAGGATTCAGTTAACAGTTTCACAAAAAATAACTTGTCCTTTCTTTATCTTAAGAGAATGAGCTCAAGAAATTTTCCAGTTCCTTGTAAACAAACTACTCTTACTTGAAGTTTGCAGGAGAGAAAATGCCTATCCAGTCATCAGGTGATGGATTGGGGTGGCTATATTCTACTGTCACCCATTCACTATCTTCTCCCTGTAATGATACAAATAACTTCATGAAAAAGTGGAATACACTTTCCTCATTTCTTGTAGAAGTGCATAGGTCATTTAGAAAATCACAACGAAATTAGTGATTGTGCATTCAGATCTTACATGTTTCTTGGATCAAAGTAACACTTGTTGCATGTATAGGAAGAAGAGCATTATGATTACACATGAATGTACTATCAAGTAGGAAAAATAAATTATATGAATTGCAGACTAAGCATTCACGGGAACAAAAACAATTTCACATATTTCTTAATTAGTCACTCTGATAAAAGAAGAATTATTGGAAATGGAAGGACTCTTGTAGAATGGATAAACATGGTAAATATCATAAAAAACTTGTAGGTTGGATGTTTACTCGTTACAAATGAAGGATTTGCAAATCTAAATTCATCTAAGATGCTCAGTACAGGGTTAAAAGAAAGAACCTGATCAAAATCCACAAGGAGGAGCCTTCCAACCCCTGTTCTTAAAAGCATAGAAGCAGCTTTACTACCCACTCCTCCAAGATCAATGACTATACCAAATAGTTCACACACTTTTCTTTGTGATTCCAGGCTAAAGAATTGAATACTAATCCATATATAATTTCAAGCTGACATATATAGAAAGCTTCTATCAAAATTTGAGTAGTCCTCAATGGATTTATAATGCTATAAGCTACTGCATCCTACCTAGTAGTCATAATATTAATTATTGTTGATCAGTCCACTTTATGTACGAAACATGAGTACCTATAACATCAGCTTAGTGTGCATTGCTATTTTGTCATGTTTGCATTACTATGTTTGATAAGCACTAGAGAATGTTAAACTATATAAGATAAGCACTATATTAATAAAGAGGGAATAGAAAACATAGAACAATATGAGAGTAGAGACACAAACCTCAATATGAGAAAATTCTCATTCCTTCAACGAGTGGTTGCATATTTTCCTAATATTTGTTGAAGCTTCCTGAAATTTCAACAAAGTAAACAAGAAGAACAAGTGGTGTAAACAAATATACTGAAGAACTGAGTTGGCATTTGGGTTAATTGCACAGACCACATTACATGATACAAGATTATTTAAAGTTTTATCAACCATGTTACAAACCTCAATTCTGCTAAAATAGTTCTAAAAGATGGAGTTCTTACAAATTTATTATATAACTACGTACATTGGATTCAAAATAAATAAAAACAAAATTATTATGAAGAAACTTCAAAATAAATAAAAACAACATGAAGTTAAGAACACCAGTAACAGCATTCAGTTCTCAGATACTGCTGAGAAACGAGAATGAAGTAACCCAAATTATAGAAAAGTATTGAACATAATCACTTACCCCCAGCTTCTCACTTACAAACTGTAGCTTAACCTGGCCATATGCCAGCCAGTTTGGTGTACATTAGTTTCAAATAAGATGCTCTGCAAAGCAAAAGAAAAAATCCAACAATTCCGATAAGATAAATCAAAGGAAAACTCAATAAAATGCATGGACCACAGACAGTTACGATACTTCTGCAGATAGTATGAAGGACATCCATACCAAAACACAGCAATCCCATGATTGAATTAGTCTCCTTCCATCTCACGTTCCCAATCTGACTAAGTACCCTTTAGTTACTCTACCTCCTAATTCTTTCCTTTACTAGTCATTCATGAAATTAAAAATTGCAAGTTTGGTTGAAGTCCAAACTTAATTTTGAATTAAGCACTTCACTAGCTATCTAAATAAGCACCTGAGATTGAAAAATTACAAATAATTATGCACAAAGTTATACCCGAGATAAAACTGCTCAACAATATCAAGAACAACTTGTAATCCAGCATCCAAAATATACCACCAATATCAAAATCTAGTGCTAAGTTAACTTAATAAGAAAATACAACATAATTGGAAGGGGAGATTACCTTAAGCCGCGAGCTTACAAATCGAGGAGGGAAAGGAGAGGTCAGGCTCCTGCATCAGGATTGGGAAACGAAGAGGAAAGGAGAGGAGACGAGGGCTTCGGGCATGAGACGACGACAGCGACAACAAGGTGGAGTTAGGGTTTTGTAGATGTGGGCGACGACGGCGACGGGGGTGACGGGTGCTGGAGACGACGATGGCATCGAGGACAGCGGATACAGGGGTGTTGGCGATGGGGGACGACGGGGACGAAGTCGTGTGGGGAGACGAAGCCGTGTGGGGAGAGGGGAAGATGGCGCCGAAGAGGTCGACTGGTTAGGGAGAGAGAGAGAGAGAGAGATTTTGGAGACGGATCTGTAAGCGGCGCTGGATTAGTTAGGGTTAGAAGTATACGTTTTTGGGGGGGGGGGAATGTAGAGTGGAGCGGGAGGAAATATTCGGCAGGCGGCAGCTGAGCGAATAGGCGAATAGCTGTTTGGTCTATAACGGCAGTGTCTATAAAACCGCCGTTATATATTATATATCTAACGGCGTAATATATCACCGCCGTCATAGATCAAAGCTATTAAAAAAAATATTATAATGGCGATCTATCACGTCGTTTGGGCATAGACGCCGAGATAGATACGCCGTTATATCCATTCCGATTAGTAGTGCATGAAATTAATCGGCACTAGAGAGTCCTTGTGAAAGATCTCAGGTTACACTAACATATCAGAGATAATTATTCTGATATGGGAGAGTTGGATGTTCTTCACCTCCCCACTACTCCAACTCTCCATCTCCCATAACCCCTGGCCTCTCCTCTCTCACTCCCCTACTACACGTGTTCCTTCAATTAATTATTTGTATTAAAATTAAAACATAGGTTATATATATAATATGTATGTAAAAAATAGTTTAATTATAATTTTTCATGCAGAAATAAAATAGACACATATTTCAGATTTTTTTTTAAAACGAACACGCCCACAATACGTTTGCCGAAAACACGTGCGTTGCACGTAAAAATACCGAAATACGAAAATCAATTTTATCAATGAAAAATTATTAAAATTTAATCGAAGACAACTTAAGAAAATATATTTATAAATTTTATATATTCCACGAAGTAATTGCTAAGTACATAGAAAACACGTGCATTACACGTATAATAAAATTTGAATCAAAACAAGGGAAAATGAATTCTGTTTATAAAAATAGATTTTAATACCTAAAATAAATAATTTAAACACATAGAAAATATTACACGTAGCGGTGGAAATCCATAATCGATACGTGCATCAAAAACACGTAAAATGCACGTAAAATGCAGAGATTGAAATTTAATATTTTAGTTGATTTAAATAGGATAAAATATATGAAAAATGCATTATTAGTCAGAAATCACAATACGTAATGAAAATACGTTACAAATATTACCGGTAACGGTACAAAATGCACGTGCGTAACACACAATGGAAAAATTGTCATTTCCAATTTTGCGGGGTGTTACACTCTCCCCCCTTAGAATAGTTCCGTCCCCGGAACTCGCTAGGGTGAAGATTTTATCTTGTACACGCCAAAGAAAATATCTTACTGTCTATAGAAAACTGTAAACATCGAGAAAATAAATGTAGTATAGAAATAAGTAATGAGGAAAAACAAGGCAAACTCTATGTATAAGAAAACTATGAGTATCGAAATTTTATAAAAATAGAACAATAAAACTAGAAAAATAGCATAAGAAAATATGTGTGACAAAAGATAGTATAAATTGAGAGAAATTTTCATACAAAAAATAATATTAGATGAACCATTAGATAAAAGGAAAATCATTTAAGTCATTAATAGCAGAATAGTTCGGAAAATAATACAATAAAGAGAAACATAGTCAATAGATAATTTATATGTAACTCCTGTTTCTCCGTATTTGAATTTTTATACTGTATTTTTCTCAATTGTACTCTCTCGTCTATTTGAGATCATGTGAATTGTTCAGATTAAATAAAATCATTATTTTTGTCTCAACTCAAATTTTGGGTTCTTTTATCAAATTCATTGGTGTGCCATTTGTATCGTTCTTCATGATACAAATGGATCAATTCTTCTCACTATCTCTTTAACCCACATTTTAGTGCATTTTGACCATTTCTCCTGTTGGTTTCTATTTGAAACGGATACCCAAAACCCAAAACCCGATAACCCTACTATAAAACCCTACCCTAACCCTAATCAAACCCTAATACTGTTATAACCCAAATCCCACAGCCGCTAATCATCTTCTTCACCCCGTTTCCTTCTCCATCTCTTTCGCACGCCATCAACCCATCCCCCGATCTCCTTCCGTCCACTTCGACCTCCTCTCCACCTCCGACGCTTCGCCAATAACCCACACCACCACAGAACCCCACCATCGTCCTCCATCTTCGCCATCGAACTCAACTCCGAAACCCAACCAAACTCGCCTTCATCCAAACTCGACATCTCCCTCACCATCACCTCGCCGCCTCCAACTCATCCCCTCGACCACCCCTCATCCTTCGTCACGTCGTCGCACACCCCATACCCACTCCCTTCGCTCCTCCCCTGTTCTTGAACCCAAACAGAGCCGCCGCGCGACGAGCTCCCTCTCGACGTCGTCGCCGCCGCCGCCGCCTACCATCGTCACTGTCGTCGACTGCTCCCCAGGCGAACCCCGACCAAGCTATCGCCGCCTTCAGTCGCCGTCGAACCAACCGGAAAAGAACGAAGAAGAGAACGAACGAAGAAGGAGGAGGAAAAGGCGGGATCGAATCTCGACCATCGGATCCCGTCAAGATCCGCGCTATCAGAGCCCACCTGATCGGTGTCTCGTGTTCTGGTCACAGCGGATCCCATTCCGCTGTACGCTGTTCGTCCCAGATCCGGTGTGCGGAATAAATCCGATTGGCCGTGGTTGCTGTCCCGTGTTCTTGCCGCACCAAATCCCGATCGGCTGTCCACTGTTTTGGGCTGATCCTGTGTGGGGGAAAACTCGATCTTCGGTAGTTTTTCGCACGCGCTTTTTGAGGACTTCTTTCGGGATTTTTCTACCCAAATGGCTACAACAAGTGGAGTTTATCATCGTCATCTAAGGCAAGTATCCTTGTACATTTTATTGTTCTAGTACAAGCACCCTTGAAATACTACAAATAGTTAGATTGTGACTCCTCCTTGAAATTCGTTGAAGATCAATATTGAACCTCCAAATTGACAATTCTAAGAGTCACAAAATTTCCTTGCATTTAATTTATAATTATTGGACTCTTTTACCCTTGAACACATGAACACATAGACATGAATTAAGGAGCCCTAAATTTTTTTGATACATGTCACATTCAATTTTTGACGAACTTGCAACCCTATGACTTGAAAAACATTTATTATTTGCTGTTTGACCTCCATTATCATGTATTGATGCCACATAATGACTTAAACACCAAATAACATTTTCCCATGTAACCTACGCTAGCAAATTATTTCTACGAGTCGCTGTCCTGAATTTCCTTTCGCTGTTTCGACCCCCTTATCATTTGAATCTGGGCCCGAGCCCTGAATGGAAATTGTAGATCTGGATGTGTAGATATCGATAACTTCCGAAAGTTCTGAATTCGGAGTTACGGTCTAGGAGTTGTGGCAGTTTTACTGCAGCTGTGTCGGTGGACGCAAATTTGCAAAACTGCTGCACACAATTACTTTGCGAATTAATTTAGCTATGTAAACAGCGAGCGTTTGACATGAAATTTTATATGTAGTTGCCGGATACCCTATAGGACATCTCCAATTTTTCTTAGAATTAATTTTCATTATTTTAACCCTGTTCCACCTGTATAAACTCAAATATACAATTCTGCCTGAACAAATGTAATAAGCCGGGGTTTGAGGGAAGGACTATAGAGTGGACAATATAGGCAAGTGTACTCGGAAGGGGGCCCGTGTTTCCCAAGTTATATGTTAAATGGAACTAAGTGCCACGTAGAACTAAGTGCCACGTCATGATGACAGGGGCCACCTCTAGAGCCTACGGGGGCCACCTCTAGAGCCCATTACAAGGTTACATGATATATATTTGCGATCACATGAAACTAAGTGCCACGTAGAACTAAGTGCCACGTCATGGTGACAGGGGCCACCTCTAGAGCCTACGGGGGCCACCTCTAGAGCCTACGGGGGCCACCTCTAGAGCCCATGGTTTGATCACCTGCTTGTTTGATGCCTGAGTACACCGCCCTATAGACTCCATTACTAGGTCTAAACGCAACTGATTTAACTGTAGCAACCATGTAGTAAAAAGATGGATGCATGTCGTGCTACCTAGATAGTAATCACACCAGACTTGAACTTAATACCTGATACATGATTATCCTGTTGCCTGATTATCTTGTTACCTGATTATCCTGTTACCTGATTACCTGGTTACCTGATATCTGATACATGAAACTTGAACATGACACCTGTAACTTGAAATATGAAACTTGATACGTGAAACCTGATACATGAAACATGATACTTGATGTTAGTTACCCCTACAGGTTCACCTGACATATGTTTTACTATTAGCAGTTGTTAACTAGCCTGTTTACTAAGAAGTCCTCCCTTGCTAGCTAATTCCTGGTTGTCCCCACTACTTGTTGTATCCCTGTTACATTCTTGATTCCAGTTCCTGTTCCCCATACTTGTACTTGTTTTCACTATTTGTGGCCCTAGCTTACACTAAGAGCATTTTTCTTGTTTTTCCCCGTTTTCCCTTTTATATTTATTAAGCAGACTTGGGAGACGAGCTACCTGCTGGAATTGGCGAGCAGACATTTCATGTTTTGCTTGGAGCAAGGACCTGTTTAAATAGTTGCTTTCCTTAAGGTATTTATTTCTTCTGCTGTTTAAGACTTGTTTCCGAGTTTACACTTGATCCAGACATGAGAACTATTTGAATATTATTATTTGTTTACATGGTTTTCTGTTGCTTAATAAATTATTCATGCATGCTTGGTTATATATAAATCTGGTTATATTCTGGTTATGATGCTGAGTCGATCCTACAGCTTATGAATGATGTAAAAATTATTCGCTGGGCTTCGTCACGTGCTCGGATTCCATATTTTTGGGAAGCGGGGCGTGACATTATAAGTAGATCAAAATTCATCAAAGTAATAAGTGGTAGAAGATCGCAACTGAATTGGTACTGTATGACCAAAATTGAATAAGCAATTTAAAATAAAACTATTGGATAACAGTCTGAAAAATAAACAAGAATGAATTCCAGTTAAAAGTATAGACAACATAAAGCGATTTTGTATATCATTAATATCATAAAATAATTTTTAAGGCAAATATGATAATTATACATACAATTTGAAAATTAAAGATATAAAAGGCATACATCGAAATAATTTGAATTGTCAAGTAGAGTTATATACGTACATAGGCATAAAATTTATAGAGTGAGACAACCAATATTATGACATGAAAATTATAAATAGTTTGTAGGAGTAAAACAAAATATCATAGTAGTAAAAGTAATAACATATTATTGAAATAGTGCGAAAACTAATCATATAGAAATAACTTACAAATTGAAGAAAAGCATAAACACCAAAATTTTTTTTCTCTTGTTAGGTGAGTAGACACCAAATCTAAGATAAGTTAGTAGGAAAATAAAATACGATAAAGCGGTATGAAATGCTAAAAGATTCAAAATACTAGTAAGAAGATAGTTGATATTAAGTAGTAAATACACAAGTAGAATAGAAATTAGTTTAAATAACATAATGCTAGGTTGTAAAACATTATAAAATAGTATAAGCTAGTACAAAAATAGAATAGTGGTATGTAAATATTATAGAAAATAAAGTAGGGGTTATCCAAGTAGAAAATCTCCTTCTGGTGTACGTTCGCCTCGTTGGTATCCAACTGCAGACTTGTCTCTACGATCTCAAGTTGTAGAATTGCCTCTACGACATCCGATTGTAGTTTGCCTTCTGGACATTCGGTTGCAGACTTTGCCTTCCCGACGTCCAGTTGCAGTTTGCCTCCATTGATGTTTAGTTGCATATTTTCCCTCTCGACATCAGGTTGAACCAAAACGAGAGATGGAAAGATGTAATCTTTCATATGCACTTGGATATTGGGTGTTTAATAAAGTATGGTGTTATGTCAAAAAGTGGATTTAAAAGTTGTAATCGACAAAAATATTATATAGACTTTAAATATAAGATATACATATTTTGTAGTAATGAAAAAATAATTTATAATAGTGTAAATCATATGCACGAGATGAAAACACAAATGAAAACAATAATCATGTAGTGTATGTATTATATTGAAGAAGCATAAAACTACAAAATTATGAGTAGCGACTAATAGTAAAAGTGAATATAACAAAACAAATTAGCAAATAATATATCATAACAATAGTATCGAATATAGGTAATAAAACAAAATGGTAGGTCATATTTATATGGGTAGAATATTTCAATCTTGTTAAAATTATATTGAAATATATAGGATAATATAAGATAATGAAAAATATAGTATCACATAATCAAATCATATAAAATGAATGCACATAAGAAAATTCAGAATATAATATGAAGAAAATAATAGTTGCAATAATACGAAAAGTAATAACAAATGTAAACAGATAAACGTAAAGTGACATAAAAACACGAAGGGCAAATCTTTAAGATTGAAAGACAGATAAAACAAATTCAAAAAGATAAAGACTAAGGAAGATAGACAAAATAATAGATATTCAAGTGATTAATAGTATAAGAAAATATTCATTTGAAAAATATTGAATGTTTGAAAAGTACTACGATAAAATCTACGAAAAATAATTTGAGAGGGAGGTGTGTCTACGTATAATGTATCATGAATGTAGGTTTAACCAACCACGCTTCCACTGCGCCACTCTGATACCCAGAGAAAATGTACTCGCATACAATCTCACATCAATGTATACGAGGAGAACATCATGAATGAGGTTGAATGCAAGTAGTTATTGAACCTTCATTCACGACTCCAGCCATCCAATAGGAAGAGATAACATCAGTCTATAGAGCAACACAAATGTAAATCACTTACATTTAAATCTCTATAAGTTGAAACTCACATTCTACTGTCCACTCTAGGGTGTCGTTCCTTATAAATTTGTACTACTTATGAAGCGTGGCTCTGATACCATCTGTAATGCCCCCGCCCTTAGCTCAGACAATTTATACAATTTAGAAGACAAATTAGATACTATGTAGTACAACTGCTCACCACAGGCTGCCTCTCCAAAAGTGGTTAACTGATTAGGTGACTCTTGATCATAGGCTATTATATTTATATGTTATTTTATTCAAGTTGATTTCCGATATGGGACAAATCTTGATCAACATGAGAGAGAAAAAGCACCTACACACTGTTTTTCCCTTCTCTCCGAGTGGGCCCCCATCTGGCCACGTCACCATGTGGTGACGTCACACACAAGAGCAACACAGCATTACTTTGTTGTTCTCTTTTCACGTGGGGCCCCCCTACTACTATTCATTTTCCAATACATTACCAAAGTGCCATCAAGGATTTTTACTTTATACAAATAGCCATATTTACTCTTTTCAAAGTACACTATTATATAGTATTTTAAATTATGGGGTGTTACAGGTGGGACAATGCGGAGGTGTAATTTCTGCACCCACCAGACCATGACGGTGCACCCACGTATCGTCAAGTACCTAGTTCTGGTCGGTTTCTACGGAATCAGCATGATGGGTCAGGTGAAACTCGACCGAGCACTTCTTGTAGCACTCATAGAGCGATGGAGGCCAGAGTCACACACCTTCCATCTACTGATCGGAGAGATGACGGTGATGCTACAGGATATAGCGATGATCTCCGGTCTTCCAATAGATGGGATGGCCGTGACCGGTAATATGAACTTTGATAAGTTAGAGCTGTGTAATCAACTCCTCGGTACAGAGTTTGGTGAGGAGGCCGCAGAAGATAGGGATATTTATGTCGGACAATCAATCCGAGATTATCTTGGTTGAAGGAACATTTTGAAGGGACGTTGAACGATGCATCGACTGACCACGATGTACAATGCTACAAATGAGTGTACATTCTATCGATGCTTTGAGGGGTTCTCTTGCCTAACTCATCCGGAGATACCGTACAGCTCATGTATCTATGATTGCTCATCGACCTCGGCTTAGCTGGCCGGTACAGCTAGGGAAGTTGTGTGTTGGTAACGTTATACAGGACGTTGTGTTCTGTAGTGTTAGATGGGACCGAGACGACCGGTCCAATGGTCTTGTTACAGATTTGGTCATGGGAGCGTCTGCACTTGGGTCGTCCCCGAATTACGAGATCGGTGGACGGTTGGATGGCCAAACCACCAAATGCTCATAACCCTTAGGGGTATATTGGGCAGATAGATAGAGTTACAAAGACAACCCAAAAGGTGTACTAACGTACTACAGAGGCAAGCTCGACCAACTACAAGAACAGTTCGTGATTTGGGTGTCATATACACCCGAGCGGATTGGAAGACTACCACTGATCGTAGTGACCGGGTCGCATTTGTGGATGACGAAGGCTCCACTCATCAACTTTGGTATAGTGGAGCATCCGCGGTCGGAGAGAGTCCTTCGGCAGTTCGGTCTTCAACAAAATCGGCCCCCAAGCTGCGCAAATCTATACAACCATGAGTTACACGCCGTGAGGAGTACCGGTCGTATGCCTACCCATGATTGGGTAGATTTCCACCATGTTCACGTTGCAGAATGGAACGAGCGACGGTTTGAACTTGTAATTGTTAATGTTCCAAGGTACGATGGCACACTGCAAGCGAAGTACATGCAATGGTTCAGATTAATGACACATTTGTACATCTCTCCCGATACAGAACTACCTGCTGGTATTCAAGTACCAATTGAGAAGAGGGAAATTGAACCACCACCTGCCTATTCTAGTTCACAACCTATGTTCCAACCGAAGGCCTCATCTATACGTACATTGGTGAGTATAATGTTCAAATTTTGTTGAATGTTCGTTATATTTAAAGTGATTAAATTTTTTATATATCTGAATGTGTTTAATATTTTTTTTGTTTGTTGTTTTAGATCGATAATACGTTGGACATGGCAAAAGAATGTGTGGAGGTAATCAAAAGTAATGCTGGCATGCCCATGAAGAAGTTCGCTCAGAAAATGCTTTCTTCATGTCGTACCAATTTAGATGTTTTGAGAGAGGGTGAAGCTTTGCAACGATATTTGGATAGAACCGTACGTTCACAACGACGTAAGAGCGTGAGGGGTAGGCCATCTGCCCCGGGGCAACAACCTCAAAAACAAGCTAGATCTCCACCTCAAGAAGAACAGCAACAAGAAGAGAATCAAGAAAGGGTTGTTAGAGACGTACAAGAGGAGGGAGAAGAAGAAGAAATTACTGAGGTGTCATCCCCATACCAGCGACGAAATCCTGCTCGGAAGAGGCGAGCACCATAAACTTACACACCCGGTGCTTAGCTAATTCCCGATACAGTATTTTTTTATAGTATTTTATTGAATTTTTGTTTTTTTCTGTTGTAACTTATTATGTGATAATTATTGTTGGCTAGTTTAAGTATTGTTGATGTTGTTGTTATTACCCGATATTTATGAATTATGTTGTTGTTGTTGGAGGCTGTATGTAGAAATTTATTTCGAGAGTGTAGCTGATGGGAATGTATATAGTTTTGGGGGGTGATTGAAGTGTAGCAGCTGTAGCTGTTGTGAAATTGTACTTAATTTTTTTTTTTAACCTAGGCCGCCTAGGTTGTATGTTGAAAAAAAAAATTGGATCAGTACCTCTCTGTATTGGAGCAACAAGTCAGAGAGCAACATCCTTTTTTTGTTTAAGCTTTGGCCGTTGTATCCAACAATGGCCTAGGTTATATCAAAAAATTTGAAGTTTTTGGGGTGCTCTCTGACTTGGCCAAGTTAAAAAGAGCAACAAGTCAGAGAGCAACACCCTTTGTCTTATAGCTTAGGCGTTATAGCCAAAAATTGGAAGTTTTTGGCTTGCTCTCTGACTTGGCCAAGTTAAAAAGAGCAACAAGTCAGAGAGCAACACCCCCTTTTTTTTATAGCTTAGGCGGTTGTCTCCAAAAACGGCCTAGGTTATAGCCAAAAATTTGAAGTTTTTGGCTTGCTCTCTGACTTGGCCAAGACAAAAGGAGAAACAAGTGAGAGAGCAACAAATTTATTTTCCTTAACTAAGGTCGTTGTCTCCAACAACGACCTAAAGCTATATTAAATTTTCCAAAAAAAATTTTATGCTTTTTAAAACTACCTCTCTACTCTTTACGAACAGTGTTTCTTGAACTCTACAAAGTAAACATTCATATGATTGTACATTGTTTATATTTTTTATTAATTTCCTTTTCTAGCCACCTAACTAACCAATATAAAAATGTTAAGGTGAAATGTTAAAAAAATATACCATAAATTAAAAGTGAATGTTTTCATTCATAAAAATCAATTTTTTAAATATATTTTTACCCCTAATATGTCATTTCTTCTAGAGTGTGTATACCTATCTAGTTTAGCACCTAACCCCTAAACATATCCCCCAAAGTGGTAATAATATTTCAGCTAGGGTTAGTATAAGGTTAGGGTTAGTGTTAACAAGGGTTAGGGTAAGCTGAGGTTATGGTAGGGTTAAGGGTTAGTGTAGGGTTATGGGTTAGAGTTAGGATTAGGGTTAGTGTTGGGATTAGTGGTTATATCTTAAAACTCTTTCCCCCACTTCCTCTGCCCCCCCCCCCCCCCTCTCCCCGCTGCCTTGCCATCTCTGTTCTTCGATTCTAAAAGCACATTCTTCTTTCCTAATAAATGTGTTTCCATAACTTGCCTACTATTACATGTAACTCTACAAAGTGGGCACCACATGTAGATCCTCTACTGAATAACCTCCTACATTTTCCCATTGGCACGAATACTCATCTCCAAAAATAAAACTCTTCCAATTTTCAAACCCATCTTAATATTCCCAAAATGGTTGGTCTCTGACTTGTTGCTCTTTTTAGCTAGGGCAAGTTAGAGACCAAGCCAAAATATCCAAAAAAAAATTGTTATAACTAAGGTCGTTGTTGAAGACAACGGCATTAGTTTTGAAGAAAAAAAATTGGTTTATCTCTAACTTGTTCATCTTCTTTTAACTTGTCTAAGTGAGAGAACACCCCAAAAACTTCAAATTTTCTACCATACCCTAGGCCGTTGGTAGAGACAACGGCCTAAGCTATATAAAAAAAGGGTGTTGCTCTCTAACTTCTTGCTCTTTTTAACTTGGCCAAGTCAGAGAACACCCCAAAAACTTCAAATGTTCTGCCATACCCTAGGCCATTGTCGGAGACAACAGCCTAAGCTATAAAAAAAAAGGGTGTTGCTCTCTGACTTTTTGCTCTTTTTAACTTGGCCAACTCAGATAGCACCCCAAAAACTTCGAATTTTCTGCCATACCCTAGGCCGTTGTTGGAGACAACGGCCTAAGCTAAAAAAAAAGGGTGTTTTTCTCTGACTTCTTGCTCTTTTTAACTTGGTCAAGTCAGATAGCAACGCAATAACTTCAAATTTTTGGCTAACGGCCTAAGCTTTAAAAAAATAGGGTGTTGCACTCTGACTTCTTGCTCTTTTTAACTTGGTCAAGTTAGAGAGAAACACAAAAACTTCAAATTATTAGCTATAACCTAGGTCGTTGTTGGCGACAACGGCTTAAGCTTTAAAAAAATAGGGTGTTGCTCTCTGACTTCTTGCTCTTTTTAACTTGGTCAAGTCAGAGAGCAACCCAAAAAAATTAAATTTTTTGTTATAACTTAGGTCGTTGTTGGAGACAACAGCCTAGGTTTAGAAAAAATTTGCTCCTTTCCAATAGGCCAATACAGAAAGCTACTGATCCAAAGAAAAGTTTTCCACATACAACCTAGGCCGCTGTCATCAATAAAGACAACGCCCTAAGTAAAAGAAAAAAAAAATTACAATTTCACACAGCAGCTAAAGCTGCTACACTAAATTCTCCCCCAAAAACTATATACAATCTCATCAACTACAATCTCTCAACAACAACAACAACAAAAGTTAACAATCAACACAAACCAATAGCACTTGAGTCTCAACAACATTTAAAGTTAACAATAAAAACCAATTAACAACACTTGCATCAATATCTAATATACTGAAACTTTACTTCAAAAAATTCCAATTCACAATGGATCATTATCACGCCCTGCTTCCCAAAAGAATACGGAATACGGATACGAGACAAAAGCCCAGCGAATGATTTTCATCATCCATAAGTTGTTCAAGAATCTTTACAACATTTCACAAGATAATCAGAGTCGGAAGCAAAAGATACAATCAGGCATGCATAATTGAAAAAAGATACCAGCAGAAATTACTTGAAACCAAATATAATAATCTCAAATAATCAAATTCTGAATAAGTCAAATATCCTAGGTCACATCGCCCAATTACGAAATATCCAAGTAATTAAGTACATTTTATTCAAGTTCAAGCAATAAATAATAATAATAATAATAATAAAGCAGAAAATCCAGCACTAATACATCATCTCACCAATACCATCTGGCAGCTGACCATCCTGATCTGCAATTAGTAAATTGCAGGAGAAAGAAAAAGAAAACAAGTACTCGTCAATTGGAAGTTATGGGCCACTTATAATGTAGGATACAAGCACATGGGGAAAACTAAACAAATCTAAATAATAGCAGAAATAGATCTAGCATGGTATAGCAGAATCAACTAGCATGGTATACTAACATGTGTCAAGTGTCAAAGTCAAAAGTCATGCAGACAGATATACAGATAGTATCAAATATGGTGTCAAGTAATAATGTTAGACAAATAACAGGTAATCAGATAATCAGATAACAGATAGCCAGATACATATAACATATTCAAATTCAGATACAGATGTCATGTTCTTATAAGTCTTGTGTGATTACTATCTAGGTAGCACTTCATGCGCCCCAAAAACATAACACATGGTTGCTACAACAAACAATTTTGCTTTAGATTTCGTAGGGGATCATATAGGGCCATGTACTCAGGGTTCAGACAGACAGATATAAGATAACAGATTCAGACAGACAAATAACAGACGATCATGCAACAGATAGGACTAAGTCCCCTCCAAGTACACCCTTCCGTAGGAAGTATGTAGTTGAGTAACAGATGGGATCACGGGCCCCCTTCTGAGTACACCCTCTCATAAGAAAGTATGTAGTCAGGAATCAGATAATCAAAATCTTGCATGATCTAAAAACAGATAACAGATAATCAGATGGGAAACACGGGCCCCTTCTAAGTACACATTTCTATGCTTTTCCACTACTAGATCTTTCCCTTAAATCCCAGCTTGGTTACTTTTATTATGGTCATCAAACATGCATGAATGTGTACGGAATAGTATCAAACTAACATGGTATAATCAGTATTAGGTTCAGGGGAACAAATAAACGTGCATAGATAATATACAGTCACATAAACGAGCAAAACAGTATATGTTCATATTCAGGACAGCAAGATAGTACAGTACTAAAACAGTGAATCTCGTCGCTACAGAAATGCAATCTGGATCCATTGAAAAATCTGGAAAATAGACTCCCAACCAAATCCAGCGAATATAAATAAGTCATATAGCAATTCACAACATCATAACTCAAAACAGGTTTGAATCCAGAAAACATGTTCAGTCAGAAATTAGTAAAACGAATTCACGGTCAGGAAAACTGCATCAAAACCTCTCAAATAAATCCAGGAAAATCTAGGGTATTCCCCTATATGTCTAGAATAAAAATATAAAGTTTCATAATATTCCAGTAAAATTAGTTCAGTCATCAAAAATAAGAAAACATCAAGAAACGATAGTTTGGCAAATCTGGAATTCCCAACACTACTGTATGAAAACTGAAATATCTCACAAACCGTGAAACGAAATCCAAATCTGCCAAATAGAGATTAAAATAGACAAAATAATCTAGCTTTCATATTTCATAAATATTTTTCATACAGTAAAACAAAATAGGGTGAAAATACGATTCTTTACAGAATAGCGAGGAAAATACAGCAAGTATAGCTTTCATAAACAAGCATGAAACGGCGTATAAAACTCATCAATAAAATCCACCAAAATTCTGGATAATCCCTAAGTAGATATTGAAAAACTGACCAAAGTTCTAGACCAAAATAATATGTGTAGCACAAGTATCAAAATAATTTAGTCATCAAAATTACCAAGAAACGAAATCTGGAAAAGATCTACACCTCTGTAGTAAAATAGCCATAACTCACTCATACGAAAACTAAATTGACCAAGGTCAGAGGGGTTGGAAAGCAGACGAATTTCTCTGCAAATCATGTTTTATACTGAAATCAAGATTCTGACATTAATATGATCTAAATTACTGATCAAAACAGATTATCGGCAAAATACAGAATTTCCTCAAAAACCAAAATCAACATAGATCCAACGAAACTTGATCCAAACACAACCAAACATGAAAACGAGTCTACCATGTGTCCAAACAACATGAAATAGGGTATACAACATGTCCACAACAAGTATCTCACATGGGTCTCACAAGCATACGAGTCCTTATAATTATTTCACATATACATCATATCAGAACGGAAAAAACCTAGGGTTGTTTCATGTTAAATTTTGTGTCGTGAGTCAACTATGGTCAAATGGCACTATAAAGACAACTCATCAATCATACATCACACACGAGTTGTCTCTAGAACCCAACTATACTATAAATGGTATTTTTGACTTGTATCATACAAAAAAAATTGAGTACAAGTTACTTGCCTGAAAGACAACGATGGAACGAACACCAAGAATAATGGGAACGATTCCCGAGCACGAACAAGATTCCAATGGATCACGAACACAAGGAACAATAGATCGCGAACACGATCGGATGACCACCAATCAAAGTGATCAAGAACTCCAAGATGGTGATAATGCGATCCAACGGTTCATAATCAAAGATCATAATCAAGATCCAACAGACCATATCAAGCGATCAAGAAAGGACGGCCAACAATGCACTTAGTCAAGATCAAGATGATCAAGGGCAAATGGACGGCTCTCATCACATGATTAACACTCCATGAACAAGATGATCAAGAGATCAACAGCTCGGATCCACTTGATCAAAACCCACATGATCAAGAATGCAACAGATGGCTCACAATCAAAGAGATCAAGACTCGAACATCACAGCCAATACACGCAACCCATAGCTTGGCTGTACTAGTTTTGATGGCAGGCAGGCGGCGGCCAGGTGACACGGCGGCGTGATGGGGCAGAGACAGCGATGGCATGCTCAGGGTGGCATCGGGGCTGAGCATTGGCTGCACCACTGAAGTGGGAGTACAGGGCGCGAGGGCTGGCTGTCGAAGTTGCTGTTGCCACGTTGCTGCTGGCATCGCGACGGGGGCTACTGGCGGCACTGCAGGTGGCTGCAGGCGAGGAGAACGGCACAGCGGTGCTGTGCTGCCGCAGGGTGGAGTCACGACGGTGGCGCGACTGGGTGAGGTTAGAGGCCTCATTGATAGAACTAGAGTCAGATTCTAAAGCATATAAAACATAGTCATCACCAAAAATAGTTCTAGCACATTTACTTCTACGAGGCTCAGAATCTATATCAAAATTAAAATGTGTACTAGCTTAAGGTAGGCTAGAGAAAGTAGAAGGTTGTAAACCCTCACTACTAGCCCCACTATTCCTCAATAAGTAAGTAAATTTATTCTCATAAATATCAGCATCTAAAGATTCAATAATCACATTATTATGCAAGTCTAAAAATTTGGAAGCCTTACTGTTATCTGCATAACCAATAAAAATACATTCATATGCTCTACTTGCAAGTTTGATTCTTTTAGGGTCAGGTTTTCTGACATATGCTAAACAATCCCAAACTCTAAAATAATCAATATTAAGCTTTCTACTTCTCCATAATTCGTATGGTGAAGTATGAGAAGATAGATGTTAATTCTATTTAAAACATGACATACAGATAAAAGAGCTTCACCCCATAAGGATTTGGGTGCTCCAGAACTAATAAGCGAAGCAACTACCAATTCAGTAAGAGTCATATTCTTTCTTTCAGCTTTTCCATTAGATTCAGGTGAATAAGATGCAGTAGTCTCGTGAATAATTCCAAATGATGCATATAATTGTTTAAATTCATTGGAATCATATTCAGTACCTCTATCACTACAAAATCTCTTAATATTTCTTTCAAATTGGTTTTGCACTTCAGTTACATAAGTTCTAAACATGTCAATTGCTTCACTCTTATCTGCCATAAGATAATCATGAGTATAATTTGAATGATCATCAATAAACGTAATGAAATATCTTTTACCATTTCTAGTTAAAGTTCCATCCATCTCACATATATCAGATTGTATCAAGTCTAGAATTTTTGTTTCTCTAGCTACATTTTTATGTGAAGTTTTAATTATCTTAGCTTGACTATAGGAGGTGAATTTCTCAAATTCATTTAAGTTAACTTTTGGTATCATGCCTAGTTTGATCATATTATTTACCAATTTCTTGTTAATATGACATAGTCTAGAGTGTCATAAATTAAAAGAAGACAAGGAGTAAACAGAAGCATTATTCTTATTCATTTCAATAATGAGTTTAAACATCCCATTACAAGCAAATCCCTTTCCCACAAAAATCCCACTCTTAGTTATAACATACTGGTCGGATCCGATGCTCTGATCCCTACCTTATTGAGAAGGTAACCAGAAATCAAGTTCTTTCTCATATCAGGAGTGCGCAAGACATCCTTGAGGGTTATAGTCCTCCCAGAGGTAAACTCCAAGTTCACTTCTCCAGTGCCCATCACATTGATACAGTGTGAATCACCAAGTTGTACTTTCTGATCTTCAGTCTCCTTATAAGTTTTGAACCAGCTGCACTTATAGCAAACATGCCTAGTAGTGCCCGTATCAGCCCACCACCCTTCGGTTACACCGACCATGTTTATCTAGTGATCGTAGCCACTAAAGGCCCTTCGATAGCATTTTCCTAGGGTGCAGGCGTACGCGATCGACAGTTCCTGTGTGAAGCGATGACACTTCCAACACTTGATGTGATTTGTTCCATTGTTGTTGGTTTGGGCTTGCTAGTTATTTCCCTTATTCGGATTCTGACGTCCATTCTGACCATTCTGACGGAAGTTCTAATTGAACTTCCGACTAGCATTCTTCTTGAACGACCTGTTCTTTGGTTTCAAATGGACCTTCACTTTGTTCTGTTGAACAAGCAAGACTTCTTCTTTCTGGTCTTGTTTTTTGGATTCCTCCTCAACTCTAAGCCTAGTTATCAAATTCTCCATGGTTAGTTCCTTTGATTTATGTCGCAGGATATTCTTGTAGTCTTTCCAACCAGGTAGTAACTTGTCAATCATCATAGCTACTTGAAATTGCTCAACAAGGGGTATTCCCTCTGAAATGATCTCAGGAGCAATGTGTTGTAACTCGTGTGATTGAATAGTTACCAGCTTGTAGTCGACCATTGTGTATTTGAGATAACGACCGACTGCAAATTTCTTCGAGCCAGCCTCTTCGATGTCATATTTCTTTTGTAGGGCTTCCCAAACAGATCGAGCCGTATCGAACTGTAAGTAATAGTCATACAGTTCGTCGGATAGCCCATTCAAGATAAACTTTCTACATTTAAAATTGGCATCCTTCCATTCCGATAAGTCATCTAAGATTTGTTCATTTTCAAGGACATCAACAGGTTCTGGTTAGGCATTACAGGGCAGTCGGTAGTAAGAACATAGGCAACTTCCTTCAGCGACAGATAGAAAAACATCTTGTTCTTCCCTCGCTTGAAGTTCAGGCCAGCAAATTTCTTTGGTTTGTTGGATTCATGCTTGCGTTCAGAAACAAGAGCAATTACATATTATAGAAAATAGCTTCTTGAAATTGTTAAAATAGTGGGTTAATCCTGAGTGCACCAAATGAACCTTCTGAGAATGGCTCTGGAGTTGATCTGCAACAGGAAGAAAGTGAAAAAGTGTCTTGAGGCATGGGTTGCACTTTCTTCAAGAAGCTATTTGGCCGATTGTGGAGATTAATAGTTGATCACCAAACACTTCTCCCGGGATACAACGACCTTCTGTCTACAGTGCTGTCAATGCTCCAATAGTAGCAAGTACCAACTCATACCACCAAAATCAAGGCAAAAAACCATTCAAAGAACAGATTAGATGAGAATGACTGTTTTATTTTTCTGTGTCTTTTTTCAAAAAAATGATTCCTTTTTATAACTAGTAACCAGGAAGGAATAAAAAATATATGCATTTAATCAAAGACGGCTACATCATAAAGATCATTTAATTCTTGACACTGCTATAACATAAAGCCCATTTACTTTTTGAAAAAGCTATATTATTAATTGGAAAAAAATATTTTTGATCTGTTTGAAATTTGAAAAGTTCAAAACATTAAAAAATTCCTTCTTTTTCTTTCAAGAGACCCAAAGAACCCTAAGGCCCGACCCGGTATTATATATATATATATATATATATATATATATATATATATATATATATATAATAAAACACAAAGAAAGCTATCAAGTGGCTCTCCTTCAATCCCCCCAAAATCAAAGGCTCTGATCTAACCTCACAAAGCACATTTTCCCTCCCAAAAGTTTCCACCCAAAACTCAAATTCAAATCCCCCACCCAAAACAACTCATTTATTTATTTAATTATTTCTCTCTCTCTCTCTCTCACTCTCTCTTCTATTCAAAAAATTAAGAAAATAAATTTTTTAAAAATTTTTTTAAAATAAAAAAACAAAAAAAATTTAAATTTAAAAACTTTAAAAATAATTCAAAAAATAAAAAAAATCAAAAACTTATAAAAAAATTAAATAATTTTTTAAAATTTTTAAAATTTTTTAAAATTTTTAAAAAATAATTTTTTTTAACTTTTTTAAAATTTTTGAAATTTTTGAAATTTTAAAAATTTCGAAAATTAAAAAAAATAACAATAATTTCAAAAAATTTTAAATTTTAAATTTTAAAAATTTTAGAAATTTTGAAAATTTAAAAAAAATTGAAATTTGAAATTTTCAAATTTTGAAAATTTGAAAATCTTAAAGCAAATCCAAATCCAAATCCAATGTCGAACCCCAATCAAGAGGTCGACGCCAATATCTGATCCGCCGCTGATTCAGTATCGGTGACTTCCCTCCACCAAATCGAGCGTGAATATCAAGTGACTCTGTATCGGCGACTTTCCTCCACCAAATCGAGAGCCTCTATATGCGATGCGACAACTCTAATTTCATCTCATTAACCGAATTCTCATTCTAATTTTTAACTTTTTTTGTGTAGGGGATTACTCAGTTTTTTGCTGACTCGAATTTTGTGCGTGCATGAGATTTAAGTTCAGAGAGGTATGATTGTTTTATTTTTTGGTTTAAATTTTTTTAATTTGGTGATTTATTTGATGAGTTTTTTATTGGTTTAGATTTAAGGTATACGCAAGTGAGAGATGGATTATTTGGTGGCCTCAATTTGGGCTTCCAAACCATAGCAGGACAGGTAAGCTGACTAGAAACCTAAAATAACTTGGCAAATATGCAACATTAATTTCTTTACTACAAGAGAAAATACTATCGCAAAGTGTTCCCTTCACTGGTTATTAGAAACCATGGATAACATAACATATAAGAACTTTTAGTGTATGTTTGAATATATATGATTGGGATGACTGGAGTTTACCAGTGAAGGGTGCAAATTCTCCACTCAAAAAAGACAGCTAAAGTAAATTTATTATTTATTTATTTTGATTTTTTTTTATAAAGGTGCAATGGGGAGACAAAGTGGAGATAAAAGAAATGATTAGCTTGGATTAGAGTTTTGAGAACTTCATGTATTTTATTTTGATTGAAATAATAATAATAGATATTTCGATTGCAAACTGAGTATATGACAAACAAATATTTAGATTATTGGTATTGTAGATACCTTCACACGTGCATTTACGTTACCATTGTATTTAGACATACTTATAATGGTTATGGGATTAGAGTAAGCTCTACAAAACCAATATGATAATGTCCTTGCATAACTATTACAAGCATCTAAAAGTGATGCTGAAGTTAAAAAAAAACTCTATGCAGTGTTTCTAACAAACTATATGCATTCCAGGTAAGTTCAAGCTAATGATCAAGAAGGCGATGGTTAAGCTTAAAAGTAGATATACTGTTTTCTCATATAATATGTTTGCTACTTCAATTAATTTGGTGGATCTCCAAAACTATTTTATGTAATCAAACTAGGTGCACCGTTCCGAAGACGTGCCGTAGGCACGTGCCAATGGGCAAACCTAGTATGTATGTACATATATATATATATATATATATATATATATATAAATGCTAATATGAGATATGTATTTTGTGAGATGAGCGATTTGAATCATCGAAATCTCGATCACACCGTTCACATCATTCTACATATTATCTAGATAGTTTGTACAAAATTTCAAGTAATTTGGAGAACTCTAGCCTATGCATCAAAGCGTTCAAATAAATGCATATATATGTATTTCGCATCATCTTCGTGATGTGTTGAACGCTTTGATGCAAAGATTAGAGGTCTCCAAATTGTTTAAAATTTTGTACACACCATCTAGATGACATGTAGAATGATGTGAACGGTGTGATCGAGATTTGGATGATTCAAATCGCCCATCTCACAAAAAAATACTCCATCTCACCATCTCATAATAGCATGACTCTCTCTCTCTCTCTCTCTCTCTCTCTCTCTCTCTCTCTCTCTCTCTCTATATATATATATATATATATATATATATATGGGAAAAGGGGGTATGAGAAAATTGCTCATTTAATAAATAAGCAGTTGATGATAAGGCGTGACATACATGTGATTGGAAAATCATTAAAAGGGTTAGTTGTCCAATGTATCATATGCATGCCACATAATCAATTGCTCATTTACTAAATGAGTAAGTTGCTCATATCCCTATGTAGAATGTAGGAACTGAACCCCCCAATCTCATGTGAACTCAAAACTTTAACTATTGGGCCATAAGACAATGTTGTCAACAAGAAAGTGTTTTGAATGTATACTCAATTCCAACAATTTTTTAGTATAATATAAATCTTGTATTTTATGCAATATTATATTTTCATATAAATATATTTTAAAATATTTTTAAAATAGCCTAGTGCCTAGCGCCTAGCCGCTAGGCCCTGCTTACAAGGTCTAGGCGCTAGGCCCCTAACAGTTGCCTGACTACCGCATAGCAACTTGTAGAACACCGATTAGATACATGTGTATATTTTGTACACACCAAACTTAGAGTCAACAACAACCCTCAAATTTTCTAACATATTCTATAGAGATATATCCTAATGGCTCCGAAAAATTGAGATATTCAAGATAAAGAGCATCAAATTGACATCATATAAACCTAAAAGAACAGGTTTTAAGCGAAAGAGTAGTCATGTCCAAGATCAAATAAAGGATACGGTTGTTATACTCACCAATATACACTTACGCACAAGCACAACTTCTTTTTTTTGATGTAAACGGATAGAGTCGAATGACTCCAGCCAGATCAAAAATAGCATAGATAATCAATAACTGTACACAGACAACTAGAGTTGTTTTACCAGAAGTAAAACATAAAGCAATAAGAACCATACAACCGGCTAATAGAACCATACAAGCAGCTAAAAAAACAATAGTCCAACAGAAGACCAACAATAAAGAGCACAGGCAGCAAGAAAAGAGCAGACGGCTTGGTGACTGGTGCGGACTGGCCGAATTAACGCCCAAACTCCGAGCCGAGGCTTGGTCACAGGATCGGTGGTTCAGCTACTATCGACAAGGGAGGGAAAACACATGGAGCATTAAGGACCGCCAAGGGAGGGATGGGATCCGCCTTGGCGTGTGCTGCCTCGCCAATAAAAACCAATCGGTGGCTCGACCAGCACAGAGCAAACACGATGATCGCAGCCAACAAAGCAAACAGCCCAAACTAAGGCAATCGACCGCCGCGAACCAATAAGAGTAGCAGCCTGCTAACAGATAGTAAGACAAAGATCCCAAGCCTAAAGGGCTAAACCAAACTCAGCCAGGAAGCAAGAAGAACAGAGAACAGTACAGCAGTCGAGAAGGCAACGAACACACCAAAATGGAAGTCAGCCCACCTCAATCGGCGAGCTGCCAACTTGAAGCACATAGCAGCCGTAAGAGGCGCGGTGCTAAGCAATACAAATAGGGTACCAATAGAGAAACAGCTATCCAAGAGACAAGGAAGAAGAAAAGCATGAAAAAAAAAGAGAGCGATACTAACACAGCGGTAAAAAGCCACACCAGAACACAAGCAACATAACCAACATAAACCGATAAAGTTAAAGGCAAGTAGCACAATCTGTTAAGATTACAAGCCAAGGAGATGGAACGCTACAAAATTAACGCTCGCCCACCTAACTTGTAATCACCCACCGCCGTTAACAAAATAAAAACAGCAGCCCAACCAAACACCATCCACAAGTGTCAGAAAGCCTCGAGAACCCTAGAAACCAAGCACGAAAGAGACATCCAAACCATATATAAATCAAGAGTAGGAAGCTCCGAGCCAACACCAGGCTACAACAAAAGGTCCATAAGAGAGGACACAGCCAAGCACGGCCCAAAGAACAAAAAGCATCGGAGAGACCCGAATGCACATCCAGAATCAGATCTATCAATCCTGCAAGAACTGCAAGAATCATGAGCAACAGAAAGATACAGAACCAAACACCCTCCAAAAAACACTAACGCTCATAAGGAACTCAGGGGGCAAGAGTAACACAAACAGAACCACAGAGCATACCATCAGGCAAAAGCTGAGTTTAAAGAATATCGTAATCAGCATAGTAAACAGATAATATAACAAATAATTGAATAGACCACGTAAAGAGATTGCGAAGAAGGAAAAGAGCCAAGCAAAATAGCCAAACTAATCGGCGGGAGGAGCGTTAAGAGCATTGAGAGCACAGTAATCTGTAGAGATTACAATCAGAATGAAAGAGCACGCAATGTAATCGTTAATAAGAATAGAGTAAACCTGACCGAAAACCAGAACGGAGAGGTTAGGAAGAGAAAATTAAAGAGCATTAAGACTGGAGAGAACGGTAAGTGATTCATTTAGGCGGTGGAAATAATAGGCTTGCCGCTTATCATCATTAAGAATAGAAGTCCAGAATTTGAAAAGAAATATGAGTTCATCTAAGAGAGAGGAGATAGTAGATGCCTTGTGAGAGAATATCCGACGGTTCCGCTCCATCCAGGTAATCCAGATGATAATGTGGACTGAAAGGTACCAACCCTTGCAATATCTGGGGAGACACGATGGAGAATTCCAACAGGCTAGCAGACTAGAGGGGAGAGCTGGACAGGACCAAGCAAGGGACACTAATTTCCAAATAGGCTTGATGAAGGAACATTCAACGAATAGATGGTTCGCGGTTTCGGCGCCCTCCAAACATAGACTGCATGGCTGACCCCACGCTAAATTTCTTTTATTAAGAACCTGAACGGTGAGAAGCTTGTTGTGGATGGCCAACCACGAATTAATTTTAACCTTGAGAGGAGCGCATGATTTCCAAATGAAATCAGCAGCCGGGGAAACAATCCCTCGAAAATTGAGGAACTTGTAGAATGAGTTAACCGTGAAAATACCCGAGGCGTTCCAATGCCAACCAATGCCCTCCGTGGAATTCCACTCGAAACGGTTAAGCGACGTGATCAACTGTTGCATCTCCCAAACAAGATTTGGGGGTAAAGGGGAAACAAAAGGGATATACCAAAACCTGGCAGCGTTAACCCAGATAAAAGACTCATCTACCGATGCCTCTGGGAAAGCCGCAAGGCTGAAGAGAGATGGATAAGCCGAGGCAATCGAGATATTGCCTAACCAAAGATCGGACCAAAGTTTGGTTCTCGATCCGTCGGCGCAAAGTCTAATAATGCTGGATTGAAAAACCGGAGAAACTTTCCAAACGCCTTTCCAGAACGGGGAAGCAAAGCGATGGATGGGGGAATTAAACTGCCACCAGGGGGTGGAATTAAAATAAGCTTCCTTGATGCATTGAACCCACGAAAGGTGAGGGAACTTATGAAATCTCCAAAGCCATTTACCTAAGAGGGCCAGGTTATGATCACGAAGATTCAAAGCCCCTAAACCCCTGCTGGCTTTGGAGGAGCAGACAATATTCCAATTGCACAGGTGCGAACCCTGTTTATAAAGGGCATCACCTGACCAGAAGAAGTTGCTACGAATTTGATCGATTCGCTTAAGGACCCAAGACGGAATATAATAGAAGGACATCAGGTAGAGAGGCATAGCCGAGAGGACAGAGTTGAGAAGAGTTAATCTCCCTCCTCGGGAGAGTAACTTGCCCGTCCAGACATTCATCCTGGACTCAATTTTATCGATAATGGGGAACCAGTCTGATCTGTGGAGTTTACCCCATCTAAGGGGAATACCAAGATACGAGATAGGGAAGGATGCTATACGGCAATTAAAGAATTGAGCGATCTCGCTATGGCGATGATCATTACTGCCAAGCCAATAAACTGATGACTTATTGAAATTGATGGCCAGCCCGGAGGCTAGTTCAAAACAATACAGCAGCAGTTTAAGGTTGCATAAAACAGAGCGTTCAGGTTTAGAGAAAATAATGGTATCATCAGCATATTGCAGATTGAGAATCCCGTCGAAATTTTGGGAGCGACCGATGCCCTCAATAGCGTGAACCGACCGCGCATTGCGGAGCAATCTACTGAAGACATCTGCTACCAGAGCGAAGAGAAGGGAAGATAGGGGGTCTCCTTGACGGAGACCATGCCTAATCTTGAATTTATGGCCCTCTGAGCCATTGATAAGAATGGAAGAAGTACCTGCTAACAAGCTGGATTTGATCCATCCAATCCATTTCGGGCCGAACCCACGATGGTGCAGGATATCAAGGAGAAAATCCCAATGAACATTATCATAGGCTTTTTGAAAATCAAGCTTAAGGAGAATTCCCTCCAACTTGTGATGATGGCTAAGCGAGATAATCTCTTGAGCCGCTGCAACACTGTCAAGAATAAAACGATCCTTAATAAATCCCGATTGGGCAGGATCAATAAGGGGAGGGATGACGGCACTCAGCCTGGAGGCCAGGACTTTCATGATGATTTTGAAATAAGTATTAATAAGGCTAATGGGTCTGAAATCAGAAACCGAGTTGGCCCCTGTTAACTTAGGAATAAGCACAATATGGGCATAATTGATGCGATCGAAGGAGAAAGATCCCTGATGCAAGTCTTGAAAAAGATCGAAGAGGTCATCCTTGAGCCATGGCCAGAATTTTTGAAAGAAGAAAGCCGGAAAGCCATCCGGACCGGGCGCTGAATCGCTTTTTAAAGCAAACACAGCCAACTTGATTTCCTCCATAGTGAAGGGAGCTTCAAGCGAGGATAAATCAATGTCCGGAGCACCATAGAGGTGTTGCCAATCGAGAGAAATCGAACGAGGTTTGGAGGAACCGATAAGGTTTTTGTAAAAAGAAAGGAAGGATTTGTGAATTTCAGGGTCAGAGCGACGCTCCGTCCCCTGATCAAGGATCATAGGGATGTGGTTACATCGGCGCCGATGAGAGGCAAATTGGTGAAAGAAGGCGGTGTTACCATCACCTTCCTTCAACCAGTTAACTCTAGCCCTTTGCACCCACTTAGAGTGATCTAGTTGAAGAATATCTGCATAATCGCGCTTGCAGGCACTCCTCTCCATGAGGGCAGAATGAGAAAGTGGAGCTTGCTCTTCCATCAGGTCAATAGCCTGAATGGAGGCAAGCAGACACTCTTTGAGGAAATTGGTGTTGGAATGACGTTCACGGCGCCAAATCTTGCAGCCGAACTTGATGGCGTGGAGTTTCAGGAGTAAATTGCCGAGGCCTCGCGATCCAGAAACGGACGCCAGACATTCCTCGGTCAATTTGATAAATAACTGATCTTTAAGCCAGAATTTTTCGAAACGGAATTGGTGATGATAGGGGAAGTGAAAATTCGAGAATAGGGCGATGGGCACATGATCCGAAGATGGGTTGGGAAAAGCTTTCGCATAGGCATTGTGGAATTTAGAGAACCAGGGGTGCGAGACTAGAAACCTGTCTAGTTTTGCTAGGGAAGGATTCAGTCGCTGATTCGACCAAGTAAATTTCCTACCGTTGGTAGGGATCTCCGATAATTGGAGATTTCTAATGCAATCGTTAAAAACACACGATTGGTAGTCAGGAGCGGAAGAGTTCGATCGTTCCGATGCAAAACGAGTAATGTTGAAATCACCACAAACCACGGCAAGACCTTGAACGAAATGGTGGAGAGAGTGAAATTCATCCCAGAAGAGCGGCCGCCTACTAGAAGTCGAGGGGCCGTAAACTGAGATGATAGTGATGACACAATCAAGGATGAGCCAGTGCAGTTGCACAATTAAAAAGAAATTAAGCCGACGGATGGAAATTAGAGAAAAGGTTGAGGCCTTGTAACCTAAAAGAATCCCGCCTCTTGAGCCGATGGCGTCGAGGGAAATCCAATTAGAGATGGCCGAACCTCCAAGCGAACGAAAGAGTCGCAGCGAAGGAGATTCCATATTCGACTCTTGAATCGAAATGATATCACAGTGAGAGGAAGCAATAAGGTCAAAAATGGCCCTTTGTTTGGTGGGGCAGTTAAGCCCCCTAATGTTCCAGGAGATACTAATCATGATACAGTCTGTGCTCTTAGACGCGGGACCGTTCAATAGTTCTAAGAAGGGAAATAGGGATAGAAGCGTTAGGGGAGAGCGAGAAGCCTAGGGACTTGGCAGTAGAGACCATCTCTGGATCCGACAAGTCCTCAAAAAGGGGATGATAAAGTGAGCCCAGAGGGGAAGGCTGAGAGCTGGGAATGGGGGTGGAAGTAGGCAGTAGGGACGCGGCGCGCTTAGCCATAAGACGGGCACTAGAACGGATCAAACGAGAGGGGCTAGAAGAAGAAGCGGGGGGACGGGTGAGGGGGGTACTCGGGGATCTAGAAACGGAACCAGGTTGCAATCCTGAAGATTCCGGTCTTTGAGGGGGGGTGAAATCCTCACAGAGGGATTCGGAAAAAGTAATATGCCCTCTCGGGAGACGAGGGACAAGAGTCACAAATCGTATCTTAGAGGCCGATGGCGAGAAAGAAATAAAGCTAGTAGATAGCACCATAGGAGCTATCTTAATAAGAGAGGGAGGAATGGAGGAAATAGTGGTAAAGGCCTTAAAAAGACCGACAGGAATAAATTTAAAGGAAGGGAATTTTAATTCCACCAGTAAAGACGAGCTACAAGCCAGTAAAGCTAAATTGAAATAATAACTGAAATTAGAAGAAGAAGAAAAGAGATCGACCTTTTTGGACGCCTGAGCACTCTCCAGCGCCGCCACTTCCTCACCAAGCAGATCGTCCTTATCCGTCCAGTCCGAGGCTTTAGCTAGTATGGATGCCTTATCAGCTTTGGGTGACGAGGAAGCTTTATCAGCTTTGGGTGACGAGAAAGCTTTATCAGCTTTGGGAGTCGAGGATGGGCGAGATGAACTGGCTGGTGGGAAGTGGGCGGCACGTTGGAACAGCTCCCAATCTGAAGCAAAGGATGGATTGGGGTCCCAAGCCGGCCAAGCTCCTGATTTAGAGGGAGAGGAAGCAGGCTCCCGAGAGCTGATAGACTGTTCAGGTGCGATAGCAGCCGATGGGGCAGAGGGAGGAGAAGGTTTCACGAGATACTGGGAGACACGGTCGGGGTTGATCCAAACTAGGTTCGATGACTTAGCAGGGGAAATCTTTGGAATCTTAGCAATGGTGGAGGACTGATGAGTAAGAGCGATATGCTTCTTAGTCTGGGGAGTAGTGTTAAACTTTCCAGTAGAAGAAGAAAACTTAGGGCCAGAGGAAACACCCGGGTGGAACACAGGGGGATGGGAGAGAACAAAACCCGGCTTCGAGGCTACACCCCCAGTCGAAGAACCGTGGTATTGAACTGAGACATCAAACGACGAAGAGCCATCGTTGAGGCAAAAAGCTTCAATGCGATCCTTTGGGGGCGGGCAGCGAAACAGGGCATCAACTTGAATGCTGCCAGAAGCTAAACGCACGCAAGAAGCAATGCTGATAATTTCACCAATACACTTAGTAAAAGACGCCACCAACCTCAGAGAGTCACAGAATGGTGGGAGACCAACCAATGTGACTTTGGAGGGAGTGAGCTCAAGGGACTTAGAGGAAGAGGAACAAGAAACCCACTTACGGATGGCCAAAGATACAGCACCAATAGATAGTGACTGGTTGGCACAAAGCTCATCAAGAACCTTTGAAGAATGACATTGAATCACTGCGTCCCCATTAGTACAAGAATAGAGAACCCACTCCCAATCTCGGACATTGCAGAAGTTGCAAAGAAATGCGTTGAGAGTGTAGAAGGGGATAGATCCACCTGTGAAAGCAATAGCCCCAAAGTTGTTGTAAATCTTAAGGCGATCCGACATTTCAGAATTGGGTAAAAAGACTTGAGTGACTGGAGGCTTCGCTGAAGGGGGGAAGGTTCCGCCTGCTTCGAAGAAGCAGGAATAGAAGAGGAGGAGCGGAGCGAACCGGTAGCGGGAGTGGGAAGGAGAGGGGAACGAGAAGGGGCTTTCACCTTTTTAGACTTAGAAGATGGCATTTCAGCTAATTTCTTTTGAAGAGCCGAGAAATCAAGAGCATCCAACACCGAATCCGCTATCGGAACACCGACCGAGAGGCCAAGCAGTTTTTGGAGGGAAAAGCAACGCTGGCGAGCATGACCGTCTTTAAGACAAAATAAACACTTCATCTTAGCCAAGCAGGAAATTTTAACGTGACCCGGTTGGAGGCACTGGAAACAGTAAGAGAGGGAGTGAGGAGAAGAGAAAGGAGAAGATGAAGATGAAGCGGTGGAGTGAGAAGGAGAGCGGGAGAACTGATAAGACGAAGATACTAGAAGAGAGGGGATCCGCCCATAGGGCCTGGGCTTTAGCCCAGAGAAGCCCAATCCTGATAAAGGCTTGGGAGAAAAAAAAAATTTATTTCTATTTTTTTTTACGATCTCAACCCACGACTGATCCATGGGCTTAGTCAAGGCCCACAAACCTCAACTAGCAATAATGGCAGGCAAGAAGCCAGCAAATCCACGGATCGCAACCGGGCGCCGCCGGCGCGATGGGAACACGGGGGAAGCGAAGAGGGGTGGGGAATAGGAAAGGAGAAAGATAGGTAGACGGAGGAGGGGGGGAAGATGAGCACTCACGGCAAGTAATCACTCCAAAGGAGGAAACCAAATCTGGTCAGAGAACTAAACAGTGTAGCGAGTCCACAGGGAGGCAAAATAACACAACCACCAAAAAGCACACATCGTCGCTCAAAGAGAAGGACTATACAGTCAAAGAAATTTCTGACAAAAAATACTTACAGTGATTGGTTAAGGAGAAGAAAGAGATCAAACCAGTAGCTGGCCGTGGCCCGGGTGGAGAGAGGGCAACAAGGCGACGTGATCTGGGATCCGCTGCTGGGCTGCGACCTCTGAGAACAAGCACGAGGGCGTAAGAGGGACGACGACCACTGAGAACAGGCACGAGGACGTAAGAGGGACGACGACCACCACTGAAGAGGCTAGAGTCAGCAGGCCTCGCCGCAACAGCCCACACGCGTCAGAGGGCCGAAGAGGAGGGGAGCGAGAGAGAAGGGGAAAAACGCGGAGGGAGAGAACTCAAGGTGAAATGAAAAGGGTTTGGAGAGCTGAACACCAGCTCAAAAATTAGTGAAGAGGAGAGGGGCGTTGGAGGCCGGGAGACTCCGGATCTGAGAGGGGAAGGAAGCTAAAGTGGAGAGAGAGAAATCGCTCCGGATTAGAATAGGTTTTAAAACGTATGAGTTCTCATGCTGGTCGCACAAGCACAACTTCATCTCGAAGAACTAAACTCTTGCATTTTATTTTATTTTATTTATCTTATTTTTGTACATAGAAGAAAGGAATTTAAAATTAGCCAATCCATGATATATATATATTACTTTGGATAACAGAAAGTTGTTGATCAATAACTTGTGTCGTCGATGTGCATAGAACTAAACCAATATATTACATGATCTTGCTTCATAGTTTTATTTGAGTATAGATGTTAGATCAAAACTAATAATTTAACGATATAATACTTGGTAGCTGATTTCTCTCTATATGATTCTTCAATGACATAAACAATTAGAAAATAATGCACATGGAACAAAAACAAGTGTAAAGTTCTTATCTTAGCTTAAAAAAAACAATTAATCTAATCTTTTAGGTTATCAGAAAAGTACCTGATTGATCGAGGTCCTAAAAGTGATTGAGAAAGAGGAGATTCCATGCATGTTATCCATTGATCTTCTCTGCTGCTATAATTTGGAAAAATGGAAGAGGGTTTGAGAAAATTAGCCAGGGGAAGGGACAACAGTCGGGGACTTGTAACTTTCCTTGTTTTTGAAGGGTTCTCTTTTGCTTCTTCTATGTCATGTGCATTTCTAGATAACAACGAACCCTATTGATTGTACCTATGTTAGACTTTTTATTTATTTTTAGTTAATAATGCGCATCCTCAGGGCTAAATGTAGAGGGACATGGAGACAAGGCATTGTACCATAGATATACCTAATTTTTTTAGGTATATAAATTAAGAGAGCATAGAGTCCAAAATTTTGAATGTTTGAGTGAATTGATCTAGAGATATTATTCTTAGGTGGATGAATCTTTGTACATTATTTTGGCTGTAATTGAAGAGTTGGCATGATTCATGAGATCAAGCTAACTTTAACCTTCCTTACGGGTACGACTCTACAACAACAACAACAGCAGCCGTTCCCTTGCAGGAAGGGTCTCAGACAAGGGGACCCGCTATCACCACTCCTGTTTACTATCGTAACGGATGTGTTGAGGGTTATACTGGAGAATTGCCAGGAAAAAGGTTGGATCACGCCAGTGGCCAGTTCCGCGTCTACTAAAGGGTGTACGATCTTGCAATACGCAGATGACACCCTACTCTTTGGTAATGGGTCTAGATGAGAAACTGTCTGCTTTAAAGGGACCCTATACTGTTTTGAGGCTTGGTCAGGCCTTAGGATTAATTTTCACAAGAGTGCGCTGACTCCAATTTCCCTATCCGATGATGAAGCAGGGGAACACGCTACTATTTTGAACTATACGACGAGTGGCTTCCCTATCAAATACCTAGGACTACCACTCAGACCAGGAAAATTATCTAAAGCAGACTGGTTGTCTATCATTGACAGGGTGGAGGACAGACTGTCTGGTTGGAAAGGTAAATTGTTGTCTCTCGGGAGCAGAGTGGTACTCATCAACTCAGTGTTGTCTAACCTGCCAATCTACTACATGTCATTTTTCGAGCTTCCAAGATGGGTGATCCAGAGGATTGACCGGATTCGAAAATGATTTCTTTGGAAGGGGGCATACTCGGATAAAGGAGGTTACCACCTCATCAAATGGAGTATCGCTTGCATGAAGAAGAAGCATGGAGGGCTAGGCATCATCGACCTCAGAGATATGAACCTCGCCCTGCTGGGGAAATGGTGGTGGAAGGTATTCCACAATAGCAGGGAAGGTTGGCAGGACTTCATTCAACCTTATCTAAGAGAAAAAGGCACGAGAAACCTTGGCTTCCGAGTAGGGGCTAAAGTTTCGCGACTCTGGAAAGGAATTGCTAAGGCTAGCGGCCCCTTCAATTCGGCAGTTACATCAACTATCGGCAATGGCCGGTCCACCAGATTCTAGTGGGATAGGTGGTGTGGAGCCCATATCCTGAAGGAAACGTTCCCAGAGCTGTATGAGAGGTCGAGTCGACCGAATATGTCCGTTGTCGAAGGTTGGAAAAGGGGAGGCTGGAGATCGGCGTTCCGAGTAACACTCACCCCAAACTTACACCAGCAATTGCTTGACATGCAAGCACACATCACACGGGCAGGCACAAGGTGCACACAAGGCCCACATCAGAAGCGATGGGGACTCGAAAGCAAGGGAGCTTTCTCAGTGAGATCTCTGTATCATCAGATCCACTTTCAAGGATGCAGACCCAGCTGGGCACAGGTGTTGTGGAAGGCAAAAACTCCCCTTAAAGTCAGAGTTTTCTTATGGCTAGTGCTCAATAATGCTATCTTCACTAGGCAAAACCTTACCAAAAAACAACCACAGGTGGTGACCAACTGTGATTTCTGCAACGTACATGTGGAAGATCTAAATCACCTTTTCATTCACTGCCCAATAAGTAAGGCAACTATGGTTGAGGTACTCCGAGCCTTAGGAACAAGCGACTACCCCTGCGTATATGAGGATTTGTGGATTGGCCCCAAATTTGCAACGATTCGACATGATATGAAGGATGCGTGGTACATCGCAATAGCGGCAACAACATGGGTGTTATGGCTTGAGAATAATTTTTATTTTCGTGCTTCATGTAATAGTATTTCTGGTAACCTGACTCACATCATGCATCTTATCTCTTTTTAGGCTACAGCTGCGGCCACGGGGGCAAGAGGAAGGATAGCCAGAATATTCCAGGTAGAGGAGTTTGACCATGAGGAGGTAGAGATCGGGCCGACGCTGGACTGAGGGACTGGCTTCACCAGTCATGACAGTGCTTATGCCAGCTTGTGTTTTGTTTCAACCTACTGTACTCTCTGGTTGCTTGATGTTTGAATTGTTAGACCCACCCCCCAGGGTTTGTTGGGGGTGTATGTTTGTTTTCTTTCATTTTCTTCCTGCATTGTACTTTTGTTTTGTATTGTTGTTTTCTCCCGGTACGCCGGGGTTATTTTATTAACTTCTTATTAATGAAACAGGGTGGCCTTATTCCACCTTTTACCTCAAAAAAAAAAAAAAAACAACAACAGCAAAACATGAATCCTGATTTTCCATTCGGCTCGGTTTAGCGCAATATTTTCTGTAAGGCCACAAGCTATCATATCTTTCCTCGCCGTTTCCTCTCAAGTAAGTTTAGGTCTTCCCATACCCCTAACTCTACACTCAATACTTATCAAATCATTCTTTCTAATGGGGGAACTATTAGGTTTACGTGTGACATGTCCAAACTACCTTAGGTGATTCCCTTTTTAACTTAGAAACTACTTTTAGCATGTCTGGTATATACTCATTTCTAATTTTATCTTTCTTGGTTTTACCACAAATCCATTTTAGTATCATCATATCCGTTACACTTATTTTTTGGATATGTTGTTTCTTCGTTTCACCAAAAAAAAAACCACTAACCAATAGACCATTTTATTAAAAAACATGTCTCATATAAAAGAATTATTAAAATTGCTAACTCAAACCACAACCTCACATTTTACTAATAAACACACTAACCAAATAGACCATACTAATAGTTTTGAAATATTTGTAGAGGGGACAATCTTTAACAGTTGTATAAATTTTTGAAAACTTTATATTTCGAAAACTTTGTGGGGGGACGAGTCGAGAGGCTTGTATGCAAAACCTCCTCTTCAGTCTCACCTAGGTCATAGGTGAAAGATATAGATCTCTTAGGTCACAACAGTACTAAATAGTTGAATGAAGACTCCCATTTGTCCTTCTTAGATGTTTGAGATGTGAGAGAAAGAGAGGGGTGTGCGTGTGTTTGTGAAAGGGGCAAATGAAGCAGCATATGGATGAAGCATGAAACTAGGCTTCGTTTTCTCCCAATTCAAAAGGAGAGTTTGTCATTATTATCATCCTTATGTACATTCTGAAACCCTAATCTAATTTCTCATTCGGGATCTGTACCCTCTTACTTACACTGCCACTGTTCTTCAACAGTCGTATTTCACCTTCTTAACCCTAACCCTAACCCTAATACAAATTACAAAATACGTCAAAAAACTCCGATCAGATATGGAAGATCTCAGCTGCGACGTGGACGTGCCGAACTGTTTATCACGTGTATGTCAATTTTAGGTTCCTTCACACTTATTAAAGAACTCTTTAGATTATTGTAAAAGAAATAAAAATTCTTCTTAGTTAGAGCATCTGTAGTCGTTCCCCAAATTTGTAAATTTGAAAAAATTGGCAAAATATCAGTTGTAGCCGTTCCCCATATTTGAAAATTTTGAGTTTTAGGGGAACAAAAAGCTCTTCTATATTTGAGAAGGGATATTGGAATTTGAAAATTTTAGCAATCGAAATATGAAATTTCATCTGAAGAGTTCGTTAACGGTTAATTATATCGGACGGAATATGAAATTTCGTCTCTTTGTTTGTTTTTTAAGCAATCTAGAGTCATTAATTTTCTATGAGAAACTACTGAACTCAATCACTTGTTGCCGTTACTCAACAGTTTTCTGTTGAGGTCTATACTATAGAGGTACTCAAATTGAATCAATGATTGATTTCTAGGTTTACGACCACCCTACAAGAAAGACAGAAAGAAGTCGAATATCATAGGGAAATCCTGGATTGGTCTCCCGGGATTGGTCCCTTATGTTATTTCATTCCATGCTAAAAAGCCAAGTGGACAAGAAACAAAGTTTCGGCCAAAATAAATAAATAAATAAATATATTGGACGGGAGATGAACTCCCGTTCGTGCTCAATTTTGTCCAAAATAAGATCATCCGTTTATTTTCCAAAAAAAATTAAATATCTTTTTGGAATGACTCAAATACCCCCCTTTCAATCTCACCGTTCACTAGATGCTACTCCAACGGCTGGTGTTCAATATCACAATGGCTATATTTTTTAATTGGCTATATATATGAACATTATGTTCTTCCCAAATTTCAGGCACAAATTCTTCAACTGCAATCTGTTTATTGCCCAAGTTTTAGTCTCATCTTTGTTTCTCAATTTCTTTGTTTGTAATTTGTAATTCGATACTATGGCGATTCGTTCTAATAGAGGCATAGCATACACAGCTCTTGAGGATCTTATTCTATCCCAATCTTGGGTTGCTATAACTCAAGATCTATTAATCGGTAGCGATCAATCTGGGATAGAGTTTTGAGATCGCATTTATCTTACATTTGTTTGTCTTATAGCTAGGCACGACAACGGACAAAACGGCCTGCTCCCTTTCAAGTAGATTCGAGTAATTTCAAAAGAAGTTGCTTTGTACACTACGAAGTTGGGCAGCGTAACAAATAGAGCGGTAAGCGGAACTACTGAGGAGGATAAGGTGTGTATAGTTTATGTGGTTAATGTGAATTTATTGTTTAAAAAATAAAATAACTCAATTAGTGCTTTTGTAATTCTTATAGGTACGCAAGCAAGAATGGAATACATGCAAACTGTCGGGAAGGCCTTCAAATTCAAAGAATGTTACGAAGTACTCAAAGATCAACCAAAAAATTTCTTGCATACAACCCAAGTTTTCGAACATGTCCAAAGTTCTCAATCCGGGGAAGGTGGTAGTACAACTCGCTTGCCTACAACCATCGACTAGGATTCAGATAATCCTGTTGATGTCGATGTGCCTACAACCCTCTCTCGACCACTTGGCCATAAAGCCGAGAAAAAAATGGAAAACAGACGGTCGAATCATTTAATTTTGCAGCAATGGTAGAAGAGACTAAAGGTTTTAACTCTTTTTATAAAGAAACGCAGGAAAGGAGGATGTCGATGAAACAAAAAGACTACGAACTAAAGGAACGAATGGAAGATACCACATAATGAGTATGGATCTCACTACCTTACATGATACTCAACGCTATTATTTCATGCGTAGACAAAATAAAATTGTGCAAAAACGAGGTTACCATCTTGGGTAAAGTAGTATCTATATTCGACTTTTATGTTGAATTATCTGTTGTATCATGCTTATTGTATCCAAATGTAGTTGTATGTGATTATTCTGTAAAATGTAGGAATTAAATGAGTTGCAAGTTGCTTTTCAATGGACTTCAATGCATTTTTATTGAAAAAAATATTTACAAGCAATATTCAATAGACATACACTAGGTTTCCTAATTCTCATCATCTTGTTAGGTTTTAAGGATAATCTTAGATTAAATACACAGCGAAAAAATTACAAAAAAATATCGAAACCTAGCCATGGATCCAAGCGAAAACAATAAATAGTGATTAAGAGTTATACCTTGAAGATGGATCTGTTGTCTCCATAGTATGCCGATCACAACGCTACAATATTTGGTGTCTCTACGGTATCCACACGAACGGACAAATCAAGATTTTCCTCACGCCGCGGTGCTAGCTACGGAAAGGGGACGTTCCTCACGATCTCTCTCTCTCTCACAATTTTTGTGACGGCTAGAGTTTTCCCATGTGACAATTTTCCACATATATGTATCATATATATAGGTAAAGAAAATCAATCCTAAGAAAGTAATGAGGTTTTGGACTCACAATCTGACCTGGTTCAGATTCGTGTGTGGGCCTTTGAACTTTAGTCAGCTCATTTAATCGAATTAAATGTCCAACCAAAGTCAGGAGTACAAGTCTTACTTGGATCCCCAATTAAATTCATCTTATGAATTTAAATCCCAATTTCGATCCATTCTAAGTATGTGACCCTGTAGGTTCCCATTACGCTGATAGTAATACTAAAATCATATTATAGTATTACAAATATTGAGCGATATCTAGCAATACATCACTGCTACTCAAGTAACGGGAATTTCAGTGATTAGACATAACCTATCTGCGACCAATGTTACCATGTAGTCTAGTCCCTTTGTCCAGATATCTTAATTGACCACAAGGCATAGTGTAACACCCCGAATTCCAAAATACAACTGAATTCGAAGTTCCACAGGATATTTACACTTCTTTCGTACAATTTTACAAGAAAATTAAGAACATTTCTTACATCAGAGTTACATTACACATTTACATTCATATAGTGGAAGCAATTTACAGTAATTACATGAAAATATACACATTTAAATCAATCTTGGAGCAGCATGTATACTTCAATCTGTCAACCTCTTTTTCCTACATCTGAAACCGAGGGAGCGTCAGTTCATTCACTGACAAAATATTATACACGGCCATCCTCTCTATGCCAGAAACAGTATAACGATTTCCATACTTAAACAACCACAAACTAGATCACAAGTAAAACTATAAAAAACTATCCTATTGATGTTGTGTTGTGCTGTGCACTTAGTTCTTAATGCAGGTTGTTTACATTATATGATACTAATGCGCACTTGTTCAGAGTCTATGCAGCCCATACTACATAGGTCCGAGGGCAAGCCCTTAATCGTTCTTCATCTTGTAGGGTTCAATCCCTCGCCATGACCTAATCTACTACTGTAACTATGGTAAGTATCTTAGGCATTCTATGAACTATGAACTCACGTCTAGGCACCCTGGAGAGAATCCCAACGCACTGACACATGACTCATTATGCAGGCATCCTGTTGTAATTCACCTCCTACCATAAACGTGACACCACTCTCATTCATTAGATCACCCCATAAGCATCGCCACCGGAACGGTACTCTGGAGTAGTATCCACGTCCTAATCATGACGCATCATGGGGCATCCTGTGGATACCCTCACACCGCCAATCCAATGGCCCTCATACTCATGTTTGTCTCTTACGTTCATCACATCTTTACTATGTATCTCATCCTTAGGTATAATTGGAGGTCACTAATATAGAATCTAGCATTACTCCTACATCGGTTTTTTCAATATCAACTGTTATCAACGATCCAAACTTGGTCAAAATATCATAAATTCTCTTTTCAATACTTTTCATTCTTGCCGATGTAGAGTTTTAGCTAAGTTCTAGTATAAGTCCTCATTTTCATATTCATTGAAACATGTCCACAAAATTTCACATTTCATCACATTCTCTTTCTAACTCATTTCTATGCACAATTTGCACAATCAGAAGAAAATTTTTATTCGATTCTAAAAGTCTCAATTCATTTCTTTGCAATCATTTCCATACTCAAGGATTTTCACTTTCTTTATTTAGAAACTCAAAATCAAAATTAAAGTGAACTCTTCACACAAAAACAGAAGATTGTATTTCACTTTTTAAAGGTCCGTAATTTCAAAATAATACTTTTTTTTTTAAGTTTATCAACTCAGAAATTTTCTAATATTTCCTCCCTATTCCTTTTACATATTTTTGTTTGGTAAGAATGTCACAATAGTCGAAGTAAATCATAAATAATAATAAAATAAAATAAAAGAAAGAAAGAGAAAAACAAAACATTTTTTCCAAAAAAATTTGGCCACAGCCAGATTCGAACCGCCCACACCCACACATAGTGCACAGTCACCGAGACCCCAAAGGCCCACGCGCTAGCCAAAAGGGACAAAGTGCCCAACTGTCATAAAAGGGAAGTGGGTAGGTTTTGAGTCTAGTTCTCGGCAGTAGAGAAAAATCGGATTTTGGAAATAAAAGCCCCTTACCGAAACTCGAACCCACGCACACACAGTGCTACAGTAACGCACTAAAGCCCCCCTATAACCAGTATTCCCATAGGATTTAACTGATATATGATTGGTTCGAATTAAGCTTAAGTTGAGTCTCTGTTTATTAGAAAATATTTCATTTTTCAAAAGATCATAACTTAGTTTCTTCTTCACAAAATTTTCTAAAAATCTCCAGAATACTAGATTTACATACATTCAACAAATCAGTGTTTTTAAAATAATTTTTTTGACATTAAAACGAGTATTTTCACTCTAATTTGTATTCTATATTCATAAATTGCAAAATTTTACTTTAACAAATTCCCTACTCAATTCTTTGCATTAAGACTTTATTAAAAGTGTAAATTTCTATTTCTCCCTTTTTATTCATAATACTTATAAACAAAATTTGCATTCCTTGAGCAATTATTACAATTTTTCGATACACGCAAAAATTTAATAATTCATCTACTAACCATACATGAACATTTTTATACAATCACATGGTTCTAATTTCACAATTTCATGGCAATAAGTTAATTTAACTACATCAAACCTGAATTATAACCAATAGCAAGCAATTCATCAAGCATTTACTCATTCATCTAGCAAGTTCTTTTTAGAGTCAATAAGTGATTATCTTATTAGTTCTTTTAGCATGCATATGTATCAACAATTTCCTAGCATGATATCTAATATTACTGAGGTGGGATAAAAATGACCCGGGATCAAGCCAAGGCCCGGGGTTGCCTCCTCTCAAAGGCACGTCGTCCCGGCCCCGGGCCTCTATGGTGTCGAGACCGAGCCGACAATCAAACCCCCATGAACTCTGCCGCCTCATCCCAGCGACCCGTACCCACCTTCGGCCTCCGAGCCTAGATGGCCCCATGGGCCTCCCATCAACCTAGTACGAGACCTGGCACTGCCTGGGCCATCCGATTCTCCCAGAAGCACAGGAACCACACGATTCGCCACGTCAACCCCAAAACCACCTAGGGTTTTGCCATGTCAGCCCTAAACCGCCCGGGGTGCTGCCACGTCTACCCTAAACCCCCTGGGCCTCCTGCCACGTCATGCCCACGGGCTTTCGGATTCAGACCCAGCCCCCAAATGGGTCCAAACCCGGTTGGGTTTCTCTATAAATACAAGGCCCTCTCCCTCCTTTAAAGGTAATCAATCTGTCTCCAACTAGAACCCTAGTTTACTGTTACTCTCTCACAGCAAACTAACTAGATCGTCGGAGGGTCTGCCATCGGGACCAACCCCGGTGTTCCTAGACCGTTTGTAGGGACCCGAGACGGAGCATCCCGATCCGAGCCGATCCTCTACTGCCGAGTCGAATCTCTGGCGTACCGTCCGGCACCGCATACTTCCACCAATACAAATCGAGTAGGAACTCACACCTGGTGCATCCACACTCCCCCCATAAATAAACCACATCAGGTTGGCGCCATCTGTGGGAAGACTTTTTCGGTGCAGACGACAGCCCGAGCTTCGCCATCAGCGGTCTCCCCTCGACCCGCGCTCCTATGGCTCCCAAGGCCAGAAGAGCAGTTACCTCCGTCCTCCACCTGAACAGGACTCCTCTTCAGGACGACCTCGGCGGCATACACGGGTCCAACAATCTGGGGCCGAACCCCAGGCCCCAACCGAACGCACAGCATCCCGCCGCTTCCGACCTTCGTCGGATCATCCAGAATCGAAGGGCTGGCCAGGGTAGGGGAGGGGCCGCTTCCAACTCGGCCCCGAACCACTCCAAGTCCACGAATGAGGAAAGGCCATCGGCACTCAGCTGCATCGGCCGAAGACCGACCGCACAACTCGACCCTGTCGACCATGGCACGGTCATGAGAGCCAAGTTCCGCAGCTTCCGGGACAAATTCATGGAGCGCCAAGGACTGCGATGCTCAAACAACCCCGTCAGGTGGACGAAGGGAGGAGCTACACTCGTGAACCAACCCTTCCACCTGAGCGCACGGACGAGGTACTCTGACGCCTCCTAGAGATGGAGAATCGTCTCGAGCGCATCGGCGACGGAAATTCGAACCCCAGGATAGGCCGAAGGCCTACCTGACCGCCATTCTCTGCTACCATCTTAGAGGCAGAAATTCCTCAGAATTTTACGCCTCTACAGTTGGAGAATTACAACGGCGAGGGTGATCCAGCTGATCACATGGAGGGCTTCAAGACCATCATGATGATTCACAGCACCTCGGATCCCCTGCTGTGCCGCGCGTTCCCAGCCACCCTCCGGGGTCCGGCCAGGGAATGGTTCTCCAAGCTCTCCCCAGGCTCGATCTTCTCGTTTGACCAGCTGGAAGCCAACTTCTTGGCCCACTTCGTCACCAGCAGGAAGGCCGAGAAGACGAGTGCGTCCTTGCTTGACCTCCAGCAGAAGGAGGGGGAGTCGCTCCGTGGCTTCGTCAAGAGGTTCACTGCCGAGGCGAGACCCGTCTCCGCCCTCGACGCCGGGGTCGCCTCGGCCGCCTTCCGGCACAATGTCCGGTACAACTAGCTGAAGGTCTCCTTGGCGAAGAAGCCACCTCTGGACTTCCCCGACCTTATTAACTGAGTCGAGAAGTACATACGAGTTGAAGAAGCTCTAAACCCGGAGGGCAGTAAAGAAGTGGCAGGGAAGGGAAAATGCAGGGTCGACGAGATCGAACCTGCCAGAAAAGCGGCAAAGGAAGGGGTCAGCATGAAGAGGGTACTCCGGTCCCTCGCTTCGAGAGATACACGCCCTTGACGCAGAACGTGTCCGCCATCCTCTTGGAGATTGAGGACAAGGTCCTCGTCCGGCTACCTCCCCGACCGAGCAATAACAAGAAGCGAGATCAGCGCTTCTACTGCCGCTTCCATAGGGACCATAGGCACGAAACTGACCAGTGTCGGGCTTTAAAAGATGAAATCGAGGGCCTCATCTCTCGAGGGTACCTCCGCAAGTTCACAAGAGAAAGCCCACGGGATCGGAAGGATACGAGGAACCGGAGGCCTTCGCCTCCCACCCTTACTCCGAGCCACCACCAGGAGCGGGATCCCAAGCCCAGCGGAGCCGAACGGCAGGCCATTTTGCATTGCGTCCACAGAGGACCAATGGGAGGGGAGTCTAAGACTTCCCGAAAGGCATTCGTACGAGAGGTAAACTCTGTCCAAGATCTTCCTTTGCCCCAGGTACAACTACTCCCTGTCTCCTTCTCCGGAGAGGATCTCGAGGGCGTCTGCCTCCCTCATTGCGATGCCCTCGTCATCAATCTCGACATAGCAAATTTTGAAGTTCGCCGTATCCTCGTCGATAACGGCAGCTCGGTCAACATCTTATTTCTTGAAGCCTTCGAGAATCTCAAACTGTCCCGAGACAAGCTCAAGTCGGTCAGGTACACCTTGCATGGGTTCTTCGGCGTCCCCATCGTAATAGAAGGAATCGTGACTCTTGATGTCACCGCGGGCTCGGCTCCCATCAGACGAACCGAGTCTATGGACATCATGGTGGTGAACGTCAAGGCGGCGTACAATGCCATTCTCGGCCGACCCGGGCTCTGTTCCCTTCAAGCGGTACCGTCGGCCTACCACTTGAAATTAAAACTCCCCACCAAGCAAGGGGTCGGCATCGTCCGAGGTAACCAAGAGGCGGCACGGTCCTGCTACATGACCACCGTCGGAGGGGACGTCTTCCCCCTCGATGCCATCGAGATCGGGTCCGAGAGGGACAATTCCAATCCCGAACCAGTCGACGAGCTGGAGGAGGTTCCGTTCATGGCGGCAGACGAGTCGAAGTGGTTCCAAGTGAGCCGCTCGCTCTCCAAAGATCTGAAGTTGGACATAATCAACTGCATCCGCCGCAACGTCGACCTCTTCGCCTAGAAGCCCTCCGACATGCCCAGGATATCCGAAGACCTGATCATGCATAAGCTAAGTGTCAACTCCGACGATCGAATGATAAGGTACCTGGCCGTGGTCCGACGACTCCTAGCATCCTTCAGCGGCTCCACGGTCGTAAGGGTCTAGAGGGAGCAGAATGCCCAGGCAGACGCATTATCGAAACTCGCTTCTTCCTCCTTCGAGGGCCTCGACCAAACAGTACTCATCGAAGTCCTCTTAAAGCCAAGCATCAATGACCAGGAGCAAGAGGTGATGTGTGTACAGGACGATGCCGGCCCGAATGACTAGACCACCCCCATTCGAAGATTCTTAATCAACGCCGAGCTTCCTGAAGATCGGGCCGAGGCAAGAAGGGTCAGGATCCGAGCAGAAAGGTTCGTCATGATCGACAACATCCTCTTCAAATGCTCGTACACACTGGCAGATGGGAAACCATACCTCCGCTGCCTCGCCAGTGACGAAGCTAGCTACGCACTGAGAGAGCTTCATGAGGGGATCGGCAGATGCCATATGGGAAGCAGATCACTGGCTCGAAAGGCCCTGAATCAGGGGTACTATTGGCCAACAATGCAGCAGGACTCCCAAAACCTAGTCAAAAGGTGCAGCCCGTGCCAGAGGTTTTCCCCAATCAAGAGGCTGCCTCAGGCCAACCTCCGATCCCTGGCCAGTCCGACGCCATTCGCCATGTGGGGGGTGGACCTGGTGGGCCCCTTTCCCGTAGCCACCGAACAGAGGAAGTTCTTGATAGTCGCCATCGACTATTTCACGAAATGGCTCGAGGCCGAGCCGCTGTCCAGCATCACCGAGCGCCAAACTCAACAGTTTTTCTGGAAAAACATCATTTGCCGGTTCGGAATTCCCAAGGTCCTCATCACGGACAACGGGACCCAATTCGCGGGCCAAAACTTCCGAAGGTTCTGCGAAGACATCGGCGTCCAGCAACGTTTCTCCACTATATGCCACCCTCAGTCCAACGGCCAAGCGGAGAACGCGAACCGACAGATCCTCGACAGACTTAAGAAGTGCTCGACAGTTCCCCTAAGGTACAGTGGGTGGAAGAGCTGCCCAGCGTGCTGTGGGCACACCGAACCACCAAAAGGATCCCTACGGGGGAGATGCCTTTCAGCTTAACCTACGGGACGGAGGCGGTGATTCCAGTCGAGGTCAGCTTGCCATCTCCAAGAATCATGGCCTTCGATGAGGCAGATAACTCAGATGGCCTAAGGGCCAACCTGGATCTCGTTGCCGAGGTTAGGGAGAAGTCTTCCATCCGAAGGAACATCTATCAACAGCGGATCGAGAGGTTTTACAACAAGAAGGTCCGCCCCACGGACATCAAGGAAGGGGACCTCGTGCTACGCAAGCTGTCCGTCTCCGACCCAACAAGGAAGAGGAAGCTGGCCCCCAACTGGGAAGGTCCGTACAAGGTGGCCGAGGTCATATGCCCCGGCACCTACCGACTCGTAGATATGGAGGGTCGAACGATCAAGCGACCCTGGAACGCCGAGCACCTAATGAAATTCCTAGAAGAGCAGAAGTAGGGTTTCTGCTCGGATGATGTAAATAACGGTTTTTATAAACTTTCTTTTCTAAAAGGCCATTAGCGCCTCTCTCTATGTGTATGAAAAGGATCCCTTTTTGTTAAAACTCCAAGCATCATGATGGGTCCGACCCTACTCTGAGCGAAGGGGTTGCTTTCTCAAACTGCGGCACCAGAGTCCCCACTCCGGTGCCAGACCCCCAAGGCCTCGGTAGTTCCGACCCAGCGCTGAGCAAAGAAGTCTCTTCCTCACATTCAATCAAAACACAATTGGCCAGAGCGAAGAAAGGAAAGAAACCCCTTATTCATACTCACTTATTACTTTAAAGAGAACAAAGACCGTTACAAGACCACTCCACTCAACTGAAAAGAAAGAAATTAATGACTAAGGGACCTCTTAGGGCCCCTCGGGCTCGACAAAGGGTAATTCCACTCCGACCGATCGGCTAGGAGCCCTCTCCTCGTCGCAATGGCCCTTGGGTTCAGCCAAGGTCGACACGCCGGCCACGGAGCTCTGGGCGTCAACCAGCCGCGTGTGCTCTAATAGCAGCAACGCCACGGGGGCCCCCTCCGTTTGACGCCCTCCAGAGGAGGATCCCGTCCTCATCCCAGACATGCCCAGCATCATCTTATAGTGGTGTATCTCCATCTCCTTCTCCACTATAACGTCACGAAGGAGCCTCTCAGACGAGGGCCGCTGCACCGACGCGCTTGAAATGGTGTACCCGAGACCAGCGCTGCCGAGGTCTCGATCCACCATTGCCCTCTTCAGCCTGGTTGCCTCCGTGCTCAGGGCCCCGGACCTATCCCGGTAGTAATTAAAGGCAGCATCCTGATCGCGAGCCCCCTCATGGTAGAGGACCAACATGGACTCCAGGACCTTGATTTTACTCCGGAGCCATGCGACGTCGGAGCGACGAGGATCTGCCTCGGGAAGAAGAGCCGTTACCTAAAAGGAAACCAAGCACCAGTCAAAACACTTCGACAAAATGGCCCAGAAAGACCCGAGGTCAAAACACTTGGCCGAACAAAAAAAATCCTTTTATAAATAAAGTTCTTCATACAAAAATGTGGTGGCCAGTCCGCGGTTGGCAAATACAACAAAGAAGAAGGGGAAGACAAAGACAAGGATACAAACAACCTAGTTTCCCACCTCAACGTCGACCGGGTCTACAGGCGGATCGGCGGCCTACCCGTCGACCTTTCCCTCATGCTCATCCCCTTCGGGAGTCTTCGGTGGTAGCTCGACGACCATGTCATAATCAAAGTCGGCCAGGTCGAGGGTCGGGTAGAAGTGCCTCACGTGACTGAGAGCCTTCTTGTAGACCTCGTTCTGGGCCGCAAATACGAGATCCTGGGCCTCCGTCGTCATCGCCTCCTTCTCCTTGGCAAACTTCTTCCTCAAGGTGCCCACCTTCTTGGCCCATTCGGTATCCTTGGCCTCGAGCTCGACCTTCAGCTGCTGCTCCCTCTTATGCGAGCCCTCGAGCTCGACCTTCATCTCCTTCATCTCTTGCTGGTACTTGTCCGCCCGTTCCCGCTCCTGCTCCACGGCCTTCTCGTAAAGCCTCTTCACTTGGGCTGCCTCCAGACAAACCTGCGACAACCAGAAACTGTTCAAAGCTCGCTCCATGAAAAGTTACAAGAAAAGGATGTCGGCCGACTTACCAGCACGCTCGCCTGCGACAGGCGCATGAACGACTCCTCCACTGTCTCGTCGATCATACTCTGAAGATCCCGAGGGGTCGCCAGCTTCTCCACCACCTCAATGGCATTGGGCCCGTGGGTCAAGCTGTCCCCCCACCGAATCGACCAATCCGGCGCCCATGACTGCAGCACCTCCTCACCTACGATCTCCCCTGCACCGGCTCGGAGCGGAGGGGCCTTCCCTTACCGCGATCCGCCATCTTGATCGGACCGGGGCTCAACGGGGCAGACACCTCCTTGCCCCCGTCCGGGCGCACCTTCTTCGCCCTCGGTTCACCGGGGACCTCGGAAATGACCTGGGAAGACTCCATCGTCCTCTTCGCCTTTCCCTCCACCTCGGCCTTCTGCTTCTTCAGGGCGAGCCTCCTAGCCTTGATCGATTCTGGGTCCATACCTGCAAGAAAACCCATTAAGAATAATGAGCAAAAAAGAACACCAGAACAAGAAAAATGAAACGACCACATACTAGACTCGGCCGGGCTCAGTCCGACGCTGGCCAGGTGACCCTCCGTCACCTTCGGCCAGCTGATGCTGTTCACCCAGCGAAGGCGCTCGATGTGTCCCCACTCCTCGGCGGACAGATCCTTCTACCTCGGCGCCTTGAAATTCGGCTTATAAAAATTCCAACGGGTGGGGATGTCCCAAGGTTCCGTGCTCCGAACCACGAAGTACTTCCTCTTCCACTCCTTAATGGAGTCCGGATGGTCGTGGACTACCTTCCCCTACCCCGAGGAGAAAGGTAGAAAACCCCCTTAGACTCCCCCGACGAACTGACCCCCAGCATAGCACGGAACACGTTCAGCCGGAGCGGCACTTTCCTCTCCTTGCAAAGCAGCACGAAGCACACCATCTGCTTCCACGAGTTCGGCCCGTACTGCATCGGGGCGAGAGACGCCCAATTAAGTACGTCCCGGATGAATGGATGGATCGGCAGCCTCAGACCGGAACCGAACGCATCTGCTGCGAAGATGTAATACCACTCCGGTAGTGGGTCGGTGGGACGAAGGCTCGGACTCGGCACCATCAGCTCGTAGCCGGACCCGACGTGGAAGGACGACTGGATAACCTTTAGATCGCCTGCTCCTGGATCGACGGCAGCACATCCATTCTTATCTTCTTCTGGTTGAAAAAGAAGAGCGCCGAAGTGTGTTCCTTTTTTCTTCTAAGGGAAAAAGTGAGAGAGATGAATGGGACAGAATGGGGTGGAGTGGGGTATTTATAGGGCTGGGGGGGGACTCCTTGATTCTCACGCTAACTATTCCTAGATCTGCGTGAAACGGCCCCTAGAAAATCGTGCCACTCCTCCTAGAAACCCGCGCCAGTGACGTCACCAAGTTGGGCGGTTGGCAACCCTTCGGTTCCCGCCCGACCGGCTCCGGCCTCGGCCCCATGGCACAACTACTCGAAAAGTTTTTTGTTTAAAGATTTAAGTCGCTCGCCTCGGATGAGCGCCCCGGGCTCCGGGACTCGGTCGGTTCCCCTCTCACCCGCGAGCAACTCGGGGCTTGCGGCCTCGGAAGCCGAAACCCCGAACTGTTCGAGGGTGGGAGGGAGACCACCTTCCCCGTGCCCTCGGTCTGGGACCCTTCCAGCAACGGCGGACGAGCCTCTTGGGCATCGAAATCGGATCGGCTCGCCTCCCATCCGTGTCCCATTCGGGCAGACAGCCCTCAAAAGCCGTCTACCCTAAGGAGGACAGGGATCGCAGGAGAGCCATCCATCCGAGGCTCCCTATCCCCCGGGTCCGGACCTCGGTCGTGCCCCTCCCGTCTCGATCTCTTTTAGGTAGACAACCCCCCCCGGCCGTGTACCCAAAAGAAGACAGAGACGGCAGGGTAACCACCAATCCGGGGCTCCCCAGAGATGAAAATTTTCAAGTATCAGGCATCCGCCCAAGGCAGACACCTCTGATGGCCGAAAGGCCACCACTGATGTGATCAAAAAGGCAGTGGGGGGGGTGGGGTATTTATAGCCTCCCCCAAGCCTACCATCATGATCCCGGCGAGGCCAAACGACGGAAGCCCAACTGTCACGCCGCCTTCCGCCTGGGGAACTGAAGCGTCGCACATTGATCAGGTGACATCATTAAGACACCTGGGAAGTTGTGATGCCGCACGAATCCCAGAACACCATTAATGCTCGCCATCGGCCCTGCCGGTCCATAAACCCTCTCCAGTCCGAGGTTAGGCCAAACACCAAGGCCGCTTTCTCATGAAAGCACAACGGCTCGCCATCGGCCCTACCAACCCATAAACCCTCACCAGTCTGAGGTTAGGCCAAATACCAGGGTTGCTTTCTCACGAAAGCACAATGGCTCGCCATCGGCCCTGCCGGCCCATAAACCTTCGCCAGTCCGAGGTCAGGCCAAACACCATGGCTGCCTTCTCGCGAAAGCAAAACAGCTCGCCATCGGCCCTGCCGGCCCATAAACCCTCACCAGTCCGAGGTTAGGCCAAACACCAGGGCCGCTTTCTCACGAAAACACAACCGCTCGCCACCTCCCTTACCAACCTATAAACCCTCGTAAGCCCGAGGTCAGGCCGAACACCAAGGTAACTCCCTCGTGAAAACCCGACGGACCAACGTCGGCCCGTCACTCCGACACTCCGAAGCCAAGATTGACCCCACGCTCGACATAGTGCATCCCCTCGACAAACAGGAACTGACTTCGGCCTCCTAGCCACACCCAACGTCGACACTGGTCCCAAGGACCTCCCGAAAACCTTTCCCGCTTTTTCTCCACGACCAAAACTACTCCTCCACGGCTACCTCCCGCATCCCTACAGGAGTGGGGGGCTTATGAGGTGGGATAAAAATGACCCTGGATCAAGCCAAGGCTGAGGGTTGCCTCCTCTCAAAGGCACGTCGTCCCGGCCCCAGGCCTCTATGGTGTCGGGACCGAGCCGACAATCAAACCCCCATGAACTCTGCCGCCTCATCCCGATGACCCGTACCCACCTTCGGCCTCCGAGCCTAGACGGCCCCACGAGCATCCCATCAACCTAGTACGAGATAAAGATGACCTGGCACTGCCTGGGCCATCCGATTCTCCCAGAAGCACAGGAACCACACGATTCGCCACGTCAACCCCAAAACCACCTAGGGTTTTACCACGTCAGCCCTAAACTGCCCGGGGTGCTGCCACGTCTGCTCTAAACCCCCTGGGCCTCCTGCCACGTCAGGACCACGGGCTTTCAGATCCAGACCCGGCCCCCAAAAGGGTCCAAACCTGGTTGGGTTTCTCTATAAATACAAGGCCCTCTCCTACCTTTAAAGGTAATCAATCTTTCTCTAACTAGAACCCTAGTTTACTGTTACTCTCTCACAGCAAACTAACTAGATCGTCGGAGGGTCTGCCACCGGGACCAACCCCGGTGTTCCTAGACCGTCTGCAGGGACCCGAGACGGAGCATCCCGATCCGAGCCGATCCTCCACTGCCAAGCCGAATCTCTGGCGTACCGTCTGGCACCGCATACTTCCACCAATACAAATCGAGTAGGAACTCACACCTGGTGCATCCACACTCCCCCCATAAATAAACTGCATCAATTATAATATAGAAAACCACCCACCTATTTGAAGAGAAATACTACAAAAGCTCCTAGAATCTCCTTGAACAACCGAGCAGTCCTTTGCCTCCTAGAATGAGCCACCACAATCACCTTCTCCTCCTTGCACTTAGTGAAACCGAGCCTCCCTAGGTGAAGTAGCCGGCCTCCTTCTAGGTTGGAACACACACAAAAACACTAATGCACTCAATCTTTTACTCTCTCCTATATAGTTTCTTCCTTTCAATTATTTGTCTTAGTATTGTATACATGAAGGTAGGGGGTATTTATACTAATTTTAGGATAGATTGGAGGGCTAGGATTATACTAGATGGTTGTAGATGAATGGCTAGGATAAGATGAAAAGTTGTAGCAACCACCCATGAGCAAATAACCACCCATGCACACAACCCCACTCTCCCACTCTTCTCCATGCATACCCAGCCACCCTTGGGTGTGCAATGCACACACACGTGTATGCACGTGTCCCAACTAGTGTCCCCTAATTAAAGTTGTACAATACAAAAAAAATTAATTGTCTAAAAGTGTGTCAACATGATAAGCTAATTAAAAGGTAATTAATTCATGGGCTTTTAAAAATAATGGGCCTTTAGAAAAGAAAATACTTGATTAAGTTGGGCTTAGTTTTAAACAAAACAAATTTAGGCTCTTTAAAAGAAAATAGGCTTAAAGAATAAAAGAAAAAAGGAGAAAATAATTATTTGTTCATGTTATAGAAAATTATTTCATAAGAGAATATTTATACAAAATTTTGCACGTGCACAACACGTAAAATCTACAATTTCGCATTTATTAAAATTCAGGGTATTACAACACTCCCTCCTTAGAATAGTTCCATCCCCGGAACTACAATAAGAGAAAACAAAACACAATAAGAAGAAAGAAAAATAAAATACAAATCAACCAAAGTGCTCCGGATGATCCTTCATCATCCTCTCCTCTGATTCCCAAGTAGTCTCTTCAACCAACTGGTTTTTCCAATCTACCTTGACCATCGGTATCGTCTTATTCCTCAAGACTTTTTCCCGACGATCAACAATCTCAGCCAGAAACTCAATGTAACTCAGATCCAACTGCAAACCCTCTGGCACTTCGGGCAAATGATGACTTGGATCTAGAATGTAGGCTCTCAGCATAGACACATGAAAGACATTTTGCACCTGAGATAACTCTTCCGGTAACTCAAGTCGGTAAGCATTTTTCCCAATCCGCTTTAATATCTTGTACGGGCCTATGAACCTCGGGGCTAACTTCCCACCTTTGCCAAAACGGATCACACCTATACTAGGTGATACCTTCAGAAAGACAAAGTCACCAACCTCAAACTCAAGGTCCCTTCTCTGGTTGTCTGCATAGCTCTTCTGCCTACTCTGAGCAACCACCAACCTCTTCCTGATCAGATCAATCTTTTTAGAGATCTGCTGCACAATCTCAGGCCCAAACATCTGTCGCTCCCCAACTTCGAACCAACAAACTGGCGTTCTGCACTTCCTGCCATACAAAGCTTCGTACGGCTCCATCCCAATGCTAGTCTAAAAACTATTATTGTAGGCGAACTCCACCAGAGCTAAATGCCTTTCCCAACTGCCTCCAAAGTCTAGTACACAGCACCGAATCATATCCTCAAGAAAACGGTTGACTCTCTCGGTCTGCCCATCGGTCTGTGGATGAAAAGCATTGCTGAAGTCCGTCTTGATACCCAAATCCGTCTGAAGACTCCTCCAGAAATGCAAAGTAAACCGTGCATCTCGATCAGACACAATGGTTAAAGGAACACCATGAAGCCTGAAGATCTCACCAACATACATCTCAGCTAACTTGTCCATCGAAGCAGTGAGCTTCATCGCCAAGAAGTGAGCAGACTTGGTTAATCGATCGACTATGACCCAAATCGCATCATTGTCCTTGGAACTCTTGGGCAAACCCGTGATGAAATCCATACTGATGTTATCCCACTTCCATTCCGGAATAGGTAACGGTTGCAATAGATCTCCGGGTTTCTGATTCTCGGCTTTGACTTGTTGACAAATCTCACACCTCGATACAAATTCAGCCACATCCCGCTTCAAACCTGACCACCAGAAATGCTATTTAATCTCCTTATACATCTTGGTACTCCCAGGATGTACAGACAAAAGAGTAACATGTGCCTCCTGAAGAATACTTTCTTTCAAGTCCGACTGATCTGGAACACCCAGCCTCTCGCCAAACCACAGTTCTTCATCCCTGATCTGAAATTCGGGCAACTTGCCAGCACCAATATGCTCCTTCACCTTCTGAATCTCTACATCTTCCTTCTGACTCACGATAATCCTTTCATGCAGCGTCGGTTGAAGCCTCAACTGAGCTAAAGATGATCCCAAGCCTTGTAGAACAACTTCAATACCAGATCAATCCAACTCCTCTGATAGATGCCTCTGAGTTGTAATCAAACTCGCCAGACTGCTCTTACGGCTAAGTGTATCAGCAATGAAATTAGCCTTCCAGGATGATACTTAATCTCCGGACGAATGTCCTCAGGTACCTTCAGCCATCTCCTTTGCCACAGGTTCAGATCTTACTGCTGATAGATGTACTTCAAGCTCTTATGGTCTGTGTACATATTCAGCTTCTCACCATACACATAGTGTCTCCATTGCTTTAAGGCGTAGATAATCGCAGCCAACTCTAGATCAAGAGTCGGATAATTCTTTTCATGCGGTCTTAGTTGCCTAGACCCATAAACGATCACCTTCCCTTCTTGCATTAAGACACAACCGAGCCCACGATGTGAAGCATCGCTGTAGACAACGTACTCAACACCCGCTCTAGGCAAAGCTGAAATGGGAGCAGTAGTCAGCTTCTTTTTCAAATCTTTAAAGCTTGCTTTGCACTACTCGGTCCACTTGAAGTACACATTCTTCTTGGAAAAACTAGTGAGCGGTACGGCTAACTGAGCGTAACCCTGAATGAATCTCCTGTAGTATCCCGTCAATCCAAGAAAACTCCTGATTTCCTTCACTATAGTAGTCCTTGCCCAATCTCTCACTGCCTCTATCTTCTGAGGATCATTTGCCACTCCCTCCTTAGAAAGGATGTGACCTAGGAATGCCACTTTAGATTTCCAGAAATCACACTTGGATAACTTGGTATACAACTCCTGCTCCTGGAGCTTCCTCAAAACGGCTACCAGATGCTCCGTGTGCTCCTCCTCCGACTTGGAGTACACAAGAATATCGTCGATAAACACTACGACGAAGGAATCAATGAACGGCCTTAGAAATCTGTTCATCATATCCATGAAAATTGCAGGTGCATTCGTCACTCCAAACGGCATAACTAAGAATTCGTAATGCCCGTTTCGAGTTCTGAACACAGTTTTATGCACATCTTTAGTTTTCACTCGAACTTGATGATATCCTGATCGAAGATCTATTTTGGAGAAAACAGTAGCTCCTTGTAGACAATCGAACAAGTCATCAATTCTTAGAATAGGATACTTATTCTGAACAGTGACCTTATTCAGCTCTCGGTAATCGATCCACATCCTCATCGAACCATCCTTCTTCTTTACCAAAAGCAGCAGCGCTCCCTAAGGTGACGCACTCGGTTGAATAAAGCCCTTCTCCAACAGCTCCTCAATCTGCCGTTTGATCTCATCCTGCTCCACAGACGCCATCCCATACGGTGCCTTGGAAATAGGTGCACGTCCTAGCTGAATAGTGATGCTGAACTCCACATCACGATGCGGGGGTAACCCAGGCAAATCTTCCAAGAGCACAATTGGATAATCCCGAACCACCGGAATTTGCTGCACCTCTACAGGAATCCCTCTCTTCTGGCAGATAGCAGCAACCAAATCTGAACATCTCCTCTTCCCTTAGAAAGTGACTTCAGGTCCACCTGGAGCCTTTACTGTTACTGTCTTGGTCTTGCAATCGATGCTCACACTGTACACCGACATCCAATCAATGCCAATGATAACATCGACTCCCAAGACATTCAGCTCGATCAGATCAATCCCGAAAATTCTATCCCCAATTACGATCTCGCAGTCCGCATAGTACCGATCAGTGGTTAAAGTCTCCCCTGACGGAGTAGCTACTGCTAAAACCTTGCCTGGAAATATCTTCGGTTCAACTCCCAGAACTTTAGAAAATTTAGGTGATACAAAAGTGTGAGAGGACCCAGTATCGAACAAAACAACAGCTTTCTTTCCATTCAAATAAAGTTCTCCTGTTACATAACACACACTCGTTACATAACAGTGCACTAATTAACGGGAAAAGAGATAACAGAAAAAGAAAAGAACACTCCTACACTCCCCCACTTGCACCAGTGATGACGTGATCCACCTCTTCAGCATCAGCTTCAGTCAAGGCAAATACTTGCCCCTACTGGTACGGCTTCCTCCCGGCCTGCTGAGTTGGTCCATTGCGGATGATATCCTACAACTTGGGGCAATGAGACTTGTAGTGGCCTGTCTCTCCACAGTTGAAACAAGTCACAGAAGGTCTCACCCAAGTATTCCCGGGTCTTCCTGCCACCTGAATAGCGTTCGCACATGTAGGCTTGAACCTTTGAGCTGGCGGCTGTCCCCTGACATTTCCAGCAACTGCGATCCTCTTTCCCACATTCTAGTTGTTCCTCCGATTCTAAATAGCATGGAACTGCTCCATGTCTGCCTCCGTGGTTGCCGCTCGTTTGAACAGCTTATCAAACCTCCTGATACCGAGGGGTATCATCCTGGATCTCAGACTTGGCCTCAAACCATACTCGAATTTTCGAGCCTTCTTCGCCTCGTCCATCACCAGTTCGGTTGCATATCTTGAGAGCTGAGTGAATCTTGTCTCATACTCCCTAACCAATATGCTGCCCTGCTGCAGCGCCAGAAACTCTATGGCCTTCTTCTCCTGGACGTCCAATGGAAAATAATGACTGTAGAATTCCTCCAAGAATTCCTCCCAGCCAAGAACAATGTCCCCCATCGTCCACTTCATCGACCGCCACCATACAACCGCATCCTTCTCGAACTGCAGTGCAGCCAACTTCACCTTGCTGGCCTCCGGAGTCTCCAAAACTTCAAAGATAGTCTATACCTATCGGATCCAATTGTCAGCCGTGTCAGGGTCTAAATTTCCCTCAAACACCGATGGTTTCATCCGTTTAAATGATTCCACGAGTTTGATTGTTTCGGGTACTAGATTCGCTGTAGCGCCCCGATTTCCGATACAGGGAAACTGTGACACGAGTCAAGACCTTTTCTTCAATTAGTCACAATACACAGAAAAACAGGAGAATTTAAAACTTTTTATTCAATACACGAAGTGTTACAAGTCTGAATACTGTACAACTGTAATACTTTACAATGGAGTTACAATATTGCCTTTACATTTCTAAGTGTTACAACCTTCACATCTTACATCAGAGTACTTCTTAACTAATACAGAATCAATACATATTTTTGCAGCGGAACTAAACTTAATACTGACTCCTTGCTTTCCTTGCCTTGAGTCCTCTTGAATCTCGCCTTTGTACGTCGGCGATCCAGTACCTATGGAAGTGGGGACGTCAGTATTCACTGACGCTTAAAGGCTGATCATATAGCAGCGAATCTTCCAAACAATATACAAAATATAGCAATAGTGTTGGTATAGTTTAAGTGTTTGTGAGTGCTATGACTAGACTCTAATGCGATACTTAAAATAGAACTAGGACACTCCCTATTCTAATGTCAAGGATTTGAAACCGCATTATGAATTCTAATTGTACACAACCCGTTCCTGACACCCACCCACGGCAGTTCAGGAATTAACAGCGCGAGATACGCAACCCGTGTCCTCAACCTGTGAGATGGCACCGTACGTATCCCTTTGACGGGAAGGTAGAACTAGGATGCTTCTTATTCTAATGTCAGCAAGTCTCCGAAAGCAACATGCAGCCCATACTACATGCGGCTCCATCTCAAGCCGTTTCTCCATATATAGGGATTGAACCCGCGTTATGAATTCTAATTGCACACAACCTGTTCCTGACAACTACACGTGACTCGCGAGGCTGCAGATGTGGTCATGTGCCACTGTTGCATTTCGCCCGTGGTGTCTATGTTCGCCACCGCGACCCGGCTAACCGGACCTCACTCAAATTAGACGAACCCAATGTATCGGGTGTCATTCCAAAAATCACACTATAAGATTTCGCAAGCGCAGGGTAGCGCAAAGCCTACCCTGTGGTACCCTCTGGGGTATCGCAAGCACAGGACTGCACAATGCATCCTGTGGCACCCCTAGCCACGGTACCTCAGGAATTAACAGAGCGAGATACGCAACCCGTGTCCTCAACTTGTGAGACGGCACCGTACGTATCCCTTTGACGGGAAGGTACAACCCAGTACACCACCTATGATCTGCCTCAAGGGACGAGTTAGTGTAAGGGGCCCCCTACAACTGACCCCTCTCTCCCGGCAAAAGGGTTTAAGTAAACCGATCCTTGTAAGTCACTATCCTAGTGATGTCCCTGACTCGAACGATCCTAGGAATGACAACATTATAACACAACATGCTAGGCCTTAAATTAGGCTTCGCAAGACAACTCTACTAGGCCGCTCAACCTAGGCTTACCAGAGTCCCTCAGGATCTGGTTCATGGCTCATCGATCCAAGACTTTGGCTGTGCGAATATACACGCATGCCGCTACCCTAGACTTGGATTCTGTCTATGCTCCGATCCTCGATTAACCTACCCTGGTTAAAATTCGACGATACACAAGGAGTGACTCCTCCACAGTTCCTTAGGGTAGAAATCATATGTCTTGACGGTCGATAGCCCTTGGGGTCGTAATCTCACCCTAGACGAGCACAACGAACTGTGTACTAGCTAACAAGCTATACACGAGTGACAACCACATACGAGCCAATCAAGCTACGTATGAAAGAATAACTACCTGCGAGCCAGGCGGGCCTCGTAGAGGATAACCACGTACATACCAGCCAAATAAGCCGCGTATGAGACCAACAGCTACGCACGGGCCAGTCGGGCCGCGTACGAGACAACAACCTACATACGAGCCAACTAAGCTACGTATGAGACTCACGGCTACGTACGGGCCAGTCGAGCCACGTACGGGCACGACCGTGTACAAACAACCATACAGGTAATCAATCCTAGAAGCCACCAAACGTGCTTACTAACAAACTTAATCTTCTACTATTAGAAGCAACAAAGGGATCTACTAGTAGTCTATGATCGGTATTGTACTAGGGAAGAACCGAAGGCGATAAAATGGCCTTTATCGGACTAACTATCCCTAGTGGTCTTCCCAATCCTTCTTACTTCAACCTATTGCGCCTTAAGTATGGCATACAATTACAAGCAGCTTCCTACGACAATTAATCATATAACACAACCACCATGATATTCCTATGTATGGATGTGATTAATGCTTATGCTTACATTGAGCTCAAGCATGAAAATCACTAACGACCTTAAACATAAAGTCCACTATAGTCAATCGTAGGTTACAAATTGAGCATGGAAGCCTACTACTTATCATAACCAACCACCACCACCCAACTAGTATGAACAAGCAATGCTCCAAGGTATAGTATGTAGTTCTAACACTACTCCTACAACATTCTAAGCAAGTATTACTCCAGCATGGTATAGAACCCAACATAAATCACTACAACTAGCCATGGGTAGTTTCTTTACTCTAAGCATGAATGTCATAGTATGGCTATCATTAACTTAATATGATCAATAATTTGCATGATACCTACTTACTTAGCATGAATCATGGTCATTCACTAACATAGTATACACTTCTCTACCATTTATCTAGCATGGTATACAATTTGCATACAATTTAAACTAGCATGATATATGATTTTATCATGGATCCTACAACACTCTAGGCACAATAAAATTTATCCAAACATGGTAGGAAACTCTTGGATTGAATCCTACACATTCTAAGCATAACTAAGTCACTAAACATAATAGGAAACTTTAGGAATGAATCCTACAAAATTCTAGCATAAGTGAGTTACTAAACAATGATAGGTATTTTTTTTGAATGAGTCCTACAACATCCTAAACATAAAGCATGGTGGGGTAATTTTAATAAACATCCTACAACTAATTAAGCATAGATATGGCTTCTAATTATTTTTAGAAATGATCCTACAACATAAGTAGCATGAATATGGCTTCTAATTATTTTTAGAAATGATCCTACAACATAAGTAGCATGAATATGGCTTCTAATTATTTTTAGAAGCAAAGCTACAACTAACTAAGCATGGTAAACATGGTAGGATATTTTTACAAGCAATCCTACAACTAACTAAGCATGGATTATGGCTTCTAAATATTTTTAGAAGCAAAGCTACCACTAACTAAGCATGGTAAACATAGTAGGATATTTTTACAAGCAATCCTACAACTAACTAAGCATGGATTATGGCTTCTAAATATTTTTAGAAGCAATCCTACAACCTTAGTAGCATGAATATGGCTTCTAATCATTTTTAGAAATGGTCCTACAACATTAGTAGCATGAGAATGGCTTCCAAATATTTTTAGAAGCAATCCTACAACATTTTACTACTACTACTACTCCTACTTTAATCAAAACATAACACACCATTATCTACTACTACTACTACTTCATTCACAACAAAATCACCACACACAACTATCTATTACTACTACTACTTTATGGACATAAACATACTACTACCTTATTAATTACATACATGCTACTACTACTTCATTTATTACATACTACTACTTATTATTTTAGCTTACTACTACTTAGTTGCTTACTAATCTTTGTTATTATTAGTGATAAAGATCATTTTTATTTTATTTTACTTTACTAAAGAAAGATCTCTTTAATTAACTACAACTAGTGATTAAAAGAAAAGGAAGATCTTTTTATCATTTCTACAACTAGTGATCAAAATAAAAAGAGAAGATCTTTTTAATTAACTACAACTAGTGATTAGAATAAAAGAAAAGATCTTTTTAATTAGCTACAACTAGTGCTTAAAATAAAAAGAAAGGTCTTTTTAATTAACTACAACTAGTGATTAAAAATGAAAGAAAGATCTTTTTAATTAATTACAACTAGTGATTAAAAATAATAGAAAGATCTTTTTAATTAATTACAACTAGTGATTAAAATAAAAGGAAGATCTTTTTAGTTAATTACAACTAGTGATTAAAATAAAAGAAAGATCTTTTTAATTAATTCTACAACTAGTGATTAAAATAAAAGAAAGATCTTTTTAGTTAATTACAACTAGTGATTAAAATAAAAGAAAGATCTTTTTAATTAATCTACAACTAGTGTTTACAAGGAAATATCTTTTTATTAGAACTTATGTTCTTATTAGTCCAAGTTTTCATAAAGAGTCCTACAACCCACAATGGTTGTAAAATGAATGTTCATATGCTTATGTGAATCAAGTCCTACAACCAACCATGGTTGTATGTCCAACATTATGCAATATGTGAATTTCTTTAGTCCAATAACATACAAACAACAACTTCAATAATAAAGCTATGATCTTTATAAATTTATTAGTTACTACTACTACTTTACTACTTTTATTTACTACAACATACACACACTCATCCATAAGAACAACCCAAAAAAATAAAACAAAACAAGAAGGTAGAAGAAGAAGTCAAACAACAAACAACAAACAAACAAACAAACAAACAAACAAGGAAAGAATCAAAGTGAAGAAACCCCCACCTTCCTTTCTTGTAGGAAGGACTTGCTATGCTCCTTCTCCTTCCCCTAGCTTTTTAGAAGGCTTCTAATTAACCTAAGAAACAAAACTCTCAAGTTAACTTGTTCTCTCTTTCTTTTCCTTTCTTTCTTTCTTTCTTTCTTTCTTTCTTTTGTTTTCTAAAAATGAGAGAAGGAGGAGAATGAAGGGTTATTTATAGGTGGAGAGAAGGGTGGAAAATGAAAATGTGCACACACACAATTTCACAAAACCCCTCCCTTATATTGTGGGCCGGCCATACCCTTGTGGGAGGTGGGATTGGGGGGAGGTGTTATGTGAGGGAAAGTTGATGTGGAGGAGGGTTTGTTCTAGAAGAATTTCTCCTAATCCCTTATGTCTTTGTAACCCTAGGTTTAACCTCCTAATCAAACCCTAACCCTCTAATAGGTTTGTCATAACAAGGCAAGTGTTGTCCAAAAATACACAACACACAATTTGTATGATGTACTAATCGACATACTACACGTATGTGCGCCTCTATGTCTGAATACCGAAAATCTTCGCATAATCCGTATAAAAATAATTAAATCTTGGAAATAATAATAAAATAAATTTTATTATTAGTTCGGAAGATCACGGTATCAATTTGATACAATACGGATATATACTGACCGATATCTGGATACAGATAATGTCTAGGAGCAAACTGGGTGAAAATCACCAAAATATTCTAATTTTGGAATTAAAACAAAATAATAATAAAATAATAATAAAATATCAATTTATATACGGTAATATCCGTCCGGGATATTACAATACTCCCTCCTTAGAATAGTTCTGTCCTCAGAACTACGTTAAGTTAGGAAAACAGGCAAAACATCCATACCCTAATAACTCGGGGAAAGAAAGCTTATGCTGCTTTCCGGCTCCCAAGTGGCTCGTTCACGAACTGGTTCTCTAAAGAACCCAACCTTCGCAATTCGGTAGCTACTCCCTCCTTAGAATAGGACATGACCTATGGACATTACTTCCGATTTCAAGGATTTTCTCCTGTAATTTGCTCGCTCTCCTCTATCAATACATCCTCAGTTAGGGTATCTTCGAATACCATCCTAAAATATACCTACTGGAATTAGTCCAGATATAGGATAATCATAAAACATAAGTTGAAAGGAACAACAATATGAATTACAATTTCCTACAACTAACTAAGACCCGACTCCTAAAGGGCATCCAAGTTTAATTTTCCTGCTGTGTTAGACTGTAAATTGAAGCTAGCTCTGATACCACTCTGTAGCGCCCCAATTTCCGATACTGGAAAACCGTGACACGAGTCAAGACCTTTTCTTCAATTAGTCACAATACACAGAAAAACAGGAGAATTTAAAACTTTTTATTCAATACACGAAGTGTTACAAGTCTGAATACTGTACAACTGTAATACTTTACAATGGAGTTACAATATTGCCTTTACATTTCTAAGTGTTACAACCTTCACATCTTACATCAGAGTACTTCTTAACTAATACAGAATCAATACATATTTTTGCAGCGGAACTAAACTTAATACTGACTCCTTACTTTCCTTGCCTTGAGTCCTCTTGAATCTCGCCTTTGTACGTCGGCGATCCAGTACCTATGGAAGTGGGGACGTCAGTATTCACTGACGCTTAAAGGCTGATCATATAGCAGCGAATCTTCCAAACAATATACAAAATATAGCAATAGTGTTGGTGTAGTTTAAGTGCTTGTGAGTGCTATGACTAGACTCTAATGCGATACTTAAAATAGAACTAGGACACTCCCTATTCTAATGTCAGGGATTTGAAACCGCGTTATGAATTCTAATTGTACACAACCCGTTCCTGACACCCACCCACGGCAGTTCAGGAATTAACAGCGCGAGATACGCAACCCGTGTCCTCAACCTGTGAGATGGCACCGTACGTATCCCTTTGACGGGAAGGTAGAACTAGGATGCTTCTTATTCTAATGTCAGCAAGTCTCCGAAAGCAACATGCAGCCCATACTACATGCGGCTCCATCTCAAGCCGTTTCTCCATATATAGGGATTGAACCCGCGTTATGAATTCTAATTGCACACAACCTGTTCCTGACAACTACACGTGACTCGCGAGGCTGCAGATGTGGTCATGTGCCACTGTTGCATTTCCCCCGTGGTGTCTATGTTCGCCACCACGACCCGGCTAACTGGACCTCACTCAAATTAGACGAACCCAATGTATCGGGTGTCATTCCAAAAATCACACTATAGGGTTTCGCAAGAGCAGGGTAGCGCAAAGCCTACCCTGTGGCACCCTCTGGGGTATCGCAAGCACAGGACCGCACAATGCATCCTGTGGCACCCCTAGCCACGGTACCTCAGGAATTAACAGAGCGAGATACGCAACCCATGTCCTCAACTTGTGAGACGGCACCGTACGTATCCCTTTGACGGGAAGGTACAACCCAGTACACCACCTATGATCTGCCTCAAGGGACGAGTTAGTGTAAGGGGCCCCCTACAACTGACCCCTCTCTCCCGGCAAAAGGGTTTAAGTAAACCGATCCTTGTAAGTCACTATCCTAGTGATGTCCCTGACTCGAACGATCCTAGGAATGACAACATTATAACACAACATGCTAGGCCTTAAATTAGGCTTCGCAAGACAACTCTACTAGGCCGCTCAACCTAGGCTTACCAGAGTCCCTCAGGATCTGGTTCATGGCTCATCGATCCAAGACTTTGGCTGTGCGAATATACACGCATGCCGCTACCCTAGACTTGGATTCTGTCTATGCTCCGATCCTCGATTAACCTACCCTGGTTAAAATTCGACGATACACAAGGTGTAACGACCCGAAAAATAGCATATGGCTATTTTGCATCGAAATGTGGGCGCAATTGAAAGCTGCACGCGAGTATGTTATTTTTGATAACAATTATTTTTAATTGAGAATTATCGGTTATTGCCTAGTTTTATTTTATTATTATTTTCAAAATTAAATTATTTTTATACGGATTATTACAAAGTAGTTTTAATGTGTTTTGTACTGTTTGGAATTATTAGAGTAGAGAGTTGGGCTTTATTTGAAATGTATGAAGGCTAGGGGGCTTATACGAAACATTTCCTTAGATATTTACCTATCTACTATTATTTATTCACATTTTTACAAAAAAAACCCCCCTTCTTTCTCCTTCTCCTTCTTCTTCCTTCTCTTCTCTTCCCGTCCAGCTCCACCCTGACCCAGTAACCACCCCCCCCCCCCGGTTCCCCCTACTTCTCCTTCCCCTACTTCTTCCTCTCCCATTTCACTTCCAACCAAAACCCCCCATCTCCCTTCTCCTTCCTCCTTCTTCCTTCTTCTGTTGCTTCCCAAACCGAAGGAGAAGAACCCCACCCCCGGCCTCCTCCCCTCCTCCTCCCGTTCGCACGGCAGCCCAAATCGAAGGAAACGAAACCCAGACCCCCACTCCCGTTCCCTCCTCCTTCCTGGTTCGATCCCGAACCCAAAGAAGCCCCGACCAGTCCTCCCTTCTCCTTCTCCGTTCGCTTCCAACCGACGAAAACCCACACCTCCGCCATCTCCTTCTTCTCCTTCCCTTCTTCCCTTGCTGTTCGATCCCGAACCCAAAAAGAACCCATCGATCGGCAAGACTTCTCCACCTCCAAACTCCTCCGATTCTCCATGGATTCCAAATTAAAATTAGGGGTAGGCTAATGGAGGGATTCTCGACATCGTAGTAGCATTGGATTTTCGATTGGATTCGGGAAGGTAAAGCCCTAACTATTTTATTGTATAAAATTTAGTTAGGTAAATTTTTATTGAGTAGAATTATTTTGGTAGGGAGATTTAGAGATATTGGAAATTGTCGATGTGAAGGATTAGTAGGTTGTTAGAGAGATTGTGAGTTGTTAGTAAAATAGGGTTTTGGGTTTGAAAAAGAGAACTATATGGGTATGGATTAATTCTCGTATAGTAATAGAAATGGTAGTTGGACTATTAGATTATTTGGGGGTGGTTTTAGTAATTAATTGGGAATAAAAATACCGTAAGCATTAGATTATCACGTGCATCGCACGTGTATATCCCAAGCGTTCAGTAAACGCTTGTGTGATATTTGGGGATAGTGTTATTAGCTTTTATAATTGGTTTGAATTATTTGAGTTTTAATTGCTTGAAATTGATGTTAGGATGTATATTGCGACTTTGGAGGCAAAGTGGCATGGCGCTTCGGATCTTCGCGGAAAATGGTGAGTTAGTTTGTTTATATATTTGTGTATTTTATGGTTTAAAGAAATAAGTGAGTTAGTTTGTTTATATATTTGTGTATTTTATGGTTTAAAGAAATAAGTGAGTTAGTTTAATTATATATATTTTGTGGGTGGATGAATATGCAAATTAATTTATCTATGTATTTGTGATTTAAGAAGGATACATGTGAGTTATATTATTTATATATTTTCGTGGTTTAAAGATATAGGTGAGTTAGTATATTTATATATTTTGTGGGTGGATGAATATGTGAGTTAATTTATCTAGGTATTTTGTGATTTAAGAAATATATGGTGAGTTATATTATATATATATATATATTTTTGTGGTTTAAAGATATGTATGAGTATAAATTTATCTACGTATTTTGTGGTTAAGAATACGTGAGTATTAATTCATTTATGTATTTGTGGTTTAGAGAAATAAGTAAGTATCGATTTATTTTACATATTTTTGTGATTGTAAAAATATGTTGTTTTAACTATTCTTGAGTATATAAAAACCTATATAATGGATGAGTTATATTTAGATGATGATATCAAAATATGGGTGTATGGTTTATATACGTATTTTGATATTTTAAAGAAGTTCGAATAAACTAAAGTATTGTTATAAATTTATGGATCAGAGGGATCCTATAAAAAGTATGAATGGTAGAACTTGAGAAATTAACACAAAGATGAGTGTTGTCTATGTCAAAAAAAAAAAGGAACCCATTCATGCTATGTGACATTCTAGTTGAATATCATGTTTGAGTTAGTAAGTAGGACTACCATGCTTGAGTTGTATTAGATCCATGCTTGAATTGTTGTAGAAAGAAACCCATGGTTAAGTTGTAGTAGAATATCATGTTTGAGTCGATTTTAGAAAGAAGCTCATGTTTGAGTTGATTATAGTAGATAGGCCATGATGAGTTGATTTTAGAAGGATACCATGCTTAGGTTAATTATAGTAGATTCTTTTGTTGCTTCTAATTATAGAAGATCAAGTTTGCTAGTAAGCACAGTTGGTTGTTTCTAGGTTTGATTACCTGTATGATTGTTTATATGTGGTTTGCGCGTACGTGGCTCGACTGGCCCGTATGTAGCTATGGGTCTCATACGCAGCTTATTCGGCTCGTATGTGTGTTGTTGTCTCATACGCGGCTCGACTGGTCCGTATGTAGATGTTGGTCTTGTACGGAGCTTATTTGGCTCGTATGCATGTTGTTGTCTCATACGCGGCTCGACTGGCCCGTATGTAGATGTTGGTCTCATACGGAGCTTATTTGGCTCGTATGCATGTTGTCTCATACGCGGCTCGACTGGCCCGTATGTAGCTGTTGGTCCCATACGTAGCTGTTTAGCTCGTATGTGTTTTTGGTTACTCGTATGTAGCTTCTTAGCTAATACGCAGTTTGTTGTGCTCGTCTAGGGTGATATCATTTTACTTCGATCCTTTGCCGAAAAGAGAAGAGTTGGTTGTAGGTAGCGCCTTACGACCAACTTGTCCCTCGAAGCAGGCCTTAGGTGGTGATATTGGGTTGTATCTTCCTGTCAAAGGGATACGTATGATGCCCTCTCACGAGTTGGGAGCACGGGATGCGTATCGCACACTGTTAATTCCTGAAGTGCCATGATAAGGCGGCGGAGCTAGGGGGATGGACCCCGGAACTTCGTCGGGTCCTTGGCCAGGGGGAAGCGAACAGGCCATAGATAGCGGTCTATGAGTTGTGGGCTCGGAAGACCCTGTGTTCGTCTGGTTTTGAGTGAGGTCCGGTGTACCGGGTAGTAGTGGCAAACATAGACACCATGAGCCTACTGCAATGGTGGGACTTGACCACATGTGCAGCCTCATCAGTCATGTAGTATCTGTCAGGAACAGGATGAGTACAATTGGAAATTCATAACGCGGGTTCAAATCCCTATATTTGGAGAGACGGCTTGAGATGGGGCGTATGTAGTATGGGATGCATACTGTTCCGGAGACTTGCTTGCATTAGAATAAGAGCATCATTGTATTGGTAATTTTGCATTGGAGTTTAAGTCATAAGGTACACAGGCACAAAATTATAGGTACACGTGTCTTTTCCATTCGAGATGAATTGCGAGTATGATAGTGAAGTAAATTAACAACCGAGCTATGGGCTTGGGATGTGAAGTGATATTACCCAAGTTGGGCTTGGGATGTGCGTGATTATTACCTAAGCTATCGGCTTGGCGTGTGATATGTTATTGCCAAAACTATGTTGGGATATGGGGTGTATTGTGATAAAATGCAAGTAATTGGTGAGGTGAAACGAGATGTTAGGTTGGACATGAATGAATGTGGTGGTATGAGATTGAAGACATATATTGATGATGGGATACGTGATATAAGGAAACAAAATCAATATTGTATTATGAGTGGTTATTCAAATGGTTACTAAATATAAGTAGGTTACGAGCGGGTATAGATATACATACAGGTGATGACTCAGAGAGTATTTGATGAAAAATCTTAATTATGATGTTTATATATTCAGATGTCAAGTAAGATTTGTTTATCTTGGAAATTGTGAGTTCGTTATGTTTTACTTGTAAGTTTAATTTATTTACTTGTAAGTTTAATTTATTTACTTATTTAATAAATTATACTCACACCAGAAATGGCTAACCCCTTAGTGTTTGGGGGTTAGGGAGTCCCTGGACTACCCTAGGTCCCTACTGTTACAGGTCCTCAGCAGTGCAGAGGTGAGGTGTAGGTACAGGTTCCGTGGAGTGGAGCTCCAGTTATAATTTGTTGTTAGGTTTAATTGTAAATAGTAAAGATTTATGCTTTAAATGGTATTTTTGATGTATAAGTATGAGGATGATGACGAAGAGTATAGTGTGAGGCAGCAGGATATGGTTTGGACCCGTACCCATTTCGTTGTGGAGTGCCGGGCGTCGTGGTAGGTTTTTACAGGTTATTTTCTAAAAACTTACTACGTTTTCAAAAAAATTTATGCTTTTTAATTGATATTTGTTAAACCGTTATGAGTTTGGCCCCCAGAGCATATATATATATTGCCTGTGTGATGATGCTCATTTTGGCCTGGGGAGCCCGTATTATTATTGCCTGTGATGTAAGCTACGGAATTTAGAGCAAAATTCCGTAAGCTTTTCTGTGTTTTGGGCAAAAAATACAAGGGAGACTCTGCCCAAATTTTCTTTGAAACATAACTATTTTAGTTTATGTTTAAAATGGTATAGAAATTGGAAGAATTGAATTTAGAGTCAAAAAGAAAAGAAAAGGGGCAGGCAGTACAGTTTGGTATTACAAACTGATATCTGTAATTACTGCATAGTAACTCTGTGTTGAAGAAAAGTTTTTAAATTTTCCAATTTTCCTGTGTCTCGAGACTAATTGAAGGAAAGATCTTGGCATGTGTCACGGTTACCCAGCAACGGGGAGATCGGGGCGTTACAGATGGTATCAGAGCCGACTTCAATTTACAGTCCAACACAGTAGGAAAATTTAACTTGGATGCCTTTTAAGAGTTGGGTTTTAGTTAGTTGTAGATAGTTATAATTCATATTGTTGGTTCCTTCAACTTATGTTTTATAATTTTTCTATATCCGGACTAATCCTAGTGTATGTGTTACCATCCTTTAACCACATGAATGGTGTTCGAGGAAGGACACTCAGATAGATACCCATACATGTTACAAATGTGGAAGGATTGGTCGTATCCGACCAGATATTCCCTAGCTTCACCGAAGGAATGGCAGATCAACCTCGAAGATGAACAATAGAGGAAAGGAGTCTGTTCACCAATGGTAGAGTTCGCACTTACTACCAGCAAGCCGTAGAAGGCAGGAGTACTAGTACCGGTATGTGCATATAGAACTACAACTAAGTTTAAAAGTTGTATTTTTGAAAGTTATTTTGGACTAAGAAGTAACGTATGAGGAAACACTTTCATAACCAGTTGGATTTATATATATGGAATCCATACAACTGTTTTGTTCAATTGTGGTTCATCTCATTCCTTGGTCTGAATTATTTTTCAAGAGTCGAGATGTGTGCGGGGGGAAACTCCAGATTTGGTTTTGTTGAATACACCATCTGGAGCATCAGCTTCGAGCAAATTACAGGAGAAAATCCTGGAAGTTTGAAGTAATGATCATAGGCCATGCCCTATTCTAAGGAGGGAGTGGCTACTGAACTGCAAAAGATCGAGATAAGTGGAGGATTGACCTCAGCCAAAGACTGTGAAAGAAGCAAGAAGATAGATGATGAGATCAAGTAAGCCAGTATAAGAGTGATTACTCAAGTTTAGAGCTCAATTTCGACACGATGGGAACTATAATCGAGTCCAAGTGAGCAAGTCAGAAGGCTTAGGCAGGAAATGCAGAGATTGGAGCACTAAAGCGGCAGAGTTCTCTAAGATCAGCTTATGATTAAGCCGCCACTAGGAGCACGCCAAGGAAGAGATATCGCTCAGACAGAGGGCAATCGTGTTAACAATTCAGTAAGGTCACCAAAAGGAGCTGCCCAGGGGCTGAAGCGGCAATGTGCGACTTCGTCCTTTCTAAGGAGGGAGTGGTCACCAACTAACAGAAGTCGTAATCAAGGAGCGAATCAACATCACTTGTAGACAAGAATAGAGCAAAGCAATGCAGCCAATGTCTACTCCAGGGCTGGAGCAGTAGAATGTCAGTATCAAATTCATAGTGGGTCTGTCCAGAGGACTGAAGGACAACAGTTCAACTTGGTAGAAGACCAGTTTTCAAGAATATCACTCGAGGAACTGGAGATGGTTCGGAAAAATGTCTCGTGAACCATTGATGTTGTGGTTGTCTTCCTCTCCACTAGCAGCGTTCTGAGGACAGAACGATTCTAAGGAGGGAGTGATGTAACGACCCGAAAAATAGCATATGGCTATTTTGCATCGAAATGTGGGCGCAATTGAAAGCTGCACGCGAGTATGTTATTTTTGATAACAATTATTTTTAATTGAGAATTATCGGTTATTGCCTAGTTTTATTTTGTTATTATTTTCAAAATTAAATTATTTTTATACGGATTATTACAAAGTAGTTTTAATGTGTTTTGTACTGTTTGGAATTATTAGAGTAGAGAGTTGGGCTTTATTTGAAATGTATGAAGGCTAGGGGGCTTATACGAAACATTTCCTTAGATATTTACCTATCTACTATTATTTATTCACATTTTTACAAAAAAACCCCCCTTCTTTCTCCTTCTCCTTCTTCTTCCTTCTCTTCTCTTCCCGTCCAGCTCCACCCCGACCCAGTAACCACCCCCCCCGGTTCCCCCTACTTCTCCTTCCCCTACTTCTTCCTCTCCCATTTCACTTCCAACCAAAACCCCCCATCTCCCTTCTCCTTCCTCCTTCTTCCTTCTTCTGTTGCTTCCCAAACCGAAGGAGAAGAACCCCACCCCCGGCCTCCTCCCCTCCTCCTCCCATTCGCACGCCAGCCCAAATCGAAGGAAACGAAACCCAGACCCCCACTCCCATTCCCTCCTCCTTCCTGGTTCGATCCCGAACCCAAAGAAGCCCCGACCAGTCCTCCCTTCTCCTTCTCCGTTCGCTTCCAACCGACGAAAACCCACACCTCCGCCATCTCCTTCTTCTCCTTCCCTTCTTCCCTTGCTGTTCGATCCCGAACCCAAAAAGAACCCATCGATCGGCAAGACTTCTCCACCTCCAAACTCCTCCGATTCTCCATGGATTCCAAATTAAAATTAGGGGTAGGCTAATGGAGGGATTCTCGACATCGTAGTAGCATTGGATTTTCGATTGGATTCGGGAAGGTAAAGCCCTAACTATTTTATTGTATAAAATTTAGTTAGGTAAATTTTTATTGAGTAGAATTATTTTGGTAGGGAGATTTAGAGATATTGGAAATTGTCGATGTGAAGGATTAGTAGGTTGTTAGAGAGATTGTGAGTTGTTAGTAAAATAGGGTTTTGGGTTTGAAAAAGAGAACTATATGGGTATGGATTAATTCTCGTATAGTAATAGAAATGGTAGTTGGACTATTAGATTATTTGGGGGTGGTTTTAGTAATTAATTGGGAATAAAAATACCGTAAGCATTAGATTATCACGTGCATCGCACGTGTATATCCCAAGCGTTCAGTAAACGCTTGTGTGATATTTGGGGATAGTGTTATTAGCTTTTATAATTGGTTTGAATTATTTGAGTTTTAATTGCTTGAAATTGATGTTAGGATGTATATTGCGACTTTGGAGGCAAAGTGGCATGGCGCTTCGGATCTTCGCGGAAAATGGTGAGTTAGTTTGTTTATATATTTGTGTATTTTATGGTTTAAAGAAATAAGTGAGTTAGTTTGTTTATATATTTGTGTATTTTATGGTTTAAAGAAATAAGTGAGTTAGTTTAATTATATATATTTTGTGGGTGGATGAATATGCGAATTAATTTATCTATGTATTTGTGATTTAAGAAGGATACATGTGAGTTATATTATTTATATATTTTCGTGGTTTAAAGATATAGGTGAGTTAGTATATTTATATATTTTGTGGGTGGATGAATATGTGAGTTAATTTATCTAGGTATTTTGTGATTTAAGAAATATGTGGTGAGTTATATTATATATATATATATTTTTGTGGTTTAAAGATATGTATGAGTATAAATTTATCTACGTATTTTGTGGTTAAGAATACGTGAGTATTAATTCATTTATGTATTTGTGGTTTAGAGAAATAAGTAAGTATCGATTTATTTTACATATTTTTGTGATTGTAAAAATATGTTGTTTTCACTATTCTTGAGTATATAAAAACCTATATAATGGATGAGTTATATTTAGATGATGATATCAAAATATGGGTGTATGGTTTATATACGTATTTTGATGTTTTAAAGAAGTTCGAATAAACTAAAGTCTTGTTATAAATTTATGGATCAAAGGGATCCTATAAAAAGTATGAATGGTAGAACTTGAGAAATTTACACAAAGATGAGTGTTGTCTATGTCAAAAAAAAAAAAGGAACCCATTCATGCTATGTGACATTCTAGTTGAATATCATGTTTGAGTTAGTAAGTAGGACTACCATGCTTGAGTTGTATTAGATCCATGCTTGAATTGTTGTAGAAAGAAACCCATGGTTAAGTTGTAGTAGAATATCATGTTTGAGTCGATTTTAGAAAGAAGCTCATGTTTGAGTTGATTATAGTAGATAGGCCATGATGAGTTGATTTTAGAAGGATACCATGCTTAGGTTAATTATAGTAGATTCTTTTGTTGCTTCTAATTATAGAAGATCAAGTTTGCTAGTAAGCACAGTTGGTTGTTTCTAGGTTTGATTACCTGTATGATTGTTTGTATGTGGTTTGCGCGTACGTGGCTCGACTGGCCCGTATGTAGCTGTGGGTCTCATACGCAGCTTATTCGGCTCGTATGTGTGTTGTTGTCTCATACGCGGCTCGACTGGCCCGTATGTAGATGTTGGTCTCGTACGGAGCTTATTTGGCTTGTATGCATGTTGTTGTCTCATACGCGGCTCGACTGGCCCGTATGTAGATGTTGGTCTCATACGGAGCTTATTTGGCTCGTATGCATGTTGTCTCATACGCGGCTCGACTGGCCCGTATGTAGCTGTTGGTCCCATACGTAGCTGTTTAGCTCGTATGTGTTTTTGGTTACTCGTATGTAGCTTCTTAGCTAATACGCAGTTTGTTGTGCTCGTCTAGGGTGATATCATTTTACTTCGACCCTTTGCCGAAAAGAGAGGAGTTGGTTGTAGGTAGCGCCTTACGACCAACTTGTCCCTCGAAGCAGGCCTTAGGTGGTGATATTGGGTTGTATCTTCCTGTCAAAGGGATACGTACGATGCCCTCTCACGAGTTGGGAGCACGGGATGCGTATCGCACACTGTTAATTCCTGAAGTGCCATGATAAGGCGGCGGAGCTAGGGGGATGGACCCCGGAACTTCGTCGGGTCCTTGGCCAGGGGGAAGCGAACAGGCCATAGATAGCGGTCTATGAGTTGTGGGCTCGGAAGACCCTGTGTTCGTCTGGTTTTGAGTGAGGTCCGGTGTACCGGGTAGTAGTGGCAAACATAGACACCATGAGCCTACTGCAATGGTGGGACTTGACCACATGTGCAACCTCATCAGTCATGTAGTATCTGTCAGGAACAGGATGAGTACAATTAGAAATTCATAACGCGGGTTCAAATCCCTATATTTGGAGAGACGGCTTAAGATGGGGCGTATGTAGTATGGGATGCATACTGTTCCGGAGACTTGCTTGCATTAGAATAAGAGCATCATTGTATTGGTAATTTTGCATTGGAGTTTAAGTCATAAGGTACACAGGCACAAAATTATAGGTACACGTGTCTTTTCCATTCGAGATGAATTGCGAGTATGATAGTGAAGTAAATTAACAACCGAGCTATGGGCTTGGGATGTGAAGTGATATTACCCAAGTTGGGCTTGGGATGTGCGTGATTATTACCCAAGCTATCGGCTTGGCGTGTGATATGTTATTGCCAAAACTATGTTGGGATATGGGGTGTATTGTGATAAAATGCAAGTAATTGGTGAGGTGAAACGAGATGTTAGGTTGGACATGAATGAATGTGGTAGTATGAGATTGAAGACATATATTGATGATGGGATACGTGATATAAGGAAACAAAATCAATATTGTATTATGAGTGGTTATTCAAATGGTTACTAAATATAAGTAGGTTACGAGCGGGTATAGATATACATACAGGTGATGACTCAGAGAGTATTTGATGAAAAATCTTAATTATGATGTTTATATATTCAGATGTCAAGTAAGATTTGTTTATCTTGGAAATTGTGAGTTCGTTATGTTTTACTTGTAAGTTTAATTTATTTACTTGTAAGTTTAATTTATTTACTTATTTAATAAATTATACTCACACCAGAAATGGCTAACCCCTTAGTGTTTGGGGGTTAGGGAGTCCCTGGACTACCCTAGGTCCCTACTGTTACAGGTCCTCAGCAGTGCAGAGGTGAGGTGTAGGTACAGGTTCCGTGGAGTGGAGCTCCAGTTATAATTTGTTGTTAGGTTTAATTGTAAATAGTAAAGATTTATGCTTTAAATGGTATTTTTGATGTATAAGTATGAGGATGATGACGAAGAGTATAGTGTGAGGCAGCAGGATATGGTTTGGACCCGTACCCATTTCGTTGTGGAGTGCCGGGCATCGTGGTAGGTTTTTACAGGTTATTTTCTAAAAACTTACTACGTTTTCAAAGAAATTTATGCTTTTTAATTGATATTTGTTAAACCGTTATGAGTTTGGCCCCCAGAGCATATATATATATTGCCTGTGTGATGATGCTCATTTTGGCCTGGGGAGCCCGTATTATTATTGCCTGTGATGTAAGCTACGGAATTTAGAGCAAAATTCCGTAAGCTTTTCTGTGTTTTGGGCAAAAAATACAAGGGAGACTCTGCCCAAATTTTCTTTGAAACATAACTATTTTAGTTTATGTTTAAAATGGTATAGAAATTGGAAGAATTGAATTTAGAGTCAAAAAGAAAAGAAAAGGGGCAGGCAGTACAGTTTGGTATTACAAACTGATATCTGTAATTACTGCATAGTAACTCTGTGTTGAAGAAAAGTTTTTAAATTTTCCAATTTTCCTGTGTCTCGAGACTAATTGAAGGAAAGATCTTGGCATGTGTCACGGTTACCCAGCAACGGGGAGATCGGGGCGTTACACAAGGAGTGACTCCTCCACAGTTCCTTAGGGTAGAAATCATATGTCTTGACGGTCGATAGCCCTTGGGGTCGTAATCTCACCCTAGACGAGCACAACGAACTGTGTACTAGCTAACAAGCTATACACGAGTGACAACCACATACGAGCCAATCAAGCTACGTATGAAAGAATAACTACCTGCGAGCCAGGCGGGCCTCGTAGGGGATAACCACGTACATACCAGCCAAATAAGCCGCGTATGAGACCAACAGCTACGCACGGGCCAGTCGGGCCGCGTACGAGACAACAACCTACATACGAGCCAACTAAGCTACGTATGAGACTCACGGCTACGTACGGGCCAGTCGAGCCATGTACGGGCACGACCGTGTGCAAACAACCATACAGGTAATCAATCCTAGAAGCCACCAAACGTGCTTACTAACAAACTTAATCTTCTACTATTAGAAGCAACAAAGGGATCTACTAGTAGTCTATGATCGGTATTGTACTAGGGAAGAACCGAAGGCGATAAAATGGCCTTTATCGGACTAACTATCCCTAGTGGTCTTCCCAATCCTTCTTACTTCAACCTATTGCGCCTTAAGTATGGCATACAATTACAAGCAGCTTCCTACGACAATCAATCATATAACACAACCACCATGATATTCCTATGTATGGATGTGATTAATGCTTATGCTTACATTGAGCTCAAGCATGAAAATCACTAACGACCTTAAACATAAAGTCCACTATAGTCAATCGTAGGTTACAAATTGAGCATGGAAGCCTACTACTTATCATAACCAACCACCACCACCCAACTAGTATGAACAAGCAATGCTCCAAGGTATAGTATGTAGTTCTAACACTACTCCTACAACATTCTAAGCAAGTATTACTCCAGCATGGTATAGAACCCAACATAAATCACTACAACTAGCCATGGGTAGTTTCTTTACTCTAAGCATGAATGTCATAGTATGGCTATCATTAACTTAATATGATCAATAATTTGCATGATACCTACTTACTTAGCATGAATCATGGTCATTCACTAACATAGTATACACTTCTCTACCATTTATCTAGCATGGTATACAATTTGCATACAATTTAAACTAGCATGATATATGATTTTATCATGGATCCTACAACACTCTAGGCACAATAAAATTTATCCAAACATGGTAGGAAACTCTTGGATTGAATCCTACACATTCTAAGCATAACTAAGTCACTAAACATAATAGGAAACTTTAGGAATGAATCCTACAAAATTCTAGCATAAGTGAGTTACTAAACAATGATAGGTATTTTTTTTGAATGAGTCCTACAACATCCTAAACATAAAGCATGGTGGGGTAATTTTAATAAACATCCTACAACTAATTAAGCATAGATATGGCTTCTAATTATTTTTAGAAATGATCCTACAACATAAGTAGCATGAATATGGCTTCTAATTATTTTTAGAAATGATCCTACAACATAAGTAGCTGGAATATGGCTTCTAATTATTTTTAGAAGCAAAGCTACAACTAACTAAGCATGGTAAACATGGTAGGATATTTTTACAAGCAATCCTACAACTAACTAAGCATGGATTATGGCTTCTAAATATTTTTATAAGCAAAGCTACCACTAACTAAGCATGGTAAACATGGTAGGATATTTTTACAAGCAATCCTACAACTAACTAAGCATGGATTATGGCTTCTAAATATTTTTAGAAGCAATCCTACAACCTTAGTAGCATGAATATGGCTTCTAATCATTTTTAGAAATGGTCCTACAACATTAGTAGCATGAGAATGGCTTCCAAATATTTTTAGAAGCAATCCTACAACATTTTACTACTACTACTACTCCTACTTTAATCAAAACATAACACACCATTATCTACTACTACTACTACTTCATTCACAACAAAATCACCACACACAACTATCTATTACTACTACTACTTTATGGACATAAACATACTACTACCTTATTAATTACATACATGCTACTACTACTTCATTTATTACATACTACTACTTATTATTTTAGCTTACTACTACTTAGTTGCTTACTAATCTTTGTTATTATTAGTGATAAAGATCATTTTTATTTTATTTTACTTTACTAAAGAAAGATCTCTTTAATTAACTACAACTAGTGATTAAAAGAAAAGGAAGATCTTTTTATCATTTCTACAACTAGTGATCAAAATAAAAAGAGAAGATCTTTTTAATTAACTACAACTAGTGATTAGAATAAAAGAAAAGATCTTTTTAATTAGCTACAACTAGTGCTTAAAATAAAAAGAAAGGTCTTTTTAATTAACTACAACTAGTGATTAAAAATGAAAGAAAGATCTTTTTAATTAATTACAACTAGTGATTAAAAATAAGAGAAAGATCTTTTTAATTAATTACAACTAGTGATTAAAATAAAAGGAAGATCTTTTTAGTTAATTACAACTAGTGATTAAAATAAAAGAAAGATCTTTTTAATTAATTCTACAACTAGTGATTAAAATAAAAGAAAGATCTTTTTAGTTAATTACAACTAGTGATTAAAATAAAAGAAAGATCTTTTTAATTAATCTACAACTAGTGTTTACAAGGAAATATCTTTTTATTAGAACTTATGTTCTTATTAGTCCAAGTTTTCATAAAGAGTCCTACAACCCACAATGGTTGTAAAATGAATGTTCATATGCTTATGTGAATCAAGTCCTACAACCAACCATGGTTGTATGTCCAACATTATGCAATATGTGAATTTCTTTAGTCCAATAACATACAAACAACAACTTCAATAATAAAGCTATGATCTTTATAAATTTATTAGTTACTACTACTACTTTACTACTTTTATTTACTACAACATACACACACTCATCCATAAGAACAACCCAAAAAAATAAAACAAAACAAGAAGGTAGAAGAAGAAGTCAAACAACAAACAACAAACAAACAAACAAACAAACAAACAAGGAAAGAATCAAAGTGAAGAAACCCCCACCTTCCTTTCTTGTAGGAAGGACTTGCTATGCTCCTTCTCCTTCCCCTAGCTTTTTAGAAGGCTTCTAATTAACCTAAAAAACAAAACTCTCAAGTTAACTTGTTCTCTCTTTCTTTTCCTTTCTTTCTTTCTTTCTTTCTTTCTTTCTTTTGTTTTCTAAAAATGAGAGAAGGAGGAGAATGAAGGGTTATTTATAGGTGGAGAGAAGGGTGGAAAATGAAAATGTGCACACACACAATTTCACAAAACCCCTCCCTTATATTGTGGGCCGGCCATACCCTTGTGGGAGGTGGGATTGGGGGGAGGTGTTATGTGAGGGAAAGTTGATGTGGAGGAGGGTTTGTTCTAGAAGAATTTCTCCTAATCCCTTATGTCTTTGTAACCCTAGGTTTAACCTCCTAATCAAACCCTAACCCTCTAATAGGTTTGTCATAACAAGGCAAGTGTTGTCCAAAAATACACAACACACAATTTGTATGATGTACTAATCGACATACTACACGTATGTGCGCCTATATGTCTGAATACCGAAAATCTTCGCATAATCCGTATAAAAATAATTAAATCTTGGAAATAATAATAAAATAAATTTTATTATTAGTTCGGAAGATCACGGTATCAATTTGATACAATACGGATATATACTGACCGATATCTGGATACAGATAATGTCTAGGAGCAAACTGGGTGAAAATCACCAAAATATTCTAATTTTGGAATTAAAACAAAATAATAATAAAATAATAATAAAATATCAATTTATATACGGTAATATCCGTCCGGCATATTACATTCGCAGGCACCCTTCTGTGATTCTGATTCATGGCAATGGCATTGAGTGTCTGATAGACCCTCGTTAGTTCCGTTTTCAAGTCCAGACCTTCCCCATTTTGAGCTCCTCTTCTAGCTATATTCTGATGCAAAAGATCCATTAAATTCGAAGTATAGAACATGAATTTTAAATCAACTCTTCATTTCATTGAATTTCAAACTTTATACATTCGAATTTAAAACATTTCTGACATCAAATGAAAGCAGTAAGAAGATACAATAGTCTAGTTCTTACAGTTCCTCTTGGCTTCACGAAGCTCTCCCCGTAGTTCCTCCACTTTCTCCTTCAGTACATCGTACATGTTTTTCCTCTTCTCGAGTTCCCAAACATGATGACTGAGAACTACAATATCGTCCTTGCGCTTCGCCAACTGAGTCTCCAGTAGTCCGACTCTCTCCTGTTGAGTCTCTACCTGTCTCTAAAGAGACACAATGAGACTGCTCGGAACTGGTTCTTCCTCAGCAGAGGAATCATCAGACGAATCCAGAGGTGGAGTGATTTCCCGAGACTCAGGCCATTCCTCTTCCACTTCTTCAGAATTTTCCTCATCTGAATCAGCTTGCTTAATCTTTCTCAACGATGTGCCAATTGTCATCTCCAGCTGGGTCGAAGTGGTCCGCCATCTTAAAGAAATGAAGAGAAGAAACATAAATCATAGAGCAACACAAATGTAAGTAACTTACATTTAAATCTCTAGACTCAACACACACTCTAATGTCCACTTCTAGGGTGGCGTTCCTTATAAATTTGTACTACTTAGAAGCGTGCTCTGATACCACTCTGTAACACCCCGAATTCCAAAATACAACTGAATTCGGAGTTCCACATGATCTTTACACTTCTTTAGTACAATTTTACAAGAAAATTAAGAACAATTCTTACATCAGAGTTACATTACACATTTACATTCATACAGCGAAAGTAATTTACAGTAATTACATGAAAATATACACATTTAAATCATCTTGGAGCAGCATGTATACTTAAATTTCTCAACCTCTTTTTCCTGCATATGAAACTATGGGTGTGTCGGTTCATTTACTGACGAAATATTATACACGGCTATCCTCTCTATGCCGGAAACAGTATAACGATTTTTCATACTTAAACAACCACAAACTTGATCACAAGTAAAACTACAAGGGACTATTCTATTGATGTCGTGTTGTGCTGTGCACTTAGTTCTTAATGCAGGTTGTGTACATTATATGACACTAATACGCACTTGTTTAGAGTCTATGCAGCCCATACTACATAGGTCCGAGGGAAAGCCCTTAATCATTCTTCATCTTGTAGGGTTCAATACCTCGCCATGACCTAATCTACTACTGTAACTACGGTAAGTACCTTAGGCATTCTATGAACTACGAACTCACGTCTAGGCACCCTGGAGAGAATCCCTGTAATATCCCGATCGACTATTAATAATATTATTTTATTAGCGTCCGACTACTCGATTATTTTATTTTCCTTTCACCATTATGTTATCTTTTAGCCATGACAATCTAATAAATAATTAGAGATGGTTGTGTAACTAAACCTAGGGTTTAATTAGGAATTGTTGTAGCTAAACCTAGGGTTACAAAGACATAAGGGTTAAGAATTCTTCTAGAACTATTCTCCCCCACATAACCCTTCCCACACATAACACCTCCCCCACCTCACCCTCCTTCCCCTAGATAAGGCCGGCCCACATTTTAAGGAAGGGCCCAAGTGCAAAAGTGTGAGTGCACATTTGCAATATCCACCCTTCTCTCCTCCTATAAATACCCCCTTCCTTCTCCATAATCTTACTTTAGAAACATCAAAGAAAAAAAAAGGGAGAAAGAAAAAGAATGAGTGTTCTAACTTGAGAGTTTTTATTTGTAGGTTGGTAGGAGTTCTAGGAGAAAGAAGGAAAGTAGTCTAGTCTTCCATCAAGAAAGAAACAAGGTGGGGGTTTCTCCTAGGTTTGTTGTCTATGTGTTTGTTTGTTTGTTTGTTGTTTATTTGAGAATGGTTTTGATGTTCTTCTTCTTCTTACCCTCTTGTTTACCTTTCATTTTTGGTGTGGTGATTATGTTGTATGTTGTAGCAGGTACTATCTAAAAAGAGTTCTTTTGTTTGTGTTAACTACTTGGACTAAAAGGATACATACACATAAGATTTTGCATACAACCATGTAAGGTTGTAGGACTTGAATATGGAACCATACATAAGGCATATGAATTATTTACAACCATGTAAGGTTGTAGGACCTATGTTGAACCTTGGATTAAAAAAGAACATATGTTGATTGTACCTAAAAAAAATAAAGTGTTCTTATTTGATTGTATTATTGTTTAGTTTTAATCTTAAAGTAAGAAAAAGAAACTAACTAAATCACTAGTTGTAGAATAAATAAATAAAAAGATCTTTTCTTTTCTAAACACTAGTTGTAAGAAGATCTCTTTTATGTCCACTAGTAAAGAAACTTATGTTAATAAAGATCTCTTTTTGTAGTAATTTAATTGTAGATGTTTATGCTAAATTTTAGTTGATACTTATAGTAGTAGTAGTAGATATGCATGTTTCTAATAAAGTTGTAGTAATAGTAGATATGTATGCTTCTACTAAGTAGCAATAGTAGATGTATGTTTCATTAAAAGTAGTAATAGTAGATGTATGTTCCCATTAAAGTAGTAGATGTATTATATCATATTTAAGGATGAGATTCATGCTATACATGTTGTAGGATCATTCTTAAAAATATTTAGAAGCTATATTCATGCTATACATGTTGTAGGATCATTCTTAAAAATATTTAGAAGCTATATTCATGCTATACATGTTGTAGGATCACTCCTAAAAATATTTAGAAGCTATATTCATGCTATACATGTTGTAGGATCACTCCTAAAAATATTTAGAAGCTATATTCATGCTATACATGTTGCAGGATCACTCCTAAAAATATTTAGAAGCCATATTTATGCTTCAAGTATTGTAGGATTACTTCAAAAAATATTTAGAAGCCATATTTATGCTTCAAGTGTTGTAGGATTATTCCTAAAAATATTAGAAGCCATATTTATGCTTCAAGTGTTGTAGGATTACTTCTAAAAATATTTAGAAGCCATAATTATGCTTCAAGTATTGTAGGATTACTTCAAAAAATATTTAGAAGCCATATTTATGCTTCAAGTGTTGTAGGATTACTTCAAAAAATATTTAGAAGCCATATTTATGCTTCAAGTGTTGTAGGATTACTTCTAAAAATATTTAGAAGCCACATTTATGCTTCAATAGTTGTAGGATTACTTCTAAAAATATTTAGAAGCCATATTCATGCTTCCAATGTTGTAGGATTACTTCTAGAAATGTTTAGAAGCCATATTTATGCTTCAAGTGTTGTAGGATCACTTCTAAAAATATTAGAAGTCATATTCATGCTTTACATGTTGTAGGATCACTTCTAAAAATATTAGAAGTCATATTCATGCTTTACATGTTGTAGGATCACTTCTAAAAATATTAGAAGTCATAGTCATGTTTTACATGTTGTAGGATCACTTCTAAAAATATTAGAAGCCATATTCATGCTTTACATGTTGTAGGATCACTTCTAAAAATATTTAGAAGCCATATTCATGCTTTACATGTTGTAGGATTTATTCTAAAAATATCTATCATATTAGGAATGATATATATGCTTAGAATGATTGTTGGATTGATGTAAAATTACTTACCATATTTTAGGGATGATGTAGAAGTATATACACATGCTTGAGAATGTTGTATGTTCATACTAGTGATGTGTATACATGCTTGAGAATGTTATATGTTCATACTAGTTATATATGTATCCATGCTTGGGATCGTTACAAATGCATGCTAAAACACATTCACAATCAAGAGTGTTATAAGTTGATGGTTATGTCATATATACCATGTTTTAGTGGTGGTAGGTTGATGCTTGAAATTACATAACATCGAATTGCCATAAGTTGAGTAATAAGAAAGAGCCATGGGGAAATTGTAGGAGTAACTACCTTGGTGTAGTTAATGTTAATATGGAACCATAGCATATGAGCACCCTTCATTCATAGCAATAAGGGTTGAGAAGTGCTAATAGTTGTAGCTTGAGAAAAAGCTAGTTTAGGGTCTTCAAGTACCCTAAGGGTCATCGACCATCAAGACCACATCCTACCCTCTTAGAGTAAAATGGATAGATCTCACCTCGGGCATCGACGGATCTTAACCGATATAGGTTGACCGTGGGCCGAGAGTATTGGTAGAATCCAAATTAAGGGTAGGGATGAGTGAGAGAGATCTCATTACTAGAGTCTTGGATCGAGGGACCACGAGTTGGACCATGATAATCTGAGTTAGAAACTATGTAAGATTGCGTATGAGTAGCAATGTCATTAGAATAGTGACTTAGGAAATCATTACTTGACCTTTTTGCCAGAAAGGAGAAGAGTTGGTTGTAGGGGATGCCTCACGACCTACTTGCCCCTTAGGGCCGATCATAGGTGGTGTTATTGGGTTGCACCATCCTGTCAAAAGGGATACGCACGATGCCTTCTCACTAGTTGGGGACATGGGTTGCGTATCCTAATTGTTAATTCCTGAAGTGCCATGACAAGGCGGGCGGAGCTAGGGGGGATGGACCCCCAGAACTCCGTCAGGTCCTATGCCAAGAGGACGAACAGGCCTTGGACTACGGTCCGACCAGGGGGCAGCAGGGGGCTCCCCTGTTAGCAGTATCCCCGACGGTTCGTCAGGTTTTTGAGTGAGGTCCGGTAGCCGGATAGCAGTGGCAACATAGACACCACTGGCGAACTGCATTAGTGGGACTTGACCACGTCTGCAACCTCGTCAGTCACGTTGTATCTGTCAGGGACAGGTTGTGTACAATTAGAATTCATAACGCGGGTTTAAATCCCTATATATGGAGAAAACGGCTTGAGATGGGGCGCATGTAGTATGGGTTGCATGTTGCTTTCAGAGACTTGCTGACATTAGAATATGAGCATCCTAGCTTAGTTGACAGTGCATTAGTATTCTAGCTTAGTTGACAGTGCATTGATATTCCAGTTTGAGTGACACTTATTAGATTCTAATCACTGCACTCACGAACACTTAAACTACCCCGACATACTTTACCTGTTTGTATATGTCGTATTGGAGATTCGCTGCTATATGATCAGCCTTTAAGCGTCAGTGAATACTGACGTCCCCACTTCCATAGGTACTGGATTGCAAGTACAGGTGCGAGATTCAGGAGGACTCAAGGCAAGGAAAGTGAGGAGTTAATGACATGTTTTAATTTCCGCTGTAATAACTATTTCATGTATACTCTGATGTAACTTATTGTATAAATGGGAACATATGGCCTGTAATATTGAGTTAATAAAAAGTTTTAAATTTTCCTGTTTTCTGTGTATTGTGACTAATTGAAGGAAAGGTCTTGGCTCGTGTCACGGTTTTCCAGTATTGGAAATCGGGGCGCTACAATCCTAATGCACTGACACATGACTCATCATGCAGGCATCCTGTGGTAATTCACCTCCTACCATAAATGTGACACCACCCGCATTCATTGGATCACCCCATAAGTGTCGCCACCGAGACGGTACTCTGGAGTAGTATCCACGTCCTAATCATGACGCATCATGGGACATCCTGTGGATACCCTCACGCCGCCAATCCAATGGCCCTCTGTAGCGCCCCGATTTCCAATACTGGGAAAACCGAGACACACGCCAAGACCTTTTCTTCAATTAGTCACAATACACAGAAAAAAACAGGAGAATTTAAAACTTTTATTCAACACCCAATGTGTTACAAGTCTGAATATTATACAACTGCAATACCTTACAATAGAGTTACAATATTACCTTTACATTTCCAAGTATTACAACCTTCAACATCTTACATCAGAGTACAAGGAATGAAGAACAACACTTGGTAACTCTCACTTGAGTACTTCTCAACTAATAGATAATCAATACACATATTGCAGCGGAACTAAACATAACACTGACTCCTTGCTTTCCTTGACTTGAGTCCTCCTGAATCTCGCACCTGTACTTCTGCTATCCAGTACATATTGAAGTGGGGACGTCAGTATTCACTGACGCTTAAAGGCTGATATCAAAGCACCGAATCTCCCAAACAACATACAAAACATGGCAATGGTGTTGGTGTAGTTTAAGTGTTCGTGAGTGCTATGACCAGACTCCAATGCGATATTTAAATAGAACTAGGATGCTTCCTATTCTAATGTCAGCGAGTCTCCGAAAGCAACATGCAGCCCATATTACATGCGACCCCATCTCAAGCCGTTTCTCCATATATAGGGATTTGAACCCTCGTTATCAATTCTAATTGTACAGCACCTGTTCCTGACAATACTCCATGACTCTGTGAGGTTGCAGAAGGGATCAAGTCCCCCTATGCAGTCTGCTTATGGTGTCTCCGTTTTCCACTACTACCCGGCATGCCGGACCTCACTCCAAACCAGACGATCCCAGTGTATCGGGCCTCGTTCCAAAATCTAACCATAGGGTCTCGCAAGCGCAGGGTAGCGCGAAGCCTACCCTGTGGCACCCTCTGGTGTCTCGCAAGCGCAGGACCGCACAATGCATCCTGTGGCACCCCAGCCACGGTACTTCAGGAATTAACAGCGCGAGATACGCAACCCGTGTCCTCAACTTGTGAGACGGCACCGTACGTATCCCTTTGACGGGAAGGTACAACCCACCATCACCACCTAAGGCCTGCCTCAAGGGTCAAGTTGGTCATAAGGCGCCCCCTACAACCAACTCCTCTCTTTTTGGCGAGGGTCTAAGTAAAATGATCTTTATAAGTCACTACCCTAATGATGTCCCTGACTCGAACAATCCTAGGGACGACAATATTATGAACACAACATGCTAGGTCTTAAATTAGACTTCGCAAGACAACTCTACTAGGCTGCTCAACCTAGACTTACCAGAACCCTTCGGGATCCGGTTCCTGGCCCATCGATCCAAGACCTCGGCCGTGCGAATATACATGCATGTCGCTACCCTAAACTTGGATTCCGTCTATACTCCGGTCCTCGATCAACCTACCCTGGTTAAGATTCGACGGTACACAAGGAGTGACTCCTCCACAGTTCCTTAGGGTAAGAAAACATATGTCTTGATGGTCGATAGCCCTTAGGGTGGTAATATCACCCTAGACGAGCACAACGAAACAGTATACTAGCTAGCAAGCTATACACGAGTAACAACCACATACGAGCTAATAAGCTACGTATGAAACAATAGCTACCTACGAGCCAAATAAACTACGTATGAGACCCACAGCTACATATGGGCCAGTCGAGCCACGTACGAGCATAACCATATGCAAACAGCCATACAGGCAATCAACCTAGAAGCAACCAAACGTGCTTACTAGCAAACTTGATCTCCTATTATTAGAAGCAACAGAAGAATCTACTAATAGCCTATGGTTGGTATTCTACCAATGAAGAACCGAAGGCGATATAACGGTCTTTATCCAACTAACTATTACTAGTGGTCTTCCCAATCCTTATTACTTCAACCTATAGCGCCTTAAGCATGGCATACAATTTCAAGCATCTTCTTACGACAATCTAATTATATAACATAACCACTCACCACAATACTCCTAAGTACGAATATGATTAAGCATGTGCTTATATCAATCTTAGCATGAAAATCACTATGATCTAGACATGAAGTCCACTACGGTCAAGCACAGGTTATAACTTGAGCGTGAATGCTTACTACTTATCATGACTAATCACCACAACCCAAGCATGGATATATAACTAGTATGAACATGCAACATTCCAAGGCATGGTAGGTATTCTAACATTAATCCTACAACATTCTAAGCATGTATTTAAACTTTAGCATGGTATACCTCATTCCTAGACATGGTATGCTACTTTCACATTAACATATAGCATGGTGTACATTTTCGTAACATTCTAGTCATGTATACTAGTTATGTATCGACCTACAACATAGCATGAGTTTCTACAACAATTCTAGCATGGATAGAACATAACATAAAAATCACTACAACTAACCATGGATAGTTCCCTTAATTTAAGCATGAGTATCTACTATATTTTAAGCATGAATATCATTAGCATGGATACCATTAACTTAACATAAACCATCATTAGCATGGTCATCTACTAACTTAACATAACAATAATTAGCATGACATCTACTAACTTAGCATGAATAATGATTAAGCATGATCACCTACTAACATAGCATGAACATATACTTATCTAAGCATAGATATCATGTGAGCATGAATATTTATTTGATCTAGCATGGTGTATAACTTTCCTATAAGCATGTAGGCATGGATAAATTTATATATCATGATATCCACTTTCCTACAACTATCTAAGCATAAATAAATTAATCTAGCATGGTATACAACTTTCCTATAAGCATGAATCTTATTAAGCATGAATAACTACTAGCATGAATATCTTACTAAGCATGGATAACTACTAGTATAAATATACAACATTCCTCGCATGGTAGATTAATTAAGCATCAATCCTACAACAATATGAGCATGGGATTTACTTAGTAATTAACCTACAACATTCCTAGCATGGTAGATTAATTAACATCAATCCTACAACAATATGAGCATGGTATTTACTTAGTAATTAACCTACAACATTCCTAGCATGGCAGATTAATTAAGCATCAATCCTACAACAATATGAGCATGGTATTTACTTAGTAATTAACCTACAACATTCCTAGCATGGTAGATTAATTAAGCATGAATCCTACAACAATGTGAGCATGGTATTTACTTAGTAATTAACCTACAACATTCCTAGTATGGTAGATTAATTAAGTATCAATCCTACAACAATGTGAGCATGGTATTTACTTAGTAATTAACCTACAACATTCCTAGCATGGTAGATTAATTAACATCAATCCTACAACAATATGAGCATGGTATTTACTTAGTAATTAACCTACAACATTCCTAGCATGGTAGATTAATTAAGCATCAATCCTACAACAATATGAGCATGGTATTTACTTAGTAATTAACCTACAACATTCCTAGCATGGTAGATTAATTAAGCATCAATCCTACAACAATGTGAGCATGGTATTTACTTAGTAATTAACCTACAACATTCCTAGCATGGTAGATTAATTAACATCAATCCTACAACAATATGAGCATGGTATTTACTTAGTAATTAACCTACAACATTCCTAGCATGGTAGATTAATTAAGCATCAATCCTACAACAATATGAGCATGGTATTTACTTAGTAATTAACCTACAACATTCCTAGCATGGTAGATTAATTAAGCATCAATCCTACAACAATGTATATCATTCCTAAACATGATTGATAATTTTAGCATTAATCCTACAACAATGTATATCATTCCTAAACATGATAGATAATTTTAGCATTAATCCTACAACATTCTAAGCATGTATGTCTACTAACCAAGCATGAACAACAATCTAACATGGTGCATGATTTTTCCTACAACTATCTAGGCATGATACTTACTTCAAAACATCTATTTAATGCTCATATGCATCTACTACAATTTAATAAAACACAACATCTACTATAACATAACATCTACTACCACTTCCATAAAAACATAAACCTTTTCTATAATTTTGTGTAGACATCTACTACAACCATTTTATTTGGAACATACACATCTACTACTATTACTTCATTTAACCATACTACTACTACTTTATTTAAACATACTACTACTACTTTATTTAAACATACTACTACTATTTTATTTTAACATGAACATAAACATCTACACTACTTCTTTTAATCATCTACTACTACTACTACTACTACTACTACTTTATTTTAATATGAACATAAACATCTACAACTACTTCTTTTAATCATCTACTACTACTACTATTACATTATTTTAGTATGAACATCTACTAACATTTCTACCAATCTTCATTAGTATTTATTTCTTATTAACACTAGTTGAACATAAAAAGAGATCTTTTTATTCATTCATCAACTAGTGATTTAGATAGTTTCTTTTCCATTAATAGAATTAACCTCCACAAGGGTTTCTTTCTTTCTTAAGACTAAAAAGAGAACAAACAACAACGAAATAAAGTAAGAGCCTTCTATTTTAGTTCAATCAATATATGCTTATCTTTTTAGTCCAAGTTCAATACATGTCCTACAACCAAAAATGGTTGTATAAAAGGTTCATATGCTTTGTGCATGAGTTCACATAAAGTCCTACAACCCCAAACAGTTGTATGTACAAGTCCATATGCCTTATGTCATTTTAGTCCAATTAACAAACACAAAACAACCTACTACTACTATAAAGATTCAATCTTTAGGTGTATTTAGCACTACCATTTGTTCCTTTTCTTTTCATGTGGTTATTACCTTTAACATTTACAATCATACAAATAAGGATCACATACATCAATACTATCACCACAACCCATTCCAAAAAGAACCAAAGAAAACAAAACAAGGAAGGTAAGGAGAAGAAGAAACATCAAACAACAATTCAAACAAACAAACAAACAAAAGAGAAACCCCCACCTTGTTCTACTTGTAGGAAGGACTAGCTAGCTAAAACTTCTCCTTCCCCTAGCTCCTAGAACTTTTATGGAACCTACAAGAAAACTCTCTTGTTAGTCTCTTCTCTTTCTTTTCCTTTCCTTTCTTTCTTTTTGTTTTCTAAAAATGAGACAAGGTGGAGAAGGAGGGGGTATTTATAGGAGGGGAGAGGAGGGGGAGAGTGTAAAAATGCACTCACATTTTGCACAAAAACCCCAAGAAGAAGCAACCGGCCATGCCTAGGTGGAGGAGGGGTAAGGTGTAGGGTATGGCCCTAGGGTGAGTTGGAAGCATGGTAGAAAGGGATAAGGTTTCTAGAAGGGATTTTAATCTTCTCATGCATACAAACCCTAGTTTAGCCACTTAAATAAAACCCTAATCATCTAATTAGGTTGTCATGACAAGGATGAGTACATTGTCCAAGAGTACATACCACATATTTTGTATAATGTACTAAGTACCATACAATTGTATGTATATGTATATGTATGTTTATACCAAAATTCCTTATATAATCCTCATAAAATAGTTTAGTTTGAAAATAATAATAAAATAAGTTTTATTATTAGTTCGGAGGATCGCGCTACCAATTTGATGTACTTCGGATGTACACCGACCGATATATGCGCGCAAACAATGTTTGTGAGCGGACCGACGAAAAATTACCAAAATAATTTGATTTTGGAATTAAAACAAAATAATAATAAAATAATAATAAAATAGTGATTTATACGAGGTAATATCCGTCCGGGATATTACACCCTCATACTCATGTTTGTCTCTTACGTTCATCACATCTTCACTATGTATCTCATCCTTAGGTATAATTGGAGGTCACTAATATAGAATCTAGCATTACTCCTACATCGGTCTTTTCAATATCAACCTTTATCAACGACCCAAACTTGGACAAAATATCATAAATTCTCTTTTCAATACATTTCATTCTTGCCGATGTAGAGTTTTAGCTAAGTTCTAGTATAAGTCCTCATTTTCATATTCATTGAAACATGTCCACAAAATTTCACATTTCGTCACTTTCTCTTTCTAACTCATTTCTAGGCACAATTTGCACATTCGAGAGAAAATTTTTATTCCATTCTAAAAGTCTCAATTCATTTCTTTGCAATCATTTCCATACTCAAGGATTTTCACTTTCTTTATTTAGAAACTCAAAATCAAAATTAAAGTGAACTCTTCACACACAAAAAAGAAGATTGTATTTCACTTTTTAAAGGTCCGTAATTTCAAAATGATACTTCTTTTTTGAAGTTTATAAACTCAGAAATTTTCTAATATTTCCGCCCTATTCCTTTTACATATTTTTGTTTGGTAAGAATGTCACAATAGTCGAAGTAAATCATAAATAATAATAAAATAAAATAAAAGAAAGAAAGAGAAAAACAATACATTTTTTCCAAAAAAAATAGGCCACAGCCAGATTCGAACCGCCCACACCCACACACAGTGCACAGTCACCGAGACTCCAAAGGCCCACGCCCTAGCCAAAAGGGACAAAGTGCCCAACTGTCATAAAAGGGAAGTGGGTAGGTTTTGAGTCTAGTTCTCGGCAGTGGAGAAAAATCGGATTTTGGAAATAAAAGCCCCTTACCGAAACTCGAACCCACGCACACACAGTGCTACAGAAACGCACTAAAGCCCCCCTATAACCAGTATTCCCATAGGATTTAACTGATATATGATTGGTTCGAATTAAGCTTAAGTTGAGTCTCTGTTTATTAGAAAATATTTCATTTTTCAAAAGATCATAACTTAGTTTCTTCTTCACAAAATTTTCTAAAAATCTCCAGAATACTAGATTTACATACATTCAACAAATCAGTGTTTTTAAAATAATTTTTTTGACATTAAAACGAGTATTTTCACTCTAATTTGTATTCTATATTCATAAATTGCAAAATTTTACTTTAACAAATTCCCTACTCAATTCTTTGCATTAAGACTTTATTAAAAGTGTAAATTTCTATTTCTCCCTTTTTATTCATAATACTTATAAACAAAATTTGCATTCCTTGAGCAATTATTACAATTTTTCGATACACCCAAAAATTTAATAATTCATCTACTAACCATACATGAACATTTTTATATAATCACATGGTTCTAATTTCACAATTTCATGGCAATAAGTTAATTTAACTACATCAAACCTGAATTATAACCAATAGCAAGCAATTCATCAAGCATTTACTCATTCATCTAGCAAGTTCTTTTTAGAGTCAATAAGTAATTATCTTATTAGTTCTTTTAGCATGCATATGTATCAACAATTTCCTAGCATGATATCTAATATTACTGAGGTGGGATAAAAATGACCCGGGATCAAGCCAAGGCCCGGGGTTGCCTCCTCTCAAAGGCACGTCGTCCCGGCCCCGGGCCTCTATGGTGTCGAGACCGAGCCGACAATCAAACCCCCACGAACTCTGCCGCCTCATCCCAGCGACCCGTACCCACCTTCGGCCTCCGAGCCTAGATGGCCCCATGGGCCTCCCATCAACCTAGTACGAGACCTGGCACCGCCTGGGCCATCCGATTCTCCCAGAAGCACAGGAACCACACGATTCGCCACGTCAACCCCAAAACCACCTAGGGTTTTGCCATGTCAGCCCTAAACCGCCCGGGGTGCTGCCACGTCTACCCTAAACCCCCTGGGCCTCCTGCCACGTCATGCCCACGGGCTTTTGGATTCAGACCCAGCCCCCAAATGGGTCCAAACCCGGTTGGGTTTCTCTATAAATACAAGGCCCTCTCCCTCCTTTAAAGGTAATCAATCTGTCTCCAACTAGAACCCTAGTTTACTGTTACTCTCTCATAGCAAACTAACTAGATCGTCGGAGGGTCTGCCATCGGGACCAACCCCGGTGTTCCTAGACCGTCTGTAGGGACCCGAGACGGAGCATCCCGATCCGAGCCGATCCTCCACTGCCGAGTCGAATCTCTGGCATACCGTCCGGCACCGCATACTTCCACCAATACAAATCGAGTAGGAACTCACACCTGGTGCATCCACACTCCCCCCATAAATAAACCACATCAGGTTGGCACCGTCTGTGGGAAGACTTTTTCGGTGCAGACGACAGCCCGAGCTTCGCCATCAGCGGTCTCCCCTCGACCCGCGCTCCTATGGCTCCCAAGGCCAGGAAAGCAGTTACCTCCGTCCTCCACCTGAACAGGACTCCTCTTCAGGACGACCACGGCGGCATACACGGGTCCAACAATCTGGGGCCGAACCCCAGGCCCCAACCGAACGCACAGCATCCCGCCGCTTCCGACCTTCGTCGGATCATCCAGAATCGAAGGGCTGGTCAGGGTAGGGGAGGGGCCGCTTCCAACTCGGCCCCGAACCACTCCAAGCCCACGAATGAGGAAAGGCCATCGGCACTCAGCTGCATCGGCCGAAGACCGACTGCACAACTCGACCCTGTCGACCATGGCGCGGTCACGAGAGCCAAGTTCCGCAGCTTCCGGGACAAATTCATGGAGCGCCAAGGACTGCGATGCTCAAACAACCCCGTCAGGTGGACGAAGGGAGGAGCTACACTCGTGAACCAACCCTTCCACCTGAGCGCACGGACGAGGTACTCTGATGCCTCCTAAAGATGGAGAATCGTCTCTAGCACATCGGCGACGGAAATTCGAACCCCGGGATAGGCCGAAGGCCTACCTGACCGCCATTCTCTGCTACCATCTTAGAGGCAGAAGTTCCCCGGAATTTTAGGCCTCTACAGTTCGAGAATTACAACGGCGAGGGTGATCCAGCTGATCACATGGAGGGCTTCAAGACCATCATGATGATTCACAGCACCTCGGATCCCCTGCTGTGCCGCGCGTTCCCAGCCACCCTCCGGGGTCCGGCCAGGGAATGGTTCTCCAAGCTCTCCCCAGGCTCGATCTTCTCGTTCGACCAGCTGGAAGCCAATTTCTTGGCCCACTTCGTCACCAGCAAGAAGGCCGAGAAGACGAGTGCGTCCTTGCTTGACCTCCAGCAGAAGGAGGGGGAGTCGCTCCGTGGCTTCGTCAAGAGGTTCACTGCCGAGGCGAGACCCGTCTCCGCCCTCGACGCCGGGGTCGCCTCGGCCGCCTTCCGGCACAATGTCCGGTACAACCAGCTGAAGGTCTACTTGGCGAAGAAGCCACCTCTGGACTTCCCCGACCTTATTAACTGAGTCGAGAAGTACATACGAGTTGAAGAAGCTCTAAACCCGGAGGGCAGTAAAGAAGTGGCAGGGAAGGGAAAATGCAGGGTCGACGAGATCGAACCTGCCAGAAAAGTGGCAAAGGAAGGGGTCAGCATGAAGAGGGTACTCCGGTCCCTCGCTTCGAGAGATACACGCCCTTGACGCAGAACGTGTCCGCCATCCTCTTGGCGATTGAGGACAAGGTCCTCGTCCGGCTACCTCCCCGACCGAGCAATAACAAGAAGCGAGATCAGCGCTTCTACTGCCGCTTCCATAGGGACCATGGGCACGAAACTGACCAGTGTCGGGCTTTAAAAGATGAAATCGAGGCCCTCATCTCTCGAGGGTACCTTCGCAAGTTCACAAGAGAAAGCCCACGGGATCGGAAGGATACGAGGAACCGGAGGCCTTCGCCTCCCACCCTTACTCCGAGCCACCACCAGGAGCGGGATCCCGAGCCCAGCGGAGCCGAACGGCAGGCCATTTTGCATTGCGTCCACAGAGGACCAATGGGAGGGGAGTCTAAGACTTCCCGAAAGGCATTCGTACGAGAGGTGAACTCTGTCCAAGATCTTCCTTTGCCCCAGGTACAACTGCTCCCTGTCTCCTTCTCCGGAGAGGATCTCGAGGGCGTCTGCCTCCCTCATTGCGATGCCCTCGTCATCAATCTCGACATGGCAAATTTTGAAGTTTGCTGTATCCTCGTCGATAACGGCAGCTTGGTCAACATCTTATTTCTTGAAGCCTTCGAGAATCTCAAACTGTCCCGAGACAAGCTCAAGTCGGTCAGGTACACCGTGCATGGGTTCTTCGGCGTCCCCATCGTAATAGAAGGAATCGTGACTCTTGATGTCACCGCGGGCTCGGCTCCCATCAGACGAACCGAGTCTATGGACATCATGGTGGTGAACGTCAAGGCGGCGTACAATGCCATTCTCGGCCGACCCGGGCTCTGTTCCCTTCAAGCGGTATCGTCGGCCTACCACTTGAAATTAAAACTCCCCACCAAGCAAGGGGTCGGCATCGTCCGAGGTAACCAAGAGGCGGCACGGTCCTGCTACATGACCACCGTCGGAGGAGACGTCTTCCCCCTCGATGCCATCGAGATCGGGTCCGAGAGGGACAGTTCCAATCCCGAACCAGTCGACGAGCTGGAGGAGGTTCCGTTCATGGCGGCAGACGAGTCGAAGTGGTTCCGAGTGAGCCGCTCGCTCTCCGAAGATCTGAAGTTGGACATAATCAACTGCATCCACCGCAATGTCGACCTCTTCTCCTAGAAGCCCTCCGACATGCCCAGGATATCCGAAGACCTGATCATGCATAAGCTAAGTGTCAACTCGGGCTCCAAGCCGGTCGTCCAGAAGAGGCGCAAATTCGCTCCGAAGAGGCAGCAAGCAGTAAAAGTGGAGGTAGACAAACTCTTGTCCGCCCGATTCATTCAAGAGGTCAGCTATCCCGAGTGGCTGGCAAACGTCGTCATGGTTAAAAAGGCGGCCGGGGGCTGGCAGATCTGCATAGACTTCACAGACCTAAACAAGGTGTGCCCAAAAGATCCTTTCCCCCTCCCCAGCATCGACGCCTTGATCGACGCGACTTCGGGACACGAGCTGTCGTCCTTCATGGATGCCTTTTCAGGTTACAATCAAATCCGGATGTTTCCGCCAGACATTGCAAAAACCTTGTTCGTCACCGACCAAGGCCTCTTCTGCTATTGCGTTATGCCCTTCGGGCTGAAGAACGCCGGAGCCACCTACCAACGGCTCGTAAACCGGATCTTCAAAAACTTGATCGGTCGCAACATGGAGGTTTATGTCGACGACATGCTCGTCAAGAGCCGGCGAGGGCCAGACAATGTCGCCGACCTCGAGGAAGCCTTCGGAATCCTCCGAACTCATAACATGAGGCTCAACCCTGCCAAATGCGCATTCGGTGTCTCCTCCGGAAAATTTTTGGGGTTCGTCGTCAGCCAGCGCGGCATCGAGGCGAACCCAGAAAAGATCGAGGCCATAATAGACATGGCCCCGCCCCGGAGTGTCAAAGAGGTTCAGAGGTACATAGGAAGGTTGGCGGCCATCGGTCGCTTCCTCTCCAAGTCAGGGGAGAAATCTCTCCCCTTCTTCAAAGCTCTACGGGGAAAGGGGGCTTCGAGTGGGGCGCCCATCAACAGGAGGCCTTCGAACAGCTGAAACAGTACCTCGCCAACCCTCCTCTTCTCAGCAAACCCGAGCCTGGCGAACCACTGTGGATCTAACTTTCCGCCTCGGATAGTGCCCTCAGTGCGGTCCTCGTTCGGGAAGAGGACGGAGTTCAGAGTCCATTATACTACGTAAGCAAGGTCCTACTCCCCGCCGAGACAAGGTATGCAAACATAGAGAAAATGGCCTATGCTCTGGTCATGGAGGCCCAGAAGCTCCGCCCTTACTTCCAAGCTCACTCCATCCAAGTACTGACCGACCAGCCGTTGAAAACTGTCCTTCACATGCCAGAGAACTCCGGCCGCTTGGTCAAGTGGTTGATCGAGCTGATTCAGTATGACATCGGCAATCAGCCGAGGAGGCAATCAAGGGACAGGCCCTCGCCGAGTTCATCACTGAATGCACCGTTTCCGAGCAACCGACAGTCGAAGGTTCGGATCCGACCTGGGAAGTCTTTGTCGACGGATCCTCCTGTGAATCTGGGAGCGGCACGGGGATCATCCTCCGAGGCCCCGACCAATTCCTCCTTTAATACTCCCTCTGCCTCAACTTTTCGGCATCTAACAACGAGGCAGAATACGAGGCCATGATCGCCGGACTGACCCTGGCACACCGAGCGGGTGCGAAACAAATTCGGGCCTTCAGCGATTCTCAGCTCATGGTCAATCAGATCACCGGAGAATACGAGGCCCGCGACGATCGAATGATAAGGTACCTGGCCGTGGTCCGACGACTCCTAGCATCCTTCAGCGGCTCCACGGTCGTAAGGGTCTAGAGGGAGCAGAATGCCCAGGCAGACGCATTATCGAAACTCGCTTCTTCTTCCTTCGAGGGCCTCGACCAAACAGTACTCATCGAAGTCCTCTTAAAGCCAAGCATCAATGACCAGGAGCAAGAGGTGATGTGTGTACAGGACGATGCCGGCCCGAATGACTAGACCACCCCCATTCGAAGATTCTTAATCAACGCCGAGCTTCCTGAAGATCGGGCCGAGGCAAGAAGGGTCAGGATCCAAGCAGAAAGGTTCGTCATGATCGACAACATCCTCTTCAAATGCTCGTACACACTGGCAGATGGGAAACCATACCTCCGCTGCCTCGCTAGTGACGAAGCTAGCTACGCACTGAGAGAGCTTCATGAGGGGATCGGCAGATGCCATATGGTAAGCAGATCACTGGCTCGAAAGGCGCTGAATCAGGGGTACTATTGGCCAACAATGCAGCAGGACTCCCAAGACTTAGTCAAAAGGTGCAGCCCGTGCCAGAGGTTTTCCCCAATCAAGAGGCTGCCTCAAGCCAACCTCCGATCCCTGGCCAGTCCGACGCCATTCGCCATGTGGGGGATGGACCTGGTGGGCCCCTTTCCCGTAGCCACCGAACAGAGGAAGTTCTTGATAGTCGCCATCGACTATTTCACGAAATGGCTCGAGGCCGAGCCACTGTCCAGCATCACCGAGCGCCAAACTCAACAGTTCTTCTGGAAAAACATCATTTGCCGGTTCGGAATTCCCAAGGTCCTCATCACGGACAACGGGACCCAATTCGCGGGCCAAAACTTCCGAAGGTTCTGCGAAGACATCGGCGTCCAGCAACGTTTCTCCACTATATGCCACCCTCAGTCCAACGGCCAAGCGGAGAACGCGAACCGACAGATCCTCGACAGACTTAAGAAGCGCCTCGACAGTTCCCCTAAGGGACGGTGGGTGGAAGAGCTGCCTAGCGTGCTGTGGGCACACCGAACCACCAAAAGGATCCCTACAGGGGAGATGCCTTTCAGCTTAACCTACGGGACGGAGGCGGTGATTCCAGTCGAGGTCAGCTTGCCATCTCCAAGAATCATGGCCTTCGATGAGGCAGATAACTCAGATGGCCTAAGGGCCAACCTGGATCTCGTTGCCGAGGTTAGGGAGAAGTCTTCCGTCCGAAGGAACATCTATCAACAGCGGATCGAGAGGTTTTACAACAAGAAGGTCCGCCCCACGGACATCAAGGAAGGGGACCTCGTGCTACGCAAGCTGTCCGTCTCCGACCCAACAAGGAAGAGGAAGCTGGCCCCCAACTGGGAAGGTCCGTACAAGGTGGCCGAGGTCATACGCCCCGGCACCTACCGACTCGTAGATATGGAGGGTCGAACGATCAAGCGACCCTGGAACGCCGAGCACCTAATGAAATTCCTAGAAGAGCAGAAGTAGGGTTTCTGCTCGGATGATGTAAATAACGGTTTTTGTAAACTTTCTTTTCTAAAAGGCCATTAGCGCCTCTCTCTATGTGTATGAAAAGGATCCCTTTTTGTTAAAAATCCAAGCATCACGATGGGTCCGACCCTACTCCGAGCGAAGGGGTTGCTTACTCAAACTGCGGCACCAGAGTCCCCACTCCGGTGCCAGACCCCCAAGGCCTCGGTAGTTCCGACCCAGCGCTGAGCAAAGAAGTCTCTTCCTCACATTCAATCAAAACACAATTGGCCAGAGCGAAGAAAGGAAAGAAACCCCTTATTCATACTCACTTATTACTTTAAAGAGAACAAAGACCGTTACAAGACCACTCCACTCAGCTGAAAAGAAAGAAATTAATGACTAAGGGACCTCTTAGGGCCCCTCGGGCTCGACAAAGGGTAATTCCACTCCGACCGATCGTCTAGTAGCCCTCTCCTAGTCGCAACGACCCTTGGGTTCAGCCAAGGTCGACACGCCGGCCACGGAGCTTTGGGCGTCAACCGGCCGCGTGTGCTCTAATAGCAGCAACGCCACGGGGGCCTCCTCCGTTTGACGCCCTCCAGAGGAGGATCCCGTCCTCATCCCAGACATGCCCAGCATCATCTTATAGCGGTGTATCTCCATCTCCTTCTCCACTATAACGTCACGAAGGAGCCTCTCAGACGAGGGCCGCTGCACCGACGCGCTTGAAATGGTGTACCTGAGACCAGCGCTGCCGAGGTCTCGATCCACCATTGCCCTCTTCAGCCTGGTTGCCTCCGTGCTCAGGGCCTCGGACCTATCCCGGTAGTAGTTAAAGGCAGCATCCTGATCGCGAGCCCCCTCATGGTAGAGGACCAACATGGACTCCAGGACCTTGATTTTACTCCGGAGCCACGCGACGTCGGAGCGACGAGGATCTGCCTCGGGAAGAAGAGCCGTTACCTAAAAGGAAACCAAGCACCAGTCAAAACACTTCGACAAAATGGCCCAGAAAGACCCGAGGTCAAAACACTTGGCCGAACAAAAAAAATCCTTTTATAAATAAAGTTCTTCATACAAAAATGCGGTGGCCAGTCCGCGGTTGGCAAATACAACAAAGAAGAAGGGGAAGACAAAGACAAGGATACAAACAACCTAGTTTCCCACCTCAACGTCGACCGGGTCTACAGGCAGATCGGCGGCCTACCCGTCGACCTTTCCCTCACGCTCATCCCCTTCGGTGGCAGCTCGACGACCATGTCATAATCAAAGTCGGCCAGGTCGAGGGTCGGGTAGAAGTGCCTCACGTGACTGAGAGCCTTCTCATAGACCTCGTTCTGGGCCGCAAATACGAGATCCTGGGCCTCCGTCGTCATCGCCACCTTCTCCTTGGCAAACTTCTTCCTCAAGGTGCCCACCTTCTTGGCCCATTCGGTATCCTTGGCCTCGAGCTCGACCTTCAGCTGCTGCTCCCTCTTATGCGAGCCCTCGAGCTCGACCTTCATCTCTTTCATCTCTTGCTGGTACTTGTCCGCCCGTTCCCGCTCCTGCTCCACGGCCTTCTCGTAAAGCCTCTTCACTTGGGCTGCCTCCAGACAAACCTGCGACAACCAGAAACTGTTCAAAGCTCGCTCCATGAAAAGTTACAAGAAAAGGATGTCGGCCGACTTACCAGCACGCTCGCCTGCGACAGGCGCATGAACGACTCCTCCACGGTCTCGTCGATCATACTCTGAAGATCCCGACGGGTCGCCAGCTTCTCCACCACCTCAATGGCGTTGGGCCCGTGGGTCAAGCTGTCCCCCCACCGAATCGACCAATCCGGCGCCCATGACTGCAGCACCTCCTCACCTACGATCTCCCCTGCACCGGCTCAGAGCGGAGGGGCCTTCCCTTACCGCGATCTGCCATCTTGATCGGACCGGGGCTCAACGGGGCAGACACCTCCTTGCCCCCGTCCAGGCGCACCTTCTTCGCCCTCGGTTCGCCGGGGACCTCGGAAATGACCTGGGAAGACTCCCTCGTCCTCTTCGCCTTTCCCTCCACCTCGGCCTTCTGCTTCTTCAGGGCGAGCCTCCTAGCCTTGATCGATTCTGGGTCCATACCTGCAAGAAGACCCATTAAGAATAATGAGCGAAAAAGAACACCAGAACAAGAAAAATGAAACGACCACATACTAGACTCGGCCGGGCTCAGTCCGACGCTGGCCAGGTGACCCTCCGTCACCTTCGGCCAGCTGATGCTGTTCACCCGGCGAAGGCGCTCGACTTGTCCCCACTCCTCGGCGGACAGATCCTTCTACCTCGGCGCCTTGAAGTTCGGCTTATAAAAATTCCAACGGGTGGGGATGTCCCAAGGTTCCGTGCTCCGAACCACGAAGTACTTCCTCTTCCACTCCTTAATGGAGTCCGGATGGCCGTGGACTACCTTCCCCCTACCCCGAGGAGAAAGGTAGAAAACCCCCTTAGACTCCCCCGACGAACTGACCCCCAGCATAGCACGGAACACGTTCAGCCGGAGCGGCACTTTCCTCTCCTTGCAAAGCAGCACGAAGCACACCATCTGCGTCCACGAGTTCGGCCCGTACTGCATCGGGGCGAGAGATGCCCAATTAAGTACGTCCCGAATGAATGGATGGATCGGCAGCCTCAGACCAGAACCGAACGCATCTGCTGCGAAGATGTAATACCACTCCGGTAGTGGGTCGGTTGGACGAAGGCTCGGACTCGGCACCATCAGCTCGTAGCCGGACCCGATGTGGAAGGACGACTGGATAACCTTTAGATCGCCTGCTCCAGGATCGACGGCAGCACATCCATTCTTATCTTCTTCTGGCTTGGCGATGAGGGCTGCACCCCGTACAGGACCTTGTCGGAGAGATCATCTGGATACTGCCTAATCAACTTCTGCCGTACCGATGACCCCATCACGATATTATGAGCGGGAGTCGCCTCGCTCGGACTGCTAGGCCTCGTCAACTTACTTCTCGGCTTCCTCTTCTTCTTGGCCCTCTCCGACGAAGGGGTGGCCAGGGGCTCGAAGACGGTCGCCGTGGAAGAGGAGTCCGCACCCCGGCTCCGTCTCCGAACCGAGGATTTTCCCCTGGTGCCCTTCTTCCGAGCCTCTCTATCTCCCCCACTGTCACTACCCTCCTCCTCTGACCCTAGGTCCCATACCTCCACCTCATCCGAACTGTCGCTCTTTTCCTCCTCGGAGTCACTGCTCTGCACCACGAACGGTTTCCTGACGCGGAGGGGCTTCACATCATACACCCTGGTGTCCTCCTCCCACGACGTCGAGTCGGAGAGTCCTGCGTCAGGGTTACCTTCCCCCCTCGAGGTCGAAGCTGAGGAGCCGGACTGAGCCCTAGACATGCTAAAGAAATAAAGCTACGACTAACCTGGGTGGCCTCGGAAAGACGAGCGGGTGCGGCTGGTTGAAAAAGAAGAGCGCCGAAGTGTGTTCCTTTTTTCTTCTAAGGGAAAAAGTGAGAGAGATGAATGGGACAGAATGGGGTGGAGTGGGGTATTTATAGGGCTGGGGGGGGGACTCCTCGATTCTCACGCTAACTATTCCTAGATCTGCGTGAAACGGCCCCTAGAAAATTGCGCCACTCCTCCTAGAAACCCACGCCAGTGACGTCACCAAGTTGGGCGGTTGGCAACCCTTCGGTTCCCGCCCGATCGGCTCCGGCCTCGGCCCCATGGCACAACTACTCGAAAAGTTTTTTGTTTAAAGATTTAAGTCGCTCGCCTCGGATGAGCGCCCCGGGCTCCGGGACTCGGTCGGTTCCCCTCTCACCCGCGAGCAACTCGGGGCTTGCGGCCTCGGAAGCCGAAACCCCGAACTGTTCGAGGGTGGGAGGGAGACCACCTTCCCCGGGCCCTCGGTCTGGGACCCTTCCAGCAATGGCGGACGAGCCTCTTGGGCATCGAAATCGGATTGGCCCGCCTCCCATCCTTGTCCCATTCGGGCAGACAGCCCTCAAAAGCCGTCTACCCTAAGGAGGACAGGGATCGCAAGAGAGCCATCCATCCGAGGCTCCTTATCCCCCGGGTTCGGACCTCGGTCGTGCCCCTCCCGTCTCGATCTCTTTTAGGTAGACAAACCCCCCGACCGTGTACCCAAAAGAAGACAGAGACGGCAGGGTAACCACCAATCCAGGGCTCCCCAGAGTTGAAAATTTTCAAGTATCAGGCATCCGCCCAAGGCAGACACCTCTGATGGCCGAAAGGCCACCACTGATGTGATCAAAAAGGCAGTGGGGGGGGTGGGGTATTTATAGCCTCCCCCAAGCCTACCATCATGATCCCGGCGAGGCCAAACGACGGAAGCCCAACTGTCACGCCGCCTTCCGCCTGGGGAACTGAAGCGCCGCACATTGATCAGGTGACATCATTAAGACACCTGGGAAGTTGTGATGCCGCACGAATCCCAGAACACCATTAATGCTCGCCATCGGCCCTGCCGGCCCATAAAACCTCTCCAGTCCGAGGTTAGGCCAAACACCAGGGCCGCTTTCTCATGAAAGCACAACGGCTCGCCATCGGCCCTACCAACCCATAAACCCTCACCAGTCCGAGGTTAGGCCAAATACCAGGGTTGCTTTCTCACGAAAGCACAATGGCTCGCCATCGGCCCTGCCGGCCCATAAACCCTCGCCAGTCCGAGGCCAGGCCAAACACCATGGCCGCCTTCTTGCGAAAGCAAAACGGCTCGCCATCGGCCCTGCCGGCCCATAAACCCTCGCCAGTCCGAGGTTAGGCCAAACACCAGGGCCGCTTTCTCACGAAAGCACAACCGCTCGCCACCTCCCTTACCGACCTATAAACCCTCGTAAGCCCGAGGTCAGGCCGAACACCAAGGTAGCTCCCTCGTGAAAACCCGACGGACCAACGTCGGCCCGTCACTCCGACACTCCGAAGCCAAGATTGACCCCACGCTCGACATAGTGCATCCCCCCGACAAACAGGAACTGACTTCGGCCTCCTAGCCACACCCAACGTCGACACTGGTCCCAAGGACCTCCCGAAAACCTTTCCCGCTTTTTCTCCACGACCAAAACTACTCCTCCACGGCTACCTCCCGCATCCCTACAGGAGTAGGGGGCTTATGAGGTGGGATAAAAATGACCCTGGATCAAGCCAAGGCTCAGGGTTGCCTCCTCTCAAAGGCACGTCGTCCCGGCCCCAGGCCTCTATGGTGTCGGGACCGAGCCGACAATCAAACCCCCATGAACTCTGCCGCCTCATCCCGATGACCCGTACCCACCTTCGGCCTCCGAGCCTAGACGGCCCCACGGGCATCCCATCAACCTAGTACGAGATAAAGATGACCTGGCACCGCCTGGGCCATCCGATTCTCCCAGAAGCACAGGAACCACACGATTCGCCACGTCAACCCCAAAACCACCTAGGGTTTTACCACGTCAGCCCTAAACTGCCCGGGGTGCTGCCACGTCTGCTCTAAACCCCCTGGGCCTCCTGCCACGTCAGGACCACGGGCTTTCAGATCCAGACCCGGCCCCCAAAAGGGTCCAAACCTGGTTGGGTTTCTCTATAAATACAAGGCCCTCTCCTACCTTTAAAGGTAATCAATCTTTCTCTAACTAGAACCCTAGTTTACTGTTACTCTCTCACAGCAAACTAACTAGATCGTCGGAGGGTCTGCCACCGGGACCAACCCCGGTGTTCCTAGACCGTCTGCAGGGACCCGAGACGGAGCATCCCGATCCGAGCCGATCCTCCACTGCAAAGCCGAATCTCTGGCGTACCGTCCGGCACCGCATACTTCCACCAATACAAATCGAGTAGGAACTCACACCTGGTGCATCCACACTCCCCCCATAAATAAACTGCATCAATTATAGTATAGAAAACCACCCACCTATTTGAAGAGAAATACTACAAAAGCTCCTAGAATCTCCTTGAACAACCGAGCGGTCCTTTGCCTCCTAGAATGAGCCACCACAATCACCTTCTCCTCCTTGCACTTAGTGAAACCGAGCCTCCCTAGGTGAAGTAGCCGGCCTCCTTCTAGGTTGGAACACACACAAAAACACTAATGCACTCAATCTTTTACTCTCTCCTATATAGTTTCTTCCTTTCAATTATTTGTCTTAGTATTGTATACATGAAGGTAGGGGGTATTTATACTAATTTTAGGATAGATTGGAGGGCTAGGATTATACTAGATGGTTGTAGATGAATGGCTAGGATAAGATGAAAAGTTGTAGCAACCACCCATGAGCAAATAACCACCCATGCACACAACCCCACTCTCCCACTCTTCTCCATGCATACCCAGCCACCCTTGGGTGTGCAATGCACACACACGTGTATGCACGTGTCCCAACTAGTGTCCCCTAATTAAATTTGTACAATACAAAAAAAATTAATTGTCTAAAAGTGTGTCAACATGATAAGCTAATTAAAAGGTAATTAATTCATGGGCTTTTAAAAATAATGGGCTTTTAGAAAAGAAAATACTTGATTAAGTTGGGCTTAGTTTTAAACAAAACAAATTTAGGCTCTTTAAAAGAAAATGGGCTTAAAGAATAAAAAAAAAAAAAAGGAGAAAATAATTATTTGTTCATGTTATAGAAAATTATTTCATAAGAGAATATTTATACAAAATTTTGCACGTGCACAACACGTAAAATCTACAATTTCGCATTTATTAAAATTCAGGGTATTACAACACTCCCTCCTTAGAATAGTTCCATCCCCGGAACTACAATAAGAGAAAACAGAACACAATAAGAAGAAAGAAAAATAAAATACAAATCAACCAAAGAGCTCCGGATGATCCTTCATCATCCTCTCCTCTGATTTCCAAGTAGTCTCTTCAACCAACTGGTTTTTCCAATCTACCTTGACCATCGGTATCGTCTTATTCCTCAAGACTTTTTCCCGACGATCAACAATCTCAGCCAGAAACTCAATGTAACTCAGATCCAACTGCAAACCCTCTGGCACTTCGGGCAAATGATGACTTGGATCTAGAATGTAGGCTCTCACCATAGACACATGAAAGACATTTTGCACCTGAGATAACTCTTCCGGTAACTCAAGTCGGTAAGCATTTTTCCCAGTCCGCTTTAATATCTTGTACGGGCCTATGAACCTCGGGGCTAACTTCCCACCTTTGCCAAAACGGATCACACCTATACTAGGTGATACCTTCAGAAAGACAAAGTCACCAACCTCAAACTCAAGGTCCCTTCTCCGGTTATCTGCATAGCTCTTCTGCCTACTCTGAGCAACCACCAACCTCTTCCTGATCAGATCAATCTTTTCAGAGATCTGCTGCACAATCTCAGGCCCAAACATCTGCCGCTCCCCAACTTCGAACCAACAAACTGGCGTTCTGCACTTCCTGCCATACAAAGCTTCGTACGGCTCCATCCCAATGCTAGTCTAAAAACTATTATTGTAGGCGAACTCCACCAGAGCTAAATGCCTTTCCCAACTGCCTCCAAAGTCTAGTACACAGCACCAAATCATATCCTCAAGAATACGGTTGACTCTCTCGGTCTGCCCATCGGTCTGTGGATGAAAAGCAGTGCTGAAGTCCGTCTTGATACCCAAATCCGTCTGAAGACTCCTTCAGAAATGCAAAGTAAACCGTGCATCTCGATCAGACACAATGGTTAACGGAACACCATGAAGCCTGAAGATCTCACCAACATACATCTCAGCTAACTTGTCCATCGAAGCAGTGAGCTTCATCGCCAAGAAGTGAGCAGACTTGGTTAATCGATCGACTATGACCCAAATCGCATCATTGCCCTTGGAACTCTTGGGCAAACCCGTGATGAAATCCATACTGATGTTATCCCACTTCCATTCCGGAATAGGTAACGGTTGCAATAGATCTCCGGGTTTCTGATTCTCGGCTTTGACTTGTTGACAAATCTCACACCTCGATACAAATTCAGCCACATCCCGCTTCAAACCTGACCACCAGAAATGCTATTTAATCTCCTTATACATCTTGGTACTCCCAGGATGTACAGACAAAAGAGTAACATGTGCCTCCTGAAGAATACTTTCTTTCAAGTCCGACTGATCTGGAACACCCAGCCTCTCGCCAAACCACAGTTCTTCATCCCTGATCTGAAATCCGGGCAACTTGCCAGCACCAATATGCTCCTTCACCTTCTGAATCTCTACATCTTCCTTCTGACTCACGATAATCCTTTCATTCAGCGTCGGTTGAAGCCTCAACTGAGCTAAAGATGATCCCAAGCCTTGTAGAACAACTTCAATACCAGATCAATCCAACTCCTCTGATAGATGCCTCTGAGTTGTAATCAAACTCGCCAGACTGCTCTTACGGCTAAGTGCATCAGCAATGACATTAGCCTTCCAGGATGATACTTAATCTCCGGACGAATGTCCTCAGGTACCTTCAGCCATCTCCTTTGCCACAGGTTCAGATCTTACTGCTGATAGATGTACTTCAAGCTCTTATGGTCTGTGTACATATTCAGCTTCTCACCATACACATAGTGTCTCCATTGCTTTAAGGCGTAGATAATCGCAGCCAACTCTAGATCAAGAGTCGGATAATTCTTTTCATGCGGTCTTAGTTGCCTAGACCCATAAGCGATCACCTTCCCTTCTTGCATTAAGACACAACCGAGCCCACGATGTGAAGCATCGCTGTAGACAACGTACTCAACACCCGCTCTAGGCAAAGCTGAAATGGGAGCAGTAGTCAGCTTCTCTTTCAAATCTTTAAAGCTTGCTTTGCACTACTCGGTCCACTTGAAGTACACATTCTTCTTGGAAAAACTAGTGAGCGGTACGGCTAACTGAGCGTAACCCTGAATGAATCTCCTGTAGTATCCCGTCAATCCAAGAAAACTCCTGATTTCCTTCACTATAGTAGTCCTTGCCCAATCTCTCACTGCCTCTATCTTCTGAGGATCATTTGCCACTCCCTCCTTAGAAAGGATGTGACCTAGGAATGCCACTTCAGATTTCCAGAAATCACACTTGGATAACTTGGTATACAACTCCTGCTCCTGGAGCTTCCTCAAAACGGCTACCAGATGCTCCGTGTGCTCCTCCTCTGACTTGGAGTACACAAGAATATCGTCGATAAACACTACGACGAAGGAATCAATGAACGGCCTTAGAAATCTGTTCATCATATCCATGAAAATTGCAGGTGCATTCGTCACTCCAAACGGCATAACTAAGAATTCGTAATGCCCGTTTCGAGTTCTGAACACAGTTTTATGCACATCTTTAGTTTTCACTCGAACTTGATGATATCCTGATCGAAGATCTATTTTGGAGAAAACAGTAGCTCCTTGTAAACAATCGAACAAGTCATCAATTCTTGGAATAGGATACTTATTCTGAACAGTGACCTTATTCAGCTCTCGGTAATCGATCCACATCCTCATCGAACCATCCTTCTTCTTTACCAAAAGCAGCAGCGCTCCCTAAGGTGACGCACTGGGTTGAATAAAGCCCTTCTCCAACAGCTCCTCAATCTGCCGTTTGATCTCATCCTGCTCCACAGACGCCATCCCATACGGTGCCTTGGAAATAGGTGCACGTCCTAGCTGAATAGTGATGCTGAACTCCACATCACGATGCGGGGGTAACCCAGGCAAATCTTCCAAGAGCTCAGTTGGATAATCCCGAACCACCGGAATTTGCTGCACCTCTACAGGAATCCCTCTCTTCTGGCAGATAGCAGCAACCAAATCTGAACATCTCCTCTTCCCTTAGAAAGTGACTTCAGGTCCACCTGGAGCCTTTACTGTTACTGTCTTGGTCTTGCACTCGATGCTCACACTGTACACCGACATCCAATCAATGCCAATGATAACATCGACTCCCAAGACATTCAGCTCGATCAGATCAATCCCAAAAATTCTATCCCCAATTACGATCTCGCAGTCTGCATAGTACCGATCAGTGGTTAAAGTCTCCCCTGACGGAGTAGCTACTGCTAAAACCTTGCCTGGAAATATCTTCGGTTCAACTCCCAGAACTTTAGAAAATTTAGGTGATACAAAAGTGTGAGAGGACCCAGTATCGAACAAAACAACAGCTTTCTTTCCATTCAAATAAAGTTCTCCTGTTACATAACACACACTCGTTACATAACAGTGTACTAATTAACGGGAAAAGAGATAACAGAAAAAGAAAAGAACACTCCTACACTCCCCTACTTGCACCAGTGATGACGTGATCCACCTCTTCAGCGTCAGCTTCAGTCAAGGCAAATACTTGCCCCTGCTGGTACGGCTTCCTCCCGGCCTGCTGAGTTGGTCCATTGCGGATGATATCCTACAACTTGGGGCAATGAGACTTGTAGTGGCCTGTCTCTCCACAGTTGAAACAAGTCACAGAAGGTCTCACCCAAGTATTCCCAGGTCTTCCTGCCACCTGAATAGCGTTCGCACACGTAGGCTTGAACCTTTGAGCCGGCGACTGTCCCCTGACATTTCCAGCAACTGCGATCCTCTTTCCCACATTCTAGTTGTTCCTCCGATTCTAAATAGCATGGAACTGCTCCATGTCTGCCTCCGTGGTTGCCGCTCGTTTGAACAGCTTATCAAACCTCCTGATACCGAGGGGTATCATCCTGGATCTCAGACTTGGCCTCAAACCATACTCGAATTTTCGAGCCTTCTTCGCCTCGTCCATCACCAGTTCGGTTGCATATCTTGAGAGCTGAGTGAATCTTGTCTCATACTCCCTAACCAATATGCTGCCCTGCTGCAGCGCCAGAAACTCTATGGCCTTCTTCTCCTGGACGTCCAATGGAAAATAATGACTGTAGAATTCCTCCAAGAATTCCTCCCAGCCAAGAACAATGTCCCCCATCGTCCACTTCATCAACCGCCACCATACAACCGCATCCTTCTCGAACTGCAGTGCAGCCAACTTCACCTTGCTGGCCTCCGGAGTCTCCAAGACTTCAAAGATAGTCTATACCTATCGGATCCAATTGTCAGCCGTGTCAGGGTCTAAATTTCCCTCAAACACCGATGGTTTCATCCGTTTAAATGATTCCACGAGTTTGATTGCTTCGGGTACTAGATTCGCAGGCACCCTTCTGTGATTCTGATTCATGGCAACGGCATTGAGTGTCTGATAGACCCTCGTTAGTTCCGTTTCCAAGTCCAGACCTTCCCCATTTTGAGCTCCTCTTCTAGCTATATTCTGATGCAAAAGATCCATTAAATTCGAAGTATAGAACATGAATTTTAAATCAACTCTTCATTTCATTGAATTTTAAACTTTATACATTCGAATTTAAAATATTTCTGACATCAAATGAAAGCAGTAAGAAGATACAATAGTCTAGTTCTTACAGTTCCTCTTGGCTTCACGAAGCTCTCCCCGTAGTTCCTCCACTTTCTCCTTCAGTACATCGTACATGTTTTTCCTCTTCTCGAGTTCCCAAACATGATGACTGAGAACTACAATATCGTCCTTGCGCTTCGCCAACTGAGTCTCCAGTAGTCCGACTCTCTCCTGTTGAGTCTCTACCTGTCTCTAAAGAGACACAATGAGACTGCTCGGAACTGGTTCTTCCTCAGCAGAGGAATCATCAGACGAATCCGGAGGTGGAGTGATTTCCCGAGACTCAGGCCATTCCTCTTCCACTTCTTCAGGATTTTCCTCATCTGAATCAGCTTGCTTAATCTTTCTCAACGATGTGCCAATTGTCATCTCCAGCTGGGTCGAAGTGGTCCGCCATCTTAAAGAAATGAAGAGAAGAAACATAAATCATAGAGCAACACAAATGTAAGTAACTTACATTTAAATCTCTAGACTCAACACACACTCTAATGTCCACTTCTAGGGTGTCGTTCCTTATAAATTTGTACTACTTAGAAGCGTGCTCTGATACCACTCTGTAACACCCTGAATTCCAAAATACAACTGAATTCGGAGTTCCACATGATCTTTACACTTCTTTAGTACAATTTTACAAGAAAATTAAGAACAATTCTTACATCAGAGTTACATTACACATTTACATTCATACAGCGAAAGCAATTTACAGTAATTACATGAAAATATACACATTTAAATCATCTTGGAGCAGCATGCATACTTAAATTTCTCAACCTCTTTTTTCTGCATATGAAACTATGGGTGCGTCGGTTCATTTACTGACGAAATATTATACACGGCTATCCTCTCTATGCCGGAAACAGTATAACGATTTTTCATACTTAAACAACCACAAACTTGATCACAAGTAAAACTACAAGGGACTATTCTATTGATGTCGTGTTGTGCTGTGCACTTAGTTCTTAATGCAGGTTGTGTACATTATATGACACTAATACGCACTTGTTTAGAGTCTATGCAGCCCATACTACATAGGTCCGAGGGAAAGCCCTTAATCATTCTTCATCTTGTAGGGTTCAATACCTCGCCATGACCTAATCTACTACTGTAACTACGGTAAGTACCTTAGGCATTCTATGAACTACGAACTCACGTCTAGGCGCCCTGGAGAGAATCCCAATGCACTGACACATGACTCATCATGCAGGCATCCTGTGGTAATTCACCTCCTACCATAAATGTGACACCACCCGCATTCATTGGATCACCCCATAAGTGTCGCCACCGAGACGGTACTCTAGAGTAGTATCCACGTCCTAATCATGACGCATCATGGGACATCCTGTGGATACCCTCACGCCGCCAATCCAATGGCCCTCTGTAGTGCCCCGATTTCCAATACTGGGAAAACCGAGACACGCGCCAAGACCTTTTCTTCAATTAGTCACAATACACAGAAAAAAACAGGAGAATTTAAAACTTTTTATTCAACACCCAATGTGTTACAAGTCTGAATATTATACAACTGCAATACCTTACAATAGAGTTACAATATTACCTTTACATTTCCAAGTATTACAACCTTCAACATCTTACATCAGAGTACAAGAAATGAAGAACAACACTTGGTAACTCTCACTTGAGTACTTCTCAACTAATAGATAATCAATACACATATTGCAGCGGAACTAAACATAACACTGACTCCTTGCTTTCCTTGACTTGAGTCCTCCTGAATCTCGCACCTGTACTTCTGCTATCCAGTACATATTGAAGTGGGGACGTCAGTATTCACTGACGCTTAAAGGCTGATATCAAAGCAGCGAATCTCCCAAACAACATACAAAACATGGCAATGGTGTTGGTGTAGTTTAAGTGTTCGTGAGTGCTATGACCAGACTCCAATGCGATATTCAAATAGAACTAGGATGCTTCCTATTCTAATGTCAGCGAGTCTCCGAAAGCAACATGCAGCCCATATTACAAGCGACCCCATCTCAAGCCGTTTCTCCATATATAGGGATTTGAACCCTCGTTATCAATTCTAATTATACACAACCTGTTCCTGATAATACTCCATGACTCTGTGAGGTTGCAGAAGGGATCAAGTCCCCCTATGCAGTCTGCTTATGGTGTCTCCGTTTTCCACTACTACCCGGCATGCCGGACCTCACTCCAAACCAGACGATCCCAGTGTATCGGGCCTCGTTCCAAAATCAAACCATAGGGTCTCGCAAGCACAGGGTAGCGCGAAGCCTACCCTGTGGCACCCTCTGGAGTCTCGCAAGCGCAGGACTGCACAATGCATCCTGTGGCACCCCAGCCACGGTACTTCAGGAATTAACAGCGCGAGATACGCAACCCGTGTCCTCAACTTGTGAGACGGCACCGTACGTATCCCTTTGATGGGAAGGTACAACCCACCATCACCACCTAAGGCCTGCCTCAAGGGACAAGTTGGTTATAAGGCGCCCCCTACAACCAACTCCTCTCTTTTTAGCGAGGGTCTAAGTAAAATGATCTTTATAAGTCACTACCCTAATGATGTCCCTGACTCGAACAATCCTAGGGACGACAATATTATGAACACAACATGCTAGGTCTTAAATTAGACTTCGTAAGACAACTCTACTAGGCTGCTCAACCTAGACTTACCAGAACCCTTCGGGATCCGGTTCCTGGCCCATCGATCCAAGACCTCGGCCGTGCGAATATACATGCATGTCGCTACCCTAAACTTGGATTCCGTCTATACTCCGGTCCTCGATCAACCTACCCTGGTTAAGATTCGACGGTACACAAGGAGTGACTCCTCCACAGTTCCTTAGGGTAAGAAAACATATGTCTTGATGGTCGATAGCCCTTAGGGTGGTAATATCACCCTAGACGAGCACAACAAAATAGTATACTAGCTAGCAAGCTATACACGAGTAACAACCACATACGAGCTAATAAGCTACGTATGAAACAATAGCTACCTACGAGCTAAATAAACTACGTATGAGACCCACAGCTACATATGGGCCAGTCGAGCCACGTACGAGCATAACCATATGCAAACAGCCATACAGGCAATCAACCTAGAAGCAACCAAACGTGCTTACTAGCAAACTTGATCTCCTATTATTAGAAGCAACAGAAGAATCTACTAATAGCCTATGGTTGGTATTTTACCGATGAAGAACCGAAGGCGATATAACGGCCTTTATCAAACTAACTATTACTAGTGGTCTTCCCAATCCTTATTACTTCAACCTATAGCGCCTTAAGCATGGCATACAATTGCAAGCATCTTCTTACGACAATCTAATTATATAACATAACCACTCACCACAATACTCCTAAATACGAATATGATTAAGCATGTGCTTATATCAATCTTAGCATGAAAATCACTATGATCTAGACATGAAGTCCACTACGGTCAAGCACAGGTTATAACTTGAGCGTGAATGCTTACTACTTATCATGACTAATCACCACAACCCAAGCATGGATATATAACTAGTATGAACATGCAACATTCCAAGGTATGGTAGGTATTCTAACATTAATCCTACAACATTCTAAGCATGTATTTAAACTTTAGCATGGTATACCTCATTCCTAGACATGGTATGCTACTTTCACATTAACATATAGCATGGTGTACATTTTAGTAACATTCTAGTCATGTATACTAGTTATGTATCGACCTACAACATAGCATGAGTTTCTACAACAATTCTAGCATGGATAGAACATAACATAAAAATCACTACAACTAACCATGGATAGTTCCCTTAATTTAAGCATGAGTATCTACTATATTTTAAGCATGAATATCATTAGCATGGATACCATTAACTTAACATAAACCAACATTAGCATGGTCATCTACTAACTTAACATAACAATAATTAGCATGACATCTACTAACTTAGCATGAATAATGATTAAGCATGATCACCTACTAACATAGCATGAACATATACTTATCTAAGCATAGATATCATGTGAGCATGAATATTTATTTGATCTAGCATGGTGTATAACTTTCCTATAAGCATGTAGGCATGGATAAATTTATATATCATGATATCCACTTTCCTACAACTATCTAAGCATAAATAAATTAATCTAGCATGGTATACAACTTTCCTATAAGCATGAATCTTATTAAGCATGAATAACTACTAGCATGAATATCTTACTAAGCATGGATAACTACTAGTATAAACATACAACATTCCTCGCATGGTAGATTAATTAAGCATCAATCCTACAACAATATGAGCATGGGATTTACTTAGTAATTAACCTACAACATTCCTAGCATGGTAGATTAATTAAGCATCAATCCTACAACAATATGAGCATGGTATTTACTTAGTAATTAACCTACAACATTCCTAACATGGTAGATTAATTAAGCATGAATCCTACAACAATGTGAGCATGGTATTTACTTAGTAATTAACCTACAACATTCCTAGCATGGTAGATTAATTAACATCAATCCTACAACAATATGAGCATGGTATTTACTTAGTAATTAACCTACAACATTCCTAGCATGGTAGATTAATTAAGCATCAATCCTAAAACAATATGAGCATGGTATTTACTTAGTAATTAACCTACAACATTCCTAGCATGGTAGATTAATTAAGCATCAATCCTACAACAATGTATATCATTCCTAAACATGATAGATAATTTTAGCATTAATCCTACAACAATGTATATCATTCCTAAACATGATAGATAATTTTAGCATTAATCCTACAACATTCTAAGCATGTATGTCTACTAACCAAGCATGAACAAAAATCTAACATGGTGCATGATTTTTCCTACAACTATCTAGGCATGATACTTACTTCAAAACATCTATTTAATGCTCATATGCATCTACTACAATTTAATAAAACACAACATCTACTACAACATAACATCTACTACCACTTCCATAAAAACATAAACCTTTTCTATAATTTTGTGTAGACATCTACTACAACCATTTTATTTGGAACATACACATCTACTACTATTACTTCATTTAACCATACTACTACTACTTTATTTAAACATACTACTACTATTTTATTTTAACATGAACATAAACATCTACACTACTTCTTTTAATCATCTACTACTACTACTACTACTACTTTATTTTAATATGAACATAAACATCTACAACTACTTCTTTTAATCATCTACTACAACTACTATTACATTATTTTAGTATGAACATCTACTAACATTTCTACCAATCTTCATTAGTATTTATTTCTTATTAACACTAGTTGAACATAAAAAGAGATCTTTTTATTCATTCGTCAACTAGTGATTTAGATAGTTTCTTTTCCATTAATAGAATTAACCTCCACAAGGGTTTCTTTCTTTCTTAAGACTAAAAAGAGAACAAACAACAACGAAATAAAGTAAGAGCCTTCTATTTTAGTTCAATCAATATATGCTTATCTTTTTAGTCCAAGTTCAATACATGTCCTACAACCAAAAATGGTTGTATAAAAGGTTCATATGCTTTGTGCATGAGTTCACATAAACTCCTACAACCACAAACGGTTGTATGTACAAGTCCATATGCCTTATGTCATTTTAGTCCAATTAACAAATACAAAACAACCTACTACTACTATAAAGATTCAATCTTTAGGTGTATTTAGCACTACCATTTGTTCCTTTTCTTTTCATGTGGTTATTACCTTTAACATTTACAATCATACAAATAAGGATCACATACATCAATACTATCACCACAACCCATTCCAAAAAGAACCAAAGAAAACAAAACAAGGAAGGTAAGGAGAAGAAGAAACATCAAACAACAATTCAAACAAACAAACAAACAAAAGAGAAACCCCCACCTTGTTCTACTTGTAGGAAGGACTAGCTAGCTAAAACTTCTCCTTCCCCTAGCTCCTAGAACTTTTATGGAACCTACAAGAAAACTCTCTTGTTAGTCTCTTCTCTTTCTTTTCCTTTCCTTTCTTTCTTTTTGTTTTCTAAAAATGAGACAAGGTGGAGAATGAGGGGGTATTTATAGGAGGGGAGAGGAGGGGGAGAGTGTAAAAATGCACTCACATTTTGCACAAAAACCCCAAGAAGAAGCAACCGGCCATGCCTAGGTGGAGGAGGGGTAAGGTGTAGGGTATGGCCCTAGGGTGAGTTGGAAGCATGGTAGAAAGGGATAAGGTTTCTAGAAGTGATTTTAATCTTCTACAAACCCTAGTTTAGCCACTTAAATAAAACCCTAATCATCTAATTAGGTTGTCATGACAAGGATGAGTACATTGTCCAAGAGTACATACCACATATTTTGTATAATGTACTAAGTACCATACAATTGTATGTATATGTATATGTATGTTTATACCAAAACTCCTTATATAATCCTCATAAAATAGTTTAGTTTGAAAATAATAATAAAATAAGTTTTATTATTAGTTCGGAGGATCGCGCTACCAATTTGATGTACTTCGGATGTACACCGACCGATATATGCGCGCAAACAATGTTTGTGAGCGGACCGACGAAAAATTACCAAAATAATTTGATTTTGGAATTAAAACAAAATAATAATAAAATAATAATAAAATAGTGATTTATACGAGGTAATATCCGTCCGGGATATTACACCCTCATACTCATGTTTGTCTCTTACGTTCATCACATTTTCACTACGTATCTCATCCTTAGGTATAATTGGAGGTCACTAATATAGAATCTAGCATTACTCCTACATCGGTCTTTTCAATATCAACCTTTATCAACGACCCAAACTTGGACAAAATATCATAAATTCTCTTTTCAATACTTTTCATTCTTGCCGATGTAGAGTTTTAGCTAAGTTCTAGTATAAGTCCTCATTTTCATATTCATTGAAACATGTCCACAAAATTTCACATTTCGTCACTTTCTCTTTCTAACTCATTTCTAGGCACAATTTGCACATTCGAGAGAAAATTTTTATTCCATTCTAAAAGTCTCAATTCATTTCTTTGCAATCATTTCCATACTCAAGGATTTTCACTTTCTTTATTTAGAAACTCAAAATCAAAATTAAAGTGAACTTTTCACACACAAAAAAGAAGATTGTATTTCACTTTTTAAAGGTCCGTAATTTCAAAATAATACTTCTTTTTTGAAGTTTATAAACTCAGAAATTTTCTAATATTTCCTCCCTATTCCTTTTACATATTTTTGTTTGGTAAGAATGTCACAATAGTCGAAGTAAATCATAAATAATAATAAAATAAAATAAAAGAAAGAAAGAGAAAAACAATACATTTTTTCCAAAAAAATTTGGCCACATTCTAATATTCCTCCCTATTCCTTTTACATATTTTTGTTTGGTAAGAATGTCACAATAGTCGAAGTAAATCATAAATAATAATAAAATAAAATAAAAGAAAGAAAGAGAAAAACAATACATTTTTTCCAAAAAAATTTGGCCACAGCCAGATTCGAACCGCCCACACCCACACACAGTGCACAGTCACCGAGACCCCAAAGGCCCACGCGCTAGCCAAAAGGGACAAAGTGCCCAACTGTCATAAAAGGGAAGTGGGTAGGTTTTGAGTCTAGTTCTCGGCAGTGGAGAAAAATTGGATTTTGGAAATAAAAGCCCCTTACCGAGACTCGAACCCACGCACACACAGTGCTACAGTAAAGCACTAAAGCCCCCCTATAACCAATGTTCCCATAGGATTTAACTGATATATGATTGGTTCGAATTAAGCTTAAGTTGAGTCTCTGTTTATTAGAAAATATTTCATTTTTCAAAAGATCATAACTTAGTTTCTTCTTCACAAAATTTTCTAAAAATCTCCAGAATACTAGATTTACATACATTCAACAAATCAGTGTTTTTAAAATAATTTTTTTGTCATTAAAACGAGTATTTTAACTCTAATTTGTATTCTATATTCATAAATTGCAAAAATTCACTTTAACAAATTCCCTACTCAATTCTTTGCATTAAGATTTTATTAAAAGTGTACATTTCTATTTCTCCCTCTTTATTCATAATACTTATAAACAAAATTTGCATTCCTTGAGCAAGTATTACAATGGTTCAATACACGCAAAATTTAATAATTCATCTACTAACCATACATGAACATTTTTCTACAATCACATGGTTCTAATTTCACAATTTCATGGCAATTAGTTAATTTAACTACATCAAACCTGAATTATAACCAATAGCATGCAATTCATCAAGCATTTACTCATTTGTCTAGCAAGTTCTTTTTAGAGTCAATAAATGATTATCTTATTAGTTCTTTTAGCATGCATATGTATCAACAATTTCCTAGCATGATATCTAATATTAGAAGTATAGAAAACCACCCATCTATTTGAAGAGAAATACTACAAAAGCTCTTAGAATCTCCTTGAACACACGAGCGGTCCTTTGCCTCCTAGAATGAGCCACCACAATCGCCTTCTCCTCCTTGCACTTAGTGAAACCGAGCCTCCCTAGGTGAAGTAGCCGGCCTCCTTCTAGGTTGCAACACGCACAAAAACACTAATGCACTCAATCTTTTACTCTCTCCTATATAGTTTCTTCCTTTCAATTATTTGTCTTAGTGTTATATACATGAAGGTAGGGGATATTTATACTAGTTTTAGGATAGATTGGAGGGCTAGGATTATAGTAGATGGTTGTAGATGAACGGCTAGGATAAGATGGGAAGTTGTAGCAACCACCCATAAGCAAATAACCACCCATGCACACAACCCCACTCTCCCACTCTTCTCCATGCATACCCGGCCACCCTTGGGTGTGCAATGCACACACACGTGTATGCACGTGTCCTAACTAGTGTCCCCTAATTAAAGTTGTGTCTAAAAGTGTGTCTACATGACAAGCTAATTAAAAGGTAATTAATTCATGGGCTTTTAAAAATAATGGGCCTTTATAAAATAAAATACTTGATTAAGTTGGGCTTAGTTTTAAACAAAACAAGTTTAGGCTCTTTAAAAGAAAATGGGCTTGAAGAATAAAAGAAAAAAGGAGAAAATAATTATTTGTTCATGTTATAGAAAATTATTTCATAAGAGAATATTTACACAAAATTTTGCACGTGCACAACACGTAAAATTTACAATTTCGCATTTATTAAAATTTAGGGTATTACACATAGAGCATGTCACCCTTGTATAGTTCAATCTTTGGTTTCTTGATGTCCGAGGTCTGAGTAGACTTACTAAAACAAATGAGCTTAATATCTCATATTGACTCCTTTGGGCACGGCCAAGCATTTTGTAGTCTCACTCAATCAAATGGCTCATAGATATCGCTCATGTTAAGTAAGAGGGACAAATCCTATCTAAGTTACTCACATCGCTCTTCATGATTTGTAGTACATCCAATAGTCGACTTTATAATCACATTATTACAAGCAACATTTGACGAAATTAAAATATATAATTTTTCATGTAAGGAACCGTAGTGACTTCATGTGAAAGGACTACATACACCATGGTCACTGGGAGAAAAGCTTATGACACTCACGTAACGATCCATGCATCGTTCTCATGGCGGGTCATTCCGGTACATTATTACTCTAATATTGTAATACCCTAAACTTTCATTTTAATGGAAATGTTGATTTTCACGTGTTGTGCACGTGCAAGTTTCATGTGTATATTTATTTATTTATTTTTATATATAAAGTTTCATTTTATAGTATGAACAATTATTTTCTTCTAAAAGCCTATTTTATAAAGCCTAAAACATTATTTTCTTAATTTGAGCCCACTTTAGTAAACTATTATTTTATTATTTTATTATTTGGCCCACAAGCCTAAGCCCACTATTTGTGAAGCCCACAAATTTAATTAATCAATTAAATGGTCACACTTGTCATGTAGACACAAAATGTGAACAATTTGATTAATTAAAATTGTACAAACTTCAAATAGGGATACTTGGGGGCACATGCATGCACGTAGTGTGCAATGCACACTATTTTGAGGCCGGATTGTGCATGGAGGAATGGTAGAGTGGGTGTGTGTGCATGGGTAGTTTATTTGAGTGTGGGTGGTTGCTACAACTTTCCCTCCTATCCTAACCATCCATCCTATAACTATCCAATGAATCCTAGCCTTCCAATTTATCCTAGAATTAGTATAAATACCCCCTATCTATTTGTATTCTATACTAAGAAACTATTGAAAGAAGAAATTATATAGGAGATATATATTAGTGTGAGTGTGAGTGTGTGTGTGTACAATTGGAGGCCGGCCATTCATTCCCCCACACTTGTAGCTCTCAGTTTTGGCAAGGAAGCAAGGAGAAGGAGTTTTTGCATCGCAATCTAGAAGGAGAAGGCACTCTCTCGCATTCTAGGGGACTCTAGGAGCTTTTAGTTGGCTTTTTCTTCAAAGAGGTGGGTGTTTCTCATGACTTTTAAAGTAGAAATCATGCTGGGAATGAAATTGAATTGTTATTACAAAGCCATTAGTTGAAATGAAATGCATGCTTGCCTAATTAGAAGAGAATTGATAAATTCGTAAATGTGTGTTATTTTGATTACTAGATATATTAATTATGAGTAAAAGTGAATGTTCTCATTATTTTTAATATTAGTATGCATGCTAAGTATGTTCTAAATGCAAACTATGTGGATTAACTAGTAAAAAGATTAGAACCATGTTTGTTGATTAAAGTATTAAATTACAGTGTTATGCTAGAGATGAATTGATGGAATAATTTACTAATAGATGATTGTTAATTGTTGTAGTAGAATTTTCCATTGTTATATGTGCCATATAAGTATTAGAATAAATGAAAAGATTGTATTTTTGCAAACAAAAGATTGAATGCATTATGTGTAAATTAGTGGATAAAAATATGAGTTTTATTCATTAAGAAAGATGAATTTTTGTGTTCTAAAAACATCGTAAGAAAGAAAACATTTTTGTAGTGATTTTTGTGGGAATCTATCTTTAATTATGAAGAATTATGCTTTAGTTCTCAAATGTCGAAATTATGATCATGGAATACAAACTAAGGCTAAAATGCATGTTTTAAAGAGTTAAAATACTCATAAAAATACTGAGTTGCTGTAATTTTATGTGTGCTATAATCCGGAAAGTTATGTTTCAAAAAGAAAAGAAAAAGAACTAAAAAACATTTTTTTGAGAAATTGAAAAACCCAGTAGCATAGTCGACCGATCACATTGAAACAGTCGACTGGTCTGAGAAAATGAAAAATATATAGTTCGAATCTTTTACAGAACAGTCGATCGACTTTTTTAACAGTCGACTGCCCTGATCGTTTTATTTTTGAGTTTAAAGATCATCGCAGAACAGCCGACTGGTCATATGTGACAGTCGACTTCTCTGATTACTTTATTTTTGAGCTTTAGAACCTCGCAGAACAGCCGACTGGCCATGATTAACAGTCGACAGCTCTGAAGTTTCAAATAATATCTATATTTTGTGAGGAAATCTCTATTACCTGTGGCCTTGTATAAGTGAGACCGTTTTTACAAGAAGGAACTTATTTTAATTATTAACTTAAATTGTTTTCTTTTGAAGTTCGAATGCATTGTTTAAGAAGTTTAAAATGAGATTTTGGTAATGAGAAATTTGAAAAGTGTAAAGTGTGAACTAAGTGAAATTGTGAACTGTGGAATTAGCATGGATTAAAATAGAATTATGTGGGTTATAAACTAGTGATTGTGGCATGTTGCATTTTTATTGTTATGCATGATATTTTACTTGAGAAATTGAAATTAGTTGACATGATGACTTAGGAAGAGTACCATGAATATGAATACATGAATGTTATGAATATGAAATGTGAATTGTGATGAATCATTAAAAGATCTTATGAGTATGAAAAGCTCGATATTGTAATTATGAGTTGAAATTGAGAATTAGGGTATAGCCAAGCCTTATACCGGCAATGAAAGAATTGTGAAATGATAATTGAAATGAGAAGACCAAGGTTGAGTCATGTGAATTAAATGAATAAGACCGGTATAGTGGGAGTGCTACATTCTAAGAGTTGATTTTATTCATGATTCAATTAAACTAAGGATTAGATACATAGTGAAGATGTGATGAAAGTAAGAGAAAAACATTGAGTATGAGGGCCATTGGATTGGCAGCGTGAAAGTATTCAAAGAATGTCCCATGATGCGTCATGATAGGGCATGGATACTGCTCCAGAGTACCGTCCCGGTGGCGACGCATGTGGGGTGTTTGACGACTGCGGGTGATGTCATGTCTATGGTAGGAGCTGAATTACCACAGGATGCCTGCATGATGAGTCATGTGTCAGTGCGTTGGGATTCCCTCCAGGGCGCCTAGACATGAGTTCGTAGGTCAGAAAATATCTTGGATACTTACCGTAGTTACAGTAGTAGATTAAGTCATGGCGAGGGATTGAACTCTACAAGATGAAGAACGGTTAAGGGCTTGCCCTCGGACCTATGTAGTATGGGCTGCATAGACTCTGAACAAGTGCGCATTAGTATCATATAATACAAATAATTGCATTAAGGACTAAGTGCACATTCACAACACGACATCAATAGGATAGTTCCTTTAGCTTTGTTTGTGAACAAGTTTGTGGATTGCTAAGTAATGAGAATCGTTATACTGTTTCCGGCATAGAGAGGATGGCCGTGTATAATAATTCGTCAGTTGAATGAACTGACACGCCCACAGTTATATATGCAGGGTAAAGATGCTTGACAAATTGAAGTGTACATGCTGCGCAAGATTGATTTAAATGTTGTTTCATGTAAATAATTGTAAAATTGCTTCCGCTGTGACAATGTACAAGTGTAATGTAACTCTGATGAAAGAAAAGTTTTTATTTTCTTGTAAAATTGTACGAAAGAAGTGTAAAGATCCTGTGGAACTTCGAATTCAGTTGTATCTTGGAATTCGGGGTGTTACAAATATGTACCAATGTGAAGACTTGATATCTCATATCCATGACCCATGAGATATGGTCATCAGTCTACGCACATACTAGTCTCTATGTATTATTGTTGTCCTAATTCACAATAATACTTGACTAGGGACATTTAAGAATAGTGTTCTGATTACAACCAATAGGATCTCACAATCAAGTCATGCACTTGATATCCCAAGGTATTGAACCTACTATTCTAAGTACTTTATTATATTCATTTAATCACAATAAACAACACAATAAATCAAATGCCTCATATATGAAATAAATATCATGATACAATATAAACTAGTAATGTCAATACACAACTGCCTTCTAGGGCATACACCAACACATCAACATATTCATTCCAAATGTGTTCGACTAAATCTTGACGAAGTGCATGATGTTTTTTTCTGTCATGTAATTGTACATTGCGTGCAATTCGAGCCGCACGCTCAGTTGGTCCAGCTTTGTTAATTACAATGAAGGTTGAGTCAGCATATTGGCCGTAGTCATATGAACTAATTCTTTCTTCACGTTCATCCTTAACAATCATATTGTGTAAAATGATACACGTCTTCATTATATAGGAGAGGCTGTCGGCATCCCAAAGTCTGTCTGGACCTCTTACAATCGCAGAGCATGCATTTAAGACTCCGAATGCGCATTCAACATCTTTTCTTGCAGCTTCTTGCATTTGGAAAAAAATTCTCTTTTTTGCAGTGTCTAGGGTCGAGTATGTTTTAACTATAATCCTAACGGGGGGTAGATTCCATCTGCTAAATGGTATCCCATATTGTAACTGTGATTGTTAATCACATAATCCTCTTGTGGTGCACAACCATCGAGAATGTTATTAAATAATGGAGAATAGTTAAGTACGTTTAGATCATTATTGTATCCTGGCATTCCAAAGAATGAATGTCAGAACCAAAGGTCATAAGATGCCACTGCTTCAAGAATGATTGCAGGTTCACGAATGTGGCCTGTATAATGGCCATGTCAGGCTGCAGGACAGTTTTTCCATGCCCAATGCATGCAATCTACACTACCTAACCTTCAGGGAAAACCCCGAGATTTGTTTTCTTCAAAGAGTTTCTCGATATCGTCGGTTGTTGGATGTCTCATATAATAATTCCCAAATATGTTAACAATTGCCACACAAAATCGACGAAGTATTTTTAAAGTAGTACATTCTCCAATATGTGCGTACTCGTTAATTGCATATACAATGATTTTTTGATGTGGAGATAAACCAAAAGATCTAGTTGCATCTTGTCAATGAAGAAAGTAATGATCATAACTTACAGTGTCTTCTAGTATCCAATTGAATAAAACCTGACGCATACGAAATCGGCGGTTAGATTGTCACCGTAAATGGGGTTATCTGGAAAATAAACTCTTCGAAGATATGTATCACCATCTTCTCTTTCGTGTCGAATATATCGGGGATGATTTGTATGTTGGCTTTGTTGAACCACCTTCAAAAATATTTGCATACGGCTATTAAAAAGTCTTCCAATACCCTCGTTCTCTTCGTCGGATGAATTAGAGTTAGAAGATGAGCTGAATTGAGCCATTGAGAATGGAACTGAGGAGTATATGAAAGATACAATATCAAGTTTGAATGTGGATTTTGTTGATTGTAGTATTGCAGACCGAACGATAACTTGAGTGTTAAATAGAATTGGAAATGGTAACTGTGGCTCACATTGTAAATAGTATTGGGAAAAAAACAAAAAAGTAAATCAGTCAAATTTAGTCAGAGTGTGAAGGGATTGATATGATAGAGATTTTTATAAAGTTGAGCATATGGAATAATCCAATAGTGAGTATGTTGATTTCTAGCAAGTTGACTATATGGAAAAATTTAATAGTCAGTATGTTTCGCATCAGTCAAAGTTTAGCAAGTTTAGCAAATTTATAAAATATTTTTAGCAAGTTTAATAGCAAATTTTAAGTAAGTGTAGCAATTTTTTTAAACCCACATATTACAGATGGAAATGATGTATCAGCGAAAGTTTGCTAAAGTGAGTGTACATTGTGCTTATGGAATCCAATTTTCAGTTGATTTAAAGTATTGAAAATTTATAGAGATTTTGTTGTCGGTGCAAATATGTAGGAGTCCAACAATTAGAACAACGTTAGAATGCCAGAAAACAAAGTAGCATGGGATTAAATTCCTTGTACCATGTTAAAAATACAATAAAAGGTACAATATTTACAACATCGCATAATAATCAATTGACTATTCATCATCATCGAGTTGTGTACATGGTACAAATTTTGGTGTTGGATTGGTCATCTCAGTATTGAAGTAGTCAATATTTTGCTACATTCCCCATTGTCTTGAAGAGGATGGTCGATCCTAGATACAGATCTCCTACGAGAAATAACTTGGGTAGGAAGGGACTCTTTCAACAATGTTTCTTCAAGAATGATACGTCGTAATTGTCCTTCAGTATTAGTTAGTTCCTGACACCGTCAATAATTCTTCTAGTTACCGTATTTATGATTAGCAGTTACAGTGTAATAATATTCCAATAAATGTGATTAATCTACATAAATAAATATATACTCACATAAGATAGTACGCCGCGAGGCTCAAATTCGAACGATTCTTTTGGGAAACTTCTCGTAACTGTATCGTCAGAAAAAAGTGGCAATTCCACTACACACTTGCCGTATCTGAAAGGTAGTTCAATGGGGGTTGTGTTGTATACTCAGTCGGTGCCCAATATGGGGGAAATGGAAATGGTAACTGGACATTAGGATCACTAATGCTAGCTGGTCCAATGAAATCAATATTTGTAGCATGCGATAGTGTTTTCATAATAGCACCTATTGACACCTTGACCCAATAATGATCGTATATACGCTGGTGTACAGGATGGACCAGCTGAGTAGCGTCAATAGGTGGACTAGCATCTTGTGGAGGTATTCGAGACATAACAATCAGTGACCTCTTGGGATAGCAATAATCTCGGTCAATTGCCAATAACAACGATCACCAAGATACCATACATCCTGTAGTACAATGTTTACTTTAGAACCCATTTAAACGTTATAATTAAACAACCAAAACTTATTGTGAATGTAAATCTAGATAAAAAATAGGAGTATTACCTGTTCGCAAAAATAAAAAATAACTCGATGTCGAGGCATGATGTTCGCAAAGACAATATCATGCTCGCCCTCATATGACGATCCCAAATAGGGTTGCCATATAATAAATGTTACGCCCCGCTTCCCAAAATACAGGAATACAAGCACATAACAAAGGCCCGGCGAATGATGTGTATATCATCCATAAGCTGTAACAGATTAACTCAACAATATGCAAAAGATCACAACCATGCAAGAAATAGATAACCACATAAACAATAAATAAACTCCAAAATAATCAAGAAATAAATTCACAAATAATATCCAACATCGGGGAGAGAAGTAAACTTCGGGTCATATAAGCCCAAAATACAAAGTAAGACACAGATAATAAAATAAACCAATAATATGAAATAAATATAGAAGTATAATGGTTCAGCTCCATTCTTTAGAAAGTTTGCTCACCAAGTCTTTGGGTCAAATTTCCTCCGGTACCTGTAAACTCATTAACTAGAGGTGGGGAAAAAATAGTCCATTAGAGTAAGTTACGGACAGCAAATAGTGGAAGCAAAGAAGCAAGAATAAGATGGTATATCAAGAAATAATGAACTAGATCAAAATCAAATGTCAATAACAATGGATGATAATAAAATTCAAGGTCTAGAATTAACGATGCAATAAACAATGAGTGAAATCAACGATTCAATGTCAATAACAATAATCATGATCAAGAATGCAAGTGTCAATCTAAGTTAATTAATATTTTATTATCCTATCTAATACACATAATACTGTGTCCCATACCACAAGTTCGGTGCATACAAATAGTGATTGTTTAAACTATCGTGGTGAACACAATAGATCATGTACTCGGCACGATAACAATAACGAGAATCCAAAATCCATGACCCATAATGAGAATTTATCCACAATCCATGAAAATAAACAATCTAGAACAAGGGGCTCATTCCGAGTACAGTCTCCGATTGTTCACTACTAAGTCGTCCCTTATTACCCCAGCTTGTTAATATTTTATTACATACAAATGTGGACATGCAATGGATAAAGAAGTTTCGAAGTGATATCAAAGAGATGTCAAGGCTATTCAATACATGGTATAACTAATTCCATTCCCTAGATACAAAATCAAATATATATACACTTAAAAACACAAAACACACATTCTGGACATCAAGACGTTGTTGTGCAAAAACCAACTTTTCCGTTTCTACAGGAAAGCAAATCAGGTTTTGTCAGAGATTCTGGAAGTAGACTCTTTGCCGGTTCCAACACATATTCATACGATATATAATAAATACAGAAACTAGGCAAATAATATCATTCTTTACTGATTACATGTTCTGGAAGCATCTTAGAGTTAAATTTTGATATACAAAAGCTGTTTGTAAAATCATTTGAAAATCTCGTAAAAATCATATTTTAATTCTTAACAATGTTTAGTAACAACAAAATGAATCTCAGATTTTATTTCTTAAAATTAATCAACTGTTTTAATTAATTAGACACTGTAATGCATTTTCAAACTGCATTCTGGAATTTAGTTGTCAATGTACGAAAATTTGGATATATTGCAATCTATAGGTCGGATTGCAAAACCGTCAGATGATCTGGACTCCAAACACACAGGACTTTGAATTTTATCTAATAAGTTTTAAATTATATTATCTTTAGTTAGGTCAAAATTCTAGTTCTTGACTGAACTAGTGTTCTAACATCAACCTAGGGTCAAGTTTTCATATTTATAATAGGTCTGGAAAATTATCAAATAATTTTATAAAAATAAGAATGAGACTCATAATCATGACAACTAACAACATATAAAGTTTCAAGTTATAATTCTATTGTTAGAAATTTATTTTAATAGATAACCATGTCGGTGTATCTCTAGACAAAAATCTGGAAATTGAAATCCTAGCAGTGTTAAAAATATAATAACTTGTAGTTTATCAATCGGAATTTATATTCGTAAAAAGTTCTAAAAATAGATTCAAATGGCTAAAAATGTTGTTTGCAAAGTTCTTTTAAATTACAAAACAACTGGGTCAAAAACTCAAAACAACATAGAATAGACAGCAGACCAGCATCTAGATTATTATTATTTGACAACAAAATAAAAGCAAGCATATAATTTCATGACAAATAAATCAACAGGAAAATTCTACTCAATTATCAGTTGGATTATGTATGCAAGGCAAATAACACTAGAGGGGGGGTGAATAGTATTATGTACAAAATAAAAAATAATTTAAACTTGTGGCAACTGTTAAGTCGACTGGAAAGCAAAACCAGTCAACTAAAATGCCAGATAAAAGAGAGTTAATCAACTGAAGAACAGCGAGTCTGTTAAGTCGACTTAATAACGAAACAAGTCGACTGATCAAACACAGACTTACAATAAAGTGCAGAGAAATCAAACCACAGAGAATCAACAATGCTAACATGGCGGTATATTCTGGTTCGGTTCTCCCGACCTACGTCCAGTCCCCAAGCAACCCACTTGAGATTTTCCACTATTCTTGAAAAAAATACAAGAATAACCTACGACCTTTGGCAACAACTATGCCAAACCTGTAGACCTCTCTCACCACTAGAGAGAGCAAGACCCTACTCTACAACCTAGAGGGAACACCGACTCTACACCAAGAGCCCTTCTCTCCAATTGAGAGGACCACTCTCACAGCCTGAGAGTGAAACAACAAAGAAATAGAAGATTACAACACCTAAAGCCTTGATTTTTGAGTGTGCTTTTTGTGTAGAGGCTATAGGTCAACTTCTAATCGCAGTCTTCAACTTAATCGTTGTTATGCAAGACTGAAATTAGAGAACCAAGTCTAAAGAATGAGAGTACTTGAAAGTTTTAAGCTTTTTTCACAAATAAAAGCAAATGATAAAAGCATTGGGTTAACTTTTTCCAAGTTCATTCTGAACTCTATTTATAGAGTAAAAACTCCAAGGACGTTAGAAAATGGTTCACCAAGTTACCAACAAATGGCAGAAAAAATTTGAGTTTGAAAATTAATTTTTAAACTTCAGAAAACTGTCAAAACAGCTCGAACAGTTTACTGGGTTGCCAAAGGAGTCGACTGGTCAGAGCTTGAGTAAGTTCAGTTTGTTTCGTACTTGAATAGTCGACTGCTTATTGAAGTAAGTCAACTGGTACTTTGATAGCTGAACTTATACAAGCTTGAATTTGTCATTTTGATTTTTAATAATCTTTACTTTAATCCTAGGGGATGTGTGAGTGTGTGCATCAAGGCTATTACAAGATTTCTAAAACATCAAAAAATACAATAAATTTACAAGACACTCTTTTGAGCTGATCACTTTGAAGCTCTAAATAACCCTTGTCTTGTATCTTGATCTTGAGTCTTGAAAAAGCTTCCTTGTCTTGGAGCTTGATCTTAAGCCTTGAAAGCGTTAAGTACACACTGCAAGAGATATGTAAAATAGAACATATGTGTTTCATGTTGTAGTCATCAAAATCAAGAATCTACATTTCTCTCCCCCTTTTTGATGATGACAACACAATAACTAAATAATATAGAATACATGCTTCTCCTGAACATAACTAAATAATTGTAAATTGCTTCCCCTAAATAAAATAAGATATGCACACAACAATAAAAATAAGATACACAATATCATAAAGCATGTACACAACCAAGCATGATAAAACTTGCATATATAAATAAAAATTGTGTACATAACCAAGCATGATAAAAATTGTACACAATCAAGCATGATCAAACTTCTCCCCCTTTGGCTTCAAAAAAAATAGAGAAGGAAACCAAATTCATATATAAATAACAGACCATAAAAGACAATCCAAAGAGAGAAACATAAAGGTTTACATAAATAGCCAAATAGTATGCATAATTCAAAAGATAAAATCTTACAAACATAGAAAACATAATGCAAAAGAAATAAAAACAACTTCAATCGTCGTCGTCGTCACTGTTGGAGGCAGGAGTAGGCTGAGGAAATGTCAAACAAACATCTGAGTGAGGTTAGAAAGACTAGCCTCAAGAGAATTCTGTCGACCCAAAATGAGATCCTGACGGTCCATAAGATAGTTTACAGACGTATAGAGGCTCTCAGGATGAGAAAAACTAGCCCTAGGACGAGCACTAGAAGACGAACTAGATGCCGAAGAACGATGGGGAATAGAAGTGGCTAAAGGTATAGGTGGAGCATTACGAGGAGGTGAAGTAGGAGGAGTATGAAGTAATTTCATACGGGCAAGACTGGCTTAATCAAAAGATTCAAAATGAGACACAACACTAGACTTTGAATCTAAATCTACCTTAAAGTGATTAAAGACAAGAGTGAGAAGAGCACCATAAGGTAGAAAAGAGGAATGAGATTTGTGGAGATGACTAAAAATAACATAACTCCAATTGATTTGAATATTCCCAAAAATAGCATACACAGCCGCTTGTAATTCGTACGAAAATTGATCGTAACTTCCCGTTTTAGGGATAATATTATATGACAAAATTTGTACAAGAAGTTTTGCAAGCGGGGTGATGTTCTTATTGGTCATTGGAGGACCACGGTTAGGAAGAAAAAATTTAGAAAAAATAGAGTGATCACCAAGTTCAATCTCACCTAAATCCAACCCATCAAAAGGAATGTTCAAAATCTCTCCTAATGTCTTAACATCCAATTTGATCCTCACATTTTTAACAAGTGTAGTGATAGTAATCGCATCACCATCTCATTATTAGCGACTTTCATATTAGTAAAAACAAATAAATAAGTTGCGAGTAGTAATAGGGTTGATTGACTAAAGATAAGAGATCAAACAATCCACATTGTTGAAAAAGTGGAGCACTAGGATGCATCTATCCAAATGAAGAAAGTTAATAAACCTTCCAGGAAAAATACCTAGTTGGCAAATGATAAAAAAAATCAACTAGACTAGGATTCCTCAAATACTGAAGATAATTTGGATGAGTTTGTTATTCCTCAACATGAGCAGACCTAGATCTTTTGGATTTCGACATGAAGAAAATAGACTAATCTAAAAGACCTAAATAGATAAGAGGAAAAAACACAAAGAACAAATGTACCCAACAACACAGAGAGAAAACGAAGCTAGATGAGGACCAAAGTAGAAGAAACTCCGAGCTAAGAAGATCGAGCTGCCAACTCCAATCAGAAATCGCGAGAGCAAAAGAAACCCAGAAACAACTTCACAGCACAGTCGTCTGGTCTTGAGGTTGAAGAAGAGTAAAAAGTAAAATGGGAAAAGTGAAAGGAGTCTAGGGTTTTTACAAATAATTAAGGGTGGAGATTAAAAGAAAGGATGGATTGATGGTGTAGATCGCATAGAGAGTAAAAGTGGAATGGGTCGGGTCTAGGAAGAGCAAAAAAAATCCCAACAAGTGACGATTCAGTTTTAAAAAATCTGAACATAGCCGCAACAGTCGACTGGAATTAAGGGAAGTCGACTGAAGCGAGAGAAAAATAAATCCAATAATAAATAGTTTTATAAAGTATCGTCAATCGACTGGGAAAGAAAGACAGTCGACTGGTCATTAAGAAAAAATCAAGAAAGAAAAACAAACACATAAACTCGGTATAAGTCGTCCGAAAACCAAAATAAGTTGACTTAGACACCATAATTTTTAGGAAATATCATGAAATGAGTAGATTCCTAGTTCTCGTCTAAATTTGATAAAAATGTCTTCTTTCAACGGTTTGGTAAAAATATCCGCTATTTTTTTATCAGTAGAAATATATTCCAATATAATATCTCCTTTTAAAACATGATCACGTAGAAAATGATGTCGAATATCAATATGTTTCGTACGTGAATGTTGAACCAGATTTTTAGATAGATTAATGGCACTGGTATTGTCACACATTATAGAAGGTTTTACAAAAAAGAAATACCATAATCAAATGAATTTGTTTCATCCATAAGATTTGAGCACAAGCAAAACTTGCAGTAATATATTCAGCCTCTGTGGTAGATAGAGATACGGAATTTTGGTTTTTACTGCACCAAGATACTAGGGAATGTCCCAAAAGTGACAGGTTCCACAAGTACTTTTACGGTCAGTTTTACTTCCAGCAAAATTAGCATCACTATAAGAAAATAACTGAAAATTATTGGTGCGAGGATAAAATAAACCATAATCAGATGTGCCTTTAATATATCTTAAAATCCGTTCCACTGCTTTTAAGTGAGATTCTTTTGGATCAGACTGATATATAGCACACAAACATACGCTAAACATAATATCTGTTCTACTAGCAGTTATATATAAGAGTGAGCCAATCATACCTCGATAGAGCTTTTGATCGACACTCTTACCTAATTCATCTTTGTCAAGTGCAGTAGTAGTAGCCATAGGTGTGGTCTTACTACTAGTGCCATCCATGCCAAATCGTTTAAGGTAATTCCTTTGTAACGCCCCAAATCCCAAATTACTGAGTTCGAGATGTTCTTCAGGATCTTTTCGCTTTTCTCGAGTACAATTTTGCAAGGAAATTCAAACTTTTCTTTTTTACATCAGAGTTACAACATCTTACATTTAAATTTACACAGCGGAAGCAAAATATACAATATTTACATAAATGAACAACAACATAATGAGATCTTTATGCATCCATTCCTCTTTTACATGTAATTTGTCCTGCATACAAAACTGTGGGTACGTCAGTTTATTCAACCGACGATAATTATACATGGCCATCCTCTCTATGCCAGAAACAGTATAATGAATCTCATTTCTTAAAAAAATCACAATCTTGTTCATAATAAGCATGTAAAATCAAAAGGGAACTTTTAGAGATGTCGTGTCGTGATTGTGCACTTAATCCTTAATGCAATTATTAAACTTTTCACATGACACTAATACACACTTGTTCGAATTCTATGCATCCCATACTACATAGGTTCGAGGGCAAGCCTCTTAATCGTTCTTCATTTTTGTAGGGTTCGATCCCCCGCCATGACTTACTCTACTTCTGTAAATTCAATGAGTATCTTAGATGATTCTATGAGTACAAGCATGTATCCTGGCCCCTGGAGTAGAATTTCGCGCCATGTCTTGGCTCGTCAAGCATGCATTCTGCGACAATTCAGCCTCCTCCCTGAACGCACTCCTCTTGCAGTCACCAAAACATCCCACAAGCGTGACTAGAGTCCGATCATTACTGAGTTGTGCCCGCGCCATGTCTTGACTCATCAAGCATGCATTCTGCGGCTCACACACCCGCACCGTACCCTAGCTCTCATACTCATGTTTTTCTCTCACCTTCATCACCTCCACACTATGTATTAAAGTTACATTAGAATCATGAATAAAAATCAAGCTCTAGAGTTAGCCTCTCCATCAACCGGACTTATCATTTCATTTCACTCGACCAACCTGGTCTATTTCTCAATATCATTTCATTTCACTGTCGGGAAGACTTAGCTACTCTTTTGTTCAATTTCAAATTCACAATATCCAATTGAGCGCCATCAGGTCATAATTCATTTTAGAGTCTCACAGACTTTTTCATCATGATTTAGCCTTTCATAATTATTCATTTAATTCTCAATTCTCATCTATGATTTCTTTCACATAATTCATACAGCCATAAACAGAATTCATTGATTTAAAAGCATAAAGTTCATCATTACCCACAGTAACTAACATGAATCAAATATATCAAGTCCACTCTATACAGTCGACTTGGAAGAACACCAGTCGACTCATACAGTCACACATAGTATCATCATAATTGCTCGGGATAGTCGACTGTTGCACTCAACCAGTCGTCTGTCCCGCAACCTTCCATATTCACAATATTATCCACATGACAGTCGACTGTCCATTAATCAGTCGTCTGTCCTGGAGATTTCAAACAGCATAATTTCGAAGTCCAGATCAGTCGACTTGCTACACACATTCGGTCGACTGGACAGATCCATTTCAATTAGGGAATTTATTTACAATTCTTACGTGTACTTGCATCATGATATCAATTAACAGTATACATCAATTCATGTTTCATAAACAGAGTTTCCTCTTGTTCAGTAGCATTCACAGCATAATTTTCCCAGTTATTAACATGCTCCTTTAGAGAAAACTACTCTAAACATGCATTCGCATTGCTCATACTTTCTTACAATAATGAAGGTACAAATCTCAAGTCATCATAATGGGTCTACATAAATAGAATATCTTTATTCAGGGGACTTTCAAACAGTCATATTCAGAATGAAGCACCAGTCGACTTAACACCAAGTCAGTCGACTGCGCCGACAACTTCAGATATTTATCACTATTAGTTCTTTTCATTTATTTACCTTCCCTCCATCATATGTGTCATAGGGAAAATATACATTTAATAATCACACCATCACAGCTATTTGCACACACTTATCAGCACATTATGAAAAGAAGTGTCTCGTACCAGTCGGCTGGCTCACATGGCAGTCGACTGTACCGACAGTCTTGTTATCAACATTAATAGCATATTCAAGCAATTTCTACCGCATTCAATTCACTTTTTATAACATGGTATCAATCATAACAATTGCAATATCATTCCTACATTAGAAGTCCTGAGAAACACCCACCTTATATGAAGAAATAATCGAAATCCCGCAAAGCTCCCAATATAGCGCAGCACCTCTTGCTCCTCGTTCCACACCGAAATCTTCAGCAATGCTGCTTGCCTCCACAGAAAAGCTCCCACACAAAACTCACCGATACTCTCTAGCAGTCTTAGGAAATTTTAGTGTAAAAAGATAGGGAATAGGAGGGGGTATTTATACTAGAATATAGGTGAAATGGAGGGCTGAGATTTATTGGGGAGTTGGAGAATCAAAGGCTGAGATCAAATCGGGAGTTGAGAAACTACCCACACCTCAAAATAACTACCCATGATCTAAACCCATCACTCCACAATCCGGCCAAGAGTTGTGTCCAATGCACGTGTATGCGAATGCACGTGCATGCACCAACTACACCCTACAAATTAGTACATCAAATACCCGGTCAAGAAAAGAAAAGATGTCACACATACTGGTTATAAAAATACAATAGAAGGGGTTTTAAATCCATGGGCTAAAATTAATTGGGCCAAACTAATTATTTTGTAGAAAACTTTTGGGCTTTAAGAAAAAAATATTACACATGCATACCATATGTAGAATTAAATAATCTTTATATATATTAGAAAAATTGGGGTATTACATCACTCCCTCCTTAGAATAGTTCCGTCCCCGGAACTACAACCAAGAGCGAGAAACAGAAAACACAACAACAAGAGATACAAGGATATAAAGATACAAAATACAAAATACAATCAACAAGACAATCAAGCAAAAAGCTCAGGATAGTCCTTCAACATCTTCTCCTCAGATTCCCAAGTAGCCTCTTCAACCAAGTGATTTCTCCAGACTACCTTGACCATCGGTATCGTCTTATTCCTCAAGACTTTCTCCCTACGGTCAACGATCTCAACAGGAGTCTCGATGTAATTCAGGTCTAACTGCAAACCTTCCGGCACTTCAGGCAAATGATGACTCGGGTCTGGAATATAACCTCTCAACATAGACACATGAAAGACATTGTGCACCTGAGACAACTCTTCCGGTAACTCAAGCCGGTAAGCAGTTTTCCCGATCCTTTTCAATATCTTATACGGGCCTATAAATCTTGGGGCTAACTTCCCGCCTTTGCCAAATCGAACCACACCTTTACTGGGTGATACCTTCAGAAAGACGAAGTCACCAACCTCAAACTCAAGGTCCCTTCTCCGGTTGTCTGCATAGCTTTTCTGCCTGCTCTGAGCTTCCACCAACCTTTTCCTGATCAGATCAATCTTCTCAGAAGTCAGCTGTACAAGCTCAGGACCAAACAACTGATGCTCCCCAACCTCATACCAACACACAGGAGTCCTGCACTTCCTGCCATACAAAGCTTCATACGGCGCCATCCCGATGCTAGCCTGAAAACTGTTGTTGTAGGCAAACTCTACCAAAGGTAAATGCCTTTCCCAACTGCCTCCGAAGTCTAGTATACAACACCGAAGCATATCCTCAAGAATACGGTTGACTCTCTCGGTCTGCCCATCGGTCTGTGGATGAAAAGCAGTGCTGAAATCTGTCTTGGTACCCAAAGCTGCCTGAAGACTCCTCCAGAAATGCGAAGTAAACCGCGCATCTCGATCAGACACAATAGTCGAAGGAACGCCATGAAGTCGGACAATCTCACCAACATACAACTCAGCCAACTTGTCCATCGAAGCAGTGAGTTTCATCGCCAAAAAGTGAGCGGACTTGGTTAGTCGATCGACTATAACCCAAATAGCATCATTGCCCTTAGAACTCTTAGGCAATCCCGTAATGAAATCCATACTGATGTTATCCCACTTCCATTCCGGAATAGGTAACGGCTGTAATAGACCTCCGGGTCTCTGATTTTCGGCTTTGACTTGCTGACAAACCTCACACTTCGCGACAAATTCGGCCACATCCCGCTTCAAACCTGACCACCAGAAATGCTGTTTGATGTCTTTGTACATCTTAGTACTCCCAGGATGTACAGACAAAAGAGTAGCATGCGCCTCCTGAAGAATACTCTCTTTCAGGTCCGCCTGATCTGAAACACACAGCCTATCTCCGAACCACAGCACCCCATCCCTGGTTTGAAATCTGGGCAACCTGCCAGCACCAACCTGTTCCTTCATCTCCAAGATATCAGCATCAACTTCCTGACTTGCAATGATCCTTGCATTCAAAGTAGGCTGAAGCTTCAACTGAGATAAAGATGCTCCCAATCCTTGCAAGACAACCTCAATATCTGCTCGATCCAACTCCTCAATCAGATGCCTCTGAGTCGTAATCAAACTGGCCAAACTGCTCTTGCGACTAAGTGCATCAGCAACAACATTAGCCTTTCCAGGATGATACTTGATCTCAGGTCGCATATCCTCGAGCACTTCCAACCATCTCCACTGCCTCAGATTGAGATCCCTCTGCTGGTATATGTACTTCAAGCTTTTGTGATCCGTGTACATGTTCAATTTCTCACCATACACGTAGTGCCTCTATTGCTTCAAAGCAAAGATAATCACAGCCAACTCTAGATCATGAGTCGGATAATTCTTCTCATGCGGTCGTAGTTGCCTAGACCCATAAGCGATTACTTTACCTTCTTGCATTAAGACACAACCAAGCCCCCGATGTGAAACATCGCTATAGACATCGTACTCAACTCCTGCTCTAGGCAAAGCCAAAATAGGTGCAGTCGTCAGTCTATCTTTCAACTCCTGAAAACTCGCCTCACATTGCTCGGTCCACTTGAAGCTCACATTCTTCTTGGTCAACTCAGTAAGCGGTACAGCTATCTGAGCATAACCTTGAATGAATCTCCTGTAGTATCCAGTCATCCCAAGGAAACTTCTGACTTCCTTCACTGTAGTAGGCCTAGCCCAGTCTCTCACTGCCTCTATCTTCTGAGGGTCAGTTGCCACTCCCTCCTTAGAAAGGATGTGACCTAGGAATGCCACTTCAGATTTCCAGAAATCACACTTGGATAACTTGGCATACAACCTCTGCTCTTCCAACTTCTGCAAAACTGCTGCCAAATGCTCGGTGTGCTCCACCTCAGACTTGGAGTACACGAGAATATCGTCGATAAACACCACGACGAAAGAATCAATACACGGCCTCAGAACTCTGTTCATCAAGTCCATGAAGATTGCGGGTGCATTCGTCACTCCGAATGGCATAACTAAGAATTCGTAATGCCCATGCCGAGTTCTAAACGCAGTTTTGTGCACATCTTCAGCTTTCACTCGCACTTGGTGATATCCTGATCGAAGATCTATTTTGGAGAATACAGCTGCTCCTTGTAGACGATCGAACAAGTCATCAATTCGAGGAATCGGATACTTATTCTGAACAGTGACCTTATTCAGCTCTCGGTAATCGATACACATCCTCATCGATCCATCCTTCTTCTTAACCAAAAGCACTGGTGCTCCCCAAGGTGACGCACTAGGTTGAATAAAGCCTTTTCCCAACAGTTTCTCAATCTGCCGTTTCACTTCATCCTGTTCCACTGGAGCCATCCTATACGGTGCCTTAGAGATCGGTGCACTTCCCGGTTGAACAGTGATGCTGAACTCTACATCATGGTGTGGAGGTAACCCAGGAAAATCTTCCAAGAACACAGTCGGATAGTCCCGAACCACCGGAATTCTTGCAATTCCACAGGAGTCTCTTCCTTGCGGATAGTTGCCACCAACTTAGAACACTTCAGCTTCCCCTGGAAAGTGACTTCAGGTCCTCCTGGAGCCTTCACTGTCACCGTCTTGGTCTTACACTCGATGCTTGCACTGTACACCGACATCCAATCAATGCCAATGATAACATCGACTCCCAAGATAGTCAGTTCGATCAGATCAATGCCAAAGATTCGATCCCCAATCTCTATCTCGCAATCAGCATAATACCGATCAGTGGTCAAGGTTTTCCCTGATGGAGTAGCTACTGCTAAGATCTTGCCCGGAAAAATCTTCGGTTCAACTCCCAACACTTTAGCAAACTTTGGAGACACAAAAGTATGAGAGGATCCAGTATCAAACAACACCACAGCTTTCTTTCCATTAAGATAGAGTTCTCCTGTTACATAACATACATCATTACATAACAGTTTCACACTATGAACGGGAAGAAGAAATGACAAAAACCACACTAAACATCAGCTCTCGTACCAGAGATGACCTGATCCGCCTCCTCAGCATCAGCTTCTGTCAAAGCAAATACTCGTCCTGACTGGTACGGCCTCTTCCCAGTCTGCTGTATTGGCACATTGTGATTGCCAGCCCGTGGTTTGAGACATCGAGATTGGTAATGTCCCACTTCACCACAGTTAAAGCAAGTGACTGCAGAAGGTCTCCCTACATCGTTTCCAGGTCTTCCAGCTACACTGACAGCGTTCGCCCCCGTCGGTTTGAACCTCTGTGCAGACGGTTGCCCCTTGAAACTCCCCAATTGAGCAGGCCTCTTCCCAGACTGCCAGTTGCTCTTCTGGTGCTGAGCAACATGGAACTGCTCCATATCCGCCTCCGAGCCTTCTTCGCCTCATCCATCACCAGTTCTGGAGCATACCTGGAGAGCTGAGTAAACTTAGTCTCATACTCCCTTACCGACATGCTGCCTTGCTGAAGTGACAGAAACTCCATGGCCTTCTTCTCCTGGACGTCGGAGGGGAAATAATGGCTGCGGGATTCTTCCAGAAATTCCTCCCAGCCAAGCAACAAGCCGCCCATAGTCCTCTTCATCGACTGCCACCAAACAGTCGCATCCTTCTCCAACTGCAAAGTCGCCAACTTGACCTTGCTGCCCTCTGGTGTCTCCAACACCTCGAAGATTGTCTCCACTTGCCGAATCCAGTTGTCAGCTGCATCTGGATCTGACTTTCCCTCGAACACTGGTGGTTTTATTCTCTTAAACGATTCCACTAGCTTAATTGCCTCGGGTACTGGATTCACCGGCCCCCTTCCTTGGTTTGCAGCCACTGCATTCAGTGTCTGGTAAACCCTTGCAAATTCGGCCTCCAGGTCCAAACCTTCACCATTCTTGGCTCCCCTTCTCAACATATTCTGATGCAAAAGATCCATTAAATTCGAAGTATAAGACAAGAAATTAAACCAACTTCCATTTCATTGAATTTCAAAGTTTATACATTCGAATTAAAACATTTCTTAACATCAGAATAGAAGAAAATAGAAACTAGGACAATCTAATCTCTACGGGTCCTCTTCGCTGCTCGAATCTCATCCCGCAGTTCATCCACTTGGTCCTTCAACACATCCGTCAGGTTCTTTCTCTTCTCAAGTTCCCAAACCCGATGGCTAAGAACAGAATAGTCGGCATTCCGCTTCTCCAGCTGTGCCTCCAAGACTCCAACTCTATACTTCAGGGTATCCACTTGCCTCTGAAGAGAAGCCACAGTGCCACTCAGAGCTGGTCCCTTTTCTTCATCGGAAGAAGAAGAATCGTCAGATGAGTCCGGCGGTAGGGTGATCTCTCGAGATTCAGGGTACTCCTCATCATCAGAATCTGCTTGCCCAGGGTGATACTCGTCCTCAGAATCAGCCTGTCCAGGATGGTACTCTTCCTCAATAATATGCCAGTTGTCGCCTCCAGCAGGGTCGAAGTGATCAGCCATCTTAGAATAGAGAGGAAGAAGCATAAATCATAGAGCAACACAAATGTAAGTCACTTACATTTAAATCTCTAGACTCAAACACACACTCTAATGTCCACATCTAGGGTGTCGTTCCTTATAAATTTGTACAAGTGTGAAAGCGTAGAAAAGCGTGGCTCTGATACCACTCTGTAACGCCCCGAATCCCAAATTACTGAGTTCGAGATGTTCTTCAGGATCTTTTCGCTTTTCTCGAGTACAATTTTGCAAGGAAATTCAAACTTTTCTTTTTTACATCAGAGTTACAACATCTTACATTTAAATTTACACAGCGGAAGCAAAATATACAATATTTACATAAATGAACAACAACATAATGAGATCTTTATGCATCCATTCCTCTTTTACATGTAATTTGTCCTGCATACAAAACTGTGGGTACGTCAGTTTATTCAACCGACGATAATTATACATGGCCATCCTCTCTATGCCAGAAACAGTATAATGAATCTCATTTCTTAAAAAAATCACAATCTTGTTCATAATAAGCATGTAAAATCAAAAGGGAACTTTTAGAGATGTCGTGTCGTGATTGTGCACTTAATCCTTAATGCAATTATTAAACTTTTCACATGACACTAATGCACACTTGTTCGAATTCTATGCATCCCATACTACATAGGTTCGAGGGCAAGCCTCTTAATCGTTCTTCATTTTTGTAGGGTTCGATCCCCCGCCATGACTTACTCTACTTCTGTAAATTCAATGAGTATCTTAGATGATTCTATGAGTACAAGCATGTATCCTGGCCCCTGGAGTAGAATTTCGCGCCATGTCTTGACTCGTCAAGCATGCATTCTGCGACAATTCAGCCTCCTCCCTGAACACACTCCTCTTGCAGTCACCAAAACATCCCACAAGCGTGACTAGAGTCCGATCATTACTGAGTTGTGCCCGCGCCATGTCTTGACTCATCAAGCATGCATTCTGCGGCTCACACATCCGCACCGTACCCTAGCTCTCATACTCATGTTTTTCTCTCACCTTCATCACCTCCACACTATGTATTAAAGTTACATTAGAATCATGAATAAAAATCAAGCTCTAGAGTTAGCCTCTCCATCAACCGGACTTATCATTTCATTTCACTCGACCAACCTGGTCTATTTCTCAATATCATTTCATTTCACTGCCGGGAAGACTTAGCTACTCTTTTGTTCAATTTCAAATTCACAATATCCAATTGAGCGCCATCAGGTCATAATTCATTTTAGAGTCTCACAGACTTTTTCATCATGATTTAGCCTTTCATAATTATTCATTTAATTCTCAATTCTCATCTATGATTCCTTTTACATAATTCATACAGCCATAAACAGAATTCATCGATTTAAAAGCATAAAGTTCATCATTACCCACAGTAACTAACATGAATCAAATATATCAAGTCCACTCTGTACAGTCGACTTGGAAGAACACCAGTCGACTCATACAGTCACACACAGTATCATCATAATTGCTCGGGATAGTCGACTGTTGCACTCAACCAGTCGTCTGTCCCGCAACCTTACATATTCACAATATTATCCACATGACAGTCGACTGTCCATTAATCAGTCGTCTGTCCTGGAGATTTCAAACAGCATAATTTCCAAGTCCAGATCAGTCGACTTGCTACACACATTCGGTCGACTGGACAGATCCATTTCAATTAGGGAATTTATTTACAGTTCTTACGTGTACTTGCATCATGATATCAATTAACAGTATACATCAATTCATGTTTCATAAACAGAGTTTCCTCTTGTTCAGTAGCATTCACAGCATAATTTTCCCAGTTATTAACATGCTCCTTTAGAGAAAACTACTCTAAACATGCATTCGCATTGCACATACTTTCTTACAATAATGAAGGTACAAATCTCAAGTCATCATAATGGGTCTACATAAATAGAATATCTTTATTCAGGGGACTTTCAAACAGTCATATTCAGAATGAAGCACCAGTCGACTTAACACCAAGTCAGTCGACTGTGCCGACAACTTCAGATATTTATCACTATTAGTTCTTTTCATTTATTTACCTTCCCTCCATCATATGTGTCATAGGGAAAATATACATTTAATAATCACACCATCACAGCTATTTGCACACACTTATCAGCACATTATGAAAAGAAGTGTCTCGTACCAGTCGGCTGGCTCACATGGCAGTCGACTGTACCGACAGTCTTGTTATCAACATTAATAGCATATTCAAGCAATTTCTACCGCATTCAATTCACTTTTTATAACATGGTATCAATCATAACAATTGCAATATCATTCCTACATTAGAAGTCCTGAGAAACACCCACCTTATATGAAGAAATAATCAAAATCCCGCAAAGCTCCTCAGATATAGCGCAGCACCTCTTGTTCCTCGATCCACACCGAAATCTTCAGCAATGCTGCTTGCCTCCACAGAAAAGCTCCCACACAAAACTCACCGATACTCTCTAGCAGTCTTAGGAAATTTTAGTGTAAAAAGATAGGGAATAGGAGGGGGTATTTATACTAGAATATAGGTGAAATGGAGGGCTGAGATTTATTGGGGAGTTGGAGAATCAAAGGCTGAGATCAAATCGGGAGTTGAGAAACTACCCACACCTCAAAATAACTACCCATGATCTAAACCCATCACTCCACAATCCGGCCAAGAGTTGTGTCCAATGCACGTGTATGCGAATGCACGTGCATGCACCAACTACACCCTACAAATTAGTACATCAAATACCCGGTCAAGAAAAGAAAAGATGTCACACATACTGGTTATAAAAATACAATAGAAGGGGTTTTAAATCCATGGGCTAAAATTAATTGGGCCAAACTAATTATTTTGTAGAAAACTTTTGGGCTTTAAGAAAAAAATATTACACATGCATACCATATGTAGAATTAAATAATCTTTATATATATTAGAAAAATCGGGGTATTACATCCTTAGCATATTTTTCTTGATTAATAAATATGTCATTTTGGAACTGTTTTATTTGAAGTCCAAGGAAGTAACTGAGTTCACCCATGTGACTCATCTCAAACTCATTTTGCATGGTAGTAGCAAACTCTTGACATAAATTACTGTTAGTTGATCCAAAAATTATGTCATCTACGTAAATCTGCATAATTGATATGTCTGATTTTATTTTCCTAATAAACAATGTAGTGTCTACTTTACCAATTTCAAACCCTACTTCTAAAAGAAAAGTTTTTAGACGATCATACCAAGCACTAGGTGCTTATTTAAGACCATATAAAGCCTTTTTTAATTTAAAAACATGGCTAGGGAATTGTTCATGTTCGAAACTTGGTGGTTGCTTAACATAAACATCCTCCTTAATGAAACCGTTTAAGAAAGCACTTTTAACTTCCATTTGGAAAAGTATGAAATTCATAAAACATGCAAAAGATAACAAAATTCTAATTGATTCTAGTCTAGCAACAGAAGCATATGTTTCATCAAAATCAATTCCTTCTTCTTGGTTATATCCTTGAGCAACTAGTCTAACCTTGTTCCTAACAACTTGTCCTGATTCATCTAACTTATTTTTAAATACCCATTTGGTACCAATAATAGTATGATCAGGGGGTTGTGGAACTAAATCCCATACATCATTCCTTACAAATTGGTTAAGTTCATCTTGCATGGCATTCAACCAAAATTCATTCTCACCTGCTTCTTGAATATTTTTCGGTTCAAAATTCGATAAGAAAGCAGCATGAGAAATCATATTAAAATGTGACCTTATTTGAATGTCATGTGAGTTATCACCAATAATTAAGTCATGAGGATGATCTCGAACTTCAACAAATGACTTTGGTAAAGTTGGAGTTATCTCAACAGGATCAGTCGTCTTAATGAACCCATCAACCGACTGATTCAACACATCAGTCAACTTATGAAGTCCATCAGTCGACTTATCTAGAGTAATTTGCTCAAGTGATTTAACAATGTTATCTAGTGGTGAAGATACAATTTCATCATCTTGAATAACACTAGATGAAGGTAAAGATTCATCAAAAGAAACATGCATAGATTCTTCAATAGTCAAAGATGACTTATTGAAAATTCTATAAGCCTTACTCCTATTTGAATATCCAATAAACATACCTTCATTAGATCTAGCATCAAATTTATCTAGGTTATCTTTTGTGTTTAATATGAAACACTTACAACCAAATACTTTAAAATAAGAAACTTTAGGAATACGTTCAAAAAACAACTCAAAACAAGTCTTCTTAAGCTTTGGCCTAATTAGTATTTAAAACATAACATGCTGTAGATACAGCTTCAGCCCAGAAGTATTTAGGCAAATTACTTTTAACAAGCATGGTACGTGCACATTCTTGCAAAGTCATATTCTTTCTTTCAACCTCTCCATTTTGTGATGAAGCTCTAGGAAATGCAAAAGTATGTGTTATACCATTCTTGTTGCAATATTCTGAAAATGTTTCATTCTCAAATTCTCCACCATGATCACTTCTAATAGTGACTACGGTTAGATATTTTTTATTTTGAACATGTTTTCATAAATTTGCAAATTCTTCAAAGGCTTCATTTTTATGTCTTAAAAAGATTACCCAAGTAAATTTTGAATAATCATCAACTAAAACAAATACATATCTACTTTTATTTAAGGAAGCGACTCTAGTAGGACCAAATAAATCCATATGGATCAATTCGAGAGGCCTGCTAGTGGAAATCATTTCCTTTGTTTTAAAAGTGGACTTTACTTGTTACCCTAATTGACATGCATCACACATTTTATCTTTCTTAAAAGATAATTTTGGCAGTCCTTTAACTAGGTTATTCTTAGAGAGTTTAGCGATATTTTTCATGTTTACATGTCCAAATCTTTTATACCAAAGTCAAGAATCGTTGTTCGAGACAACTAAACAAAAATCATCTCATTTGTTTTTAAACAAAGTTCATAAATGTTATTTTTTCTAATACCTTAAAAAATCACATTTTTCAAAGACAAATCATAAATCAAGCAAGCATCTTTTTCAAACACTATATTATAACCCTTATCACATAATTGACTAATACTTAACAGGTTATGCTTTAAACCACTAACTAAAAAAACATCTTCAATAATAGGAGTAGTATTCTTACCAACCATGCCTATTCCGATGACTTTTCCTTTGTTATTATCACCAAAAGTAACAGTTCCTCCATCTATATCTTGAATGGAAGAAAGCAAGTTTACTTGGCCAGTCATGTGTTTAGAATATCCACTGTCAAGTATCCATCGTTCCCTATTAGGTACCTACAAAATATTATTTGTGAATATGGTACCCTTTTCATTGGGTCCGAGAAAGATTAGTACTTCGGAAACCAAACCCAAAGTGAGTTTGATTTACCACCATATGAAGGTTTAAAATTAACAGAATTACAAAAATTATTTACAAAGTAATTTATGTAAGAAATCCTTTCATTTAGACACAAATTAACTTGAACCCAAATATTTTTGCACTGTCCAGTCGACTTATTTTTACCCAACAGTCGACTGTTTTTTGTATTCAGTCGACTGGGAGGTGATACTAGTCGACTTATATGAGGATGTTATCTTTTCGAATAAGACTTCATCCTTCTGGATAGGCGACCTATTTGAGGGGCCAGTCGACTGGTCTTTTCGGAAAACTTTCTATTTTCATGATTAATATGTATTTTTGGCTTTTCAAAGAAATCATATAACTTATTATTTACACTAGAAGCATAATAAATCTTATTATTACTAGTTTTATTAGAAGAATGACCTTTTTCAAGAATTTTTTGAAAACCAAGTCCAAATCTTTTATTAGACTGAACTTGATTTTGAAGAACTTCATTTAAATTCTCTTTTCCCTTATTGAACTTAGATACATTCTTAGACATCTCTTCATAATTTCATTTTAGAGATATAAGATCTGTATCCTAGTTGGAAATACGAGAAGTTAAAGACTTGACTTCAACTTGTAAATCAAGATTTTCTTGAGAAAGTGTTTGATTAACTTTCTCTAGATTCTTACCTTTTATTTTCTCTTTATTTAATTCTTGAAAGTTTTCATTAAATGCTTCTAATATATCACTAGAATCTATATTATTACTTACATCCCTTTGATTTGCCATGAAGCACACATTTGCAACTTCGTTAGATTCCTCATTTTCTTCTTCCGAAGATGAATTACTATTATCCCACGTTGCTTGGTAGGCCTTCTTGTTCTTCATGTACTGGTTCTTGGTAAATTTGTCCTTCTTGAAGTTTGAGACGGCCATTAGATTTTGCATTCTCCAACAGACAGTCCTTCTTCATGTGACCCATCTTATTGCATTTGAAACAAGTAGGAGGTTCATTAGTATCCTTTAATCTAGAATTAAATTTACCCTTGAGAAGAAATTTTTTGAATTTTCTTGTGAACATAGCCATTTATTCTTCATCAACTTCTGATTCAGACATAGCCTTGAAAGCAAGATTTTCTTTTTGGCTTTTTGCGATTCTAAGTCCTTTTGCGCTCCTCTAATTGTACTTCATAAGCCATTAGATTTCCAACAAGATTTTCAAGCGAAAGTTGTGTTAAATCATTGGCTTCTTCAATTGTGGTAGTCTTCTTTTCCCATTCAGGGGTAAGAGCACGAAAAATCTTTCTTACCATCTCTGCTTGCGTGTATGTTTTGCCAAGAGCCACAAGGAAATTTGTAATGTCGGTGAATCTTGTTATCATCTCTGATACATTTTCATTCTCCTTCATTCGGAACATCTCGAACCTGTGAACAAGAACAGAAATTTTAGACTCTTTGACCTTATTTGTACCTTCATGTGTTACCTCGAGAGTATGCCATATTTGGAATGCCGTTGTTGTGTTTGACAGACGGTTAAATTCTTCTTTGGTAAGTGCACAAAAGAGAGCATTTATTGCCTTTACATTGTTCATGGTATCACTCTTCATATCTTCATTCCATTGAGCATAGGGAAGAGTAGGCACTGTATACTCCGTCTCGGTCATGTTCCAAATTTCATAGTTGATGGATTGTAAGTAAATCTTCATTCTACATTTTCAGTAGTTGTAGTCTGTTCCATCAAAGAGAGACGGCCTTTGTGTAGATTGACCTTCGTGGTATTGATTTGTATTTGAAGTAGATGCCATTGCGATTAACCAGGCTCTGATACCAAGTATTAGATCATGTATGCAAGGCAAATAACACTATAGGGGGGTGAATAGTATTATGTACAAAATAAAAAATAATTTAAACTTGTGGCAACGTTAAGTCGAGTGAAAAGAAAAACCAGTCGACTGAAATGCCAGATATAAGAGAGTTAATCAACTGAAGAACAGCGAGTCTTTTAAGTCGACTTAATAATGGAACCATTCGACTGATCAAACACAGACATACAATAAAGTGCAGAAAAATTAAAATTGCAAGTTAGAGAAATCAAACCACAGAGAATCAACAATGCTAACACGGCGATATATCTCAGTTCAGTTCTCCTGACCTACGTCCAGTCCCCAAGCAACCCACTTGAGACTTTCCACTATTCTTTAAAAAAATACAAGAATACCGTAAGACCTTTGGCAACAACTATGCCAAACCCGTAGACCTCTTTCACCACTAGAGAGAGCAAGATCCCACTCTACAACCTAGAGTGAACATTGACTCTACACTAAGAGCCCTTCTCTCCAACCAAGAGGACCACTCTCACAGCCCGAGACTGAAACGACAAATAAATAGAAGATTACAACACCTAAAGCCTTGATTTTTTAGTGTGCTTTTTCTATAGAGACTATAGGTCAACTTCTAATCGCAGTCTTGAACTTAATCGTTGTTATGCAATACTGAAATTAGAGAACCAAGTCTAAAGAATGAGATTACTTGAAAATTTTAAGTTCTTTTTCACAAATAAAAGCAAAGACTTGATAAAAGCATTGGGTTAACCTTTTCCAAGTTCATTCTGAACTCTATTTATAGAGTAATAACTCCAAGGACGTTGGAAAATGGTTCACCAACTGCCAACAAACAAAAGAAAAAATTTGAGTTTGAAAACCAATTTTTAAACTTCAGAATACTATAAAAATAGCTCGAACAGTCGACTGGGTTGCTAAGGGAGTCGACTGGTCAGAGCTTGAGTAAGTTCAGTTTGTTTCGTACTTGAACAGTCGATTTCTTATCGAAGTAAGTCAACTGCTATTTTCACAGCTGAACTTATACAAGCTTGAATTTGACATTTTGATTTTTAATAATCTTTATTTTAATCCTAGGGGATGTGTGAGTGTGTGCATCAAGGCTATTACAAGATTTCTAAGACATATCAAAAAATACAATAAATTTACAAGACACTCCTTTGTGCTGATCACTTTGAAGCTCTAAATAACTCTTGTCTTCTATCTTGATCTTGAGTCTTGAAAATGCTTCCTTGTCTTGTAGCTTGATCTTGAGCCTTGAAAGCGTTAAGTACACACTGCAAGAGATATGTAAAATAGAACATATGTGTATCGTGTTGTAGTCATCAAAATCAAGAATCTACATTATCTGGATGAAGCCCTGCCATAAACAAGGCAAGATTATTATAGTCTTGGCGTTTAATTTCACAAACAAAATCACATCCACTCGGAAAACATTCACATCATCATTTTCTATATACATGTTTCTAGTCTATGTGTTCATGTAGTGTATGCATATGAGAAAATATACAGACTTGGGTTTGAATCAAGGAAAATGGCACGAAAAGATGACTACTACTTGGTTTTGCCGATGAATCTGTAATAGTCTCTTTCAAAGGTATCAAACAAATAAAATATGATAATTGAAAGAGGAACTACTTGCGGATATCAAAGAAGATTCTTGAACAAGAAAAATACACTAGTTCAAGAGGAAACTTGCCTTTAGACGATTATCCCGAATATTAATGACGATGATATGAAAAGATTCCAACGAAAACAAGACACGTGCAAACAACGTATTCGGCAACACGTGCAACTCAGCAGCCGCCAGCAAGATCAACATCGAGAATAGCAAAAGCAACATCGCGTGAACAGTAAGATGGCAGAAGCAATGGCAAGAAGCAGCATGTGCAAACACATCCGCAACGGGCAGCAGCGCAGGACTTCGGCTGTCAACGGTGACGCAAGGGACAACAGCAATCACAGCAAAAGACCACGATGGCGAAAACACATGTAAAAACTATGTACCCCGCAATCGCAATAAGAGACACGGCAATAACAGCAAAGGCAACAACAGCAATACACAGCAACAACAACGACGACTGTAGCGGTGGTTGGCGGCAGCGAAGAATCAGCAAGAAGGGCGGCAGCAAGGTGCAAGTGGAGGTTTACGGATTGATGCGGTGAGGTGCGCTCGGGGGTCGGCTGTGGGATGCAGGCAACAGAGGGAGGTTGCGGAGTCGAGGAGGGTGAAGGATCGACAGCAATGGCGAGGTCGATGGCGGAGTGCGCTGGTGGTATTGACGACGGTTGCTGGCGGTCGAGGATGGGGGAAAGGGCTCGGGGTGCTTCGGTGATCTGGGGTGTCATGCCCCGCTTCCCAAAAGAATACGGAATACGAGCACGTGACAAAGTCCAGCAAATAATTTTCATCATTCATAAGATGTAAGGGTCGACTCAACAACACGACAGGAATATACAAAAAATATACAACCACGCAGGCATGAAATAAAACTCATAATCAACAGAATTATTTGAAAAACAATACATAATCTTCAAATAAATATAAGATTTGGATCAAAAGTAAAATTTCGGGACAACAAACCTATTACAAGTTTAAGTAGCAACATGAAAGTTCAAGTAGCTACAAGGAAATAATTAAACTCAAGCACAAATAAACTAAAGCATGGTTCATCCCATTCGAAGCTTAGAATGTCTGCTCACCCACTCCTGCAGGTAGTTGATCCCCAAAACCTGTATATTTAACATGTGGAAGAAATAGAGAAATGAAAGACAAGATGCCCATTAGTGCAAGCTACGGATCGCAAGTAATACAAGCAAAAGGGTACAGGAATAAATACAAGAAGTATAGAATAGGGAACTGGAATCAAGAACACACAACATATCATGGCAGGAATGCAACTAGTGATAGATTCTAATGAAACTAGCAAGCAAGTAAACTGAGTCAAGTAACAGGATCATGTAACAAGTGAACATGTAATTTATAATAGGTATCAAGTAACATGCGAGACAGGTAATAGGTGTGTACAGGTAAACATGTTATTCTTAAGTCTATTGTTTAATCATAACTAATGCACCACTCATGCATCTCATATATATACCACATGGTTGTTGCATACAAACAAGTTACGTTTAGGTCTAGTGGTGGATTCTATAGGGCCGTGTACTCAGGCATCAAGTAACAAGCAAGAAGGTTCATGAATGCAATAATAATATAACAAGTTCATGAATCTAGTAATAACGAGTTCATGAATGCAATAGTAATATAACAAGTTCACGAATCAAGTAATAACGAGTTTATGAATGCATTAATAATATAACAAGTTCATGAATCGAGTAATAACAAGTTCATGAATACAATAATAATATAACAAGTTCATGAATCAAGTACAGGTGGGAACACAGGCCTCCTTCCGAGTACACTTACCTATATTTTCCACTACTAAGGTCTTTCCCTTAAACCCCCGCTTGCACTACAACCGTCGATGGATTCACCGGCGCTTTTTTATAGATTCACCGGCGCTTATAAGCGCCGGTGAATACCCTACCGCCGTGTCGAACAGCGTCGTACCACCGCCGGCGTTGCGCGTGCCGGGCATTCACGGCCAAGTTTCCCCGGCGCTTGCGAAACCGCCGGTGAAAGCTTTATAATGGGCGGCGCTTGTAACAGCGCCGGTGGATATTTGTTTTTATTTTTTTAAAAAAATGAAATTTAATCTACCCCTGCGTTTCGGAAAATGCCGGGGTAGGTGTAACTTTTTTTTTAAAAAATATTTTTTAAATTAAAAAATTTAAAAATTTAAAAAAAATTAATACAATTTTTTAATGGAGGAATATATACAAAATCCATTATAAATTACAGTAATCCATACAACAAGTAAAAAATCTTATACAAAGAGTATTAACTATAGCGATCGTCAAATTTTCTACTTTCCGGCCCGTATTCGTTCTCAATCTGCATCAAATTTAACTCAATTAGCAAACTTCTTCTTTTCATTGAGAACGCCTCTGGTACTACCACATCTTATTTCAGTGCAATTGAAAGAACTAAACACTTAAAGGGGCTTTGGAGGTAGATGTTTATTGGCCAAGAAATGCCTGATAAGTTGGCGTGCTTGCCTTGGAGCAAAGACCGGGACTTCATGCCCAGCTCCACGAATGGTCACGAATGTTAATCCATCGTAAACTGTCACCCATCCACCAACCTATGTAACAAAAAGTAAATACGCATATCAAACAATGTCAATGTGCACATATGCTAGCTATACGTGCCATCAAATTTGTAGCTACTTATGTAAATGAAATATTTGATTTGTATACCTGACTGCTAGTGAACCATGGCACCCAGTCTTCCTTAATTTTCAGGCCAAGCTTGTTTAGTGAGTACCTGGTCGACGTGACTGGTATTCTTCCATCAGTGTCCCCACTGTAAGCAAAAGAGGTTATAAGAAGCTCGGGATAAACGACTTTCAAGTGTAAATTAAACAATTCATTTGTAGAATTTGAGGTCTCACATTTACGATTATGATCAAACAAACATATAATATCTTTAATTTTTACTTTTTAATCAAATTTTAACTCCTCAAAAGCTAACTATGTATCATAGTCTTTTACGTGATAAAACTACGGGAGTGTTCTTGAACCATGGTAAATTTGAGATTTGTTCAACCAATCTCACCTATACACCCAAACTCTGAGTCCTCCACCGATGAGTTTCTTGATCATAGGGAGCATAGAGACCGGTGCATCTACCCAATGCTCAATCACATTACTTTCATTACCAAAAGAAAGATCCAAAGAGTCAAAATTATGATACAATTTGAAGTAATATGTGAAACATGATAAGTGGACAAAGAAAATTGGTTATACTTATCAGAAATGAAGGAACAGACTATATTATTTCATATACAAATAGGAGGATATAACTGATATTTTCTCTTGCACTAATGTAGAAAAGTAAATATTGGTAGTTTTCACATTTGAACGTCTATAAGATTTTGTTAATATATATATAAACATTGTTATATATATATTTAATATTATTAATATCCACATGATGAGTTTGAATAAGATATGGGGTTATCAAAACTGATATAAAACAGTTTTGGTAACTGCTTTATAACAGTTACCAAAACTGTTATAAAGCAGTTTTTGGTAACTGTTTTATAACAGTTACCAAAACTGTTTTATAACAGTTACATCTGATACATATATATATATGTGGGTAACATAGGTTATGAATCGGTAACTTTCACAAAGGAACAGAATACACAAGAACAAACTCAAACAGATAAAATGCAAAAAGGGCAAAATTGTGTTGTGAAAATATAAATCAAGTTCCCGTAACTTGCTTTAGACAAAGAGCATCAATTAGAGAAAAGTGGAACATCAACTGGTTAAAATTACCGCTTCCGTTGCTGGAGAAAAGGTGCGTAATTATGTGATAAATTACATGAGTTATATTCTCCAAAACCTAACATTGGTATCAGAGCCAATTGTTAGTTGTTTTTCCCTTTTCTGATACGGATTAATGAAAATCCACATTTATCATTATATGGAATAGTATGCAATAAGAAATGCACTTCTGTGGTTCTTAGAGAAAAAAAAAAAAAAAATGTAATCTTAAGTCCACATAGAATGTTTAACACCTGTAAAAATTACTGTCCCTGGTATCAAAGCTATTCACAGGTGTAAAGTGTTTTTACAACGTCATTTCTTAAGTGTAGAATGTAAAGTGTTTAACATACTAACAATTGGCTTTGTTAGTAAACATACTAACAATTGACAGCATTATAGTTATAAACACTTTACATACTTATGAAGAAATTTGAATATAAAGTGTTTAACACCTGTAAAATTACTGTCCCTTCATAAACTGTTATTGTTGTTTATGTAAAACTGTGGGTAACTGCTCCCCAACAGTTTAAATGATATCATAAACTGTCAAATTTTCACAGTATGTCAAATTTTCACAGTATGTCAAATGTTTGACTGTCACAGCAAAAACTGAAATTCTCAATCAAAAACTGAAATTTTTTACAGTATGTCAATATTACCCTAAATAGTTGATCTGCAAAATTTGGAATTTTTTGGATGCACCGTTTAGGAGTAATTGCTCAGTCTTTAATTTTTAATTAAATGTTTGACTGTCTGTAATTTTCTGTGTAATTAAATATAGCAAGTTCAGTTAAGACACTAAGAAATCAACAACACGATGAGAGTTACTGACTGTTAAATGAAGAAAGGGAATCAAATGAGAAATGAAAGAAAAGCTAGTACTTTTCTATAAGTAGTCTCATGAGATTAATTTCAATTTACTCCTATTAACGAATCTGACTAATTATTAGGCAGATTTTAGCAACAGAAGCACAGTTATAACTCTCAACAGTGTGAAGGATTGTCAGTGACTAGCTGATACTCCAGCAAAACCTTAGGTTTATATCTGGAATATCTATTCTTACTTCGATATTGAATCCTGCAAACTTCGATATATAATTAGAAAGCTTGTTCAATTATCTTTCTATTACCGTTGGTTTTGTACAAATCGGAGTTAAAATAGATTTGATATGTTTTTTTGGAAAAAACGAGGACTGTTCTGATTTTTTACAGAATAGTTTGGGGGTCCTTTTTGAAAAGAAAGGTTCTTTTTTTTGTTAAGACCCCTCACTCTCCTAATAATCTGACCTTGCATAATCGGTTGTTTGTTGTCTTCTTCAAAAATTTTGTTTTAGAGAAAAATACTTCTTATTGGAAATTGGAAATTAAATGATTGTTTATTTCATTTCGGAATACAAGAGTTATTCGAGAAACAGGGCTTTCACGAAAACAAAGTAAACTTATGTGTTCGTATGTTATAAACTTTATTTTTCTGGGCATTAATAATTTCCTGTTTTCATTTTTTTTAAAAAGATGGCTAATAGAAGAAGGACTCCAACAACGACTGATATAAATAGTTCATATTCTCGACATTGGGATTTTCTATTTTACAAAATGAAAGAGCATCATTCGTATGCAGAACACTATCTAGAAATGTTGAAAATGTGGGTGCATCTACTATTTTTGAAAGCTCATGGACTCACCACATTAAGTCATGTGACTTACGCCACATTATCCAATAAATTCCTTTGGATAGATAGCTTGAGAAATGAAGACATTCCTTACTCTGTGAGAGTATTGGAATCATTTAATGGGGTGATAGTCAAAGGCCCAATGATATTAAAAAGAATAGTTGAAGAGGAACAAAAGAACAATCAAAGATCGGCGGGAAGATCGGCTGTTCTGGGAACAAGCTCTAAGTTGGGAAATGATATCTTCCGCCTAAAAATGACAACAAAACGCAAGCCTCATCATCAATTCGAACGACTAGCCCGGATTAAGTTCAATGCTCATTTGAAACATGAAAAAGAAATTTTAGAAGAAATTGAGAAATTTGAATTTATTTCAAGACAAAAAAGGAGTGTACTTAAGACGGGCTATTGGATGATTTGATATGTGTAATCGAATGTTGTTGTTTATGTTCTGTTTGTTTTTTTTTAACTATTTTTGTCTTGTTTTGTCATGTAAATATTGTATTTATTTGACATTTTAGTAAGCTTTATTTTGGAAATATTGCTAACTAAGTGGGAGTTTGTTATTTTTTAACCCATCATGTTTTATGTTTATTGATTGAATCAAGATGATGAAAATACTTTATTAAACCGATGATTGATAACTTCAAGTCATTTTTTCGACGTTTAATTTTGTATCAAAATTATTGTTGGATCAATCTAGATTCACGTAAAACATATTAGTACATAAACAAGCATTAATCTTTTTTCTTTTTTCTCAATAATTAGACTATGGCATCAAAATCAATCATTGCTGATCTGAACAAAGGTGACAAACTGAATGGAGACAACTATGAGACATGGCGTCATAAGATTTGGTATGTTCTTGACGAACAAAATGCATTGGATGCAATCCACCAAGTCATGGAAGACCCTGGAGTTGGTACTGGACCTCAAGGAAAGAGAGACCAAGATGCTTACACTGCTTGGAAAAAGAAAGATTCCACCGCTCGTGGTATTCTTGTAAGCTCGGTCGTTGATGATTTAATCCTCGAGTGTGAACAACACCTTAATTCTCATGATATCTGGGCATACCTCAAAGAGAAATTTGGTGGAACTTCACTCACTCGTCTGAGACAGCTCACTATAAAATTCGATACGTACAAGAAGCAAGCTGATCATAATATTAAACAACACATTCGAGTGATGTCTAATATGATTAGGGAGCTTAAGACAGCTGGTCATCAACTTTCCGAAGAGCAACAAATCCAGGCTCTTATTCGTTCTCTCCCTGACAAGTGGGAGCACTTGAAAGTGAATTTGACTCATAACGAGGGTATCAAATCTTTTGCTGATGCTGCTCGACATGTTGAGTTGGAGGATGAGCGGCTTGGAGCTGCTAAACCCTCTTCAAATGCTTTCGTGGCTGAATCTAGTTCAAAACAAGCTTCGGGCTTTAAACGTAAAAAGAACTGGAATAAGGGAAAGAAGGGTAAGAATGCTGGAACAGGGGGTCCGAAACCGTATCCTAAAAAGAACAAAAACAAAAGACACGTCAAAAGGAAGAAAGATAAAAGCAAGATGAAATGTTTCAACTGTGGTAATGTTGGTCATTTTGCACGTGAATGCCCTGAGCCCAAGAGGGACAAGGTTAATCTTTCAAACTCTTATAAAAGCACTATATTAGTCTCTAGTACGGTATTACTCACTGAATCTTTTCCTTTGTGGATTGTAGACTCAGGGGCCACCGATCATGTAACTAGAGATCGAGGAGCTTTTGTAGATTTCCGTCGAATTCCTGGAGGAACAAGATGGATTTATGTGGGAAATAATTCTCGAGTTGAAGTCAAAGGAATGGGTACTTGCAAACTCGAGTTAGCTAATGGGCGAACACTTCTCCTACATGACGTCCTTTTTGCTCCTGAAATTAGTCGGAATCTAATTTCAGTAACTGTTCTTTTAAGTGTGGGTTATGAATTGTTGTTTTCTAAAGATTTCGTTTGTATTACTTATAATGGTGTTTGTTTTGGTACTGGACATCTTTTCGATGGTTTTATTGTTATGGATTGTGATCGAACTACATTTAATTATTATGAAAATAATTTGTGTTATAATGTTAGTTCTTCTAGTAATGCTCGTATAGATGATATCATTTGGCATGCTAGATTGGGTCACATTGGGCAAGAAAGAATAAATAGACTTGTGAAAGAAGGACTTTTGGGTTCACTTTCAAAAGTTGTTCTTAATACTTGTGAAAGTTGTCTTGCTGGAAAAATGACTAGAAAACCATTCGGAAAAGCTTTCCGAGCAGAATTTTCTTTGCAATTAATTCACTCTGATATTTGTGGTCCTATGAATGTGAGAGCACGACATGGAGCTACCTATTTTATTACTTTCATTGATGACTATTCACGTTTTGGTCATATCTATTTGATTTCTCACAAATCTGAAGCAATTAATTGTTTTAGACAATACTTAAATGAAGTAGAGAATCAAAAAGATAGAACAGTGAAAGTTCTTAGAACTGACCGAGGACGTGAATATTTATCTGATCAGTTCAAGGAACTATGTAGTGAAAAGGGTATAATCAGACAATTAACAACTCCTTATACTCCTCAACAAAATGGTGTTGCTGAGAGAAGGAATCGCACGTTGTTGGAAATGATTAGATCCATGATGGCACAAACGAATCTACCAATTTCCTTTTGGGGAGATGCGTTATTAACTGCTACCTATATTTTGAATAGGGTGCCCTCAAAATCTGTAAAAACAACTCCTTATGAACTTTGGACGGGTAGAAAACCTGATTTAAGTAACCTTAGAACATGGGGTTGTGCAGCTTATATACTTGACACTTCCAGTCAGTATGGTAAGCTTGGTCCTCGTGGAAAGAAATGTATCTTTATAAGATATAGTCAGGAATCTAAAGGTTACGTGTTCATTGGAGAAAATGAGGACGCAAGTATAACAGAATTAGTGTCAAGAAATGCAACTTTTCTAGAAAATGAATTTCCTGGTAAAGGTAATATTCGGAATATTGAACCTTTATTCGAAGTCAGTGATTCAACACGAGGTCATATTCAACATGAGTCTTTGGACCAGAACCCAGTAAATACCCCATATGATCTAAGTGGGAGTGTTTTACCTGAGATTGATAATATGGATCTAACTGGGAATAATTCTGTTCCAAATGAATCACTATTACGAAAAACTACTAGGAAACATGTACCTAAACGTCATTATGACATAGAGGGACATGCACTATTCTTTTCAACAGAAAATATGGATCAACGTGAAGTGTTTAAGAACGCTTTATCGTATGCATTCTTGACATCTCCCATAGACGAGGAAGAGCCCAAATCATTGAAAGAGGCTCTAAGTTGTCCATCAAAGGACAAATGGAGAAGTGCAATAGAAGAAGAATTGAAGTCAATGGAATCAAATAAAGTCTGGGAACTTGTTGATCTTCCATGTGGACGTAAGGCGATTGGGAACAAATGGGTTCTTAAAATAAAAAGGAAGGCAGATGGATCTGTCGAAAGGCATAAAGCTCGATTGGTTGCAAAAGGTTATACTCAACAAGAGGGTATTGATTATGAAGAAACCTTTTCACCGGTAGTAAGATTTGCCTCTATTCGCCTACTTTTAGCAATAGTAGCAAATTTAGATTTGGAATTACATCAAATGGATGTTAAAACTGCATTTCTCAATGGCGAATTAGAAGAAGAAATCTATATGCAACAGCCATCAGGTTTCGTTCTTTCTGGTCAAGAGAATAAAGTTTGTAAATTGAAACGTTCGATTTATGGACTTAAGCAATCTTCAAGACAATGGTACTTGAGATTTCATACTACTGTCATCTCATATGATTTCGTCATGATTGATGAAGATCATTGTGTCTATGTGAAGAAATCCAATAATAAATTTGTGATTTTATCTCTATATGTTGATGATATACTATTGGCTGGAAATGACATAAAGTTCCTAAATACCATTAAGAAATGGTTATCCTCAAATTTTGAAATGAAGGATATGGGTGAAGCAGAATACATTCTCGGTGTAAAAATCCATAGAGATCGATCTAGAAGGTTACTTGGTCTTTCACAAGAAACTTACATTAAGAAACTTCTAGAACGATTCAGAATGGAAAACTGCAAACCTGTGGATACTCCAGTTGTCAAAGAATCACTAAGTCGTGATATGTGTCCACAGACTAATTCTGAAAAAGGGAAAATGTCAAAGATACCATATGCTAATGCTGTTGGAAGTCTGATGTATGCAATGTTGTGTACACGTCCAGACATTTGCTATGCCGTAGGTCTGATTAGCAGGTTCCAGTCTAATCCGGGAAAAAGACATTGGAAAGCAGTAAAAAGAGTTTTTCGATATCTCAAAGGTACTGCGGGATATTTCCTTTGTTATCAAGGAAATAACTTCAAACTCCAAGGATATACAGATTCTGATTGGGGTGGTGACGTTGATGAACGAAAATCCACTTCAGGCTATGTTTTCTTACTAAATAATGGAGCTATCTCATGGAGTAGCAAGAAACAAACCTGCGTCGCATTATCAACAATGGAAGCAGAATTTGTAGCCTGTGCGTCAGCTGTACAAGAATCTATTTGGTTAAGAAGTTTTCTGAAACATTTGGGAATCACATGCACTTCTTCAGTGGGAGCTGTAACAGTTCATTGTGATAATCAAGCAGCCATTGCTTATACGAAAGATCCCAAATATCATGGAAAAACCAAGCATATAGATACAAAGTTGAAGTTTGTAAGAGATATTGTCGAGAAAAAGAAAGTGATTATAAAGTACATTTCTACACATCAAATGGTTGCTGATCCGTTCACTAAACCTATTCCCAGAGATGTATTCTTGGGACATATCAAGACTCTAGGGCTACGTATGATTTGATAGAAATGTAATGTTATTGGACAAATATTATTGTTAATGCTAATATTTATGGAATAATTGTTTATGTACTTAAAAGCTCGTTTATGAGACCAGCTTATTTTGTCCAAATAAAAGTATGTCAACAAGTCAAGATTGGTTCACTCACATGAACAGTCATTCTGACATCGAGGATGTGCAGAAATTGTATTATTAAATAAGATTTAATAATCAAAGTATGTGACTTGTTATAAGCCAAATCAAGGGATTTCAATGAGGAAGTTGTTGTGAAAAACCCCAAGTTAAGTATTAAGAAATACTTGAACTAAGATTTGTACGATACTAAGATTAGTATGACATACACTCTCATTGAGAAAGAAAAGTATCGTAACGCATTTTTCATACCATGCGTGCTAAGATGACCATTCTGGAAATGAGAACATTTTTCCCTGTTTTCTCATTTATGTGAGACTTTAAGGCTTTAGCCTTTATTTTCCCTTAAGACTTTTGCTAGGTTTTGAACTTTTGTCATAATGTCGCTACTTTAGCATTGTGCCAATAGCCAAGATTGATACGGTCATGCGGTACATGTCTAGGAAAGCGGTCATGATAAAATCTAGAGATGCTAGTAGAAAGGAAGAATATTTGTGTTTACACTATTATTTGTTCTATTGACCGGTCAATTATGTCAAGGACATGATTATAGATACAAATGAATATGAATATTAAATATGCTCTTATGAGGGATAAGAGATATGTTAATTTGTGTAAATTAAATTTATTCTGGGGAATATAGCGAGTTGTAAAATCCTCATGTTAATTGATTGAGCTGCTATATAACCTTAACCAGTTTTATAGCACAGAAAGCTCATATGCTCGTGGGTCACACGACACATTTGCCTGTATGATGCAGTATTATTATTATTGTGTATACTGAACAAGGAGTTCAATTGTTTTTGTTTATTCTAAAAGTATATGGCCGAGAATTCAACACTCATATGTGAGTGGGAGATGTTAATATATATATAAACATTGTTATATATATATTTAATATTATTAATATCCACATGATGAGTTTGAATAAGATATGGGGTTATCAAAACTGATATAAAACAGTTTTGGTAACTGCTTTATAACAGTTACCATGAGTTTGAATAAGATATGGGGTTATCAAAACTGTTATAAAGCAGTTTTTGGTAACTGTTTTATAACAGTTACCAAAACTGTTTTATAACAGTTACATCTGATACATATATATATATGTGGGTAACATAGGTTATGAATCGGTAACTTTCACAAAGGAACAGAATACACAAGAACAAACTCAAACAGATAAAATGCAAAAAGGGCAAAATTGTGTTGTGAAAATATAAATCAAGTTCCCGTAACTTGCTTTGGACAAAGAGCATCAATTAGAGAAAAGTGGAACATCAACTGGTTAAAATTACCGCTTCCGTTGCTGGAGAAAAGGTGCGTAATTATGTGATAAATTACATGAGTTATATTCTCCAAAACCTAACAGATTTATACCTACAATGAGTCCAACTATAAGGAATCTTCGTGACATTTGCGTGAATAACCTTTTGGACATCTGGTCGGTTAAAATAGGTTTCATTGTATACTGAAAGGCAGGGATCATACCCTGCAGGATGCCAATTCCATACCTGAAAAAAACCAAACCAAATATTTTAGAGGAAGAGAAGACTACCAAGTCACAACCTTCTTGATCATCTAGGCTTGTAGTCTAGATTCAGCAACAAGCAAAACTGTTTTGTATAGATGTCTAGGAATAGAAAAACTTCCTGCTCAAAATCTCTGTTTTTTTTTCATGGCTTAAATATTCAGTGTTTAGACCACAACACACTGGACATTTACATCAATGATTCGATGCCAATCATAAGCACATTTTGTAAATTTTGAGTGCAATTAAACCATAAACTCACATGCTTTGATGAAAGTATGGGACTGAAGCCTCTGATCTTTCGTTTTTTCTGAGAATTACTCTCATCTAAGCACCTTGGAGTATACAGACTGTACATGTCAATCAAGCTGTATATATCATTATATTTTTTATTCCAATATTTGCAATCATCGTCTTCATTGTTTCCGCATTTCTTGATGTTATGGTACAGAGTGTCAGATACCAGTGCATGGGTCCAGGAAGTGTCAGCTATTAATTTATTTATTGGGACCATTAAATTTGTAGAATACCCTCTCCATTTAATATGGACAATTTTATAAGACGTAATGATCTCAACCTATAAATGCATGCTACGTAATCAGTGTTTCTCAATGGGTATATTATAAAAATCCATGCAACTAATCTCACCGAATTTCCTTGATTTAACTCTAACCACACAATGCTCAAATAGTGACATACACCCAATAATTTTTTCAAGCATAGTACTTCTTTGTTATTGTGATACTGTAAAGAAAATGATGGAAAGGGAAGCTCATAGAGAATAGGATGGATTTAAGTCTTACCTTTATTCCATGAATTCTTGTTGAGTCTGAGCTCCGGCACACCCTTCTGGAACAAGAAAGGCCCAAGCTCCTCTGCCTCTCCGTATCCAACGGAAGAACAACCAGGACCTGAAAATTATACATGAATAGAAGGGTGTGAAACCTCAAAACATCCCAATTCACCAAAATCATCAGTTTCCAAATATTTTAGTATTTAAAAACCTCAAAACATCGCTCAAAATCTAAACTTTTCGACAAATCAAGATCAACAAACCTGCGCTACATGAGGTCGGCGGATCCTTCTACAAATCCTTCAGTTCCTTCAAAATCCTCTTCGACGTCATCGCCAATCAACCAAATCCTAACCTGCAACCAAAAAAACCAAACCTAAACAACCAAACATATCCAAAAAAACCCTAATCTAACCCCAAAACGACGATCAAACCCCAAAATAACCCCCAAATCGATCAAAAACCGAAACCCTAGATCAAACCCTAGATTTGGGGGAGAAATCGTACAGAATCGAGGTTCTAGGGTTTGAGAGCTAGAGAAAGGAGGAAAAAGATGGCGGGCAAGGGCGATGACGGCGCCGGAGAGAATATGCGGGAGCACGCCGGAGGAGATGAGCGCGGGGATCGCGGGATTTTGGTTGCGGCGATGGTCTAGGGTTTACAGGAGAGAGAAGAGGGATTTGGATTTTGGGTTACGTAAACAGGAGAGAGAGAAGCGAAGGATTAAAAATAAGTTTATTAATCGATATACCCGGCGTTTATTACCAAACGCCGGGGAACATATGACTACATTGGCGTTCCGTAGAAAGCTCCGGGGAAATAAAAGTATTTTTATTTCCAATTAATAATTTTCTTTCGTCCTCGGCGTTTCTCGAAAGCGCCGGGGTAAAAGCGCCGGTGAAAACCTTTTCTTTTGTAGTGTTGTTACTTATTATTATTATCAAAACAGGCATGAAAGTGCACAAACGGGTCAAGTAACATGATAAGAAACATGAAACAAGTTCAGGCTAGGTAGAAAACATATTCGAGTGTTAAATCAATTTATAATTATCAGAAACAACAAGAATTTCAATTCTGGACAGCACGACATTGCTGCACCAAAACTGGTATTTTCGTTGCTACAGGAATGCAAATCTGGATCCGCAGATGTTCTAGAAACTAGACTTTCCACCGGTTCCAGCGCATATACACACGATATATAAAAGCTACAGAACTAAGTTCAAATCGACATTCTACACAGATTTTGTGTTCAGCCAGAATTCTTAGAGTTATGATTACATACACGAATCAAGTCTAAAAATCATCAATTAAATCCAGAAAAATTAAAGGTGATTCCCTAGCATGTATAGTCTCATCAAGATAAATTTCAAAGTATTATATTACTGATAACATGTTCCAATTAAATTGTAAAGCAGGGTGACAAAGTGAAATTATGAATCTGGAAATGGAGACCCGGGAGCACTAAAATAGTCATAACTCACAAAATATAATTCGGAATTTGATTCTGTCAGATGTTCTGAAAACTAGACACATGGAGCTACAATTCATATTCAAAAACTAATTCAAAAATTTGTCATTAATAGGGTCAAAGTTATCAATCAAGATCAAGACAGCAGCACAAGTGATTCCTTTTGCATGTGACATGATTATTAATTACCATGGATCTAAATTAATGTGTCATACAAATCAGGGGTTAATAATCATTCAAACAGCACCCATATCTATTCTCAACTCAAGAAAAAGAAAGCAATATCAACATATGCATCATACAACCAAGCATCTATAAATCATGGTGATTCATAAATTTATGTAGCCAAATAATGAGATAAATAATTAGATCTAACTTATTATTGTGAAATGAGTGTAGTAACAAATGGTTGTGACCTTTACGATTATGGAAATTAATCCAGACGAACAACGAGTAGGATCAAGATGTATCAATGATAACAAAAGGCGAGACACAACTAAAATCTACTTATGGTATTTCAAAAAGATGCTTGTACGGGGAAACAAAAGAATCGTACAAGTTACTTGCCTTGATTGGATGATGAACTTGATAATGATGTTGATTGATGATCTGGATCGGATGGATCAGATCTGGCACGGATCTTGATGAAAATCAAGATCAAGACATTGAACGGCTGAGAATCCAAGAGCTTGATGATGATGATGATGATGATCACGATCGGGTCGATCGGACGGCCCAGGTTCAAGTGAGGCTTGATGATGATGATCAAGGTGATCAAGCTAGAGATCTTGATGATGATCACGATCACGATGGTGATCGGATCGCTTGATCACAAAAACAGAGCAAAGGGGAGTCCTCTACGATGGTGAAGGTGGTTTTCGACTGCGGCTAGTTCACGGCAGGGCGTGGGCGGCTAGCCGCAGTCACGTCAGGGTGCTGTTCAAAAGCCTGCGGGGGGCTGGTTGGTTGTCGAGGTGGTGCAAGCAATTGTCGTTGTCGATGAGTCTTTGGGATGGTGGCATGGCAATGGAGGTGCGGTTGATGGGGCTTCTTAGGGGGAGGCAAAGCAGGGAGAAGGAGGTTCGGGTGATGGTGGAGGAGCGGCGACTGGCTGCAGTAGGGATTCGGTGGGTGGTTGGCTAACTGAGGCTGGGTGGTCAGCTTCGGTAGTGACTGGCTGACTCTGGAGCTTCGAGGTGATAACTGGAGAGGGGATGCAGGTCAGTTGTAGGAGGCGCTCGACTAGGGGAGCGGCAGTCGACGAGGAGTCGATGGCGAGACTGGAGGCAGTAGCAATTTCGTTGGGGGAGATAATGGGTCGAGGGGGCGAGCGGAGAAGGAAGATGGAGACGAAGGCGGAGGCTTCAGTGGCGGAAGGCCATTGTAGATTCGAGGATGAGGATGATGGGTTGATGGTGGGCGCTCGAGGAGGGGAGTGGGATGGGTGGTGCACGGGGATGAGGATGAAGTGGTTCGGGAAGCTGGACGGGAATGCAGTCAAGGAGCCAAGGTGTTCGGAGGTGGTGGGTTTTAGAAGGAGATGGCGATAGCAGGGGTTGACGAGGAGTTGGGTGAGGGTGAGGGTGAGAGAGAGAGATCGGAAAGAGAGAGTGGACGTGGGAGAGAGAATAAGGTTGCGACTAGGGTTAGGGTTTAAATAGAGTAGAAATGTGGGTTAGCGGATTATTGGGTAATAGGGTAGGATCACAGTCCAGCAAAACTAGTACTTTATGTAGTTTCACATTATAGGGGTTGTTTGCATGTTAGTAAAAAGCTTATCTGGGATTGGAATGTCAATTAGTTTCAAGTCCATGATGACCCTGGTAAACTCTTCTCTATCTGCATCACTAGAACCTCTGCCCTGGTGCTCAAACACTAACTTTGTGATGTTGAAGTCCCCACCAACAATCCACGGGGTTTGCCAGCCCGTTTGGATTGAATGAAGTTCTATCCAGAATGCCACTCTAGAGATAACTAAATTTAGACCATAAACTACTGTAACTGTTTGATTCTTGTTATGAGACCTACATTAAAGCAGGAATGACAATGAGAACTACCCATGGAAATAATCTAAACAGTTGAATAGGTCAAAGTTAAAGCCAATAGCTATGCCCCGATTGAAGGATTAATCCTTCAAGTCTTTATCCTATTCCCCTCAATTCTAGTGAGTCTAGACAACTATGCGGAGCTTGGTTTCTTGAAGCCCTACAATGTCCACCTTCGATATGTTAGTAACATCCCTAACCATCTACTTCTTACCTTGATCTCTTAGTCCTCTAGCATTCCATAAAGGACATTCATTGATGGCTGGATCGGGGTTACGTATAATGTTGGTTTCTAGGGTCATCCCTACGGACTCTCTTTCGAGTTCTGAATCTCTAATCTTATTAAGAATGAAAGCATTACGATCTAATCGACAACCGCCAAACCACAAATTTTAGCAAATTTAAAGACATTTGAATCAGACATGAAGTTAAAATTAAAGCTAAAAAATTATGCATACCTCCACCGTCGGTCTTAACCGTCTAAGCAGCGGCTGCTATCTCCAGATAGTCTCTCCCAGGGACTCCCCATAAGACCTCTTGGACACCTTCTGCACCTTAAAATCATGAGTCTTTCGCTGAACTTTAGCCTGTGAGTCTGTCATCGACAGTGGGAACATAGATAGAACTACCTCTGGTGTAGGAACAAGATGTCGTTGCATGTCTTTCAACGATCTCTTCTTCGCAGTCTAAGTCTTCCTCTGAATATGGATCATCTTCCTCTCAATTTAGGCACGCCTCCATGCCTTCCTCACTTTCAAGCGGGGTTATGTGTGTGAGATCATATGATAAAATAAATGTTGGTGTGGAAACCAACTCTGGCCCATTCTTGGACCCCAACGAAATGAACTCATCATTGTTCATGTTCCGATTGCATCACCCCCCCCCCCCCCCCCCCCCCGAGCTCAATATTTGTTTTCTCAACCTTAATCAAATTTTCTTGTGGCCCATTCCTTTCTTGTGGACCATGAACCAAACCAGATTCCTTCGTGGGCCTGAAATCCTCATTCGGTCTAATTATATAATTCATGTCCATTTGAGTAGACACACGTGTGTCATGTGCTTCCTACATTACTTCTGATGTCACCGGGGCCCACACCCCTTATTCGGTCCAATTATATAATTCATGTCCATTTGAGCAGACACACGTGTGTCATGTGCTTCCTACATTACTTCTGATGTCACCGGGGCCCACACCACAGTGGGATTAAATTCTTTTTTCTTTTTAAAATGGACCCCTCAACAGGCCTATTTTCCAAGAGCCAAATAAAGCATGGCCCACATTATCCATTTGCTTCTTCCACTGAAAAATAGGCAGGATATTTGGCATTATTTTCGAGGCAGAATTCAAACTAACCTCCACGTTCTCGTCCTCCTCCGGCTGCAATGCTCCAAATCTGCCAGGTGTCACGATCGGAGTGGCTACTGACATAGTGAAAGGGATTTTGAGACATTTCCTTTTCTCTTCATCCCTATAAAAGCTCATGCTTGCTTCTTTTCCTTTTTCTTTTCTAGCGCTCGATGCAAGTGCACTTTTCAGATCGTCTCGCTTTTGCAGGGGTTAAACAGTGGCAGTAATAGTTACAACTTCAGCATCGTTGGATCTGGATCTCGAATATGAGTCGTTCATCATGGATTTGGTGTTATCCGACCTCAACAAAGATGACTCCTCCGATGGCAACTATAGATGCCATCGCTATCTGAATCATGCGTCGGAGGGCTCTTTGCACCTTATGAGCTCCATTTATGGCTGAACCCTTTCCGGCGATGTTACTTCCTCATACGTCCTCCCATCCCTTTCCACTGTCGAGAAATTATGTGCTAGCTTCCCTGTGTCCTGTTGCAGTGCTTCCACATTCGATTCGAGCGCGAATCTAATCAAGTAGGACTCTTGAAGGCCTTGAATTTCCCATACCTATGCATGACTTTCAAATTGGAGTTGCGAATTAGCACCTTCACCGACTCTACATTTGATTTCCTCACTATCATCGGATCGATCTGCATAATCGACCCAAAGTCCGCCATCTCCTTCAAGCTCTCTTAAACAGTGGTATGGCACATATGGCTCCAGATTCAGAAGAGTTTGTCGCTAGGTAGCTCTGCTCCAACCTTGGGTGTCCACTTCGTGAACTCAATCGAGAAGTGCCTGAAGTCCAGGGATTCTGATAATTCAGTTATTTGAATGAGCTTTCAGGCGAGATAAAGGACACAAGGAATTGAAGTTAACCTAGTGGCATCACCGTCCATTCCCAATGGTCCCCTGATGGCCACCGTTCACTGAGAGTGTCTTATAAATGATTCCCCGATGGGTGATCCCGCATCACTTTAGCGATGGTGCACCATTGTCAGAGCGCACTCTCCTTATTTTGGATTATCTCGAGGCTATTGTTGTAGGTAACTTTTACTGCATTCTCCAACGATCTCCCTCGATTCATAGCCTGAACTTGCTCTTCCTTTGTGATCACATTTAGAAAATTGTAGGAGAGATGACCCCACTTCATGCACATAAAGCATTGGACATCTTTCATGCATTCGGATCGAGTGTGCCCAATATTCGTACAGTTGAAACAAGGTATGAGCTTCTTCTTCCCTTTCCTTGGCTATTCTTTTATTGACTCCTTGTTCTCCACGGTGGTCCAGATTTCTTCTCGGAGTTGTCGAAGCTGGGGATTGGGTTGTGACTCTTGTTACTGTGTAATGGTGGGAGGGGGTGGAGGTAGGAGTTTGGAAGGTGGAGGAGGGATAAGAGTGATAGTAGTTAGATTGGTGTCGGTTGTGGGAGGAGGTTGGATGGAGTTTGGGAGATGGGGGAGAGGAAATGATGTTGATGTATGTCCGAGAGGCCAGTTGTGTATTGACATTACTAGTTTACATTGCATTATGACATTTATTTCATATATGAGGCATTTCATTTATTGTGTTATTTATTGTGATTAAATGAGCATAATAAAGTCCTTAGAATAGTAGGTTCAATACCCTGGAATATCAAGTGCATGACTTGATTGTGAGATCCTATTAGTTGTAATCAGAACACTATTCTTAAATATCCCTAGTCAAGTATTATTGTGAATTAGGACAAAAATAATGCATAGAGACTAGTATGTGCATAGAGTGATGACCATATCTCACGGGTCATGGATATGAGATATCAAGTCTTCACATGGGTACATAGTAGAGTAATAATGTACTGGACTGACCCACCATGAGAACGCTTCATAGATCGTTACGTGAGTGTCATAGCAGTTCTCACAGTGACCATGGTGTATGTAGTCCTTTGACTTGAAGTCACTATGGTTCCCTACATGAGAAGTTATATGTTTTAATGTCGTCAAACGTTGCCTGTAATAAGGTGATTATAAAGTCGACTATTAGATATACTACAAATCATGTGGAGGGATGTGAGTGACTTAGATAGAATTTGTCTCTTTTACATAAAAAGAGTGATATCTACGGGCCCCTTGATTGAGTAAGACTGCAAAATACATGGCCGTGCTCAAATGAGTCAATCAGAGATATTAAGCTTATTTGTTGTAGTAAGTCTACTCGGACATTAATAAACCAAAGATTGAACTATACAAGGGTGACACACTCTATGTCTTGTGGTCAATTAAGATATCTGGACAAAGGGACTAGACTACATGGTAATATTGATCACGGATAGGTTATGTCTAATCACTGACACTCCCGTTACTTGAGTAGCAGTGATGTATTGCTAGTACTGCTCACTGTTTGTATTACTAGAATATGATTTTAGTATTACTGTCAACGTAACGAGAACCTATAGAATCACACACTTAGAATGGATCAAAATTGGGATTTAAATTCATAAGATGAATTTAATTGGGAATCCAAGTAAGACTTGGACACCTGGCATCAGTTGGACATTTAATTAGATTAAATGGGATGACTAAAGTCTAGGGGCTCACACACGAATCTGACCCAGGTCGGATTGTGAGCCCAACGACTTACTCTCTTAGAGTTAATTTTCTGCAGCTATATATATGATACATATCTGTGGAAAAGAGTTAGACGAGAAAACCCTAGCTGTCACAGAAATTGTGAGAGAAATATCGTGAGAAACAGCCTCATCCCTTAGCTAGCACCGCAGCATAAGGAAAGCTTGGTTTTGATCCGTTCTTGTGGATACCTTAAAGGCACCGCAACATTGCAGTGCTGTGATCGATATATCTTGGAAACAGCAGATCCATCCATAAATTATAATTCCTAAACACGATTTATAATTTTCGCATAGATCCATGGCTAGGTTTCAATATTTTTGTAATTTTTCTGTTGTGTATTCAATCTGTGTTTGCCATTGATACCTAACAGATGAGTAGTCGATGGATTGGTGTTATATGTGGATAGAGGGTAGTGATTGTTGTGGTGTTATGGTGGAGTTGTTTGGTGGTTGTTGTGGTGAGGGAATGGTGTTGTTTGGTATGGGTTGAGATGGAGGATAAGGAGGTGGGGGAGAAGCTGGGTTGTTGCTTGGTTGGTTTCCGATTTTAGGTGGGTGGGGGTGGTTGTTGCGGCGGAGGGAGTTATTGTTGAGGGTGGCGATGGGAATTGGGTTGTGTTTTGGGAATTCGGTGTTGGTGATGGGGTTGATGACGATGATTGATGGTGGTAATCGTCATGGCGAGGAACACTTCTGTGGTTATCTTCATCTCCTCTTTCGGGTTTGGAAGGGGGGTTGCCTTCGATTGTCCCAGAGTGAAGCTCTTAAGGTTCTCGTAATCGATCGGCAAAGGAGAAGGAAATCGTCATGATGGTCCTCCTTAATATGCCAATTAGGAACTCTCGTTACTGGCGATAGACTTCGGTAGCCCTCTACACATTTCCATCTCTTCAATCTCCATGGCATTCACTTTGTCTAATGAAAGCTCGTTAATCTGATTCAATAACAATACATATATTTTCACTCTACGCATTTCCATCTCTTCAGTCTCCCTGGCATTCATTGTGTCTAATGAATGCCCATTAATCTAATTCAACAACAATACATATGTTTACATGGCCTATTTACTCAAAAGACAAGTCTCGTAGGAAGCACGGTAGACATTTCTGTAATATCCCGGACGGATATTACCTTGTATAAATTATTATTTTATTATTATTTTATTATTATTTTGCTTTAATTCCAAAATTGGAATATTTTGGTGATTTTTGCCCGGTTTGTTCATAGACATTATCTGTATCCAGATATCGGTCAGTATACATCCGTATTGTATCAAATTGATACCGTGACCTTCCGAACTAATAATAGAATTTATTTTATTATTATTTCCGAGATCAAATTATTTTTATACGGATTATGCGAAGATTTTCGGTATACAGACATATATGTGCACATACGTATAATATGTCGATTAGTACATTATACAAATTGTGTGTTGTGTATTTTTGGACAACACTTGTCTTGTTTATGACAAAACCTATTAGATTGTTAGGGTTTATAAGTGGTTAACCTAGGTTAAGTGTACATGAGGAGGTTAAGGAAACCCTTCTAGAAACCCTCACATAACACCTCCACCACATAACACCATACCCTCACCATACCTCCACCTCATCCCCACCACCCTAGGAGTATGGCCGGCCCCCATATTGTGGAGGGACTTTTGTGCAATTGTGTGCATGCATATTTGCACTCTCCACCCCTTTTCCCACCTATAAATACCCCCTTCCTCCACCTTTGTCTCATTTTAGAAAGATCATAAAGAAAGAAAGAAAGAAAGGAAAAGAAAGAGAGAACACCATACTAACTTGAGAGTTTTCCCATTGTAGGTTCATAAGGATTCCTAGGAGCTAAGGAGGAGAGTTAGTCTAGTTCTTCCATCAAAGAAAAGAAATAAGGTGGGGGTTTCTCTTTGTTGGTTTGTTTGTTTGTATTGTTGTTTTGATGTTCTTCTTCTTCTTATCCTCCTTGTTTTGTTCTTTTGTTCTTTGAGAATGGTTTATTGTGATAGTGTTGTGGTGTAGTTCTTTTTGTATGGTTATGGATGGTTAAAAATAATAACCACATGAAAAGAAAAGAAAAGAATGGTAGTAGTAAAGAACATAAAGATTAATCTTTATAGTTGAAATTGTTGTTTTAGTGTTATGGATTGGACTAAAATGAACACATACACATGGACTTGGCATATACAACCATTTTTGGTTGTAGGACTTGAATGTGGACTCACACATAAAGCATATGAACTTGTATACAACCATTTGGTTGTAGGACACACATATTGAACCTTGGACTAAAAAGAAAGCATATGTTGATTGAACCAAAATGGAGGGTTCTTACTTATTTTATTATTGTTTATTTCTTTTATAATCTTAAGTAAGAAAGAACCCATTTTTAGATACTAATTCTAGTATGAAAGGATCTAAATCACTAGTTGTAGAATGGTCAAAAAAAAGATCTCTTTTTATGTTCAACTAGTGTTAATAAGAAATAAATACTAATGAAGATTTGGTAGATATGTTAGTAGATGTTCATATTAAAATAAAGTAGTAGTAGTAGTAGATAGTTGTAGATGTTTTATGTTATATTCATGGTTAAAATAAAGTAGTAGTAGTAGTAGAATGTTGTAGGATTCATGCCAAAAATACCTACCATGTTTAGGAATGATGTATACCATGCTAAGTGTGTAAACATGCTTAGAATGTTGTAGGATTTATATTAAAAATACCTACCATGTTTTATGCCATGCTAAGTGTGTAAACATGCTTAGAATATTGTAGGATTTATATTAAAAATACCTACCATGTTTAGGAATGATGTATACCATGCTAAGTGTATAAACATGCTTAGAATGTTGTAGGATTTATATTAAAAATACCTACCATGTTTAGGAATGATGTATGCCATGCTAAGTGTATAAACATGCTTAGAATGTTGTAGGATTTATATTAAAAATACCTACCATGTTTAGGAATGATGTATACCATGCTAAGTGTATAAACATGCTTAGAATGTTGTAGGATTTATATTGAAAATACCTACCATGTTTAGGAATGATGTATGCCATGCTAAGTGTATAAACATGCTTAGAATGTTGTAGGATTTATATTAAAAATACCTACCATGTTTAGGAATGATGTATACCATGCTAAGTGTATAAACATGCTTAGAATGTTGTAGGATTTATATTAAAAATACCTACCATGTTTTATGCCATGCTAAGTGTATAAACATGCTTAGAATGTTGTAGGATTTATATTAAAAATTATCTATCATGTTTAAGAATGATATACATGTTGTAGGATTAATGCTAAAATCATCTATCATGTTTAGGAATGACATATATACTTAGGAATGTTGTATGTTCATACTAGTAGTTATCCATGCTTTGTAAGGTATTCATGCTTAGTAGTTATTCATGCTTAATAAGATTCATGCTTAGGTGATTGTAGGAAAGCATATACCATGCTAGATTAATTTATCTATGCTTAGATGATCGTAGGAAAGCATATACCATGCTAGATTAATTTATCTATGCTTAGATGATTGTAGGAAAGCATATACCATGCTAGATTAATTTATCTATGCTTAGATGATTGTAGGAAAGCATATACCATGCTAGATTAATTCATCTATGCTTAGATGATGGTAGGAAAGCATATACCATGCTAGATTAATTTATCTATGTTTAGATAATTGGTATATCATGCTAGATTAATTTATCCATGCTTACATGCTTGTAGGAAAGTAGTATACCATGCTAGATTAAAGTATCTATGTTAGATAATTTTAGGAAAGTGGTATATAATGTTAGATTAATTTATCTATGTTTAGATAATAGTAGGAAAGTGGTATATAATGCTAGATTAATTCATCCATGCTTACAATTTACATAAGCCACATTATCATTCTACCACATGCATCCAAATCCCAAGCTATAGGTACCTACATGTAAAACATGAGGATAGAGATAACCCTAACCCCCAAAACTACAGAGTCAGCCATAACGATGTGAGTGACATCAAAAGAAATACAACTTGAATAAAACATAAAGAATAAAGTCATGAACGACATATATCAATAGTAATAACAATGAAATATGAAATAACAATAAATAAAACATAAAAATATCGAGTGAAACTAGACTAAGTGTCAAGTGTAGGTAAACAGAAAAACATCATGCATAAAACCAAGTCAAGAAAACACAAATGCAACATGATAACTCTCTAATGCATACTTGTCGGATTCTATGCATTCCATACTACATAGGTTCGGTGCAAGCCCTTATCGTTCTCCACTTTATAGGGTTAAATCCCTCGTTATGAAACTAATCCTACTACAATAACTACTACGAGATTTAGATAAACTGTGAGTATCTAACCCATGCCCCGATAATTTCGGAGGTCAATCTCTATCCACAGATAATTCAGGAGACTATTTCACTCACACCTGTGAATCTTCGAGAATACTCCACACCGCAAGCTATGGTGCCTCATCACACGAATACCCCATGAGCTTCGCCTCGACCCTGATAATTTCGGAGATCAATCCCACACCGCAGGTAATTTCGAAAACTATTTCACTCACACCTCGATAATTTCGGAGATTATCTCACACCGCAGATCATGCTAAGGTCCATAATCCATGTTTGCACTCATTTCATCATATCAACATCTAGTGTCTATCCTTATCTTATTAAGTTAATTAATTAATTACGAATCTCCTAGAGTTGGTGTACCCTACCAGACTTAACTCAACTGATCAAAAACTAGACCACAACTGGCCAAACCACAAAAATCTCAACTGCCGGTTTACTAGGGTCCCACTCACCCTCTAGAGACTCACAACTCAATCATCACACAAAATCTTTCATTAAAGCTCTTTATTCTATTATCAATACTCTCACATTAAGAAAACTTCTTTAAAATCAAAAAATCCAAATTCCTTTAATACACTCACAAATTCCAGAACTGAAATAAAGTATTAAATCTATTAAATAACTGAAAATCATATTTTGAAGTCGTAGAATATCACAAAACATCAATTCCTTCGAAAACCATATATCTTTCATTTAGTAAAGACATAGAAATTCATTTTAAATTCTATTATAATCAAAATATAACTCTCTGTAAAATAATGTAATCTGTAGTAAAAACATCATCTAAAAAAGTAGATCAATAATCCGTAATATCGAAGAAACAATCGTTCAAGAAATATGAAGAAAACTCAACAAAACCAATGAGCCAAGACACTGACAGTCGAGTGTCAAAACCAGTTCAAAAGCGAGCGTTCAACTGTCAAGCCAAAATCAAAAAACCCAAGAATTGACAGTCGACCGACATTTTTAGTTCAAAACAGAGCGGTCGACTGTCATGTTGGAAAAATGACAGCTTTAATATTTGGGCACTTTTTAACTGATACTTCAACAATTCTTTGTAAAATCATAAATTTGCAACAACAAAAAAATCCTGAGATGATCGAATATAACTTGTATAACATATAAGAGTTTATAAAACTAATCAAAATCTCATTAAGATCATAAAGAGCAAAATTTTATCAAAACTCTTCAAAACAGCAACATAGTGATATATATATATATATATATATATATATATATATATATATATATATATATATATATATATATAGGTCAGTAAACTCAACAAGAATCAGTGTATATGAATGTTATATTGTCAACTATGTCTCAGTATCAAAACAAATCAGATCTCAATCAAAAACTTCAAAAAAAAACACAAAAAATCCACTTTTCGTCCTACACCATCAGCCCCGAAAATCACAACCCCTTTTTTGACTTCAAAATTTGATCTCTTTGATCCAAAAACCCCTCTTGCAATTCATTAAACACATACACAATCACTTACAATAGTTTACCCATGAATATATGCAATTATAACAAGTATATAATCAAGTTTTACTTCATCAAATCATCAAAACAGAGTATGGGCATATACACAGAGTAAAGATTCAATTTTTGTTCACTTTAAGCAATATTCATCATACAATTCATAGTATATGTTCAAATCAGCAAGATTATAATACAGAACAACATACCTGTTACCGCTGATTTCGGTGTGGGGGTAAACAGATAGAATTTGTGAGTCCGGGAAACACCTGAACGATTGACTCGATCTCCTTGCTCCTGGCACAACCTGCAAGGAAGTGCGAAACACCGGGGTTGATTCCGGCGACGCACCCTCCGACGCTCTTGTCAGTAATCAGGAAAAGATTAAGAAAGAGCTTAAGTGGTGAAAGAGTGATTAACCTGGTCTCGGTGGTAGAGGGGTTGTATTTATAGTCGCCTTTGGAACGATTTGGGGCCTAATTTCCTGCCTAACAAATAGGAGAAAAATCCTCCTATTCTGTTTTGGGAAGTTAGGCCTTGATTCCCTGGTGAGAGCTAATCAGGTTTATTGATTTGACCAAATCAGTGGCCTGATTCTCTTCTTGGTGGATTGGGCTTGTATCGGGTCGGGACCCGTACCCAATTGAAGTGGATCTATTCGTGGGTGGTTGGTTCTGTGAGAAGGAGGCCCAATACCCGTTTTGGATCCATCTGTATGTGAAATTATCTTTTTACCCCCGTGCTTCAAGATTCGTGATCGATCTGGACGGTCTCGATTTAACCCCAATTTTAGCCATATCACGAGCCCCCCACTCCTAAAGACTGAGTGTGATCGGACTTTGAGGAGTAGTTTAGCTGTTTTAGTGGCTGATGGAGTTGTATCGGAGTCCAGACGTGGGATTTTGAATCTAGAAAGGGGGGTAGTGAGGCGACTTTTGACGCCGCTGGCGGTTCTCTGGTGACATCGGGTATTCAAGAGTTTTTATCTATTTTTTTCGGACTATTTGTTTAACTTTGCGACGCGTTTGCTAATCATTCGGGGGCCCTAGCCGTACATTCTGGGCGATAATTGTTCGTTCAAGGGTTCGAAAATGTGCCCCCTAAATCTCAATTACTCTCCAGAATTTTTGGCTAATTTTCCCGAATTTTTAACAATTTTCTCGCAATTTTTAAACAAATAAAACAAATTAAATAGATAAAAAAATGATTTAAATACCGATTTATGACGTGGCTCGATCTGGGCCGCTGATCGCGGAAGGGCGCGAATTTCGGAAAGATCTGACGGTTGCTACTGCTCGGCAGCGTTTTTCTCCGTTTACCAGTTCGGGAAGGCCTCTGCTCGGCAGCCGACCGAAGGGATGGGGGTTCGGCAGCCGACCGAGGGCTTGAGTGACGTGGCGTAATCTGGGCCGTTGGATGTTGGCACGCATCTCGAGACGGGAACGGTTCCCAAGAAAACGCTATCTTGTCTTCTAGCGCACGTGGCGCAATCTGAGCCGTTCGCCATTGGGAGCGTGAATTTCTGAGAGATCCGACGGCTGAGATAGCTCGGTGCCTTTTTTTCTCCATTTACCAGTTCGGGAAGGCCTCTGCTCGGCAGCCGACCGAAGGCGATCTCGTGGCGCTATCTGTTCGGAGGCGATCTCGTTTCCGAGGGTATTAATGGCGCTCGGGGTTTGTGCTGCATTCCCCTTCCCCAGGCCATTAAGAATAACTCCTTTGATTAATGCGTGGCGTTCCGACTTCCGGGGATCAATAATTCCCTCAATTAAAACGCGGCGCTTCAATTTCCGAGGGTAGTAATGGCTGGTTATAGGGGGCAGGCTATAAGTACCCCATCCCTTTTGTCATTTTCGTCACAACCAAATTGGGTTCCAGACCTCGGAGGCATCTGCCTTGGGTAGCTTCTCTCTTGAAGTTCGGAGTGGTGGTTGCTCTTCTGCCTGGTTTTCCCTTTGTTCCTGACGGCCCCAAAGAGGATGTCAGGAGCGAGGGGGAACGAGGCAGTAGTGGTGACGACCGTAGTCCGCACTCGGGGGATGAGTTATCTCCGAAGGACGGGTGGTCGCTCTCTTACCTTATTCTTCTCCCGTTCCGGACGGTTCCTAAGTGGGTGTCGGGAGCGGAGGAGAATAAGGCAAGAGTGGCGACGACCGTAGTCCGGATCCGAGGGACGGGCCTCCCCGGAAGGACGGGCGGTCGCCCCGCTGTCTTGTTGTTTCCCCATCCCTCCCTGCTCCGAAGGGGTGTGAGGGGTGGGGGCAACAAGACAGTAGCGTCGACGGCCATGGTCCGGACCCGGGGCGCGGACCTCTTTCGAAGGACGGGTCGCCGTTCTCTCACCAAGATCTTCTGCCTTCTTCGGTTGCTCCGAAGTGAGTGTTGAAGTAGGCAGAGATCTTGGTGGGAGAGTGACGACCCCTGTCCGATGTCGATCTCCGGGCCATCTGAGTCCGTTTGTTGCAACTGTGAAGGCGCCGCTGTTAGAGTCTTTCGACAAGCCGAGCCTTCCAGTTGCAACCAACTAGCTCGGGACGGTGCGTCTCTTTCGACCTCTGAGTGTTGGTGGGTCCCCTCCCATCTCTGTCTTCCTTCTCGGGCTGATGGTTTTTGACGGAGGTCAGCCCGGGGGAGTTAGAGATGGGGGAGTGCCGATCTGCTTCTGACCGGGGCCTGTTGTCGCGGTTATACCAACCGAGGCACGGGACCCGGGGGGCGCCTGCCGAGGGCGGCGCCTTAAAACATAATCAAAAATTTTCCAGGTTCTTTTATGCATAGGCGAGGCGTCCGAGGTCCCGATCGTCCGAGCGACGTGGCGCTATCTGAGCCGCCGGATGCTGACACGCATCTCGAGATGGGGCGCGTTCTCCAAGAAAACACTATCTTGTCGTTTAGTGCTCTCGGCGAGATCTGGACCGTGTGATGAAGATCAGGCGCGGAAGCTGAGGGGGAAAGGAGTTTTCCCCATTTACCAGCTCGGGAAGGCACTTGCACGGATTCCGAGCGGACTCTATTGCAGCCACGTTCGGTTTTGCTCGCAGCTCGGATTCTCGTCCCATCTTGCCGAGCTGGTTGACTTTGTGGTGGGCCTTCGAGATGCTTCGAGAGTAGCCCAAAAGTCGCTCTGGAAGTCCAAGAGGCGCCTCATTTTCACTATAAATCTTTACCCCCCCTTTGACCAAGTCTTCACTTTTCACTTTTACTCTCTCTCTTTCGTATTTACTTTGCTTCGAGGTCTTTAGCTCCCTGGTGGTGTCGCTAGCTGTCGCGGTAGCGTTCCTAGTTCCGGCGAAGTTTCCGACCGTAGCTGTCAATTCAAGGTCAGTCTCTTTCCCTTCTCTCTTTAGGAAAATATGGTTAAGATTTCGGTTGAGACCCCCGCCTCGGAGCAAGCCGTTGGCCGAGGGGAGAAAGAGAAAGGAGTAGTGGAGCCGAGCGAGCAGGACGTTGTTCGTCCGGACGCGGAGGGCGGAGTGGCCGAGGTGCCCCAGGAAGTCACGGCGGAGTCCCGAAAGGGCAAAGCCGTAATTACTATAGTGGAGACGCCGAAGAGAGCGGGGGAGTTCGGTCGGCAGCCCATCGCCGTGTCGAGCGTGGGAGGAGTCCGGGATTATACTGAGGATATCTTGGAGAAGGTCACCCAAGGTACGGCTAAACTGGTGGAGGAGAACGAGCCTAGGGAGCTATCCAAGGTCGATCGCAAGATCTCGACTCTTACCGAAGGGGACCTTCGTCTGGTCCGAGAGGGCTTCCGGATCCCTCTCGAGTACACGTTGCTCCTCCCTGGGCCGGGGTTCCGAGCCAACACTGGGTCCTCTCCGGACATGTGCGTCTTTCCGGTCGACTCCCTCATTGCCGGTCTTCGCTTTCCCCTCCACCCGTTCGTGGTTGAGGTCCTGGTTTGGTATGGTCTGAGTCCCGCTCAACTGATGCCGAACACCTGGAGGCAAGTTGTGGCGTTCCTCCTCCGATGCCAAGAGATCGGCGCCAAGCCGACCATGTTCCTCTTTCGGAGTCTCTTCCGACCTGTCCAGCCGAGGAAAGACGAGAAGAGGTTTTATCTTTCGCCCCGGCCGGGCGTGAAACTGATCGAGAATCCAGACTCGATCAAACACTGGAAGGACAAATACTTCCTCGTTCGGAATCTGACGCCATGGGTGATACCGACAGTTTGGGCGGACGGACTACCCAAGCGTACAAAGAAGGACGTTCCGCTGAACGCTGCAGAGACTGAGGTCCAGAAGAAGATCCTTGCTCTGCCGACGCTTAGCTGGAAGGATATCACCGAAGAGCATCTGTTCCGTGGGGGTCTCAGTCCGATCGACCCTCGTACGCTTCTGGTATTTATACTTCTCTCCGTAAAGTTTGCATTCAATTTTTCTAAGTTTTTTCGTTCGACTCTTGCAGAGACCATGAAGCTCGATTACAAGGCCCTTGTGGCGAAGGGCAGGTCCGAGCAGGAGAAGAAGAAGAGGCCGTCGGCAGCGCCTCAGGACAGCCGAGCTTCGAAGAAGGCCTCGGTAGTGAAGGCAGCCGATCAACCGAAGGTTGCGGTCCTGAAGGAGGGAGAGGTTGAGGTTCTTGTCCCTTCGGCAAAGGTCGCGGTCCCCAAGCAGGGTGGGGTCGTGGACCTCGATCCTTCGGCCCCGGGTGCTACTGCTCCTACCCCGGAGGCGGACGCTCCTGGTCCGTCGAGCAATGAGTTCGGAGTGGCCGATGCGCTGTCCCTCCAGGTTCCGCCACTCACCCCCGGCGCGGAGAAGATCTTGACCGAGCGTCATAAACAGATCTTCGTCCCTGATTGGCAGGTGATGAACGTCGACGGCTTTTTGGGCGACGGGAACATCTGCATGGAGGCAGTGAGGCACCTGCCGACCCCGAAGGACCGAGCGACCCTGAGGGCCGGGATGGCAGGGGACAACGTGATGCAGATGGCCCGGAGCACTATGTCGGTGAGTGTGTCGAACCCTTCTTCATTCATATTTTTTCCCTTTGATTTTTTTTTTAAGTTCTTGGGCTCGGATTTTAACGCGTTGTTCTCTTCCAGATCCTCTGCCACTTCAGTTGGCTGGTCGAGGAGATGGCGAGGAAGGATCAGGAGAAGGAGAAGGAGAGGACGGAGCGCGTTCGGGTGGCGAAGCAGCTTGAGTCCGAGCTGCTTCTTTCGACGAAAAGAGTCGCCGAAGCGGAGGACCTGGAGAAGAAGCTGGCCGACGCTATCCAATCGTCGAAGGATACGGCGGCCAAGTTTGAGAAGGAGGTGGCCGAGCTGAAGGAGGAGCTGGCCAGCGCTCGGTCGGGAGCCGAGAAGGAGGTCACCGGGCTGAAGGATGAGCTGGCCAAGGCTCGGTCGGAAGGGGAGACTGCTCGGAAGAGAGCCGAGAGGATCAAGGCCAACCACCTGAGGAAGGTGAAGGAGGTGAAGAAGGCCGTGCAAGAGGAGGCCGCGCAGCACATGATCCAGAATATGCTGGACGCCTACGGCCGTGCCCTGACCCATGTAGCCGCGAAGAACCCTGGCTTCGACTCGTCCTCCTATGACTTTTACGAGCCCGTGGAGGGGGAAGAAGGGATCACCGAGGGTTTACTCGGACCCGATGGTGAGACAGAACCCGCCGAAGGCGATGGTGAGACCGAAGCCGAGGGCGAGGAGGAGGAACTCTCCGAGGAGGAGAGCTGGAGCGAAGGCGGGGACGAGGGTGACGGCGACGGCAAGGCCGAGGGGTCGGCGAATCCGAGCGGCAAAAAGGTCGACCCCTGACTCGGTTGTCTTCCTACTTTCAGTCTTTTTGGTTTTGTTTTCTTTTTGTAAGCCTTATCGCGGACTGGCCACCGCCCTTGTTTTGAATGAAAAAGTATTTTGTTTGGCCTCGGACTTAGTGTGCGTTTTGGGCGTTTTGGGCGTAAATTTCTCCAACTGTTGGGCCTCGGATTTATTTCCGCTTTTCAGGTGGTGTTTGGTCCGGTCACGGAGCTGGTCTTCCTTCGGAAGGAATTGGCCAACTTGAAGCGTGAACTCTCGGACAGCCGGCAGAGGCGGTTTCTCCTGCTCGGCCAGGCGGAGGAGGTCAGGGCAGTCCTGAGGAGGAACTGTCGCGAGCTGCATCAACTCCGGAAGCGCTCCCTGGGTCCTGGTTCCGAAGGGGAAGTTGAGCGGCTTCGCGGGGAGCTTAAAGCCGCCGAGCAGAAGAACGACGACCTTTTGGACGAGGTACAACACTTGGAGCTATCGGAGAGAGAGCGCTCTGCGGAAAGGGAGAAGATGGCCTCCGAGCTGGAGGGGGCTTTGGCTGAGCGTAAGAGACTATTGGCCGAAGTCAACATGCTCAGGAGGATCACAGTAGATAGGGGGATCGAGGTCACCCACTATCGGCGGCTTGCAACTGACAGTCCCAATGCCTCCGGGTCGTTGAAGGCCCCTCGATCAAAGAAATTGGCGAAGGACGTCGTCCTGAGGGATCGGATTATCGAGCTGGAGGAGGAGATCGCGTCGCTTAAACCTGCGCCGGAGAGGGCTAATGTTCGTAGCACGTCGTGCACTCGCGAGGAAAATGAGAGGGGGATCACGTTTTATGAACTCGCGACGCGCCCGCTGACGACCAGGCGGAGTCCGACTGACGCTCAGAGCAGCGCGGCTGTCTCGTCGAGCGGGGCATCGGTCGGCGCGGCTGTTAGGACTAGCAGTGAAGGGGGGTCGCGCTTCGTTGGTTTAGGGTCGAGCTCAGAGGGTCGGCCTCGTCGTCCTCGCGTTTCCCTAAACCGAAGCATTCCCCTTCCGAAGAGGACTTGATTACGTCACTTTTCCTTTCTGTTGGCCGTTGTAATAACTTAGTTGTTGGGTCGGTCGACCGTCTGTAACACTATTATGTCTGAATGCAAAAATTCTGGAAAACTCTTTAAGTGTTTGTCTTCGACACTGTATTGAAACCGCTTTGTTCGCTTTTTCTATTTTTCAGCTTGTCGCGGCGATCCATGGATCGGACTCCGGGCGTCCGAATGATGACTCCGCATCCGAGGCGACTTCTGGGACGGTGGTTCTGAGCCCCAGGAGTGTCGATCTGAAGCTACGCCGATCCGAGGGCGAGTGGAATCATCTTTCGTTGGTTCTCAGTCTCCGGGAGGCCGAAACACAACGCTTGGAGAGCAAGATCGTCGAGCTGAGCCCCGTAGGGGAGGACGAGGACCAGCAGACCGCATTCAGCAATGCTCTTCGGGTCAAAAGTATTCGGCACATTCAGTCGAAACTCATCGCCGAACGGGACGACTTGCTCTCGGAGATGGGACAGCTGCGGGCGGAAATGGCGAAGCTTCGAGGTGAGGCGGAGGAACCGTCTGCCGAGGAGGGCGAACAAGATGGAGAGGATGCATTTTTATGAAAGACAAGTGTAGTGGGTCGGGGGGTGTATGTTTTGTTTGCCGACACTTTTGTAATGGTCTATTTTGTACTGTACGCCGATATTTAATAAAATCTCCTTTCGGTGTTCTTTTGTACGTCTGTCTTTGTTTATAACTGTGTTGGCCGTGCCGAACTATCTGAACTGAGTGTGTCTATTCAGCCGAATGGATCCCCAGGGGTACGGCGATTTGTCGCTTAGTGGGTCTGACACGGCGATGTTCTCGAGAGTGCTATTTCGCCGTGGCGAGATCTGAGCCGTTGAATGTAGGCGCGGATCTCGAGGTGGCTCGTTTTCCAAGAAAACGTTATCTTGTCGTTTTGCGCGAGTGGCACGATCTGAGCCGTCTGATGAAGATCAGGCACGAAAGTTGAGGAGGAAGTGTGTTTTCCCCGTTTACCAGCTCGGGAAGGCACTTGCTCGGATGCCGACCGGATATGTCCGCCTTCGACCTTCGGCTGTCAGTCAGGAGTGGTCTGGATGCGTGTTCCGGACCTTAGGCATAGTCCGACGGCTGTGGGAGCAATTCCGAACGGCGATCTACCCCTGGTTCGTCCGGAGACGAACCGAGGAGGTAAAGTCGAGCCGAGTGTTGGACTCCGAACCATCGGTGTAGTTCAACGGCTGTGGGAGCAATTCCGAACGGCGATCTACCCCTGGTTCGTCCGGAGACGAACCGAGGAGGTAAAGTCGAGCCGAGTGCTGGACTCCGAACCATCGGTGTAGTTCAACGGCTGTGGGAGCAATTCCGAACGGCGATCTACCCCTGGTTCGTCCGGAGACGAACCGAGGAGGTAAAGTCAAGCCGAGTGTTGGACTCCGAACCATCGGTGTAGTTCAACGGCTGTGGGAGCAATTCCGAACGGCGATCTACCCCTGGTTCGTCCGGAGACGAACCGAGGAGGTAAAGTCGAGCCGAGTGTTGGACTCCGAACCATCGGTGTAGTTCAACGGCTGTGGGAGCAATTCCGAACGGCGATCTACCCCTGGTTCGTCCGGAGACGAACCGAGGAGGTAAAGTCGAGCCGAGTGTTGGACTCCGAACCATCGGTATAGTAAAGAGGGGAGGAAAAACAGGCAAATTCAAAAACAAAATGGATCTTTCTTTATTTGATATTTGACGGCGAACCGTTTTACATAGTGGGATTCATAGAACAGGTTACAAGTTAAAGGAGAGGAATGGCGCGACACCTCGGATTACTTAGAGAGGCGCCGGGGCGCTCTCTTGGTATTTCAGGAGGTGATCGGCATTCCAGGTCCTCGGGAGCTCTCTACCATCCATGTCCTCGAGTCGATATGCTCCAGGCCGAACAACTTTTGCGACCCGGTACGGCCCTTCCCAATTCGGAGCTAGCTTGCCCTTCTGACTGGGGAGGGATATGGCTAGCTTTCTCAACACCAGGTCTCCTTGTTCAAGGTTGGCGGGTCGGACTTTCTTGTTGTAGGCCAGCTCGACTCTCCTTCTGTAATTCTGCTGCCGAATCGATGCCCTTTCCCTCAGTTCATCTACCAGGTCCAAGTTTCCTCTGAGTTCCCTGGCATTCTGTGCTTCGTCATAGGCGATGAGCCGAGGGGAAGGAATTCCGACCTCGAGGGGTATTACGGCTTCGGCCCCATAAGTAAGGCTGAAAGGGGACTCTCCAGTGGGCGTCCGCTTGCTTGTGCGGTAGTTCCACAACACATTAGGGAGTTGATCGACCCACTGTCCTTTGGAGCACTTGTCCAACCTCTTCTTGATCCCCGCAAGGATCTGCTTATTAGCGTTCTCGGCTTGTCCGTTCGACTGGGGGTGCGAGACGGACGAGAAACGCTGCTGGATGACGAGGTCGTCGCACAGGGTTCGGAATGCTGAGCCAGTGAACTGGGTCCCATTATCTGTCACGAGGACGCGCGGGACGCCGAATCTGCATATAATGTTCCTCCAGAAGAACTGCACCACTTTGTTCTCGGTTATCGTGGCGAGGGGCTCGGCCTCGACCCACTTCGAGAAGTAGTCGATAGCTACGACTAAAAACTTGAGCTGACCCGGAGCTGGAGGGAAAGGCCCTACTAAGTCCATTCCCCACATCGCGAAGGGGATAGGGCTCGATAGGGAGGCGAGGTTGGCTTGAGGGAGGCGTCGGATGCTGGAGTGTCTCTGGCAGGAGCCGCACTGCCGAACGTGTCGCTCGGCGTCTCGGAGAAGTGTCGGCCAGAAGTACCCATAATTCAGAGCTTTTCGGGCCAGGGACCTAAATCCCGAGTGTGCCCCGCCGATCCCTTCATGAAGCTCCTGTAGGGCATATTCGGCCTGTTCCGGAGAGAGGCATCGTAGATATGGTCGGCCGTCCATTTGGGAGAAAGAGCGCTTGTATAGGATGCCCTCGATTAAGACATAGCGCTCGGCTCGGGTTCTAACTCGGCGAGCTTCTTTGGGGTCTGAGGGCAGAACTCCATCCCTTAGAAATTCTACCAGTGGCTTCATCCAGTTGTCTTGCAGCATGACTGGCAATGACTCCGCCGAGCCTAGTGCCTCGTCTTCAATGCTCGGCTTAGTGAGGACTTCAATTAGTACGGTCTGCTCGAGTCCTTGTAAAGAGGACGAGGCCAACTTGGAAAGTGCATCGGCCTGTGCATTTTCTTCCCGAGGGACCCGCTGGATGATGGCTTCTTCGAACCGACCCATGAGATCCCGGACCTTGGCGAGGTACTTCGCCATCCGCTCATCCCGAGCTTCATATTCGCCCAAGACCTGGTTCACGACCAGCTGGGAATCACTGTGAATCCGGAGACGATGCGCCCCAGCGCTTCGCGCGAGTCCGAGGCCGGCTATGAGTGCCTCGTACTCCGCCTCGTTGTTCGAGGCCTTGAAGCTCATGCGGATCGCGTACTGTAGGACGAAGCCATCAGGGCCGTTCAGGATGATGCCGGCGCCGCTTCCCTCACTGCAAGAGGATCCGTCCACAAAGACTGTCCAAATGGGGGGTCCGCTCGGGACGTGGCCGACCTCGGGGATGGTGGATTCTACAATGAAGTCGGCGAGGGCCTGCGCCTTAATTGCCGTCCGAGGTTGATAGGAGATGTCGTGCTGACTCAGCTCTATCGACCACTTCATCAGCCGGCCCGAGGTTTCGGGTTTATGGAGGACTTGCTTGAGCGGTTGATCGGTGAGGACGATGACTGAATGAGATTGGAAGTAGGGCCGAAGCTTTCTTGCTGCCATGACGAGGGCGTAGGCTATCTTTTCTATCCCCGGATAACGGAGCTCAGCATCCCGAAGTACCTTGCTCACGTAGTAAATTGGCCTCTGGGTCCAGTCCTCTTCTCTGACCAGGACAGCGCTCAGGGACTGCTCGGAGGCTGCCAAGTAGAGAAAGAGAGGCTCGCCTGGGACCGGCTTACTGAGCAGAGGGGGGTTCACCAAATAGGCCTTCAGCTGGTCGAACGACGCTTGCTGTGCCTCGCCCCATTCAAATCCCTTAGCGCCTCGGAGTGCCTTGAAGAAGGGAAGGCACTTTTCCCCTGACTTAGAGAGGAACCGACCGATGGCTGCGAGCCGACCGGTGAGCTTCTGCACTTCTCTGACGTTCCGAGGCGGGGCCATGTCTAATATGGCTTTGATCTTTTCGGGGTTAGCTTCAATCCCCCGCTGGCTCACCATGAAACCGAGGAACTTGCCAGAGGAGACTCCGAACGCACACTTGTTCGGGTTCAGCCGCATGTTGTACTTCCTCAACACGCCGAACGCCTCTTGGAGGTCGGCTACATGGTCGGTACCGTGGATGCTCTTGACGAGCATGTCATCGACGTACACCTCCATATTTCGGCCGATCTGATGCTGAAAGACCTTGTTAACGAGGCGCTGGTAGGTGGCTCCCGCGTTCTTCAAACCGAACGGCATTACTCGGTAGCAGTAGAGGCCTTGGTCGGTGACGAAGGAGGTCTTCGGGATGTCCGGAGGGAACATCCGGATTTGGTTGTAGCCCGAGAAGGCATCCATGAAGCTGAGGAGCTCATGGCCCGAGGTGGCGTCGATTAGGGTGTCGATGTTCGGGAGAGGGAAGGGATCCTTCGGACACGCTTTGTTGAGGTCGGTGAAGTCGATGCATATCCTCCACGAGCCGTTGGACTTCTTGACCATCACAACATTCGACAACCACTCGGGATAATTCACCTCCTGGATGAACTTGGCCTTCAACAGCTTATTCACTTCCTCCTTGATTGCCTGCTGTCGCTCGGGAGCGAACTTTCGCCTCTTCTGCTGAACCGGTTTGCACCCCGGCTCGACACTTAGGCGGTGGACGAGCAAGTCTTCGGAGATGCCGGGCATATCCGCGGCCGACCAAGCAAATAGGTCGCGGTTACCCCGGATGCATCTCACAAGGTCGGAGAATAGCACGGTCGGTAAGGACTTGCTGACGAGGAATTTCCGGCTCGGATCCTCGTCGGAGAAGAGTATTTCTTCTAACTCGTCCGCTGGTTCGGACGTTGGGCGAGCCTTCGGCTCGGGGATCTCGAGGGTCTCGAGCGAAAGCACTGGTCCCCCGGTGGAAGTCATGTAGCACTTCCGAGCTGTTTCCTGGCTCCCCCTGACTTCCCCTACTCCCGACCGAGTGAGGAACTTCATCTTCAAATGGTATGCTGATGGGACGGCCTCAAGGGCGGCCAGGCCGGGACGACCGAGGATGACATTGTATGCTGCCGGGACGTCAACGACCATGAAGTCCATGGGCTCGGTCCGGGTAGTAGGGGTGCTCCCCGCAGTAACGTCAAGGGTTATTACCCCTTCGATGGTTACCGGGACCCCCATGAACCCGTGTAGAGTGTATCCGGCCGGTTTGAGACGGTCTCGGGACAGCTGGAGGCCCTGGAAGGCCGAGAGGAATAGAATGTTGACCGAACTCCCGTTGTCAACCAAAATCCTCTGCACCTTGAAGTTGGCCATGCGGAGGTCGATGACGAGGGCATCACAGTGAGGGGTTCGGACTCCTTCGAGATCAGCGTCGGAGAAGGACACGGGCACACCGAAGCCCTTGGGAGGAGGAGCGCTGTGGACCGAGTTCACCTCTCGGACGAAGGCTTTCCGGGACGTATTAGAGTTGCCGCCCATGGGACCCCCGTGGATCATGTGCAGAACCCTTTCTTCTTCGAACTCAGGCGTTACTTCGCGCCGCTTGTTAGCCCCCCGAGGGGGAGGAGAGTTCCGATCTGTCCGATCGTTAGCCTTCACGAACTTCGCCAACTGCCCCCTTCGGATGAGGGCTTCGATCTCATCTCTCAAAGCCCGACAGTCATTCGTCTCGTGCCCGTGGTCCCGGTGATACCGACACCACTTGTCTTTGTCCCTCCTCTTCGCCGGTTTGTGCATCCTCGGGGCTGGAGGGAGGACCCCCTCCTTCTCTACCTCCATGAGGATAGTGGAGACATTAGTTGTGAGGGGCGTGAATTTCTCGAACCTGGGGGGAGGACGACGCTGGCCGCCTCCGTCCTTCATAGTCTTCTTGGCCCCCTCTTCCTCCGTTGCCTTCCTCTTCGAGCCGGAGGAGGGTCCTCCGAAGTTCGGGAGGGACTCGGCCTCCTCGGCTCGGATGTATTTCTCGCACCTCAGTAGGAGGTCGGCGAAGTTGATAGGCGGCTTCTTTGCTAGGGACGAGCGGAGGTTGGAGTTGAGGACGTTCGACTGGAACGCCACTGTTGCCACGGATTGGTCTAAGGAGGCGATCGACCTGACTTCTGCAGTGAACCTCTTCACATAGTCACGCAGCTTCTCTCCCCTTTCCTGTCGGAGGTTCAGGAGGGAGAGACTCGTCTTCTCGGCCCGTCGGCTGCTCACAAAGTGAGTTATGAACAGCGTCTCAAACTGCTCAAATGAAAAGATGGAGGCGGGGGCAAGCCTGGAATACCATTCCCGAGCCGAACCCCGAAGGGTGGCCGGGAAGGTCCTGCAGAGTATGGCATCGGAGACTTGGTGGATCAGCATCAGAGTCTTAAAACTCTCGACGTGATCTACTGGGTCGGACTCGCCTGAGTACGTTTCAAACTGTGGAGGTTTGAAACCCCTCGGTATGCGAGCTTCCATGATTGTCCGAGAGAAGGGCGGTCGGTTTGGGCGAACAGTCCCTGCTCTGGACTCCTCTTCTCGGTCCATACGGACAATGCGCCTCTCCACCTCATGGAGGCGGCGGTCAAAGGCATCGTCCCCTCGCCGGTAACCATATGACCCTTCGGACTCCTCATCATAAGAGGGAGAGCGTGGACTTCGGCGCCGGTATCCCTCGGATCGGCGGGGACTGTAATGTTGTTGACGACTGGGAGCCTGGAGAGGACTTCGTGACCGGCGGTGAGGACTGGGAATCCGAGGGGGTGATGGGACCCTCGGGGGGTTTTGGTTGTTGGCGCGGGCGTTCAGGGCCTGCAGTACAGTCTCCTGAAACTGGAGGAACTCGGCACGGCTGATAGGTACCTCACGATCCCTCGTACGATGCCGATCCTCGGGGGAACGCGGCCTCCTCCTTCGGTGTTCGGGAGATGCCGCTCGGCCTCTCCGGTACGGAGATCTCTGTCTGTCTCGGCGACGAGGTGACCGCTCGCCCTGACGCTGTCGGGAGGCCTCCGCTCGGGCCCGCCTCTCGTCAAGGTGCGTGCGGAGGTCATTCTCCTTCTGGCGGTTCCGGTCGGGGTTATGGGAGGCCATCGAGTCCGAGGACCCGTTATGGACCGAGACATGGTCCTGGATAGGTTGCTTCAACTTCTGGCCGTTGAGACCGGCGGGACCATTGTTGGGTTGCTGCTGAGGATGAGGAGGCTGGACCGGTTGGGTTGGCGGGGGAAGCCCAGATTGGGGAATTTGGTTGACGGGGGTATCCTCCGTAGGGTCGGCGGGGTTGGCCACCCGGTTGGATCCTTTGGATCTGTTCTTCTTCGGAGGCATGGCGATGGGAGGCGATGAAGGAGAAGCTGAGGTCGTTCGTGTGGTGGTTTCCCACAGACGGCGCCAATCTGTTACCGCTGATTTCGGTGTGGGGGTAAACAGATAGAATTTGTGAGTCCGGGAAACACCTGAACGATTGACTCGATCTCCTTGCTCCTGGCACAACCTGCAAGGAAGTGCGAAACACCGGGGTTGATTCCGGCGACGCACCCTCCGACGCTCTTGTCAGTAATCAGGAAAAGATTAAGAAAGAGCTTAAGTGGTGAAAGAGTGATTAACCTGGTCTCGGTGGTAGAGGGGTTGTATTTATAGTCGCCTTTGGAACGATTTGGGGCCTAATTTCCTGCCTAACAAATAGGAGAAAAATCCTCCTATTCTGTTTTGGGAAGTTAGGCCTTGATTCCCTGGTGAGAGCTAATCAGGTTTATTGATTTGACCAAATCAGTGGCCTGATTCTCTTCTTGGTGGATTGGGCTTGTATCGGGTCGGGACCCGTACCCAATTGAAGTGGATCTATTCGCGGGTGGTTGGTTCTGTGAGAAGGAGGCCCAATACCCGTTTTGGATCCATCTGTATGTGAAATTATCTTTTTACCCCCGTGCTTCAGGATTCGTGATCGATCTGGACGGTCTCGATTTAACCCCAATTTTAGCCATATCAATACCCATGATTTCTATTAGGTTCTTAACAATCTCAAGTCATCTACATAGGGTTTTAATCATCAATAGCATAGTTTTCATGAAAAGATTCAATCTTTATTCATACGTCTTTTAATAAACTCATTATATCATCACACAATCCCCTAACATGCTTTCTAATAGACAAATCATCATATACAACATGCATACAATAGCAAGAAACCAAACATATGTCACTCACCTTATTGAAGAATCAACCAAAATAATAAAGAGAATAAGAAAAGTCCTTCCTTTCGCAAGAAATCCAAGATCCTCGCTTTGAAACTCCAAGAAATCAAAAATAAAGAAAACTCTTTTTGTAGTGCAGCGAAGAGACGGTTGCACTCTCTTTATATTAGGCCGAAAATCAGGTTATTAAGGTTTTGAGTGGATTTTGCAAAATATCCTTTTTGGATATATCTTTACATATATAAATTTTCATACTAGGAAATTAGATTAACCAATTCAATTTAGATTTAAAATCAAAATAACTGATCAAATCTTGGCTGGCACTGTTTGTAAACCCAGAAAAATGAAATTTGTAATTTTGCCTCTAAGTTGCAATTTTGCAAAAAGATCCCTCTTTAAGAAATTTGCGAAATAAACAAAATCTATTAAAAAAAAGTAAACTTTTTACCTTTGAGTTGGCTAGCCATCATGCTCAGCCCAAAAATCTGAAAATCTGGAGTTTTTACTCCTAGTGGTAATCTTGCACAAAAGCCCCTCTTTTTGTAATATTTGCAAATAGGTCAAATAAGTATCAGAAAAATACAGAAAATTCATAAATAATACCTACTAATAAATAATATGTTTTTCCAAAATAATTTCTTACTTTGAACTTCCCAAGAAAATATTTGTACGTGTGAAAAGATAAATTTCATAAAAATATTTATTAAATCACCAAAAATTATTTTAATCTATTTATTAATCTCAAAAACATTATTTTAAAAATCTAGGGTGTTACACAAGGTGTTGAGACACGACGCAACGACGAGATCCTTCGAGAGTTGCCCCCTGAGGGCGTGGAAGACGATGGTTCGGCGGCTAGAGGGAAATCTTCTAAACTTAAAGTCCTTCGTTCTTTGTTCGAGGTTACAGCTGAAAGAGACGAACTGAAGAATAAATTGCTTAAGAAGAGTTTATAGGCAGCCCATCCTAGAAGAACGATCTTTTAGCTCTCGCAGGGGTGTAGCGCGAGTGGGGTGCCCCGTTTGAAGTTTAGGGTAACAGACGACTCTCTCAAAGAAAGGCTTGTTAAATTAGAGGCGGAGAATCTTTGGTTAAAGAGACTTTCCGGATGGGGCAACGTCGGGAGTACCTCTTGCTCTCGCGAAGAGCGTGCTCAGGGGAAGCCTTTTCACTAACTAGCTCTGCGCTTGCCTAAGGCCCCAAGGAACCCTAGCGAAGCTCAAAGTGGCCGGGACGGTTCCTCTAGTGGGGCGTCGATCGGTGAAGTGGAGAGGGTCGTAGGCCCTATTGGTGCGACTCGCTCCGTGGGGTTGGACATTACTTCAAATTGCTCGAGGGAGAAGTGTAGGGCTGGTGTTTCCATTGGAGGTCGCAAACCGCGTGTGTCCTTGAAGAGAAATATCTCTCTGTCACGGAAGAGCTGAAGTGACGCCAGTTAGCTTTTGTAGCCTTGTGGTAGCTTTGCTCGTCCAATAACTATTGTAACTTTTTTCGTCAAGTTTTTTGACTAAGTGTTAGAGCACTGTCTTCTTGTAACGTCCTCGTTTGTCCAATAACACATGTCAGCTTTTTTATCAAGATTTTTGACTAAGTGTTAGAGAATTATCTTCTTGTGACGATCTCGTTTGCCCAATAACACTTGTAACCTCTCTTATTTGTGAAACAAGATTTTTTGGCTAAGTGTTATAGAATTGGCGGCTATTCAACGAATTTTGGGGGGCATGGTGAGTTGCTTCTTCGCCCACTCGCTCGGAAGCAGTGTGGCAAGGGCAGCTCTATGAACCACGAATGGATTCCTCTCTCATCCGGTTTGTTTCAGGAGCACTCAAATGGTGAACCGAACCGTGCCTTCTTGCTAGGAAGCAAGTAGCTAGGATGGTCCTTCGAACCATGAATGGACTCCGAACAATGATGACAACGAGTTTTGGGAGCATTCGAGTGGCGAGTTGCTTCTTCGCCCACTTGCTCGGAAGCAGTGTGGCAATTGTAGCTCTATGAACCACAAATTGACTCATCACTCATCCAGTTTGTTTCAGGAGCACTCGAACGGCGAACCGAACCGTGCCTTCTTGCTCGGAAGCAAGTAGTTAGGATGGCTGTAACCTCTGTTTTCCATTTTCTGTATTTTTGGATGTTTTTTTTTTCTTTTTGAGTATTTGATTCATATTGTATCTCTTTCTGACCGTGTATTGGATATCCTTTTTCAATATATTCATCTATTTTTTTTCATCTTTTTTTTATTTATCAGTCTATTATTCCATCTCTGATTGATCGAGCCATTATTTTTCCCATTATTTAATTTGTTCATGTCCTATTCTAGTTATTCATTTTTTGTTTCCACCTCATTTTGGGTCACCCAATATTCTTTTTGATTAAACCCTATTCTAATTGCTATTAAGATCCTATAACCCATTGAAATCCACTACCCAAATTAAACCAATAAACCCCATTACCCATTATCTACTCAAACCCATTTTAATCATATACCCTATAAAACCCATACCCATCCCCTAATTCGCTGTGCACCTGAAACCCATATAACCACCTAAACCCTAAACCTAACTCATCTGATATATATATACCCATATATACACCCTGCATACCCATCCTCTACCTCTCAAAACCCCTAACAACTGCAGCCCCGACTCCCTCCCTTTCTTCCTCTTGCTCTCTTGGTGTTTGTGTGTGTGTGCGTGTCGATTCAAGGCTTTGCTCGTGGTTCATTGTTCGTGATTGTGTTCGTGGTTCATGTTCAATCCGTTCGTTGGGTTGTGTGTACTGGGATCCGTTCCCGTTATTCTGATTCTTGCTCCGTTCCCGTCGTCGGCTATAAGGCAAGTAACTTGTATTAATTTCTGTTGTAAATACAAGTACTAAATACTGCCTGTAGTGTAGTTGTGTTCTAGAGACAATTATTGTGCAAAACCCCTGTTATGACTTGTCTCTATTGTGTTGACCTGCCTGTAGTTGTCTCATTGCACACACGACATGAAATAACTTAGAGATATTCACTTCTTGATGTATACATGCATGTTGTTCGTATGATATCATATGCTTGCTTGTATTAGTCATAGTATAACTTGTTGTAGACTTGTTAAATAGCCTATACCATGTTACTCGGATACCTAGTATATCATATTTCACGTTTGTTATGATTTGAATGAGTTTCATGTGACCTATGTTGATTTTATGCACAAAGAATATTTCAATTTTTGAGTTGTATCCCGTTTTTTATCAGTACTTTAGACCCTATTAAGGTCAGTATATGAAAATTATTTGTGAATATGAATTATAGAGAATTCTATCTACTTTCCAGAATTTCTGACAGATCTCAGTTTCGATTTATGAGTTACAAGTTATGGTTGTTTTACTACAGATGTGTAGAAAAATTCCAGATTCTGTTTTCTATGAATTCTGTATGGTTATTTATTTTTCTACTTATGTTAAAGATAATATTTTGATCCAATATTTTGCTGATTACAACTAGATTTGATTAGGATTAACCCCTAATTTTTGTGAATTTAATTGATGACTTTTATAAACTATTCTATGCTTGCAAACAACTACTATATTTGCAGATTTTCAAGTTGTTCAGTAAAGAAATATAATTTCGACCTGATTCTACTTGGTGTTAGTAAAAACTTTGTGAATATGAATTGTAACCTACCGTATCAATTTTATCACCCTTTTGACGGATTTGGATTTCGATTTATATTTTGTAACATATTGTTGTTTTAGTATTGCAGTGTTTATGATTTCAGATTTAGAAAACTACTGTATCTTGCTGATTTCTGATTTTACTTGACTATTCTATCTATGTTGGAAAATTATGAAACTTTATTTTTTGTTACTAAACATACTAGAGAATACCCCATATTGTTTGTGGATTTAATCAGTAAGTTTTTATGTTGTTTTCCTGTGTATGAATACCAACTTCTGATTTCTGGCTGAACATGTTTTCTGGATACAAATCTGTTTTGAGTCTTATTTTTGTGAAATACCATATGACTTATATATATTTCTGGATTCGGCCGAGAGTTTAATTTCTAGATTTTCTGACGGATCCAGATTTGCACAATTGTAGCAACAAAAATTTTAGATTTAGTGCAGTACTGTCTTGCTGTCCTGAACTAGAATTTTTGTTGTTCTATCCTTTTATGAGTTGTCTTTTACCGTACATGTTTATCTTTCAATCTGAACCTGTTACCTATTTATACCATGTTATTCTTGCTCTGTTTTGTGACACATATATGCACGTCTGATAATAATAACAAATAACCAAGCTGGGATTAAGGGAAAGATCTAGTAGTGGATAATATAAAAATATGTACTTGGAAGGGGGCTCGTGTTTCCCACAGGATTATCTGTTATCTGCTACGTGTTCATGACTACATGATACACGACTCTATCTGTCTGATTACCTGACTGCACACTTTCCTATAGAAAGGTGTACTCATAAGAGAACCTGTAGGTTCAATCTATTTGTCTGGATCTGCATCTGATATATGTCTATCTGATACCTGAGTATACAGCCTTATAGAATCCCCTACGAAATCTAAACGTAATTTGTTTGAATGTAGCAACCATGTGGTAAAAGTTTGGGACGCATGAAGTGCTACCTAGATAGAAATAAATACAAGACTTGACATAACCTGACATTTGTTATCTGTTATCTGTTACATGCTACTGGACATCTGTTACCTGTTCACCTGTATCTGTTATCTGACATTTGTTAACTGTATATCTGTCTGCATACCATCTGACACTTGACATATGTTACATATCACATGTACCTGTTAGCACACCATATTACTTGATTTTGTTTCTGATTTATGTTAGGCATTCTGTTTTGCTCTGTCATATGTATTCCATGCTATGTTTGTTTCTACTGTTATTTTATATATGTTTATTTTCCTGTACTTGTGCCTACACTACAAGCAGCCCGTAACTTGCATTGACGGGCGTTTTGTTTTTTCCTTTTCCTGCAATTTATTAAATTGCAGATTATGGTGATCAACTGCCCGATGGAGTAGGTGATCTGAGATTTTAGATGCTGGATTATTTTCTATTATTATTTCCAGTTGCTTATTTGAATAATTGTATCTGTTACTTGGATTATTTTGTATTGGGCAATGTGACCCAGAATTATTGACTTGTTTAGATCTGGTTTATTTGAAATTATTAAATTTGGTTTCAAGTAAATTCTTGTTGGTATATTGATTCATATATACATGTGTGGTTGACTTCTCTTGCTTCCTACTCTGATTATTCCTGTGAAATGTTGTAAAGATCCTGACAGCTTATAGATGATGAAAATCATTCGCTAGACTTAGCCACATATCCGTATTCTGTATTTTCTTTTTGGGAAGCGGGGCATGATAATGGCCTTTTGAACTGTGAATGGTCTCCGAACAATGATGACGATGAGTTTTGGGAGCATTCGAGTGGCGAGTTGCTTCTTCGCACACTTGCTCGGAAGCAGTATGGCAATTGCAGCTCTATGAACCACGAATGGACTCCTCACTCATCTGATTCGTTTCAGGAGCACTCGAACAGCGAATCGAACCATGCCTTCTTGCACGGAAGCAAGTAGCTAGGATGGTCCTTTGAACCGTGAATGGACACCAAACAATGATGACGACGGGTTTTGGGAGCATTCGAGTGGCGAGTTGCTTCTTCGCCCACTTGCTCGGAACCAGTGTGGCAATTGCAGCTCTATGAACCACAAATGGACTCCTTACTCATCCAGTTTGCGGCACTTGTACAGCGAGATACACTCCACACACTTGCTCGGGAGCAAGCATGCCCTTGCGATCCTTGAACCTGGATGGACTCCGCAATCGTCCGTTAAAGTGTTGTAGTGGGTAAGATAATGTTGTACATGTGGTGTTGAATCTGTTAATCACTCATAACTTTTTATCAAAAAGAAATAAAGGACAGATTTTATTGAATAAACTAGACGGCCGCTTGAATGCGAGCCTTTATTACATGCCATGACCGCTATAAATCGTCGATCTTTATTACATGTTTATAACTACTAAGCGAGAGCGTTTAAATGCTCTCTTGGTACTTCATGAGGTGCTCAGCATTCCAGGTCCTGGGTATTCTCTTCCCAAAAAGAAATAAAGGATAGATTTTATTGAATAAACTAGACAGCTGCTTGAATGCGAGCCTTTATTATATGCCATGACTGCTATAAATCGTCGGTCTTTTTTACATGTTTATAACTACTAAGCGAGAGAGTTTAAATGCTCTTTTGGTACTTCATGAGGTGCTCAATATTTCAGGTCCTGGGTATCCTCTCCCCCCCCCCCCCCCCAAGTCTTCAAGTTTGTAAGCCCCTAGGCAGACTACTTGTGAGACTTTATACGGTCCTTCCCAATTAAGGGTGAGTTTCCCTTTCTTTCGGGGGTTTAAGATTTCTAGCTTCCGGATGACCAATTCACCTTCCTGGATATTGGCCGGGCGGACTCTCTTATTGTAGAATCTCTCCACCCTCTGTTGATATATGTTTCTCCGAACATTGGACTTCTCCCAGATTTCTTCAAGGAGATCAAGATTGGCTCGGATTCCATTCGAGTTCTGTTCTTCATCAAACGAGAGAAGGCGAGGAGAGGGTACTGCTACTTCAAGAGGAATGATTGCTTCGGTGCCGAACGTCAAGTTGAACGGGGATAACTCCCGTGGGGATTCTCTTTGTGGTTCCGTTCTACCACAGCATGCTGGGGAGTTCATCAACTCATAGTTCTTTCGCTGTTTCATCAATCCTTTTCTTGAGGCCATCCAAGATTTGCTAATTGGCATTCTCAATTAGACCAATGGATTGAGGATGTGATATCGAAGAGAATTGCTGCTCAATACTGAGGTCGGTGCAAAATTTATGGAACCCTTTACCAGAAAATTGCATTCCATTATCGGTGACCAGGATGCGAGGGATCCCGAATCGGCAAATCACGTTCCTCCAGAAGAACTGTTGGACTCTATGCTCGATAATCGTCGCTAGTGGTTCAGCTTCTATCCACTTTATGAAGTAGTCAATAGCGACCACGAGAAAGGTCCATTGTCCAGTTGTTGGAGGAAAAGGCCCGAGGAGATCCATTCTCCACATCGCAAAAGGTATGGGACTCGACAAGGAACTAAGGTTGGCTTGAGGGGTGCGCTTGATAGTAGAATTCTTTTGACAAGGAATACACTGGCGGACATAGGCTTGAGCATCGCTTAGAAGAGTAGGCCAATAGTAACCGTGATTGAGTATCTTCCGCGCAAGGGACCGTGCTCCGAGGTGACTGCCGCTTATCCCTTTGTGTACTTCCTTTAGGGCACAGTCAGCCTCTTCGGAAGAAAGGCACTGAAGGTAAGGTCAACCTCAATCTGGGTGTAGGAGCGCTTATAAAGGACCCCTTCGATGAGCACAAACCATTTGGCTCTTACCTAGATTTTTCTTGACTCTTTGATATCCGCTAGGAGGATCCCCTTATCGAGGAAATCGATTAGGGGCTTCATCCAACAGTCTTCAGGTATTCGAGAAGTAATGGTCATGAGCTCCAACGCTTCTTCTTCTATACTTGGTTTGAGCAGCACTTCAATTAGCACGGTTCGATCGAGCCCGTCGAGCGACGAAGAGGCTAGTTTGGAAAAGGCGTCTGCCTGCTCGTTTTCTTCTCGTGGAATGCGAGTGACCTGGACCTCTTTGAAAGTGGTTATCATCTCCTTTACGTATGCCAAGTACTTGGCCATGCGGTCATCCCTCACCTCGTATTCCCCTTAGATCTGATTGACCATCAATTGAGAGTCACTAAACATGCCAACTCTTTGTGCTCTGTCCCTTTTCGCCAGTAGGAGACCAGCAATTAGGGCTTCATACTCAGCCTCATTGTTGGAAGCTGGAAATCTGAGGCGTAGTGAGTACTGCAGGACGAATTCGTCCGATCCGATTAAGATCACCCCAGCTCCACTCCCTTCGAGGCAGGAGGACCCGTCCACGTATACTAGCCATAGTGGGGGGGGGTTGTCTCCTTCTTGGGGAGGATTGGGGATT